>JAUIMM010001030.1:12802500-13402500 GCA_031769625.1 Taudactylus pleione | reverse complement strand
TGTATTTCTAAGTGTCATGTTTTAAACCTTTCCCTACTATATTTTTGATAATCTAAGATTACAGCTATTTGTTACTGCATTGCTTTCGCCATCTTGCTTCTACCTATCATTTTATAGAATGTTCTTGATAACGCTACCTCACATCTCATTGTGTGCATAGGGTGGTTTTGGTGAGAAGTGAAATAGATATAATGATGTAGGTTGGGCAGGCGAAAGCTAAGGGGAATATCAGTTTTCTTACCCTCCTTGGCTTGTCCTTTACTATAGTCTCCTATGTTATCAGTGTGAATAAGTCATCCTCTCAGCAGTACCCTTCTTAATCCATTAGGTACCATCTCTGTAGATGTGTCTGGCCAATCCACAGAGATTGCAGGGCATCTACCTTGGACAGTCCCCATTCTTATTATGACCATACTCTTGGCAACTCCTTTATGGTGCTATGCTAATGTCCAGAGAGAAGCTCTGTGGCAAGTGCTGGAGGCCATTGGCTGCTACCTGACAATGACAGATTATTTATAATCAATTATTATTAGTACATGGATACAATCCTCATTTTCCATTATATGCATTCGTCATTATGGTATGAGTTAGGTGTGTACCAAAGAAATAGCTCCTGAGCAGACTAAGATACAGTATCACGTGATGGCTTTGAGATATGCTGCCTGCACCTTCAATAACACCTGCAATAAGTTTTGGTACAATCAACACTAGGAATAAGAATGGATCATGAACAATTAAGATTTTTTATTAAAGAGCAATTGGAAAACTGATTACTTCCACCATGTCCACATTCAATTACATTTCCCATTTTGATAACTTTGTAGCATGCTACGTTTTAACACTTTGCTCTGGCATGCTCTGTCAGAAGCTCAGGCTTTGCTCTATGTGCTATTCTTTTCTTGCAGTGCAGACATTGACCGTCATGGAGAGAGTGGTGGAAGATGTCACACTTATATCAGAGAACTGTCTCTGCAACATCATACCAGGTGAAAGCAATAGAAATAGTATGAAAGCCCTTAGCGCTAAAACAGGGGAGTGAGGAAAGAGTACATATACTTCTCTTGTGGCATAGTTTCTCTCAATAATAAAGAGGCGTTTCCAAACATAAAAGAGAAGTCAATAATAATATAGTGTGATACTATACGTAATAAATAGCTAATTCTAAAATCTAACAAATAAAGAAAATACAGTATATTCAGAGATAAATCTGAGTAAGTTTTATCCCAGAATAATTAGCTCAAAAGAGAATATAAAAACGGATCAATTACTAATAAAACATTTTACAGACATATTCTGGATATTCAATACTAAAAACATGTGATAAAAGCTCAAACATAGAGCAGTAGTAGTACAAATAAGGTTCTAAATGGCCAAATAGGCCTTTGTACCAGATAGATGATATAAGTTCAGCATTGTGTCACAGCCTTGAGGAAGAGCTATCGCTCACAATGCATCAGTGCTGATGCCAGCTACAGACTACTTCTCTCCTGATGGGCCTTTGCCATTTACACATAGTAAGTGAAGTCCGGCATCACTTCTAGTGCAAAACAATGCTGAACTTACATCACCCATCTGGTTGGAAGGCCTATTAGGCCATTTGCTTGTGTGTATTGTAATGTAACACTATCACTTTGGACCAGGGCGCTGTTTTATCACATTAGCGAAAAGTCTTTTGAACATTTTCAGTGGCCAATATATGCGCAATGGAGCCATGTGTGGCTTTTTCTGTCACAATGCCTGCTCATAAGATCAAACGCCAACACATCTTTGGGCACCAGGAAATGAGATTTCATAGAAAAGAAATTCATCCCTTGCACTATGCAAATGGGATTTTGTAAAGGGCTATAATAGGACATATTCCAACAAAGATTTGCTGCTTGAGCTGAGGTGGTGGTCTCATCCTCTGACCTGTAAAATAATATTAAATAATGAATATATTTATCTTCTTCTGCTAGTTTTGATTTCTCATTTTCCATCAAGCAGGTGAATTGGATCCCAGAGACAAGGTAACTTGCCCCATCCTGTGGGTGACCAAGTGGGTGGATTACTCTAATAAATATGGCTTTGGTTACCAGCTGTCAGACAACTGTACCGGAGTGCTTCTGAGTGACGGAACACACACTATTCTCCCCCCCCATTTGCAGTAAGTATAACAATATACTGCCATTGTTTCTGACTTGGTTTCAGCGTGGCTAAGATGTATCCTTTCACTCTCTTTCTTTCAGAAAAGTTTGTTATTCTACTAGCTTATACGAGCACATTACATTCCCTGAATGGAGTCCGCCCTGCAAGTTGGATGTAAAGATGAAGATATTGAGGTTCTTCTCTGAGTACATGCAGGAAAATATCTTGGAGGTGAGGACTTAGCAGCCATAGGAGAAGCATGTTGTTTGTGTAACATTTTTATTTTATTCCACATTGTATGAGTAATGGTGCGTACACACGCAGTGATTTTTTTGGGCGATTGAACGATAATGATGTCGTTATCTTTCAATCGTCAAAAAAATCGTTCAGTTTCTGCCACAAAACGATGAACGATAACTTCCAATGCGCACTCCTGTTTGTAGTTATTGTTCATTGTCCGAATCTCCCGTCCAACCTGACAATAATGTCAGGTTGAACATGTTCGGGGATGAGGGAGGGAGCCTGGCACTGAACGAAAATCGTTCTTGATTTCGTTCAGTGTTTCTGCTCAGTGTCATTAACAACACTGAGCACACCCCTGCCGGGGACACACGGGACTATTTATTTCATGGAGCGAATCATCCCATGTGTATGCACCTTAAAGATGAAGATACTGAGGTTCTTCTCTGAGTACATGCAGGAAATTATCTTGGAGGTGAGGACTTAGCAGCCATAGGAGAAGCATGTTGTTTGTGTAACATTTTTATTTTATTCCACATTGTATGAGAAGTATGAGTAAAGGTGTGTACACACGCAGCGATTTTTTTGGACGATTGAATGATAACGATGTCGTTATCGTTCAGTTGTCAAAAAATTGTTCAGCTTCTGCCCCAAAACGATGAACGATAACTACCAATGCGCGCTCCCATTTGTAGTTGGTAGTTATTGTTCATCGCCCAAACCTCCCGTCCAACCTGACGATAATGTCAGGTTGAACTGTTCGGGGATGAGAAAGGTATCCCAGGATGGAACGAAAATCGTTCTTGACTTCATTCAGTGTTTCTGCTCAGTGTCATTATCGACACTGAGCATACCCCTGCCGGGAACACACGGGACAATTTCATTCATGGAGCAAATCGTCCCGTGTGTATGCACCTTAACAAGTATATGTCAGTGATGATGTGAGAAGATCCAATACAATAGGTTTGTTAAACTGATGGCATGACACACCTAAACAACTTACCTCTATTTTCTACTCTGAAGTATAATTCTATTCTGCATGTCCCTATGTAACCAGCAGAGGCTAGATACTTAATTAGAGTAAATATTAAGCTATTCACTATATCAATGCTGTCACCCTTTACATAACACGATAAATGGGGATGCCGTTTATAGACTGGCGGACTAAATGCCGCCGGTCTATATCCCGACACGACAAGCCCGACGGGGGACTTCATAGGCATCAAAATACCGACGCCTATCTGAATCCCGACGGCAAAACGCCGAAGGACGACAACCCGAACGAGGTGAGTCCGGGGCGTCTTTAGCGTTAGCTGCAGGGGTGGGGTTAGGTTTTGGGGGGGAAGGTTAGGGTTAGGCATTCCCCCGGTGAGAATTAGGTTAGGGTGCGGGAAGGGGGGGGTTAGGTTTAGGCATTCCCCCGGGGTTAGGGTTAGGCACCCTCAGGGGGGAGTTATGGTTAGGCACCCTCAGGAGTTTTAGGGTTAGGCGCCTCTATGGGGGGGAGAGGAGTACTCACCAGATGGCGTTGGGATCTCCTGTATCGAGATTTGAACCAGCGGCTAAACAGACTGATTCCGATAAATGAATGGCTACATGTCATGTCTACAGTCCCTTCCATAATACATATTAAACTGGAAACTCTGCTTACAGGGTGGAGATCTCCATGCAGCACCAAGCCCCAACGTCAGGACTTTGTGCCTCCTGCACTTCCTGAAGACAGACCAGGCTCTGCTCATGTTATTCAGTAACAGGTAAGTAGGTCTAGTCAATGCAGTTCATGAATATTTACACTGTTGCCTGGATGCCACTAGAATATAGGTATGAAATATAGGTCATTATTTCCTTAGCGGAAACAAGTTCTTTATGCAATTCACATACTATAGAAACAGAGTTTGACGGCAGATAAGAACCACTTGGCCCATCTAGTCTGCCCACTATACACATCATCTCTGATGATTTTGATAGAATATCTAGATATGGGAAAATCAAGCTAGTTATACAAAGTAGTCTACATAGCTTGATTTTGTGCCATTTTTAAAAAAATTGCATATTGCATGTGGCTTTCTGGGAACCACATCAGATTCACAAGTAATAGCATCACTGGGAAGTAGCGGCAGTACACAGGGCATTCAGTTATTATTTGCATATGACCCCTAATATTAATGTGCTATATAATTTATCTTCATTGGTAGGTGAATTTTTACCATGACCGCACAAAGATCATCTTAAGCAGAGGACAGCAGTGTTATCTACTGAGTTTCATTGACCAAGACAGACAGAGCTGTACAGTGCCCCTGTCAGCACTGCAAACCAGTTGTCCTCCAGTCATAATTCAGAGACTGGAATATGCCCTGAAAATGCTGCAAAGCCTGAAATGGGATTAGCCAATCCACAAAGACACATTTCTGACAGGTTTTATGGGACTGCCAAATGTACACTGTAGTTACAACTTATAATAATACGGTAACCATTGAAAAGGAACAAGGTATGTTATGAATTGTGGGCACATGTAAGTGAATGTAGCACCTGTAAAGATTGTTGTCTGGTGGGGAAGTCGTGATAAAGCATTTCATTAAAGTTGTGTACTTGGTTAGCTGGGAGCGAGGCAGTAAGCCAGGTCAGGTTCTGTGCCAGATACAGTAGCTGTCAGGGTACAGAAATATCAATATGGTAGTAGTGAGAAAAGATGCAGCGCAGTCTGGTAATATGGAGTTTTAAATTTGCATCAAATGAGAAAAACAAGAGTTCTGGAGTACATTGTAGCAACTCAGATTTCATACTGGATCATCTTCTACTTTATACCAAAGAGATATTTTGTAATCAATAAAGGTCATTAATGAAAGTGCAAAACAGTTGTCAATGCATAGTTTCTCATTGTGTGCAAATGTACCTGTTCGTTCATAGTCTGTAAGCCTCAGCTTACTCTGCCTGGTCAGCATGCGAGCCCCGAAGACTGCGTACGTCCATGCAGTTCCTGGGCTGGCCACTCCTGGAAAACGGGGCGGACACAGCCTGTTTCTGGGAATGGCAGAAGACCCCATACCTCCACCCCCCATAAATCAGTGATCACGAGGATTTGCTCAACCCCCTAAATGGAGCCCATGGTGCTTAGTGCTGCTCTTGAATACATGATATAATTTAATAAATATTCTTTACTATGATTTTAAACAGGAAGGGGTGATGCCATATAGGTTTGTAACTTAAATAAAAGAAATACACATCAAAACAATGAAATAAATAAAAATAAACAAGAAAAACAAGTCTCTCCTCCCCCCCCCCCCCCGAAGAACCCCACACCCTCCGTCTTTAAACAGAGTTTGAATAGAAATCAATGAGCGGATCATTGTCGATTATTCGCAATAAATAACAAGAAGTGCTATGTAAGCCAAGTGTAGAAATATACTTTCCCACATGTTAAAAAACGTTCTACTTTATGCTCCTTATCCATAGCTACTTATGTAACAGAACCTAGCTGTGCCATGTTCTCCCATTACAAAGCCAACAATAAAGCAATTTTTTTAAAATTGATCTTACATTTCAATATAATGTATAGTATCAAAGCAGACATACATTTCCAGTTCATTTTCAATTGTTATTTGTTTTCATCAATACATACCAGAGTGTCACACAGAAATTCTCCAACTTCACGTTCTCCCATGCTATGCACAATAGTCTCCCAGACAGGCAATTTGCACTTTTTGCCAATTATTAACTCCATATTCTCTTCTCTGTTCAAGATGTTTTCACACTGTTCAAGATGTTTTCACTCGGTTCAAGATGTTTTCCCACGGTTCAAGATGTTTTCCCACGGTTCAAGATGTTTTCACACTGTTCAAGATGTTTTCCCACGGTTCAAGATGTTTTCACTCGGTTCAAGATGTTTTCACTCGGTTCAAGATGTTTTCACTCGGTTCAGGATGTTTTCACTCGGTTCAGGATGTTTTCCCACGGTTCAAGATGTTTTCCCACGGTTCAAGATGTTTCACTCGGTTCAAGATGTTTTCCCACGGTTCAAGATGTTTTCACTCAGTTCAAGATGTTTTCACACGGTTCAAGATGTTATCACACTGTTCAAGATGTTTGTTATCACACTGTTCAAGATGTTTTCACTCGGTTCAAGATGTTTTCACACGGTTCAAGATGTTTTCCCACGGTTCAAGATGTTTTCACACTGTTGAAGATGTTTTCCCATGGTTCAAGATGTTTTCACTCGGTTCAATATGTTTTCACTCGGTTCAAGATGTTATCAAACTGTTCAAGATGTTTTCACTCGGTTCAGGATGTTTTCACTCGGTTCAAGATGTTTTCCCACGGTTCAAGATGTATTCCCACGGTTCAAGATGTTTTCACTCGGTTCAAGATGTTTTCCCACGGTTCAAGATGTTTTCACTCTGTTCAAGATGTTTTCCCATGGTTCAAGATGTTTTCCCACGGTTCAAGATGTTTTCACTCGGTTCAAGATGTTTTCACACGGTTCAAGATGTTTTCACACTGTTCAAGATGTTTTCACACTGTTCAAGATGTTTTCACTCGGTTCAAGATGTTTTCACTCGGTTCAAGATGTTACCAATCACTGTGCACTTGTCATCATGCAGTAACGGCTGATCGATAAATGCAGCCTGTAGAAAAAGACAAGTGTGAGTTACCCATGTAATGCCACTTTCAGAAGAGGAAATGATTGTTCTTAATTATGTCTCCTATAGAGATTATAGGCATGTTAGGGCATTGTAGAGTAGAACATATCTTCCATTAATAACGATTCAACTATTGCTCAAATGATAACTGTATATAGGAACTGTTTTTTGTCAAAGTAAGGTCATAGATGGCAGGTAATCTCAGCACCTTAACTATATTTACTGGTGCCCGATGCAGGCAACGCCCCCTCCACATGACATGAGGGGCGCCCTGCTAGGCAAATGCAGGGACCATGAGTGACCAGCGGTGCCGCCCACAGAGCTCTGCGCTGGTGCACTGCTCGCACACCCCTAGTTATGGCCCTGGGTAGTCTGCCTGCTGTTTGAATGCCCCTTCCCCCTCCCCCCCATTTTAGGGGACAGCTAGGTATCCTCACGTCATCTATATGCAGACACATGGGGCTCAAACATCAGAAATAAGAATGATTCACTGATTCTGCCAAATTAACACTAGAAAATCCATGTGGTAGTAGCTGAGAATAAAAATGCTGCAGGATGCAGGCACCAAAAGGTGCATAATAATATGTTGCTGGTTCTGTCAACTTTTCCTGCAATGAGCTCCAAGAACCAGTTTGCATAACAGACAATTCCAATATCCATACATTAATCCCACTCCCCTCCACCTGAATAGTGGGTGGAGGAAGAAAGAAGGTAACCAGTGATGACAGGAAGGAAGAGAGGGGTGGACCAGTGAATGCAGGAAGAATGGAAGGGGGGGATCCAGTGAATGTAAAAAGAGAGGAAGGGGGGAACCAGTGAACACAAAAAGAGAGGAAGGGGGGGAACCAGCGAACGCAGGGAGGAAGGGGGGAACCTGTGAACGGAGGGAGGAAGGGGGGAGCCAGTGAACGCAGGGAGGAAGGGGGTGAACCAGTGAATACAGGGAAGAAAAGGGGGAACCAGTGAATGCAGGGAGGAAGGAGGGAACCAGCGAACACAGGGAGGAAGGTGGGGACTAGTGAATGCAGGGAGGAAGGGGAGGCCAATAGATGTATGACAGGGGGTGCAGTGGAAGAAGGAAGGATGGGGGACCAATGGATGAAGAAAAATGGAAGACAGAGGGGGCAGTGAATAAAGGATGAGGGGATTAGTGGATGTAGAAAGGAAGGGGTAGTGGATACTAGAGACTCGCTGTCAGCTCTAAGGGCCCGATTCAGACCCAGTCGCTAAGCTGCGTTTGCACGCAGCCGTCAGGGGCCAGGTATGCAAATCTCACGATCGCACGGGGTGGCTTAAGGGCACCCTCTATGTCATAGCGTGCGGCGGCTGTGCGATCACAAGCCAGTCTAATGCCGCCCCCTTTCCCTTCTCAGCACGTCATCTCCAGGAAGTGTATTAAACCATCTGTAACATCGAGAACCATCGGAGGCATATGCAGTGCTTGTGGCAGACCCTACCCTTCCGCAAGCACTGCGAGTGCTGCAGTAAAAAAAATAGCCAGGTGATGTGTACAATGTCACTTCACTTTAATTATGCATGCCCAAAGAACGCTGTTTTGATGCTCAGAAATACCTGCGTTCGCACATCCACTCCCCCGTTTTTCCTGGTCCTTCCCGCTACCACCCGGCACATTCTGTCACTCAACCTAGCGGGCCGTCTATGTGTTCTGAGCGATCACTTCCCGATCGCTATGAGAGGCTCACGCACGCGCACTGCGATGCATAAGCATGCGCAGACGGTGACAATCGACCAGCAGCGTGAGAACGCAGCCTTGCGATTGGGTCTGAATCGGGCCTTAAGGCTTAGAGCTAGTATCCACTTCCCCTTCCTTCCTACATCCACTAACTTCCCTTCCTTAGACTAAGCCAGTGACTCAGCAATGGCTGCTGCAATAGGTGGCGCTGTTATAGGGTTCCCTCATTTCCCTGCACTCAGGGCAGTAGAGTGCCTCAGTGTAACCTGCTGTACTAGGCTAATGCCACAGTCTGTCTCCTCCTGTGACCGGCAGCACTAGCAGCTATCCTGGCAGCAGGGGGAGAGGAGCTGTGTCAGCTTAGTACCAGAGTCCAGAGATTAAGTCCTGCACTGATCCCTGTGCCTTGCTCTGACCCCAGCCATACATGATGTCATCCTGCTACCTCTGCATCATATGAGCAGCAGCTGGAGTAAGGGGATGGAGGGGGCAAGCATGGAGACACTGCAGGTGGGCGTCCCGGATGTTGCGCCTACTGACTTTAGTGCCATCACGGAATTCGGACAATGCGGCTCCACTGGGTGGCGTGATACGCTTCCTGATCTCCTGATAAGAGCCATTGCTGCCCCCGCTGTCATGTTTCTCAGCTTCTTACATCACTGGCACCGCCACCGTGTCCATGCGCCAAGAGCTTTGAGGCTGGTGTGCGTGCATGCACAAAGTCCCCTCTGCTCTGGTGGCCATTTTGTTGTAAATAGAGAAGAGAACAAAGTAGCGCTTGGCCATTGAGGCTGCGCTGTCTGTGGACATGTTAACAATAATCAGTCATGGCTCATTATGTAAACACATGCCATAACGCCCACAGACAGACTTAGCTAGAGATGGACATTGGAATCCCGGCATGAAATGGTTGCTGGGCTACCTACATCAAATCCAGCGATGCGATGACAACTAGCCGATATGTACCTAGAAAATCGGTAAGTGCTGTTCTTTGTGATAGAGGGATTTCTGGGTTTACGACGCGCATGCCTCTCAGGGGGCATCCCAAAAAGAGGCCCATAGCCTTCTATTAGGGTAACAAGCCGAAGCACCGGAATACATACAATATATGAGAAATGCAGTAAAATGCCCAAAACCCACAGAATTTTTCAGTTTAGTACATCCCATCCTGTGTATGGTGAGGTTTCCTCCTGGGTTGCTGGGCATGGGAATTCAGACAAGGGATGCCCATCAGTGGGCTGGCCGTTAGTGGTTATCATCGAGCATTTCATCGGTGATTTCCCCATAGATGGTTTTGCTCCATCAATGTTACTGTTGATAGTTTGCAATGCCACCGGAAGGCATGGCGTGTCGCAAGCCAATCAGAATTGTGGGTGGGTCTTAGCAGACCACTGGGAGGCTAAATTCCAGTCGTCTGAGATAGAAAGAACTCATCAGGTCCTAGTCAGCTATAGATGGCAGCGAACCACTGGATCTTTGCCATCATTGACAAAACCATCGACTATCGGAAGTTAACCATCGATGGTAGTTAACTATCAACGGTCGATGGCCATCCCTAATTTAGACTCAACTTTAATAAGAATGATTATGGAGTTTATTATCATTTAACATTTTCACTTTTGTAGAGGGGTGACACCAAAATGCCAGCTCCTCTGCAGTGACAGGGTGCACACCACATGATGCTCCTTTTGGTTATTGGTGGGCTGTTAATGTAAACAGTGCAGTGATTACATCACCAGGGCTCCCTGCTGAAAGCAAACCAGTGACACCAATAGTCATGATGGTGTGTGATACATGGACTTCCCATCCTTGGTCAAAATGAGTATTTTGCAGCAGTGGCATAACTAGGGTATTTGGAGGCCAGGGCAAGTTAAGAAAAGCCACAATCCACAATGGGTGTGGCCACTGAAAAATGGGGGCGTGTCAACATGACTCCCCACCGTTTCCTGACACTCTAGGAACATTCCTTTCCATTTCATGTGCACCTTAATGCCTCAGTAGTAATGCCCCTTACAATGCCCACTGTAGTAGTGCCCCTTATGCAATGCAATGTCCCCAGTAGCATTGCCCCTTATGCAGTACCCCATGTAGTGCCCCTTATACAGTGCCCCCAGTAGTGGTCCCCTCCTATGTAGTGCCTTTTATACAGTCCCCCAGTAGGGGTCCCCCCTATGCAGCACCCCCAGTAGTAGTCCCCCCTATATGCAGTGCCCCCAGTAGTGGTCCCCCCTATATAGTGGTCCCCCCTATATAGTGGTCCCAGTAGTCTCCCCTATACAGTGCCCATTATATATATATATATAAAATCAGAAAAACCCAGCACTCACCATGTTTAAACACTCACAATGATGTATAAATAAATAATGGGGATTTGGTTCATGGATTGATCAATGCATTTAAGCCCGCAACCCACATCACGGGATATATATATATTAAAGACACGCACACAAAAAAAAAACTTACCTGAATCCCCGCTCCTCCCACTCAGCACTATGGGAGAGACGTAATGACATCTTTCCCATCACTCACTGTGGGAGCTGGAAGGTGGAGCACATGACTGAGCTCCAGCTCAGCTCCGGTAGTGGGTGCAGCAGCCAATGAGAGTCTGTGTGACTCTCATTGGCTGCCAAAACAAACACACTGCCACCAGACAGTACGAGTGTAGTGTTTGTTACTGTGTACTCTTTGTGGTCCACACTACACTGACTTAAAATCACTGTCCTGGACTGTGGCCAGTCCGATGGAGCCCAGGGTACGTGCCATGCTCGACCCCTCCCCCAGTTTTGCCAATGCTTTTCAGAGAGGGCATATACCAACAAGCTGTTGTGTAGTTGTTCCTGGGTCCAGCACTAGCACCCTCCATACCCCAAGGGTAATGAAGTGTTATCCAATATGGATGACAAGGAAAGGAGCACAATTGCATAATCAGGTCCTATTACATTTCCCTCAATACGTCTTCACCACTGTAAATCATTTATTATTATTGTACATGTGCATATAATAGTCTGGTGAATTGTAATCAATTGATGGGGTCTAAGACATAGTTACTTACTATTTAGATGTTCTTCGAAATTTTGAGCGCAGCCAGTTTAGGAATTTATTCTTGTTTTGTTTCCTGCAAAAAAAAACACATATGTTGGTACATGCGGCAGGTTCTGGTTCTGCACCAATGTGTATGTTTTGTTTATCGATCAGCATTGTCACAGAAGAAAAGACACTTGGGGGTAAATCTACTAAAGTGAGAGTTTTTAGTAGTGAGTTTTTAGTAGTGATGTTGCCCATAGCAACCAATCAGATTCTAGCTATTATCTTCTAGAAGGTGTTAGTTACTGTAAATGTTAAGTAGAATCTGATTGGTTGCTATGGGCAACATCACTTTTAAAACTCACTTCTAAAAACGCTCACTTTAGTAAATTTACCGATTGATGTGTATGACTACTGTGTATGTGTCTCACATGTACATAGTTGTGTGTATATGACTACTGTGTATGTATCTCACATATAAATAGCTGTGTTTGTATGACTACTGTGTATGTGTCACACATATAAATAGCTGTGTTTGTATGACTACTGTGTATGTATCTCACATATAAATAGCTGTGTTTGTATGACTACTGTGTATGTGTCACACATATAAATAGCTGTGTGTGTATGACTACTGTGTATGCGTATCACTTGTATATAGCTGTGTGTATGAAAACTGTATATGTGTCTCACATGTATATAGTTGTGTGTATATGACTACTATGTATGTATCTCACATGTATATAGTTGTGTGTATGACTACTGTGTATGTATCTCACATGTAAATAGTTGTGTGTGTATGACTACTGTGTATGTGTCTCACATGTAAATAGTTGTGTGTGTGTATGACTTCTGTGTATGTATCTCACATATAAATAGTTGTGTGTATATGACTACTGTGTATGTCTCACATGTAAATAGTTGTGTATAAGACTACTGTGTATGTGTCTCACATGTAAATAGTTGTGTGTGTATGAATACTGTGTATTTGTCTCACATGTATATAGTTGTGTGTGTATGACTACTGTGTATGTGTCTCACATGTATATAGGTGTGTGTATAACTACTGTGTATTCGTCTCACATGTAAATAGTTGTGTGTGTATGACTACTGTGTATGTGTCTCACATGTAAATAGTTGTGTGTATGACTACTGTGTATGTATCTCACATATTAATAGTTGTGTGTGTATGGCTACTGTGCATGTATCTCACATGTATATAGTTGTGTGTGTATGGCTACTGTGCATGTATCTCACATGTAAATAGTTGTGTGTGTATGACTACTGTGTATTTGTCTCACATGTATATAGGTGTGTGTATAACTACTGTGTATTCGTCTCACATGTAAATAGTTGTGTGTGTATGGCTACTGTGTATGTGTCTCACATGTAAATAGTTGTGTGTATGACTACTGTGTATGTATCTCACATATAAATAGTTGTGTGTGTATGACTACTGTGTATGTATCTCACATGTAAATAGTTGTGTGTATATGGCTACTGTGCATGTATCTCACATGTATATAGTTGTGTGTATGACTACTGTGTATGTGTCTCACATGTAAATAGTTGTGTGTGTATGGCTACTGTGTATGTGTGTATGACTACATGTGAGACACATACACAGTAGTCACACACACACAACTATTTACATGTTAGAGAGATGAATGTGTGTACTTTGGGGCTAATTGGTGTGAGGTTCTGGTTTTGTTGTGGACCCAGGGTGGTATTAGGAGCAGACACTGAAGCAGGTTTAAAAGAGAACATGGAACTTTTAATGAGTGGTTTAGTAGACATGGAAATGGCAGCATAAAAGTCCGGGTAGTAATAAGGTGCACTGTAGTGAGGCAATGGGAAAAAGCCCAGGTAGTGACAGACAGGAGACAGTCTTTCGCTGAGAAACACGTTGCACTGGCAATGAAAGGGAGCTCTGAACTCCCTTAACTACCCAGTGCTCTGCCGTGACAGGCCAGAGAGAGAGCACGTGACACACCAGGATAGGGCGACTATGTCACATGGCCAGAGGCAAGATGGCAGCGCCCATGCCGGAGCAGAACAAGAACACCGCCAGGCCTAACCAGCCCAGAATGCCAACATGCCAGCACAGGACCACGCATAGCCAATGCTCCCGTCAGAGACCAGCACCACCGCCAGACGCCCCTCGCCATAGCGTCCCCACAGGTATCACCCGCTGACTGCCATGCCGAGAAACCCTGGTCGTGACAATTGGGACTTTAGTAATACACACTCACAATACTTCTCTATGCTATCATTGGATAGAAGTATATACAGTTGTCAGAGGTAAATTAAGAGAGGAGAGGACCTGTGGCAGCCTCCTTGCTAGCCCCCTCCTGTCTCTGGGACAATGGTGGCTGTGCTATATTCCCAGTGATATCTGTACTGTGCATATGCAAATCTCCGGAAAAATGGTGGCCGCACCATTTTTACTATGATTGGCACAATGCTGACTCCAGAGAGGTAAGTACACTAAATGTGTGCAAGGTGTGTGGTGTGGGCCCCCCTGGTCACAGGGGCACCTGCACCCATTATAGATGCACCACTGACAGTTGTATACCTGACTAATGACTGGGGCAAGTGTGTCTCTCTGACTATTTACACATGCAGTAAATACTTTTTTTTTTCTATGTCCCATAATACAACACTTTACCATGATATACATACTGAATATACCAACACGTTTCGTCGTGTGTGACTTTTTCAACCTTGAAAAAGTCACACACGTGACGAAAAGCATAGGTGTATTTACTTTCATCCAATACTGATGTCACAGACGTGTGACCAGACAACTCTGGAAGCACAGACACCGGGAAGAACATACGCAGCTAACGTGATAGGGGCATCACTAAACAGGAATAGTGAAAAAGAGAGTTCCCGTCTCCGAGTGACCCGGCTGCTTCTCCACTGTATAGCGCAGAGGAGATCCTGAAGTCGCTGCAAACAGGGACAGGTAGGGAGAGGGACGAGTTTAAAAGTTTCTACCACTGCTGCTATAACCAGCAAGTATTTTATCAGTATTGGTTTATTATTATGTTTATTTACTTTTCATTTATATACACGTAACCCTTTCATATACCAAAAAGAGCTATAAACATACTGCTATCAATTTATGTAGTAACTACTTTATGTCTCAACACTGTGACTTTATTTTATTATACATAAGCTGTCATTTATTTATTTATTTTACAAGACCTTTCAAAATCTTACTAATTTTAAAACTATTTGGTATCCTAAAGGGGGGTATCCACTACCAGATCTGAAAACGACTGCACGATTACGACATTGTAATTGTGCAGTCGTTTGTCAGTTGTGTGATGAGCCTGCACTGAACGGGCAGACGTTCAGTGCAGGGTCATCAATCATCTGGAAACATGTTCAACCTGACGATATCGTCAGGTTGACCAGCATGTTGGAGAGATCATAGATGTCTAAAAGACCAGCGGGCACACGCATTGCTGGTCGTTTTAGACACTTTTGCAAATGATTTGCCAACGATTTGCAAACAATTGAATGATCAAACGATTGTGATCTTTCAATCGTTCCACTTAATCGTGTAGTGGATACCCTCCTTAAGGGTCACCAATGTGAGAGCTGCTGAAAACATAGGCCCTCATTCAAAGCCGCTCGTTAACAGCAGTACACTCGTTGCGTTCCGATGTTGGGAAACCGCGCATACGTCGGTGTAACACTGCGCATGTGCGTACGGCATATTGCGAGCTTTTTTTGTCTCGTTCGTCAAATTGCGAACAGGAAGTGACATGTTAAATGTGATTGACAGAACAGGACGTTTTTTGGCGTTGACGGGGGTGGAGATGGAAAAACGCAGGTGTGGCGAGGCGTTTTTGGGGCGTACATACATTATCTGATGTGAACGTCAAATGCGTTCGTACCAAGTCATACGTCACTGGATGATCCTCTTTACGTTCAAACTGCTCGCACAGCTTAGGGTCTGGATTACTCGACCACATTGGCGATGGCCTTCTCCTCCGTCCCGGCCTTCACGATGTTTCATCGATTAATCACGGCTTGTCAGAAAAACAATCAATTTTGAATTGAAAACCAGCTTGTAATGTGTTTTGAAAAGAGTTTTTTTGGTTAGCACAAAACCGTACGCAGGTGGAAATCATAGCTGCTAATTTCAGGATTACACAATCAATTAGCGTACATTTGTAGGTATGTTTTTTTTGTTTGAATTTTGTTTTTGTGCTATTGTAACAATAATGTCATCATGTTTGTGTGTCTTTTACCATTTTGCTTTGGTCAGGAGAATTTGCATCCTTATGTAATTTTTGAAAGTGTTCCTTAAAGAGCCCTTTTTTTTTAAACATTTTTTTTTTTTTTGGGAGGTCGTTTTTGCCTTGTGGGCCAGGATTAACTCTAAACCATTTATAAAATAATGTCAGAATACAATGTCGAACATTTTTTAAAAATTTATTTGAAAATAAAAACATTTTCTGGCCCATTTTTGGCCCAAACTTTTTGGGCAGTGTTATTCCAATAAAAATTATAATTTGGCCAAACATAAAAGGTATGGAAACTTAAAACAAAAAATTAAAAACAATTCACAAGAAAGGAGAGGGAAGTTTTGGCCAGAAAGGAATATGGGGCAAGCACAGGAGGAGTGTGGGAAAAGTAGCCAGTGCTGTCAACGTTTTTTCCCCCGTTTGGCTGGGGGAGGGTGGGCGCCAGACCGGGTCCAGGATGTCATCGGGCTGGCCTGTCCAGAGGCAGATGTTGTGGCCTCTGGACTAGGCACAGGGCTAGGCACATTTGGAGGATTGGCTGATGTTGTGCCAGAGGTGGAGGATCCTGATGTTCCGGCAGGAAGGGAGGTCGGCTCCACCATGTGCTGGCGAACGAGCTGCTCCAGGGCATTGGCGATGCGGATGTTGGCCCTGGTATTTTCCGCCAGGGCCTGACCAATGGTCACGTTGGCCGCAGCATTTTGCTCCAGGGCCTCAGCCACCCGTAGCAGACTGGCGTCCATCCTCTGCAGAATCTCCGTATGGAAATCCGATTTAAAATTGAGTTCTGTGAGGAGTGCCACTGCCTGCGAGGGGGATTGCGCTGGACTGGCTTCTGCAGGGTCCTCAGCCGGATGTACTGGTTCCTCCCCTGCAGAGACAGCAGAAATTCTGCGGCCAAGGCTCCCCTCTGGAGCAGACTCATCCGCCTGTGTTTCTGTGTGAAAAATGAGAAAAGAGTCACATTAGAATCTACATATTGGCACAATAACATTTCAGAGTTGGTTACATCACAATATTTACCCGGGACAACATGAGGAGCCGCAAAGTCTGGCATGTCCGTATCCATGTTCGACATGCCAAACACCTCCACAGCCTGCACACACCCCTGTGCCAGCTCTTCCAAATCATTCAACTCCAATGACACAGGGATGAGAGACCCCCACCTGTCCCCCTTGCATGCCTAGCCCTGTCCGCCATTTTTTGTTTCAGGCGATATTTGAAGTCTTGCCATCTGTGGGTGAAAAAGTAACCATTATTCCTGCTTTTTTTTTTGTTTTTGTTTTAGGGGGGTCAAGTTTTTACTTACCGGCGTTTGACATCCCGGGCTAGACGGACATAATCACCCACCCTATTGACAGCACTGGCTATCGCCTCCCACATTCTCCACTTCTGGCTTGCACCCATATTCCTGTCTGCCTGTGGCAGGATGTCCACACACTTCTGAACCAAAACCTCCATCTCCTTTCTTGTGAATTGTGGCTGCCTTTTCTTTTTCCCTGCTTTGCCCGGAATACTGGGCCCAGCAGCCTCTTCCATGTCATCCTCCTCACCTATTTGTTTAAACGTTGAGAAATTTAAGCTTGCAAACTTTCACTATATTATGTTTCAAAATAATCCTTGTTTGGAAATGCCTGAAAAACTTACCGGCCGACTCTTGGCCATTGTTTCCCTGGTCTGTAGCCATTTCTTACCTCCAAACAAGAAATACACCAGAACTTTTTTTTTGGGTCGTGACGTATTTATACATGCGTCCTTATTTTTCGTCCGCATCATTGATTGTGCGTTCCTATGATCCCTCCTTAATTTGTGCGGGAAAATAAACACTATTTATGGCTTTAGGCGTCTCGAGTCGAGGTGGCGGGTGTTGGTTGTTGGAGGTTACGTTGGTCGGAGTGGATTGTTGGCGGGAATTGTATTTGGCGGTGTTTGACGTTTTTTTCGGTGTGTCTTTTTGGAGTTTTTCTTTCCGTTCGCTTTTTTTGGTGTGGTTGTTTTATTTGTCGTGTCATTTTTTGGTAAGTTTTTGGCCGTCTTCCTTTTGTTCACTTTGTGTATCCTTCTTTTTGATAAATTTTGGTCGCTAATTTTTTACCAATTCTCCTTTGGTATGTTTCTTTTGGCTCTGCCCCAACGACCTTTTTATCCGGTGACTTATATATCCTCTATTGGTAAGTTTGTTTTTTCACTTGTTTATTAAATGTTCATGTTTTGTTTAACGCAACTTTGTTTGACCTTACAGTTTTAACCTTTGGTTTTGTGATTCCTAAATGTATGAACTAATTAGCGCATTTTTATCTGGTTATTTTCTGTATTGAAATTGCGAACTAATTAGCGCATTTTTATCTGGTTATTTTCTGTATTGAAATTGCGAACTAATTAGCGCATTTTTATCTGGTTATTTTCTGTATTGAAATTGCGAACTAATTAGCGCATTTTTATCTGGTTATTTTCTGTATTGAAATTGCAAACTAATTAGCGCATTTTTATCTGGTTATTTTCTGTATTGAAATTGCGAACTAATTAGCGCATTTTTATCTGGTTATTTTCTGTATTGTAATTGCGAACTAATTAGCGCATTTTTGGCTGGTTATTTTCTGTAGTTAAATTGGTTGTGATTTACCGTTAGAAATTTTTTTAGAATTTGGGGCCCAAATTGTGGTAGTCTGCGCACTGTCGTTTTGCTCTTTGCCGAAATGTGTGTTTATCCCCTTTTCTGTTTTGTATTGTACCCAATTTAGATTCCTAAATGGCCACCCTAAATTTTTGCATTGTTTGTTTGTCTTTAATTTTAGGCTTTGAAAATCATGACAATACCCCGGCATGTAAGCATCATTGGATTGTATCGTAAAGATAAGTTATTTTTCTAATTTTTGGGGGCAAAAAAACCTTACATTCAATTCTTGCCATTTCAGATTGATCTTGGTCGGATTGTTGTGGCCATGCTCCCGGAAGCCGACCAACCTCAATCTCGTCCCAGGCGTAGGCATCGTAGGCGTGCAAGGCCCCAGATATATCGAACACGTGTCACCCTTTTTGGAATGCCCGATGATGAGGTGTTAAGACGCTACCGTTTTCCGCCCCAAATCATCATAGACACTCTCTCATTAATAGAGAGTGATCTTGAGCGGCAAATTGACAGTCCTACAGCAATACCACCACTTACGCAATTTATGGCGGTGTTACATTTCTGTGCCTCAGGATCGTTTCAAACAACGGTGCGAATAGTTGCGGGAATCTCCCAATCCTCCTTTTCCAGGATCCTGAGGGCAGTGATGGAGGCCCTTTTCAAGCACCTCCATCATTTTATTCAAAGGCCTTTGGATATGGGTGCCCTTAGTGTGGCAAAGGCCAATTTTTACCAAATAGCTGGCTTCCCACACATCATAGGGGTTGTGGATGGTACTCACATACAACTTCAGCCTCCAGCATGGCTGGAGGCCATTTTTCGCAACCGCAAACACTATCACTCCCAGAATGTAATGGTGGTATGTGATGCCTCCCTCCAGATCCTGTCCCTGAATGCAAAATTACCCGGAAGTGCACATGACTCATTCGTCATCCGGCAATCAGGGATATGGCAAAAATTAAACAACCTACAAGCTGGTGATGCGTGGTTTCTGGGTAAGTGGAGACCTTTAGTACATAACAATGTTAAGCTTGATACACAGTGATCCTGATGTTGTCACTTCTTTTTCACAGGAGACAGTGGCTACCCTTGCACGCCCTGGCTGCTCACACCTTATTTGGCTCCCACACCAGGGCCACAAAGTAATTTTAATTCCGCACTTACAGCCACCAGGCAAGTGGTGGAGCGCTGTATCGGCCTTTTAAAAGGCCGATTCAGATGCCTCCACCGCTCTGGTGGCGAGCTCATGTATTTGCCGGATATGGTTTCGAAAATTGTGGTCCTGTGTGGGATATTTCACAACATCGCCATAAGGAGTGGTGTCCCAATGCAGCCAGAGGATGCCTTGCCTGAGGATGGCCCCCCCGAGGTTGGTCGGAGGTCAGTATGTGGGGGGGCCATACGCGATGATGTGGTTGCCAGATATTTTAGGTAATTATTGGCACAAAAGAAGTTCTTTGACACAATGTGGTAAGGATTTTGGGAGACCATCTAATTAATTTGTTTATTATTTCCCATCTTCTGTTTGATTTCATAATCTTTGGGACTGAAACGATGACTACTTCCTGCTACACAAAACAAACCTTCATGGGGACACATTGGATATATATTCTGGACCCAATTTGTGGAATCATGTTGGCATGCTCATTCGTCAACCAGTTCTTGATTTTTCTTTACTTTTTTCATATGGTGTTTGATGGGTTGTACATTTTGTTATCACTGTGTGTATTGTTTGTGAGCCAACACTTTGGTTTTTTAGTTATGTGTTGAATACATTTTTTGAGAGTGTAATTTTGCAAATTTTCTTGAACATTGCAAGCAAGTGTAACCAGGTTCACCCACGTTAAAATTGCTTAAGGGTTAATCCTGTAATGTCGCAATTTGTTCAAAATTTAAATATGCTTTCTGGGTCAAAACCAACACCAAAAGGTATTATGTACAATCAGTATGCTTTGGAATCTCGGGCTAAGCAGGTTGCCCCCAAAATTGGAACATGTAAAATGTACTATATAAAAAATGTAACACAAAAAAACCCCCCAAGCCGATTGTTACTGTTAGCTGTTTCATGTGCCTGTTTTCTAAAAATCTACAACACACAATCTTAGTGACAATAGTTGCAAATACTTGCTGCAAGACTCTACTTATGTAAGTGTAAACAATCTAAGATTTGGAGACAAGGAATGAGACTGAACTCTAACTTTAACTTTTTTATTAGGAAAAATAATTTTGGTAGAAAATAAAAAATTATGGACGCAGGATCCCAGCCATATGGTCAAGGACCACCAGCAGGCCGATCACGTGGCCCCGCATCACTTGGACGCACCCGGCTAGGTCCGCCAAACGCCTCTGGTCCTCTGTGGGTTAGAAAAGTGTGGGGCTTAATACATCATTTAAGAAACACCCTGAAAAAACAAGCAAAACAGAGCTATCCAAAAATGACAATAGTGTGACCAAAAGCACATTTAACCAAAAAAACCAAAGGACACAAAAATGGACACCCAAAAAAACAAAAAAAAAAAACAAAACTGTTTTGCCATGTGGGATATGTGTATGGGGAAATCAGCAGTAAAAGGTAAAGACAAACAGAGATATACCCAAACTTTGGACAAACCAAATAAAGGAAAAGGCACAGACACAGGATTAGATCAAAACATTTTAAACTACAAAAAAGGATAAAAGGGAAACATACCGTTCAAAATGACGGCTGGCCCAGAACCAACTCCCTCGTCCTCCTCGGAGGTGGCCACATTCCCCAACGAGGTGGGAGGGGTGATGACGGATTCCGCCGAGGGGGTAGTCACGAGAGGGGTGGTTGGAGGGGAGGGGGAATTGGGATGGAGGGGAAGTAGCACAAAGGGATGTGCGACAGGGTCTGGGCAGGCTGGGGAGGAGGGGGAATTTAGGGTATTTTGGGGAGAGGATGTTTGGCTGGGGGTTGGGGAAAGGGGCCGAGAGCGCCGTCTTTGACGGCGATGACACCGTAGTCTGCGCTCTGCCCCTAAATGATGGAAAACAAATTGAGGTTACTTTAGAACATCACCTTGTTAAACGCTAATTGTTGAACCCCAAAAAATGAAAACATACACATGCAGATATGACTACAAAGAATAAACAGCCCATACATGAAAACATGCACATGCAGATAGGAGTACAAATAATAAATAGGCCATACATGAAAACATGCACATGCAGATATGAGTACAAATAATAAATAGGCCATACATGAAAACATGCACATGCAGATATGAGTACAAATAATAAATAGGCCATACATGAAAACATGCACATGCAGATATGAGTACAAATAATAAATAGGCCATACATGAAAACATGCACATGCAGATATGAGTACAAATAATAAATAGGCCATACATGAAAACATGCACACGCAGTTAGGGCCACAAAGATAAACATGAAAACCATAGTCAAATAAACTTACTTTCCGCTATCTGCATGCGAAAGCATGCCAGCAAGCGAGGCATCCGCCGTTGCAGGTCCGACCACCTGCGCTCCAGCTGGTCGATCTGGCAGCGTGAGCCGAAGGAACGCAGGCGGCCACGTACCTCCGCATATGCGGAACGCTTTTTCCGATTGGTGATGGGGGGAGGCTGGCTGGTGATCCGCCTGTCCATCACCTCGGTTAATACCAGGAGCTCGCGCCTGGTGAATGCCGAGGCTCTCATGATGGCAATGGTGTATTTTTAATAAAACAATTTTAATAAAGACCAGAAAAAATTTTTGATTGGCTAATGTATTTGGGTAATTAACAGGACCAATTCTATTGGTTAGTGTATGAGTCATGTGTTCGACAGGGCCACAAATCTATTGAGAGTTATGATAGGCTTGATGCAGTGACATGCGTAAGCTAATTTAAATAAAGAAATGAACCCAGTAAAATATGCGTGGGTAAAAACACAGAAAACAAATGGATAATTGCCTCAAACATGTATTTTGACAAATAAAAGCGAATGTTTAAGCCGTGCATATTCTGCGGGTAAACACAAACACGGACAAGAGTAAAGTTTATTGCATGTAAAAAAAAAAAAAAAATTTGACGAGCAATTAAGCTAATTGATATATTGATTGGCATGATACGATTGAGGGAGGTAGGCAGAATAAACAAGCAGGTAATCGGAATCTGACAGGGCCACTTCCGGTTTGTACTTGTGCGTGCGTTCCCTGCAAGCCACAATGGGGATGTACGCTCGCTATTTGGCACGCTCGTTAGCTAGAGGAGGGGTCGGTAGACTTTGGGGAGGAAGTTTAGCTGCGTTCGAAATTACGAGCGAGCGCTTAAATTAACATATTTCGGTACGTACGCCTAACGTACGAATGGCCACTTGCGTTCGGGTCTGAATGAGGGCCATAGTTATTTATAGGGAGCGCTGGATGACTGTTCCGTTAGGATACTTACCGACAGGTGTCAGTATCCTAACCATGTGCCGGCATCCCGTACCCAAAACGTTTATTACTTAAATGTTATTTCTATTATTACAGTTAGCGAGAAGATGATTCCCATTTGATTTTTAGAGGGGAAAACTTCAGATGTTAGTATTTGTCATTTTGTTTGCATTTCTATTA
This sequence comes from Taudactylus pleione, assembly GCA_031769625.1. NCBI lineage: Eukaryota > Metazoa > Chordata > Amphibia > Anura > Myobatrachidae > Taudactylus > Taudactylus pleione. The sequence goes on along the minus strand of JAUIMM010001030.1, from coordinate 13,379,310 downwards.
TATATGCAATTTTTATTTTCATTTCTTTTAATATTGAAACTGTGACTTTCACATATATTATTAACACTGTCATGACTATTATTTTATATATGATATATAATTATATTAGTATATTATATAGAAACAAGGGAATGTGAGTACAGCAATTACTACTGACACAGTCACACTACTGTTCTATACTCTATGCTATCATGGGATGTAAGTATAATACGGCTACTCCTGACTAATGCCTGAGGCCAGTGTTACTGTGACTGTGCCGGCCGCATACTGAGATGTGTCTGACTGAACATTTTCGCATATATACACATTTTCTTGCATGCATCTTATATGCGTTCCATAATACAGCATATTATAATGATACACATACTCAGAATCGGGGACCTTCTAGAATATAATAGCAAGAATCTGATTGGTTGCTAAGGGCAAAATAGTTCAAAAGACTCTTACTTTAGTAAGTATACCCCTGAGGTGGTGATTCAGAGCTAAACACAAAAGGGATAGCTTCTGCCTCTTCAGTAGTAGCGGATCTGAGAACTTCTGCAAATGCTGCAGGTGGCATCTGAGAAACTGGCCCACTGCCAGATACGCAGATCTGCTGCATGCGTCCGAAGATGCAGCATCGGATCAACATTGGAAACATTGCGTGGACCATCAGACATCTGAGCAGGGCTGCCATCAGGGAGGAGTGACGAGACTACTGTTCCGGGCCCGGACACTCCGACAGAAAAGGGGGGCCCGGCCTGCTCCTACCACCCTTCCGCTGCTGTTGGGAATGCAAATGAATGGGGATGGTGCCACTACTTACCAGTGCAAGTGAAAGGGGTCCCCGTCTTAATACCCGCTCGCCACCCCTACTGTAAGTGCAAATGAATGGGGCCCCTGGACGGTCTCCCCCCAACCCACCACTATTAACTCATCCCCAAGGTGAAAGGAGCCCATCGCCTGCCATGAATGAGATGCCCATCCGCCCCTTCTGCTGTTGTACAATTAAGTTTATTTCCGGCGCATGTGACATCATGGCGCCACTGAAGGAGAGAACCCACAGCACCAGCCTGGTAGGGTAAGATTTATATACTGCCTGGGAGACAGAGGATAACTCACAAACATGGATAGAGAAATGTGTATATATCTATATTTATATATATACACACATATATATATATATCTATGATGTGTGTGTGTGTGTGTATATATATGGGATTAGATTATGCCCTTATCTTGCGCTGTGATATACAGAGATTGCTGCACCTCAAGTGGAACCCCTGTTAGTGGGAACCTGACAAATTAGATACAACAAACAATACTTAGAGGGCGCAATGAATATCCATATGTAAATAGTCAATTTATAAAATAATGTCCAGTTTTAGTCCCTTTTGGATAAACCTCTTTTTTTATATAGCAATTGTCCAAAATCGTCCTTTTAGATAGACCTCTTCACTTTGAAAACCTTCAAACACTGTTGATAGTAGATTCCATAGGCTCCCAATGATAATTTTTCTAAAAAAGACCCACTCAGGAGACCTTGGGGTATAGGTGATGATGGGAGTCATCCGGGCACCACGCAGTTAATTTCTAGTCCGAAGCACCACCCTCTTCTGGTGAAAAAACAGAAATGGGGAACGACAAGAGAGAGCCCCCAAATCAGACACTTCTGGCAAAAGCAATAGCCTGAAGAAAAACTGTCTTAGCAGTGAGCCATTTGAGATCCACTGAGTCCAGGGTTCAAATAGAGGGCCCTGGAGGGCCCTAAGGACAACAGTCAAATCCCAAGGAGGGACAAAGGGAGGCTGAATGTGAAGGACCCCTTGAAGGAAAGTGCAGATATCAGAGAAAGGAGCAATCCTTCACTGGAACCACACTGAAAGGGCAGAGACCTGCACCTTCAGTGAAGCAAGGTGGAGACCAAGGTCCAAACCCTCCCACAGGAAAGCCAAAACTTTGGATACCCTGAACACTTGGGGGTTGTAACCTCTGGGACGACACCATTCAAAGTAGGTATACCACACCCTGTGGTAAATCTGGCAGAGGCAGGTTTCCGTGCTCGGAGTATAGTGTTAATGCACACTAGTAATAGGCACAATTTTAGGTAAGTCCTACAAATTATATACTGTAGTGCAACTTTGGGTTGATTTTTGGGGCATGGGTCCCCTGGATTGCTTTGGTTGGTCTGCTTCAGGGCATTGCATTATAACATTTTTCATTTTTTGCACATTTTATACACTTTTACTGTTTGTTTTTTATTATATTTGTATTTTCACTTTTCTATCCTACACATGCAGCAGCAGCAGCTGCTCTTATCTTTCTTACTTTACACTTCACTTTTCTCATTAGAGCGATGCCCTGGGGTGGCTCGGCTGAGCTGGTTTGGGTGTATCCTGCGCTCTAGATTTGAACCCTAGTATGTTAGGGACCTACCCTACAGAGGTTACCTGGATATGATGGGTAGGCCCATAACCTTGGCCATGATTATGCTAAAAACCTCTATTCATTGCAAAATTTTATTGCATAATGTATTTATATATAATCAGTAATTTGGAGTTGAGCACCTGTGATCTGTCCGTTTCTGTGTTTGCAATAATAGTCTCAACAAGTAGCACCACCCATTATATATATTCAGGGTGTGCAGTCCAGGACCCTTTCTTATATACTACGCTGTATTGCCTCTGCCACTACTGTGAATTACATCTACGTATTTAGTGCGGCTAATAACCTTTTATAGTTATAGTCAGTGTGTCGACATATGATTCAAGTTTAGTACACAAGTACAGCAGCCACAGGGACGCCAACTTACGTTTCACCTGCGGCTGCTTTTTCAAGTCATCCTGAGGAACTTGTTCAGGGACTTGAGATTGAGGATAGGTCGGTGGGATCCGTTCGGTTTTTGAACCAGAAAAAAGCTGGAATAATAACCTGTTCCCCTCTGGGATAACGGGACCGGTACAATGACCCCTGCCTGCAGCATGGATTGTACTGCCCTTTGAACAGCCAAGGCCTTGTCCTTGTTTGACAGGACGTCTGTGCAGAAAAACTGATGGGGAGGCCGTCTGCGGAAGGAGAGGGCGTACCCCCGAGATACCACTTCTCTCACCCAGGTGTCTGCAGTAGTCAAACACCACTGCTGGGTGAATTGAAGAAGTCAGCCTCCCACCCTGGGATCCCGCCCCATCAGGTTGAGGGCTTGTCATTGGACTTGGCAGCTGGACGTCTCGCAGTCCAGGCTTTTTTCTTAGTCTTGGTAATTTTCTTAGTGGTAGACAGCCTAGGAAAGGACTGGGTTCTAGCCTTACCTGGTGCCCGATAGGTCCGAAAGGACGAAGTACGTGACCCTGGGGGAGCAGGAGCAGATTGCAGACAAGCTGACTTAGCTGTAACAGTGTATCCACTATTTTGACCAAATCTGGGCCGAACAGAACCTTACCAATATAGGGTAAACTCTCCAAGCCCTTCTTGGAGTCAGCAGCTGCCCTCCAAGAGCGAAGCCACAGGGAGCGGCAAGCGCAATTGCCGCCGTAGAAATCCTGGAATTCAATAAGCTGACATCCAAGGTCGCTTCATTTATATAGGTAGCTGAATTTCGCAAGTTGCCCACCAGATTCAACTCCTCCCTGGTCGCATCTGAAGACAAGGACCCCTCCAGGTTGTTTGCACAGTATTCCATAGCCCGAGCCAACCAGTCGATAGCCATAGCTGGTCTGCATGCGGCACCTGAAAGGGAATAAATGGACTTCAGGCAAACCTCCACCTTCCTATCAGTGTCATCCTTCAGTGATAATGTGGAAGGCATAGGGAAAGTGGCGCTTTTATCCAAGCACGTGACGTGGGAATCCACCGCCGGTGAGGTTTAACATTTTGAAAAATAGTCTACAGCGAAGGGATAAGCATGGGCCAGACGCTTCTGCGTCTGGTAACGCTTCCGCGGCTGGTAACGCTTCCCAGGATTTTTCAATGCCACCTCCTGATGGTTCACCAGTTGGTCGGACAACGGAAATATGGCCGCGGACACCTTTACAGGCTTATAAAGGGCATGTCTGGACTTAGGTGCTGGAGGATCATCCTTCTCTATGACCAAGGTCGCACGGACAGCCTGTATCAGACCCAGAATATATATATCTTGGACTTGGACTCCCTCTCCCGTGTAGAGAAGTCGGAGTCAGCCCCATCTTCAGATGAGACCTCGTCATCATCATATAGAGTAGATTGGGACGACGGCAAAAATCTTTTAGCTGGTCTGCCCTGAGGGGCCTCCTGCCCCTGCACTTCTGCGACATTTTGCAATGCAGTGGAAACTGTATTAACCCACCAGGGAGATAGCACCTGCATGGGTGCAGCCGCCTAAAGCAAGCTCTGAGAGTTCATAAGCTGCTGCTGTGTGAACTCCAGGGAGAAAAACACAGGAGGGGCAGCTAAACATACCACAATGGCCGTAAGTGCTTGTGCAAAGCACGCCCACAGAGGCTCCTGCAGATTGGCAGGGACCGTAGAGGGACCTGGGGAAGCATAGCACCTCAAACATAATCCCTCCAGTACCATGTCTCCCACCCCTAAAGACGCTACCGTTTTCCGCCCCAAATCATCATAGACACTCTCTCATTAATAGAGAGTGATCTTGAGCGGCAAATTGACAGTCCTACAGCAATACCACCACTTACGCAATTTATGGCGGTGTTACATTTCTGTGCCTCAGGATCGTTTCAAACAACGGTGCGAATAGTTGCGGGAATCTCCCAATCCTCCTTTTCCAGGATCCTGAGGGCAGTGATGGAGGCCCTTTTCAAGCACCTCCATCATTTTATTCAAAGGCCTTTGGATATGGGTGCCCTTAGTGTGGCAAAGGCCAATTTTTACCAAATAGCTGGCTTCCCACACATCATAGGGGTTGTGGATGGTACTCACATACAACTTCAGCCTCCAGCATGGCTGGAGGCCATTTTTCGCAACCGCAAACACTATCACTCCCAGAATGTAATGGTGGTATGTGATGCCTCCCTCCAGATCCTGTCCCTGAATGCAAAATTACCCGGAAGTGCACATGACTCATTCGTCATCCGGCAATCAGGGATATGGCAAAAATTAAACAACCTACAAGCTGGTGATGCGTGGTTTCTGGGTAAGTGGAGACCTTTAGTACATAACAATGTTAAGCTTGATACACAGTGATCCTGATGTTGTCACTTCTTTTTCACAGGAGACAGTGGCTACCCTTGCACGCCCTGGCTGCTCACACCTTATTTGGCTCCCACACCAGGGCCACAAAGTAATTTTAATTCCGCACTTACAGCCACCAGGCAAGTGGTGGAGCGCTGTATCGGCCTTTTAAAAGGCCGATTCAGATGCCTCCACCGCTCTGGTGGCGAGCTCATGTATTTGCCGGATATGGTTTCGAAAATTGTGGTCCTGTGTGGGATATTTCACAACATCGCCATAAGGAGTGGTGTCCCAATGCAGCCAGAGGATGCCTTGCCTGAGGATGGCCCCCCCGAGGTTGGTCGGAGGTCAGTATGTGGGGGGGCCATACGCGATGATGTGGTTGCCAGATATTTTAGGTAATTATTGGCACAAAAGAAGTTCTTTGACACAATGTGGTAAGGATTTTGGGAGACCATCTAATTAATTTGTTTATTATTTCCCATCTTCTGTTTGATTTCATAATCTTTGGGACTGAAACGATGACTACTTCCTGCTACACAAAACAAACCTTCATGGGGACACATTGGATATATATTCTGGACCCAATTTGTGGAATCATGTTGGCATGCTCATTCGTCAACCAGTTCTTGATTTTTCTTTACTTTTTTCATATGGTGTTTGATGGGTTGTACATTTTGTTATCACTGTGTGTATTGTTTGTGAGCCAACACTTTGGTTTTTTAGTTATGTGTTGAATACATTTTTTGAGAGTGTAATTTTGCAAATTTTCTTGAACATTGCAAGCAAGTGTAACCAGGTTCACCCACGTTAAAATTGCTTAAGGGTTAATCCTGTAATGTCGCAATTTGTTCAAAATTTAAATATGCTTTCTGGGTCAAAACCAACACCAAAAGGTATTATGTACAATCAGTATGCTTTGGAATCTCGGGCTAAGCAGGTTGCCCCCAAAATTGGAACATGTAAAATGTACTATATAAAAAATGTAACACAAAAAAACCCCCCAAGCCGATTGTTACTGTTAGCTGTTTCATGTGCCTGTTTTCTAAAAATCTACAACACACAATCTTAGTGACATTAGTTGCAAATACTTGCTGCAAGACTCTACTTATGTAAGTGTAAACAATCTAAGATTTGGAGACAAGGAATGAGACTGAACTCTAACTTTAACTTTTTTATTAGGAAAAATAATTTTGGTAGAAAATAAAAAATTATGGACGCAGGATCCCAGCCATACGGTCAAGGACCACCAGCAGGCCGATCACGTGGCCCCGCATCACTTGGACGCACCCGGCTAGGTCCGCCAAACGCCTCTGGTCCTCTGTGGGTTAGAAAAGTGTGGGGCTTAATACATCATTTAAGAAACACCCTGAAAAAACAAGCAAAACAGAGCTATCCAAAAATGACAATAGTGTGACCAAAAGCACATTTAACCAAAAAAACCAAAGGACACAAAAATGGACACCCAAAAAAACAAAAAAAAAAAACAAAACTGTTTTGCCATGTGGGATATGTGTATGGGGAAATCAGCAGTAAAAGGTAAAGACAAACAGAGATATACCCAAACTTTGGACAAACCAAATAAAGGAAAAGGCACAGACACAGGATTAGATCAAAACATTTTAAACTACAAAAAAGGATAAAAGGGAAACATACCGTTCAAAATGACGGCTGGCCCAGAACCAACTCCCTCGTCCTCCTCGGAGGTGGCCACATTCCCCAACGAGGTGGGAGGGGTGATGACGGATTCCGCCGAGGGGGTAGTCACGAGAGGGGTGGTTGGAGGGGAGGGGGAATTGGGATGGAGGGGAAGTAGCACAAAGGGATGTGCGACAGGGTCTGGGCAGGCTGGGGAGGAGGGGGAATTTAGGGTATTTTGGGGAGAGGATGTTTGGCTGGGGGTTGGGGAAAGGGGCCGAGAGCGCCGTCTTTGACGGCGATGACACCGTAGTCTGCGCTCTGCCCCTAAATGATGGAAAACAAATTGAGGTTACTTTAGAACATCACCTTGTTAAACGCTAATTGTTGAACCCCAAAAAATGAAAACATACACATGCAGATATGACTACAAAGAATAAACAGCCCATACATGAAAACATGCACATGCAGATAGGAGTACAAATAATAAATAGGCCATACATGAAAACATGCACATGCAGATATGAGTACAAATAATAAATAGGCCATACATGAAAACATGCACATGCAGATATGAGTACAAATAATAAATAGGCCATACATGAAAACATGCACATGCAGATATGAGTACAAATAATAAATAGGCCATACATGAAAACATGCACATGCAGATATGAGTACAAATAATAAATAGGCCATACATGAAAACATGCACACGCAGTTAGGGCCACAAAGATAAACATGAAAACCATAGTCAAATAAACTTACTTTCCGCTATCTGCATGCGAAAGCATGCCAGCAAGCGAGGCATCCGCCGTTGCAGGTCCGACCACCTGCGCTCCAGCTGGTCGATCTGGCAGCGTGAGCCGAAGGAACGCAGGCGGCCACGTACCTCCGCATATGCGGAACGCTTTTTCCGATTGGTGATGGGGGGAGGCTGGCTGGTGATCCGCCTGTCCATCACCTCGGTTAATACCAGGAGCTCGCGCCTGGTGAATGCCGAGGCTCTCATGATGGCAATGGTGTATTTTTAATAAAACAATTTTAATAAAGACCAGAAAAAATTTTTGATTGGCTAATGTATTTGGGTAATTAACAGGACCAATTCTATTGGTTAGTGTATGAGTCATGTGTTCGACAGGGCCACAAATCTATTGAGAGTTATGATAGGCTTGATGCAGTGACATGCGTAAGCTAATTTAAATAAAGAAATGAACCCAGTAAAATATGCGTGGGTAAAAACACAGAAAACAAATGGATAATTGCCTCAAACATGTATTTTGACAAATAAAAGCGAATGTTTAAGCCGTGCATATTCTGCGGGTAAACACAAACACGGACAAGAGTAAAGTTTATTGCATGTAAAAAAAAAAAAAAAATTTGACGAGCAATTAAGCTAATTGATATATTGATTGGCATGATACGATTGAGGGAGGTAGGCAGAATAAACAAGCAGGTAATCGGAATCTGACAGGGCCACTTCCGGTTTGTACTTGTGCGTGCGTTCCCTGCAAGCCACAATGGGGATGTACGCTCGCTATTTGGCACGCTCGTTAGCTAGAGGAGGGGTCGGTAGACTTTGGGGAGGAAGTTTAGCTGCGTTCGAAATTACGAGCGAGCGCTTAAATTAACATATTTCGGTACGTACGCCTAACGTACGAATGGCCACTTGCGTTCGGGTCTGAATGAGGGCCATAGTTATTTATAGGGAGCGCTGGATGACTGTTCCGTTAGGATACTTACCGACAGGTGTCAGTATCCTAACCATGTGCCGGCATCCCGTACCCAAAACGTTTATTACTTAAATGTTATTTCTATTATTACAGTTAGCGAGAAGATGATTCCCATTTGATTTTTAGAGGGGAAAACTTCAGATGTTAGTATTTGTCATTTTGTTTGCATTTCTATTATATATGCAATTTTTATTTTCATTTCTTTTAATATTGAAACTGTGACTTTCACATATATTATTAACACTGTCATGACTATTATTTTATATATGATATATAATTATATTAGTATATTATATAGAAACAAGGGAATGTGAGTACAGCAATTACTACTGACACAGTCACACTACTGTTCTATACTCTATGCTATCATGGGATGTAAGTATAATACGGCTACTCCTGACTAATGCCTGAGGCCAGTGTTACTGTGACTGTGCCGGCCGCATACTGAGATGTGTCTGACTGAACATTTTCGCATATATACACATTTTCTTGCATGCATCTTATATGCGTTCCATAATACAGCATATTATAATGATACACATACTCAGAATCGGGGACCTTCTAGAATATAATAGCAAGAATCTGATTGGTTGCTAAGGGCAAAATAGTTCAAAAGACTCTTACTTTAGTAAGTATACCCCTGAGGTGGTGATTCAGAGCTAAACACAAAAGGGATAGCTTCTGCCTCTTCAGTAGTAGCGGATCTGAGAACTTCTGCAAATGCTGCAGGTGGCATCTGAGAAACTGGCCCACTGCCAGATACGCAGATCTGCTGCATGCGTCCGAAGATGCAGCATCGGATCAACATTGGAAACATTGCGTGGACCATCAGACATCTGAGCAGGGCTGCCATCAGGGAGGAGTGACGAGACTACTGTTCCGGGCCCGGACACTCCGACAGAAAAGGGGGGCCCGGCCTGCTCCTACCACCCTTCCGCTGCTGTTGGGAATGCAAATGAATGGGGATGGTGCCACTACTTACCAGTGCAAGTGAAAGGGGTCCCCGTCTTAATACCCGCTCGCCACCCCTACTGTAAGTGCAAATGAATGGGGCCCCTGGACGGTCTCCCCCCAACTCACCACTATTAACTCATCCCCAAGGTGAAAGGAGCCCATCGCCTGCCATGAATGAGATGCCCATCCGCCCCTTCTGCTGTTGTACAATTAAGTTTATTTCCGGCGCATGTGACATCATGGCGCCACTGAAGGAGAGAACCCACAGCACCAGCCTGGTAGGGTAAGATTTATATACTGCCTGGGAGACAGAGGATAACTCACAAACATGGATAGAGAAATGTGTATATATCTATATTTATATATATACACACATATATATATATATCTATGATGTGTGTGTGTGTGTGTATATATATGGGATTAGATTATGCCCTTATCTTGCGCTGTGATATACAGAGATTGCTGCACCTCAAGTGGAACCCCTGTTAGTGGGAACCTGACAAATTAGATACAACAAACAATACTTAGAGGGCGCAATGAATATCCATATGTAAATAGTCAATTTATAAAATAATGTCCAGTTTTAGTCCCTTTTGGATAAACCTCTTTTTTTATATAGCAATTGTCCAAAATCGTCCTTTTAGATAGACCTCTTCACTTTGAAAACCTTCAAACACTGTTGATAGTAGATTCCATAGGCTCCCAATGATAATTTTTCTAAAAAAGACCCACTCAGGAGACCTTGGGGTATAGGTGATGATGGGAGTCATCCGGGCACCACGCAGTTAATTTCTAGTCCGAAGCACCACCCTCTTCTGGTGAAAAAACAGAAATGGGGAACGACAAGAGAGAGCCCCCAAATCAGACACTTCTGGCAAAAGCAATAGCCTGAAGAAAAACTGTCTTAGCAGTGAGCCATTTGAGATCCACTGAGTCCAGGGTTCAAATAGAGGGCCCTGGAGGGCCCTAAGGACAACAGTCAAATCCCAAGGAGGGACAAAGGGAGGCTGAATGTGAAGGACCCCTTGAAGGAAAGTGCAGATATCAGAGAAAGGAGCAATCCTTCACTGGAACCACACTGAAAGGGCAGAGACCTGCACCTTCAGTGAAGCAAGGTGGAGACCAAGGTCCAAACCCTCCCACAGGAAAGCCAAAACTTTGGATACCCTGAACACTTGGGGGTTGTAACCTCTGGGACAACACCATTCAAAGTAGGTATACCACACCCTGTGGTAAATCTGGCAGAGGCAGGTTTCCGTGCTCGGAGTATAGTGTTAATGCACACTAGTAATAGGCACAATTTTAGGTAAGTCCTACAAATTATATACTGTAGTGCAACTTTGGGTTGATTTTTGGGGCATGGGTCCCCTGGATTGCTTTGGTTGGTCTGCTTCAGGGCATTGCATTATAACATTTTTCATTTTTTGCACATTTTATACACTTTTACTGTTTGTTTTTTATTATATTTGTATTTTCACTTTTCTATCCTACACATGCAGCAGCAGCAGCTGCTCTTATCTTTCTTACTTTACACTTCACTTTTCTCATTAGAGCGATGCCCTGGGGTGGCTCGGCTGAGCTGGTTTGGGTGTATCCTGCGCTCTAGATTTGAACCCTAGTATGTTAGGGACCTACCCTACAGAGGTTACCTGGATATGATGGGTAGGCCCATAACCTTGGCCATGATTATGCTAAAAACCTCTATTCATTGCAAAATTTTATTGCATAATGTATTTATATATAATCAGTAATTTGGAGTTGAGCACCTGTGATCTGTCCGTTTCTGTGTTTGCAATAATAGTCTCAACAAGTAGCACCACCCATTATATATATTCAGGGTGTGCAGTCCAGGACCCTTTCTTATATACTACGCTGTATTGCCTCTGCCACTACTGTGAATTACATCTACGTATTTAGTGCGGCTAATAACCTTTTATAGTTATAGTCAGTGTGTCGACATATGATTCAAGTTTAGTACACAAGTACAGCAGCCACAGGGACGCCAACTTACGTTTCACCTGCGGCTGCTTTTTCAAGTCATCCTGAGGAACTTGTTCAGGGACTTGAGATTGAGGATAGGTCGGTGGGATCCGTTCGGTTTTTGAACCAGAAAAAAGCTGGAATAATAACCTGTTCCCCTCTGGGATAACGGGACCGGTACAATGACCCCTGCCTGCAGCATGGATTGTACAGCCCTTTGAACAGCCAAGGCCTTGTCCTTGTTTGACAGGACGTCTGTGCAGAAAAACTGATGGGGAGGCCGTCTGCGGAAGGAGAGGGCGTACCCCCGAGATACCACTTCTCTCACCCAGGTGTCTGCAGTAGTCAAACACCACTGCTGGGTGAATTGAAGAAGTCAGCCTCCCACCCTGGGATCCCGCCCCATCAGGTTGAGGGCTTGTCATTGGACTTGGCAGCTGGACGTCTCGCAGTCCAGGCTTTTTTCTTAGTCTTGGTAATTTTCTTAGTGGTAGACAGCCTAGGAAAGGACTGGGTTCTAGCCTTACCTGGTGCCCGATAGGTCCGAAAGGACGAAGTACGTGACCCTGGGGGAGCAGGAGCAGATTGCAGACAAGCTGACTTAGCTGTAACAGTGTATCCACTATTTTGACCAAATCTGGGCCGAACAGAACCTTACCAATATAGGGTAAACTCTCCAAGCCCTTCTTGGAGTCAGCAGCTGCCCTCCAAGAGCGAAGCCACAGGGAGCGGCAAGCGCAATTGCCGCCGTAGAAATCCTGGAATTCAATAAGCTGACATCCAAGGTCGCTTCATTTATATAGGTAGCTGAATTTCGCAAGTTGCCCACCAGATTCAACTCCTCCCTGGTCGCATCTGAAGACAAGGACCCCTCCAGGTTGTTTGCACAGTATTCCATAGCCCGAGCCAACCAGTCGATAGCCATAGCTGGTCTGCATGCGGCACCTGAAAGGGAATAAATGGACTTCAGGCAAACCTCCACCTTCCTATCAGTGTCATCCTTCAGTGATAATGTGGAAGGCATAGGGAAAGTGGCGCTTTTATCCAAGCACGTGACGTGGGAATCCACCGCCGGTGAGGTTTAACATTTTGAAAAATAGTCTACAGCGAAGGGATAAGCATGGGCCAGACGCTTCTGCGTCTGGTAACGCTTCCGCGGCTGGTAACGCTTCCCAGGATTTTTCAATGCCACCTCCTGATGGTTCACCAGTTGGTCGGACAACGGAAATATGGCCGCGGACACCTTTACAGGCTTATAAAGGGCATGTCTGGACTTAGGTGCTGGAGGATCATCCTTCTCTATGACCAAGGTCGCACGGACAGCCTGTATCAGACCCAGAATATATATATCTTGGACTTGGACTCCCTCTCCCGTGTAGAGAAGTCGGAGTCAGCCCCATCTTCAGATGAGACCTCGTCATCATCATATAGAGTAGATTGGGACGACGGCAAAAATCTTTTAGCTGGTCTGCCCTGAGGGGCCTCCTGCCCCTGCACTTCTGCGACATTTTGCAATGCAGTGGAAACTGTATTAACCCACCAGGGAGATAGCACCTGCATGGGTGCAGCCGCCTAAAGCAAGCTCTGAGAGTTCATAAGCTGCTGCTGTGTGAACTCCAGGGAGAAAAACACAGGAGGGGCAGCTAAACATACCACAATGGCCGTAAGTGCTTGTGCAAAGCACGCCCACAGAGGCTCCTGCAGATTGGCAGGGACCGTAGAGGGACCTGGGGAAGCATAGCACCTCAAACATAATCCCTCCAGTACCATGTCTCCCACCCCTAAAGTCATTGTACATTTTTTACAGGACAGCTGGGCAGGAGCCACATTAGGCATATCACTCTCACTGCCAGACATAGTGAAGAGGATAGAAATATAATGTATGTGACCCCCTACACAGAAAGAACAGACTGTGGGGATGTACCCCGACAACACCTGTTTATAAAAGCTCAGAGAGAGGACAGGCACAGGGAAAGCAAAATGGCTGACAGGTCAGAAAGTGAAACTCAGACAGACAGCGCTAGCATACAGTCACATACAATGCAGAATAAAAATAATACCTGCACTAAATCACACTTACTGGTCAACTATGCAGACTTAGCGTCTGGTAGGACAAAAGTGCTACATATGCTGACCACCGACCAGGAGGAGAGGTATGTAGGGGGACCTGGACTCTGCACAGCCTGTCTGCAATCTGCGACACTCAGCCAGGAGAAGATGGCTGCCAGAGATCACTGAGAGGGCGGATCCAGAGGAGGGAAGTTGTCACAGCCCAGCCAGACCACGGCAGCAAGGTACGCTGTGCAGCGAGGAGGAGTCAGCTGTTAGACAGGGAAGGCTGCCGCCCCTGGTCAGCGTTTAACCCCTGGGATGCTGGAGCGTTCCGCCAAACTCCAGCCCAATGTCCCAGGTGGCTCAGTGAGGACGCAGGACTCAGTGCCTGGCCACACTTGCTGTCATCCCCAGGGAGTCCCCCGCCCTGGGGGAAAAGACCGTGACTCGGCGCGCACCACTGCAGAGACATGTCGCTTACCTTGTGTCCCTGTAACGTCCAGCCACATTTCAGGGATCATCCGGAGTCCCTGCTAGCCAAAACCCCAGAGGCCCGCCGAGATCCCCGAATCAGTACCGGCGTCGGCGGGGTGAGGGAGCGACAGCACGGACGTCCCCTGGACTGTCCTTGCTGTTACAATGTAGAAGGAAACTTCTTTAAAACATCAACAGCCCCCCCTGCGTATCAGTAACCCGACTCCGGCCGGGCACCCAACGAAACTGAGGTGCCTCTGGTCGGGGCAGAGTATAGGAGAGGGACCCAGAGCATCCTAGAAGAAAAATTAACTGCATGGTGCCTGGATGACTCCCATTATCACCAATACCCCAAGGTCTCCTTGTGGAGCCTATGGACCCTGAAGCAGAAATATATACAGTATATATATATATATATATATATATGTACCAGGCACATATGCTGCATGTGCAGATGCAGTTGTATACCGCAAGGAGGGATTTCGTGGCTGTACAGGGCAGGATTGCCTGGGGGGCATTCACCGTACCTACCATCAGCTCACAGTTTCTATACTGTGGGGGGGGGGGGCGGGGGCGGCTGGAAGCCCTGCCTATTTTGTCAGTCCCAGACAACACAATTTCTGATGGCAGCCCTGCATCTGAGCAACCCTAAGGTTGTGACAATATCTACCGCAAGTAAGCTGCAGAGACCAGTGAATCTGCATCAGAAGTCGCAGTTGCAGGATTCGGCATGTTCATAAACTGGTGGTGACATGCCCCATCACCGCCCACAAATGCCTGAGAGAAGTCAATCACACTGCGAGTAACACAACAGTGTGACCGGAGCCACAATACGATTACCGCATATGCGCACTGCAGCACTACGCATGTATACAACAGAATACATAGGTCATTTCTGACCGAATCGTAACCGCGTCCATCTCTGAATCACCCCTCTTGTTCTTTATCATTAGGGCTACATTATATGACGTTACTGCTGTTTACTCACATTAGTTAAGTGCTATATCTATTAGGACAGTTGCAGAATAGAAGACTTCCGTTTGATTTTTAAAGTGGAAACCTTGTATGTTAGTATTTGTCATGTTATTTTTGTTACATATGTGATTTTTATTTAATTATTTTTATATTGAAAATGTGACTCATATATAGTATTAACACTATCATGACATTATTCTCTCTTTTGTGTATGATATATAATTGTATTAGTATATTATGTAGAACAGGGTAATAGGAGTACAGCAATTACTACTGACACAGTCACACTACTGTCCTACGCTCTCTGTACTACCATGGGATGTAAGTATAATACGGCTACTCCTGACTAATGACTGAGGCAAGTGTTACTGTGACTGTGCCAGCCGCATACTGAGCTGTCCGACTGAAATAATTATTTTTTTTTCGAAAATATTTTTATTATGACTCTTTAGCACAAAAATAACAACATATTGTGGTATTGCACAAATATGCATAACAGATATGGAGCGTACACACGGTCAGATTTGTCAGACTTGTCAGATTTGTCAGATGAACGATTGAACGATTTGAACGATTTTACCAAAGTTTTGAGCGATTTGAACGATTGAACGATTTTTGACTGCATTAAAATGAATGGAATCGTCCAAGTCTGACTGCAAACCCATCAGATGTCAGATATCGTTATCTGACAAACGGGAACGCGCATCGTTGATCGTCCATCATTCAGACATGTCAGATATGAATGATTTTCCTTCAGATATGAACGACTGAACGATTTTTAAATCGTTATCGTTCATATCTGATCGTGTGTATGCACCAATATCGCTGTACAACACATAACATAGTTTTGATACCATACAAAATTCCAACAATATACCATAACATATCTATCTCTGATATTATAGAAACTGAAAAATTATCTATCAGATTTCAATAATTGAGTCTTGCCGTCATGCGGATAATGGCCCCTCCCCTCTAA
This sequence comes from Taudactylus pleione, assembly GCA_031769625.1. Classification (NCBI taxonomy): domain Eukaryota; kingdom Metazoa; phylum Chordata; class Amphibia; order Anura; family Myobatrachidae; genus Taudactylus; species Taudactylus pleione. The sequence goes on along the minus strand of JAUIMM010001030.1, from coordinate 13,363,377 downwards.
AACAATATCGGCGGGTCGTTATCCACCATTCTGAGTTCGAACCATGATGTAGGAGAAAAGCACTTGTGAAGCAATTGCCTTGTATTCAGTGGCAGAGTGGTCACATAACTCTCCCACATCTCAAAAAACCTACCAACCCTGGCCTCCCTCTCCAAGGATGCCTCTATCCAGTCCATCCTGAAAAGATAGAACAATTTCTCTTGAAACAGAGATAAAGGAGGGGTAGCCGGCTGAATCCACATCTGAAGAATCGTTTTCCGTGCTGCAGCACAAATTAGCCAAAAAAAGTTTCCGCCCTCCACTAGATACCCTTTGATCTGTTGGTAATATGCCCAATATGGCCCACTCCGCATTAAAGGGTAAATAGTTCACTAGGTGGTCAGTTACAAACTTTCTGACACACAACCAGAAGATTCTTACTAAGGGGCATGCCCAGAGACAGTGAAATATATCTGCATTTTCTTCCTGGCATCTATAACATCTGTGCGAAGAGGAAGACCCCATCAAAAAACCTCTGTGAGGGCTTATATATGTCCTATGGAATATATTTAAAAATAATTCTTTGTAGGAGCTAGCTGGTATGAGATGACAAGATGTTTCTAATGCTTTAAGTAAATCATCTGTTGACAATTCTGGAAAATGACACAGCCAGCGAGGCAGCCCTGTTTGTATACACTCATAATCAAGCTGTACTCTAAGAAAATTGTAATGGATAGAAATGGCCTTAGATATGGGCGGAGGATTGGACAAAAAGGGGTCTAAAGAGTTGGACCAATCTTCCGTTGAGAAAATTTTTATAATTTCACCAACGTAATGTTGGGCTTGATAATATGCAAATGGGAAAGATGAGAGAAAACCATATTTCCCCACCGCCTGTTGGAATGTGAGAGGCCTTTTCGTATTATAGAACAATAGACATCCCACTGATCCAATTCCATTTGACGCCCATGAGGTAAAGGGCTGGCCAGCCTGACCCCGTTGAAACTCAGGGTTAAGCACAAAAGAATTAAAAATTGATCTATTAGCATGTAAATTTGATTTGTGTCTCAATACACACCACAATTTCCGTGTGCTCCATAGGAGAGGGTTTTCTTTCAAGTTAGGAGGGATATCGTGGTCTAACATGTATAAGAAAGATACCAAGTTACAATCAGGGAGAAAGCCCCCCTCCAAATCAGAGTTAGTATATATGTCAGTGCCATGTGACCAATCACGGAGGTGACGTAAAATGGCCGCATGATTATATTGCGTAACATTAGGGAAATTTATTCCTCCATTTGATTTCAATTGTTGTAAACGAACAAGACCTATTCTGCGACGCCCCTTATTCCAAATAAAATTGACAAACTCTGTGTTTATCTTCTTGGTATCTTCTAAAGACAACAGGAGAGGAAGGGACTGCAGGAGATACATTATCCTAGGAAAGGACACCATTTTTAGCAGACTAGCCCTTCCCAAGTAAGAGAGCTGGAGACGACCCCACCCTCCCAATTCTCTGCAGAGTTCTGTTAGGGCTCTAGTGATATTCATAAGATAGAGAGATGCAGGATTTTTGGTGATCTGAACCCCCAAATACACAAAACTTTTTCTAGCCCACACAAAAGGAGTATTAGCATGCCAAGAAGGGTGCAAGTATCCAGGCCTAAGATATAAGGCAGTCGACTTTTCTGAATTAATCTGCAAACCCGACACATTTCCAAAGTCCTGAAGCAAATTCAATATGTGACTTAAAGAAGAAGAGGGTCTAGAGATATATAGCAATATGTCATCCGCAAAAGCTGTAATTTTCAATTCTCGGTTACCTATCGATATACCTCGAATATCTAGATTTTGTTGGATGAGCAGTAATAGCGGATCAAGGGATAAATTAAAGAGAAGAGGAGATAGGGGACAACCCTGACGGGTTCCCCTGAACATCTCCACCGTCCCTCCCCGCACCCCATTTACTAATAGGGAAGTTTTAGGAGATAAGTATAAATAGCGGATTAAATCTATAAAGTCTTGGCCAAAAGCTCTTCGTGCCAAAACTTCACAAAGGTGAGGCCAGAGGACAGTGTCAAACGCTTTGTGGCAATCTAGGCTGAGGAGCATGTTATTGGAGGATGGATTACCAAGAGAGGCCACTGTAGCTGCTATCGCTGCTCTTATACCTTTTACTGAGTGCCTACCCTGTACAAAGCCTAATTGGTGGGCAGTAAGGAGATCAGGAAGTATACTTTGCAATCGTGTGGCCATTATCTTGGCCAATATTTTAAAATCCACATTAAGCAATGTGATTGGTCTATAAGAGGCCACTAATTGGGGATCTTTATCTGGCTTAGGTAGGAATATGGTATAAGCCGAGTTAAAAGTAGCATATAAAGGAGCATGTTTGTGAATACACCTATAGAGTTCCAATAGAGTGGGGGCCACATTATGTCGCATTAATTTGTAGTATTCTCCTGAAAGACCATCTGGGCCCGGAGTCTTGTGCGTTTTAAAACCTGAAATGGCGTTGTTAATCTCAGTAGGAGATACGTCTCTATCAAGCCCATCTCTCTGCTCTCTGGTTAGTCTAGGAAGGTGTGCTTCGCTCAGTAGTCGATCTTGGAGATTCAAATCAATAGGTCTATCCTCATAGAGAAGTTCATAGTATTTCTGAAATTGTTTAGAGATTAAATCTGTCTGAGAAAATGAGGTCCCAGAGGTATCTTATGTATGAAACTCCTCCCACCTCTAGCTCTGGACATAGTAGCCAACAATTTTCCTGGCCGATTCCCCCATCGGAAATATTTATTTTTAGCATAATCTAATTTACATTTAGCTTGGTAAAGTAAGAAAGATTCCATCAATTTACGTGTTTGTTTATATACCTCGAAAGTCTCTCTGACCGGATTGGAAATATACAGTTGGAAGGCTGAGGACATGGCCGCCTGCAGAGCGTCATGTTGATTATTAACTTCTTTATGTTTTCTAGAGACATAATTAATAATATGGCCCCGCATCACCGCCTTTGACGCCTCCCAAAAGAGCACAGGGTCATCCCAATGCTCTATATTGTCGTCAAGATATTCATTCCATTTGATTGTTAAGAAATTACGAAAATCTTCTGATTTGGACAAGTATGTGGGGAAGCGCCAAAGGCGGGAGGCAGCTACCAGAGAAGTGTTATACAAAGAAATACTGATTGGGGCATGATCGGAAATGACTATATCACCCAGGTTTACTTCTTGTATTTTTGAAAATAATGCATCTGCCACTAAAATATGGTCAATGCGAGATAGAGTTCTGTGGGTATATGATCTATCAGTAAGATTTAGGATCCTCCATGGGTCAATTAGGCCATGGAGAGATTCAAATCGTGCCAGATGTTGCCAATAAACCAAGTGTGGTCTCACTGGAGGGGTAGATCTATCTAATACTGCGTCCGCAACTGTATTGAAATCGCCACCCACTATTACATTTGGATTATCTCTGGTCATTAGAAACTGAGAAAGTTCATTTATAAAATCTGCCGGGGAGTTAGGTGCGTAAAGATTCAATAGAGTATATTTAGTATGTGAAATAGAGATATCTAAAAGGATAAAACGCCCCTCCGGATCCAGGTATTTATCATGAATCACATATGGCAAGGTTCGGTGTAGAAGTATTGCTACCCCTCGTGATTTATTTCTAAAGGGTGCAGAGATGCATTCACCGATCCAGGAGTCCCTCAACATGGAATCGTCTCCAGCCCTCCAATGCGTCTCCTGCAAAAACACTACAGAACCCTTAAGCCTCTTAAGAAGTGTAGTAACCCTCTTTCTTTTTATAGGTGTATTGAGGCCTCCCACATTCCAAGAGATTAACTTTAAAGTAGGGGTGAGCGGGTTCGGTTTTACTCGCTATCCAAAACACGTGTTCGGCAATAGCCAATAAAAAGATCCGAGTAAAACCGAGTAAAACCGAACCCACTCACCCCTACTTTAAAGTATTATCTACCTGAGGAGTTGAAGGCAAGGGTGACGCCATTATCCTATACCCTTAGGAGGGAACATAACAAGAAAATACATAGTAAAGAGAAAAGACATCTCCCCATCCCAGCCTTCGAGAAGATATCGTTGAGGGGGGCCCTCCGCACGGCAGGTTAAACATTTGCAAAAACATATCCTATTCAATATAGACATAGCATCAAAAGATCTGTGATACAATATAATCTGAGAAAAATTAAATATATGTGCCTTGGAGTCATTATTTTTTCCTTTTTTCCATCCAAAAACATTTGTACATTCCCTGAGGAAGAAGTACCGAGAAAAATAGCAACAGAAATGAAAATGACCAATAATGTCATTTTACGCCATTTCTGCGGACCAATAAGGAACGCCAGTAATAGTCAGCGAACGCGGGGACCAGCCGCAAGTTAATCTAAACAATTGTTAACATGATACACCTTTTTAAACTTTTTAAGGCCTTTGGTTTGGAGACCTTGAAGGAGAGCGCCTATTAAGAAAATGAGCCTTGGCTTTGTCAGGGTCATCGAAGAAAATAGTGCGGCCATCCACTTCTACTCGCAGCTTAGCAGGAAACATAAGGGCGAAGCGTTGATTATTCTCTACCAGGAAACTGCACACTGGAGAGAAGGCTTTTCTTTTTTGAGCCACAGAAGCGGAAAAGTCCTGGAAAATCAAAATTCTGGTATCATCAATTTGTAGCTGAGGAGACTTCCGATACGCCACGAGAATCTGCTCCTTAACTCTAAAGTCCAGGAATCGAGCAATAACTGGTCTTGGACGACCTGCAGCATTATCTCTCTCTGGACTGATCCTATGGGCCCTTTCTATTTGTGGTGGGGGCAGATCTGGAGACAATTTAAGAGCTCGTGGCAAGGCAGTAGAAAGATATTCCATCAGACGTTGACCCCTCACTGTTTCAGGAACTCCAATAAATCTCAAGTTATTGCGCCTATTTCTATTCTCGAGATCATCTAATTTTTCCACCAGTGCCCCAGAGGAGCGAGAGCAGTCATCAAGGCGAACTTGCAAGGAGTGAATTGTGTATTCCGCGTCGCTCAACCTTTGCTCCAATCCAGAGATACGAGAGGTATTGGCATCAATCTTCGCCAAAGCTGAGTCAAGAGATGTTTGCATGACATCGAATTTTTTGTCAATCTGGGGTAGAAGTGTTCTGGAGATTGCCTCGATCATATCCGCAATAGACGTCTGAGCTACTATAACCCCCTGCTCGGGACAGGAGATGTCCTGTGGGCCCGATGGGGTCTCTGAGGATCCATGTGACGTGGAGGAGGATTTGTTCCCCGTTGGTCTATTTCTGCCCATCTTAGAAGGAGTAGGTTGTGAAGAGTCGCCCGACTGTGATGTCTTATCCAAATATCTGTCCATTACCCGACAGCCAAAATAAAAAAAAGGCTCATAAAAAAATAAAAATAAATAAAATATACAAATATATATATAGTAACGGGTGTTTACAATATGCAATATTCTACGAGTAAGTTGCACCCAGTAAAATTTACACACTAAAAACCTGCGGCTAGGTCCCTTTGCACACCAAAAACAATCACATATATCCACAGAAGTCACCTATTAAGAAAATTCTGCCACAATATCAATATAAAGAAAACCACCACTAGGTGGCGTCAGTACCTAACATACTACAGCAGAGAAGAGGTAAAATGAGACTTAATGCAAGCACTAATTAAACTGCTGTATCACAATTTGAGCTGCTGAAATGTTGTAGTACAATTAAATAAAAGTATCAGATCTGGAAACGAGTTTTGGCAGAAAAACTAACCCCTGTATAGTGACCGTATATTAACAGAAAGATAGTGAATATAATCCACGGTATGAAACAGTGAAATATCAGCCACGGGTTAACCAGTTATACAAAATGGCAGTAGTTTCTAACAATTATATATGTGTACATATAAATATACTCACATATACATCTACCACAAATGTGAATTATACCAAAGGGTTGTATCCAACAAAATACCCCAGCACTTTAGCAGTTTCGAAGCTAAGATGGACCTGACAACAGACGGCCCTCTTGAAGACCTGTAAAGTAGATATAAATGAGGACACATATACTTTAGTTGTCTCCACAAGTTGCAGTGTCCTCTATCTTTTTGTAGAAAGCGCTGAGTGAGAGGGACAACGTAGGGATAAGTCCACTTCAGGGGGAAAAATAGGACTCAAACTCCAAATATGTATCCCCCGGCAACCAAATAAGAATCCAGCAAAATGTCCATGTATATAGACGTGGTGCAAATTATGTCTTTATAGAAGCTATCCCCACATCTATTATACCCTCAAGCAATCGGACCCTCTCCTCCAAATCAATACAAGGGGTGTCTTAGGAGAAAGGGTTGAAGCGTGGGAGAGTTAGCTGTATCACCACAACTCTGGGGACAGCAACAGACCGTCCGGTGCGCAGTAAATTCCAATCACTCACCGCTGATGTCTGCTAATGGTTTAGAGCCAGTCGGAGCCCCGACTGTAATATCAGGCAGCTTGGGGGAAGCGCTTTGCAGCAGCGGCAGCCATGAGGACACCGGTCACAGCCGCTCGCGTCAGACGCTCCGTCCACACACCCTGGAGGTGTTCAGCACAAGGTGGAGAGGCCGCCGGACCGCAGACCACCCCCGTCCGTCAGATGCAGCAGAGGCCACGTTTCCCCGAGCACCCGCCTGCCGCGCCAGCCAGCGCACGGAGCAGATCCCAGGAGCGGGAGAGGAAGGCAGTCCAAGACCCGCCGGTCTACCGGAGGGAGATATGCCAGGGGTGAGAGAGGATGCGCCTATCAGGCGGCTGCAGGGTCCGTCTCGTGTGTGCAGCAGAGGCCAGGTGTCCAACAGCCGCGCTAACAAGCGCGCGGGACGGAGTCCAGGAGCAGGAAAGGGAGGCAGGCCAAGATCCGCCGGTCCACTGGAGGGAAGTGTGTCAGGGATGGAGGAAGATGTGCCGATCTTCAGGTGACTGCAGGGTCTGTCCTGTATATGGAGCAGAGGCCACGTGTCTCCGAGTGTCCGATTGCCGCACCAGCCAGTGCACGGAGAAGTCCCCAGGAGCAGGAGAAAAAGGTAAATTAATATTCGCCGGGTCACCGGAGGAAAAAATGCCAGGGGTGGGATAAGAGGTGCCTATCTTCCGGCGGCTGCAGGTCCTGTCTTCAGTTGGCCTGCTGCCATGCCGATTCGCGCCAAAACTTGGCCGGACTCCGGAGTAGTATGAAAAGGCTACCGACCTTCCTCAAAAAGACATCTGTCTGATCCAGCCAGACTCCCCTTTAATCTGCTGGTATTTTTGACGGGGTCTATATGATTTTAGGTGAGGGTATTAGCAGATTTCTGCAAGAAGGCGCGGAGCAGTTCTAAAATGCGGCCATCTAGGATGCCCCGCCTCCGGAAGTCTGTCTGAAATACACTTTTTTTGTGTGCATCTTGTATACGTTCCATAATACAGCATATTACAATGATATACATACTTAGAATCCGGGACCTCTTCCTCTGGTGGTCTATTATACATACAGTAAAAAAGAAAATGTGAGAATCAATAATATATATATATATATATATATATACACACAGTATATCTGTATAACAAGTATTTTCTGTTACATAATGTTACATAATGAAGCACTTTTCTCCTTGCTAGGTACTGATTACATGATGATTACATATAATATATGCTGGCTGACAAATGTATCTTCATTAGTAACAAAGGCCCTCATTCAGAGCCACTCGCTAGCGGCAGTACGCTCGTTCCGAGCGATGTTCGCACATCTGCGCATGCGTACGGATCGTTATACGCATGCGCGAACCAGTCAGTGCGGCCGAAATTCATGTGCTCGCAAAATAGCGAATGCCTGATAATTTGAGTGACAGGATGAGGCGTATGTGGGTGGTAACAGGGGAAGGTGCTTGAAAACGGGGAGTGGAAATCAGAACGCAGGCGTGCTTAAAGGTCAAAACGGGCGTTTTATGGGTGTGCATATTTAAAACAGCAGCGTCATTGACCACGTCACTGGGTTTTTTTTAAGCCAGAACTGTTCGCAAAATTGTGGTAGCAAAAACCAACCACAAGAATAGCGAGCAGTTCATACGCTGGTCGATGTACTCGATTAATCTAATAAATAGCGGACATGACGTATGGTGCGAGCGGCCAGGGGGCGTTTTTAACAAATAAACGAGCGTATGTTTTGCTCGCTCGTTCAGACTTAGAGGTGTGAACAGACTGCAATTTGCGAACGGATCATTTGAATAGCCACCCCTTGTTTTTGAACGAACGACCGCAAATAGCGAACGGCTCTGAATCAGGCCCAAAGATCGCTACTTCTGAATTATTGATAGTAAATTATTATTAATCTATAAATTAATACTGCCAACATATTACATAGCTCTCTACATACTCATGTACAGCAGCCACTGTGTTAGTGGAACTTACAGTATTAATTCTCTACCACACAAATTAGGGTCACTGTGGCCCAAAGCTATTACCCTACCACTATATTGTTAAGCCACGTGCGTGACTCTTTAGGACAGGGGTGGAGAACCTGTTTTCTGCTGGGCGCCATTTTGATATATATATATATATATATATATATATATAAAACATTATTTGCGGACCCGGTGCAGTCCACACCCCCTCCATGTTACGTCACACGGGACAGGGCCACATTCACCGGTGATTACAGCAAAGCTCCGGGGGACTGTAAAGGCAGCGGTGTGACCATCTGAAAGGTCCCAAGGACGACCCGAGCAGCACTGCTGCATAGATTCAGGCTGGAGGGTGCTATTCTAGGCATCCTGCTAGCCAGATGAAGCTAGTAGAAAAAAGCTTAGAGGTCCAGACCAAATGGTTCCACTTGCCTTATACGGCCCCTGGGCTTGAGGTTCCCCATCCCTGCTTTAGGGTATAGTCCTGCAACAGCCTTGAGGACTGGAATTTCTTGGCTAGATATGGACGTAAAGCAGTTTTGAGAGCTGGAATAACTTGGCTTGATGGGCCTCTGGGCCGCAAGATGAGATGCGGCCTTTGGGTTGTGCAAAAGCCTTGAGGGCTGGTATGCCTTGGCTAGCTGAGGCCGGTGGGCCATAGGATATGAAGTGGCCTTTGGGCCGTGCAGCAGTCTTGAGGGCTAGTATGCCTTGGCTAGTGTAGCTGGTGGGCCGTAGAATATGACGTGGCATTTGGGCCATGCAGTAGCCTTGAGGGCTGGTATGTCTTGGCTAGCTGTGGCTGGTGGGCCGTAGGATATGAAGCGGCCTTTGGGCCGTGCAGCAGCCTTGAGGGCTGAAGTAATTTGGCAAGATGTGGCAGATGAAGATCAGTGCTGTAATTAAGTCACTGGCATTGGTACGCAGGACTGTGCCCTAAGGACACAGGAGTGCGGCCTGTGTCGCCGGGTTGACACAAGCAGCTGACGCTGTAGTGCAGCCTGTGCCGCCGGGTTGACACAAGCAGCTGACGCTGTAGTGCGGCCTGTGCCACCGGGTTGACACAAGCAGTGCACGCTGGCTGCGTACTCTGGACACAGAGTACTGTTCGTGCTGCCTGGATAACACGAACGGCTGAGGACAGATATGCGGACTGTGCCGCCTAGATGACACTAACGCCAGGTAGATGATATGCGAACCGTGCCGTCTGGATGACACAAACGGCAGAATAACAATATAGTAGACAGGAGAACTGGAGTTCGACTGGGTAACAGGAGACAAAGTCAGAACCAGAAACATGAAAACTCTATCACCGGCATCGGAGCAGCATTCGCACCAGCAGGATATAGATGCAGGAACCAATCTGGACTAATCCCAGAATAATGGACAGGAGGTAGGCGGACATTCAGTGAACGTTAACCCAGCATTCGTCTCGCACAGCATTCGTAGTGTGGCGGCTTGTGACATATATCTTTCTATCTTTGGGAGAAAACCTAGAGGAGTCCCACAGGAAGACCATGAGATGGTGCAAACTACACACAGATACTGCCCTGGTTACAACCACATCCATGGCCAAGCACTGCGAGGCAATAATATCAGTCACTGTCCCACCCCCTCTTTTCTATTGGATGCAAACATAAGACTCCAGATACTGCAGTACTTCTTCAGGTTTCCAATAATGCATCATGACTTTGGGAAAGATACCCGAGGCCTAACTCCATACATAATTTTGTAATGGGTGCAGGGTAAGTTGCACCAGGGCCTTGGCCCAGAGGGACCCTGCATTGTGCAACCTGAACCCAGAGTATACTTACCTTGTGCTGGCAAGCAGGTCTCTCCTCCTCAGTAATGCCATCTTCCCAGTGACATTTTCAGGAAGATGGCACCACACAGTGCAAGCAAACACTCTGGTACCATGCCAGAGCCATAGCTCCCTTGTGCTCATGTGCCATCTTTCCGAATATCACTGGGAAAACGCGCCACAGAGGGGGGACCTGCTTCCAGGCACAAGATAAGATGCTGGGCTGAGGGGGCCTGCCACACATTAGTCCACTCAGGTGTTAGTACAATCTTACTTGTACAATCTGGAAGGGAAACAATGTGACTCCACAGATGTGTCCACATACATCTTACTTCCTTGCATGTAAAATGGCCCTTCTAGTTGCGCCATGACATGGCATGACTCAGGAGCACCCAGCGTCTTTTCCTGCAACGTTTTACCTTCAAATGCATCTTATTTGCAAAGTGCTCCAAATAGGACGCACAAGCAGCTTCTACTGATTAAAATGACATGCCTATATTCTGTGCATGACTGTGTGTGTATGTGCATGTGAAAGACTACGTTACAGTGTCCGCGCCTGTGACACTGTAATCTGTATTCGCTCGTTGCAAATAAGAACATTTCAAGGTAAAAAGTTGCATGAAAAGACGCTGGGCTGGAGTGAAAAGTTCTTGGATTTAGGGGCTGGCTCGTCATCTTCTATTAATAAAATGGATCTGACAGTTAGCACCAAGGTAGGAATATTATTTCTGACCGACTTTCATCCTCCAATAGAGGGGAGTCAGGGCTAGAGAGATCAGCATCTTCTGCCTCATCGGATGATACCTCAGAATCTGAGAGTTGCGTGGACTGTGACGATACCACAGGACGCTTTAAGGGGTTACTGGGTAGGGTCTTCTCATCTTGCGACATGGTTTGAAAGGCATGAGTTGTAGCCATCTGACTCTGCACTGAGTTAGAGAGTACGTCTACCCATTGTATCACGTGAACCTGTTGTGGCAACACCCAAATGGGGGGATTACTGCCTGCTGCGATAACCCCATAGGGGAAATTACAGCCATATCCGCTAGGCGGTCCACAATAGTGGCCAGTACCAGAAAAAAGGAAGCCCAGGGGGTCTCTACTACCGGCTCTGTCTGATCGGCCAGGTGGAGTATAACACTAACTACTTAGCCCATCTTGTATCAAATCCTCCTCAGTTAAGCCTGCAGCACATAACTTGCATGATAGCTGTATGTGTGCAGATGCCTGTTGTTAGTCTTGCCTTTGCTAGACATAGCTGCAGAGTAACTGGCACACACTATGGCACTGGGTATAATGCAACCACTGTGCATGTAGGATACTAGTAGGAATGCAATATACTGGTCCTGTCTTATGCTTGGGTAAGCTGCAGGAGCTCACAGCCCAACGAACAACTGTATGAGACAAACATCACAAATACTTAGGGCCTGATTCAGAGCCGCTCGTAAGCGGCCGCTCGTTCGCTCCGAGCAATGTTTGCACATCTGCGCATGCGTATGGGTCGTAATGCGCATGCGCCAACCAGTCAGTGTGGTCGGAAATCGTGTGATCGCAAAATAGCGAGTGCCTGCTAATTTGAGTGACAGGATGGGGCGTTTGTGGGTGGTAACAGGGGAAGGTGCTTGAAAACGGGGAGTGGAGATCCGAATGCAGGCGTGCCTAATGGTCAAAACGTGCGTTTTAATCTGGTAGCCATGGCGACCTGGCCCCTGGGATTTGTCGAGCCCTGCCCTACTTTATGGGATAATATAAATTTGGGCTCTACTTTATGGGATAATATGAATTTGGGCCCTACTTTTTGGGATAATATGTATTTGGGCCCTACTGTGTGGCTTATTTTGATACAGGGGCAGGAATGGGCATGTAGCATAATCTGATGATCATTGAGGGGGCATGTGTGGTGGTCTGATGGCATGTGGGGTGGTTGAGGGGCATTTTTAAGAAACTTAAAAAATATACTTATGAAGACGGATATTCCCCCATACTCCAGACAGGAACCACATATAAAAAACCGGGATGCTACAGATGTGCGTCTTGTGTGACATGCGGATACCTTGACTACCAGAATGTTTAAGGAACGCATGGCCACACACCGCTCCTCTATTAAATTAGTACTACAAGGAAGACAATCGGACCAGCCGGTGGCACGACATTTTAAAGCTGCAAATCACCAACTTTCAAACCTCCATTATAAGATTATAGACCATGTACCCCCTTAACCCCTGGAGGCGTTCGAGCAAATAAATTACCCCGCATTGAATCTAAACGGATCTCCATTCTCGACACCATTGACCTGAAGGGCCTTAACAACAATGTTACATGGTCTGCTCTTTTGTGATCCAAACGGACCCACATTTATGGTGTTACGATCGAGCAGCATATAGACATATTATGATATGCATATAGCATCATTTTGTACAGTGATCTTTATAGAAGTGACTATATCTTGGTGTCAGATAAAGTAGACATACAATGTTTCCTCGCAGGAAAATACTGGACTCATAAAATACTGTGATCCAGATAGGATTGTGTTTTTCATCCCTCATATTGCATAATATATATGTGACTTTGCATAACTAAGAAATGATCTTTAATATATGTAATGTAGTGTTCTGTTTTTTATTTGTGCATATTTATTCTTGTACATTCTATTTCCTCCAGCCGCGGCACCGGGGAGCGTTGCCATGGGGTTGTCGGACAGCCGGGACCCGATTGCATCTCTGGTTACCGCCACACAGTGCCTTGCTTTTGGTCTTAGCTTGATCATTGTCCCGCGGCGCCCAGCAGACGGAGGCACAAGAATGAACAAATGCACTTTACCTTCATCGGTGTCTTATATAAGGTAAGCACTTACACTGTTTGTATTTTCATGTCACACCCTGATGACAAAGCCATTCCGACTTTGAAACGTCCGCTTAAATAAAATATGCACTTTACTTTTTAACAAGTCCAGATGAGTGCCGCCTGCTTCTGTATTGGGAAGAACTGCTTGGTAAATATCCTCCTATATGAAGGCACCACGACAAGAGGATCTATTACCTAGAGTGCCCATCCACATGCTGCTATATATATATGTAAATAAATAAATACACACACTGGTAAATTGGGAGGGTACAGGAGCTTGAGGTGCACGTAAGGGGGGCGATTCACAAGCCCGCCATGCATCGTATAGGGGGCCTGATTTAACTTGGATCGCAAGTCTGCGGACACTGGTACCTGGATGATGTTTGCGTTCTGCGCAAGTACCACAACGTGCATGTGCAAACCTGCTGCAGCGAGCGTGAAAGCGAATGCAGCGGATACGCAGAGCCAACGAGAAATGATTGACCGGAATTGCCGTTTGGGGGTGAATAGGGGGGGTGGTTGAAGGAACGTAGGCGTGCCTGTGCGTTTGAACGCCATTACAGGGTTGAGCATAATTAAGCCCCAGCTACGGCATACGCAGCAAAAGGTCTAGATGGTGACAGGAAATTTCGCAGTTTGTGAATCAGGTCAAGCTCAGCCACAACTGTGCGTATGGGTCCGATGTTGTCGATTCTTTTGCTGACTTGCAGATGTATGTAATGGGAGGTGGGCGGGTTTATAAGATGGTGGGCTTCTTGGTATAATGCTGCCATCACGGTGCGATCATATTCATTTGCATAATTTCGCAGAGGCCAGGTGTGTGCGTCTGCAGTCTTGCGATCCAAGCTGAATCATGCCCAGAGTACCACCGTACCTCCTCTGTGCTGTGTGCTGTCACACCTTACCACTTCCAAAGGGACAGTACTAGTACACACAGGCAGAGCAGCAGGGCCTGGATTAGGGTTCATCAGGGCACCAGTCATTTGGCTTGTGGGGGCCCCCTAAGATCCCACCCCCTTTCCCCGTGCTCACCATCCCATCCCCTTTACTGTCCATCCAGCCTCCACTGTGCTGTGTGGTTCTGTGTTAACATCTCAGGCATGCTGCTCTCCAAGTTCCAGCTATACTGCACAGCAGCGCCGTGTGCAGTCTCTCTCTCTCTCTCTCTCTCTCTCTCTCTATATATAATCTTTATTTGTATTTTTTTTCCTTGTGGCTGGTCTTAAAAAATATATTTATATATATCTATTGATATATGTATCTACTATACGCATAGTAAGTATTCTCTAACCTATTCTACCCCCTAACCCTCCCTTAGGGGTGCCTAACCGTAACCTCCCCCCTAAGTGCCTAACCCTAATCCCCCCTCTCTGTGCCTAACCCTAATTCCCCCTTTTCCTGGCCTAAACCTAACCTCCCGGGGGGGTGCCTAACCCTAAGTGCCCCCCCGGGAACCCTAAACCTAACACCCCCCCCCCCAGGCTGTCTGCACCTGCCACCCGGCTTACCTTCGATCGGTAAGCCGGGTGTCGGGCTCCTGGCGTATGGAAAATGACAGGCGTCGGGATTTCGACGCCTGTCATTTAACACCTGCTCGGAAAGCAGGTGGTTGGGATTCCGTCCATCGGCTTCCCGACTGTTTCCCATTATGGATTCCTACCTATCTATACACACTAAATGTCACCATTTAGCGTTATAAGTCGCACAAGAAATAATTGCTTACCAGACCTTGATTGTGTTTCCAAAGCACAAAAAGATATTATTCACAAAAAAGCAGATAGTTACACGCTGTGATCTAAATACAATTAGCGCAAACAGATTATACAATCACTGGGTACAGTCGAATACATACACATGCGCTCTGAATCCAGATTCCCGGCATCAACTATGAAACCTCCGTCAACAGCAAAGAAAAGATGACTGACCAGCAGATTCAGGGTGCTTGCATATAAACCCTTGCAGAGATAGGCAATACAATAGAACAAGTTGGCATAATCTCATTGGTTCTTCTTCCTGGTTCTCCTGTTATGATGCAGTTCATAGGTCAGTTTGTATTGTAATAGTTCAACCTAGAACAGCTTCTTTGTGTCCGTTTTCCTGCCGAAGAACAAGTCTAAACTGGCTAATTACATTACAAGAACAGAGTACATTTCAATGCCTATCTCTCTATGATCCATAATTCCCAGACGCATGTTGCGATTTCCTTGCCGATGGAACCGGAAATGTGCAAATAAACAGTGGTTCAGAATGGCACCAAACAGGGTCTGCTTGTCATGTACTAAACCTGAGATCTTAAATAAAGTCGCTTTATTACATAATTAATAATGAATAAAATCTCGGATATTAACCTTAATGCTAGGGTGCAAAGTGTAAGTGTAAGGAAATTAAGAAAAGACGCTAGTTAGCGTTGTGCGACTACGTGTTTGTGGAGTACACCGTGGTACATGTTTTGCAGGGTTGTTCATATTATATGTTTTAGTAAATGTATGTATTTATATAATGAGGACATTTAACATTTTTCTATTGCGTGGGAATCGCACGACGCTAAAAAATAGCATCACCGTATCTACTTATAATGTGTGAGATTCGCTAAAATGGCGCTGGGCGGCCATTCGCACAATGGCGTCTTGTTGCCATTTGCAAAATGGCTTTTTTGCAGATTTGAATTTTAACAGATTCTGTCTCAGCCAATCATCCGGCTTCGACACCGTCTAAAAAAGTGACCTACGCCATGCATCCTTAAGCTTATCTGCAACTTTATATTATTATTATTATTATTATTATTATTATTATCCTTTATTTATATGGCGCCACAAAGGTTCCGCAGCGCCTTACACAGTACATAAATGAGCACACAAGAAAAACAGTTAATAGTAATACAAAACAATGCAGGACAAGGTTATAAACTCAGCTGCAAAACACAAGCAGCAGGACATGAGCAACCAGGTGTTAGGTGCCATTATGGGGAATTAGGAGTAAATGATACTATAAGTAGGGGGAGGAGAAGCACGTGAGGATGAGGGCCCTGCTCGTGAGAGCTTACATTCTAAAGGGGAAGGGCAGACAGACAGGGGTGACACAGAGGGGTAGATAGTGAGGAAGGAGCATGGAGCAGTGGGTTAGGACATGTGCTGCGGAATGTGTGTGTATAAGATGACCTGATGTTATGTCAAAATTAAGTCCTTCATACATCTATCTCTATGACAGAAAATAGATTGTCTGTGTTATTTACATGAGAGATGTACAAAGTAAAGTAGAAGCACTTTAATTGTTGTGTGTTACATTTTAGCATCTATATACAGCCTGACAAGAAATGCAGCTATTATGGGACTGTCCCGCCATCCTAATACAGTAGTGACTACTTTAGTCCCAGCTGCTGGGTGCTATGCCATGCTCCTGTGAGTGGGTGCATCTCACATGCTAGACCCACTCACAAATGGGTGCAGCCATACATGATGTGGTCCCACAGGATGTTGCAGTACCCGGGCCCAGAATTTCTCTTGGCAGCCCTGGAGGTGACAGACAGTACGAGGAGGGAATGGGGCTTAGTAGTGGGGTAACAAGACCATGGAGGGAGGTGGTTGAGAGTGGAGGTATACGAGAGGTGGGGGAAAGAAGCAGAGGGTTGGAAGCAGACTGATGAGAGAAAAAAAGGAAGAACAGCAAGTGGAGGAGACAGGAGGGGGAGGAGAGGGATGGATAAAGTAGAGGATTATGTGGACATAGAATATGGGGGTTGTGTGAAGTAAGGGTGTTCATGCTGTGGACAAGGTAATAATTGAGTAATAACTTTATACCAATTCCTTTGTGACAGAAAACTAGTCCTAATACCTAGTACACTATTTCCTTACTAAGACGCAAAAATGAGGAAAAAGTGTGCAGTACGGAAATCTTGGCAGGCGTCTCGGGCCATATAGCGCTATAGGTATAGGTGTTTGATGACACAGCTGTATGGCACATTGAGTAATGACATTACCTATTGTTGCTTCTGTCTCTGGCTGCACTAAAGAGCTGATTATTACAAACACAAATCCCTGGTTCTCCTTATGATGAATGATCAGTGACTGATTGTCATGTAACATCCTGAGGAGGAAGGGAGTCTGGATGACAGCAGGGCACACGCTGCATACATAATCAATAACGCCCAGTGGCACACACACAACCCTCCATAACTGCAGTTTTACACCATTGTGGGCCAGTGCAGTGGTCATGCCACCCCCAGGGCATCATGCTGTGGGCGATGGCACCAGCTGCACCACCCTCGCTACCTTCCTGGTTACATGGTCACTTCTTGTGCTGGCACCTAGGAGAGGAGAGCCCTGATGGGGTAAACTGGTGGGATCATTAGATTGAATTATCCATGGTTTCTGTTCCATCAGGAGGCGCTGACACTGGTAGACGGCAGTGAATGAAGCTGGAGAGTAATATGAAATATGCAGGTTGATGTAAAGATCTGTAATAAGCCATTGGTGTGTGAGCTGTCATGTCTGCTGCTCACGCTTGTTTCTCACCAGCTATTTAGCCACTTCAAGCTGTGTTTTCCTGTTATGTGACTGAAGAGGAAATTCTCACACTATACTACTGTATAACAAAACTAATGAACCAATAAAGGCACATAGGGAGCATGTAAGCGCTCCCTATGTGCCTTTATTGGTTTTTTAGTTTTGTTCAGTACTGAGTATCTCCAGAAATACTCTTGGGAGCTGCTAAGTAGGATACATCTTCAGTTCATGTTTAATATTGTTGCGCCTGGTTTAGATTTTTAGTATCTCTTGGTGAATCAATTTACTGTGTAACAAAGCTGTAATGCAGAGTCAGGGGAAAACCTAGGGGTCTATTTACTAAGCAGTGTTAGGACAGAGTGAAAAGTGATAAGGTGCCAGCCAATCAGCTCCCACCTGTCATTTTTCAAACAGCCTGTGAGATGGCATTTAGGAGCAGATTGGCTGGTACTTTATCTCATTTCACTCTGTCTCCTAACACTGCTTAGAAAATAGACCCTAGTTTTGTATTTTAACTCCATTTCTATTTGACAGTTTCACGTCTAATTTCCACATTGGTACAAGAATGATGCTTTCCAGTGTGGAGTCATTGGGGCAGATGTGCTGTTATACATGTTTGCAGGTGCTTAATAAATGCTGTTTAGCAAATACTGTAGAGGTAAAAATGGGTTTTAATACTTAATTGTTGTCTTTTACAGGTCTGCTTTTAACAACAACCTAAGCGCTGCCTATGACTGCCTCAGTGCTGGGGGGAGGAAGAAAAAGCCTGGTGTGACTGGAAAGAGTTATTGTGAGTTGCTGACCAGTATTTGCCAGGAAGGTGATATCCCTGGTGACATTTCTTCTTTTCCATAACAGGTTGGTTCTGTTACACCAGATCACTATGTTAGGCTAATACACAGGGTTTTACTTGTCTGGGCTGCTCCTGACCAGTGTGGGTTCAGCACTGCTCTATGCTACTTCATCTAGTCTGTATTAGGCAGGCCTTGGTGTTGTCATTGCCCCTCCTCTGTGATATTCCCACTCATGTGGAATGGAAAAGTCACAAGGGATAGGCATTGCCGACACTACTGCCTGTATAGCACTGGCCATCACTTAGATACATAGCACAGAGGTAAGAGATGGAGGTGGTAACCAGTGAGCGCTGCACCCAAGGTAAGTAACTTTTGTACATTAGCTATACATGGTGATCTTCATGTTATGGGAACTTGTCTCTTTCTATGTTAAGGATTCCCAGCTGCTTAGAGGTGATGTCCATCAAAATAAGAATTTTGAGAATAACCCCTCCCCCTCCCCTCCACTTCTGGGTCAGTGCATTATATCCCTGTCATTCAGGAGAATCTTCCTCCTAGCAGTTAACAGATTGTTCTCCTGCCAGAAGAACAATCAGATTTTAAATTCCACCCTTTCTCCTTCATGCAGTAGGGGACACTGGAGGCTTCAGACAGTATGGGGTATAGACGTGTGCCAAGTGGGAGCTGGCACTTAAAATTTTTAAGTGTGACTAGCTCCTCCCCCTCTATACCCGCCTTCAAGCCCAGTCTTAGTTATTCACATTTTCAGGGTATTTAAATAGAGGGCTGCTGCGCTGAAGCTAAACAATATCTACATTGAGGAACAGACAGGCAGCAGCTGTGCTGCCTCTCTGCATCGATCGAGCTGCCAGGTGGACCCGCTCGCACCTGCACGCAGTTCGCCTGGGGTCCCCGACTACAGAGACTACAGTCTCCATATTGGAGGTCTCGCATGCCGCTGCTCGCAGTGCGCATAGCGGTCCTCCATTAGTCAGCGGAGCAGTGTTGTGAGTATACCCTGGCTCCCCGTCTAGCGGGGTAGCCAGGTCAACATTAAGAGCGACATATACTTGAGCAGGCTGCTCCGATTAGCGGGGCAGCCAAACATATCACTAGCACATCCTCCTCGTGCAGCAGACATAGCGCGCTTATAACCCAATTTAAGCGCAATAGTGTGTGGGGGGGAGCCTAGCTCAAGAGTCCTGCTCCTTCCTCCCAGCGTCCATCAGCGCTTCCCTCGAGGGTGCTGGCGACCATTACACGGAGGGACATTCTGCTACATAAGTTAAATGCTGCTGCATGCACTGTAAGTCTAACCTGGACTGTAAGTAAACAGTGGGTTTAGGCTGGTCAGGAGAGTATTTAAGGCAAAACTGCTTAGTGGTTACTTCCTTCTTTGCCTAGCGTTTTCTGGCACTGCTAGGAGCTCTATTAGGGCAAGTGTGGCTCTCTCCTGCCTCTCTGTATCTCAGATTCTTCTTTTGACCTTTTTCACTACACTTTACTGTTGTTTGTGTGGGGTCTGTATGTATCGTAACTGAAAGGGATGCTAAGGCGTCCCAAAAGTTATTTAGCTGCAAAAAGTGTGCAGAAAAAATGTACAGGGGCAGTCATCTAACTCCCTACTAATGTGTGACCATGCAATCCTGAATAACAATCTTCAGGGATGTCATTTCTGCTGTCTTGAATGGCGCAGGTTACAATGTGCTCCAGTGGCGCAATCGTTCAGCGTGCTGTACTTATAAGATAGTATCGGTTGAGCAGTACCGAGGTTGTGAGTTCACACACCTGGAGCAAATGTAATTTTATGTCCCATCTCTCTGACGAGATGGAGGCTTCTCGGAAAGAAGAAGAGGTCTCCAGGTCAGCGGCTCTAGAAAAACCAGCATGGGCAAGGTACTTAGCTGAATCCAAGGATGGGATCTCAAAAGCGTGACTATTTCCCGTACACAACTGGATCCTCTCCACAGGTCTCAAAGAGACTGTTGCCCTCAGTCCTCCTATTAGAGGAGGAGAATATGCCAGTTTTCCAAGGGCGAATATGCCCCAAATTCACCTAAGGAAATCCAGTAGGAGCCTGAGCCGGTGACCGGATAGAGGCTTTACTTTCTGCAATCCGCCAGGTATAGTAATTACACGACAGTCTTTCTTTCTAAAGAAACAAAGACAAGCTTTTGCATTCAGTAGAGCGGGATTCTCTTGTGATGTCAGATTAGGAACATCCATTTTAAAAAAAATTCAGATGTCCCAGTGGTTGTTATCCTTTTATCCTACAGATAGTAGAAAATCTGGTGAGGAGCTCAAGTGGCTGATAAGGCGATTACACCAGTAACAGAAAGGTCCCAGGATCGAAAGCCAGTCTGGGACAGCATGCCACTTTGTTAGTTTACTCCCCCTACAGTAGTCTGTCTAGGAAGGCTATGCTACCAGTTCCTGGGGCAACAGCTTTAAAAGATAATACTATCAAGTCCCTTTAAACAGCTGCAGGCCTCTGCGTCCTGCGATTGTAAGCTGCTGGAAGCTTATTCTGTTAGCAATATAGGGGAAGCTGCGACTTACCTTGGAGAAATTGGTTGACGGGATGAGAGGTCGTCGTCCAAAGACGTTTGCAATATTTTCAGCTCTGGTGTTTTCGGCGCATAGGGCGCTGTGGCTTAAACAATGGCAGGCGAATGCAAGATAGAAGAAAGCTGTGAAAGCACTTTCATTCACGGCAAGTGTATTTTTTGGGAACTAGATAAATGGATTTCTCAAGCTACTGGGGGTAAATACACTTTTCTTCTGTCTGCGGCTCCTCCCTCTAGAAGATCTTACACGGGACCTTCGTTTTGGTCCTTTCGTGCTCCGGGACGTTCACGTGGTCGCTTCAGACGAGGACCATCAACTTCCCGTGGTTCCAGAGGACATGGCAAAGCCACAACAACATTTGATCAATAGGAGGTTAAGTCCACTACCAAGCCTCGGGCAGGATGGGCTTCCCTCTCACCTGGGGAACCACAGAGTGGGAGCACATCTTTGGGACTTCAAAAAAGTATGGACTCATCACTCGGGGATGCAAGCTCATTTTTCAGCTTCAACCTCCACTTTTTTTACCAGGTTTACCAGTCTCCAATGACAGGAGTGTCGTTTTACAAGAAGCAATAGACAGGCTTCTATCCACAAGAGTGGGGGTCCAGGTTCCCAGAAATCAGACCGGAAAGGGTTTTTCTACTTCAGGGTCCATAGGGTATCCACAGTATACCTTGGGGTATAGGCGATGGCGGCAGACATCCAGGCACCACAGAGTTAAATTTTCAGCCTCCCAGGATGCACTGGGGTCCCTCTCCTATACCCCGCCCCCGAGCCTCAGGCCACTCAGTTTTCGTAGGTGCCTGGCTGGACCAGTCGCACCGTACAGAGGGGGGTCTTTTTAAGGCCCCTGAATATTTATTCGCAGCTGTGGCTGCACAACTAGAGTGCTCCAGCATAGGACAGTCAGTATTGACGTCCATGCTGTCACTCCTACACCCCGCCGGTACCAGAACGCCGGTACCGATCCGGGGATGCTGGTAGGTAGCTGGGGTCACAGCTAGTGGTGATCCCCGGCTACCTGGACTGTGGCCGGATGCATGGGGAACAAGGTTAGCGGCGGGGTCCCGCGGTGGGCACCCGCCGGTAACACAGTCCTGTTTGGTCCCCAGGCAGGGGGCTCCCTGGGGACCGGCTGCGCGTGGGGCCAGGTACTGATCCTGCGCCTTCCACTAGACCACCAGGGACAGCGGGCCGCAGCATGTGCGGTACAGCGCGGCATCCCAGGGGTTAATAGCATGCCAGGGGAGAACGCCTTCCCTGTCTCACAGCCGGCGTCTCCCCCGCTGCACAGTGCCATTCCACAGCGGTCTGAGCGGGCTGTGTCAGCGCTCCTCCCCCGGGCCCTGCCTTCTCTCTGCTCCTCGTCCATTTTCTCACTGCATATGCTGGGGATGGCAAACGCTGCTGGAAGCTGATACAGATGCCATTGCGGTCCGGGTCCCCCGCATACCTCTCCTTCAATTAAGGTCAGTGTATGCAGCACTGTTTCCTACCAGGCTCAGGTCTGTGTAGTTGATCGCAGTGCTTGTAATGCAGGATGTTATCTGGGCATTGTATGTGACTTAAATGCTAGCGCTGTTTGCCTGTACTTTCATTTCTGACTGTCAGCCTTTTCCTATCCCTGTTCTTCTGCTACAGCCCTTGCGGTGCGGTGTCGCAGGGTGTTTATTACCTCACAGTAAACGTGGTTTTTCTGTGTGGGAGGTCACATACGCTCCGTTCACACTCCTCATGTCGGAGAGTGAACGAGGATATCCTCTTCCAGCTATAATGTACTGATATCATGTGCAGTTAGCGGAGGGATATGTAGACGCTGAGGGTTTATGGAGGGCATGTTGTATTATATATCACGCCCCATTTCTGTCACTGTGCCTGCACAAAAAAGGGGACTGCCCTCGGCTGGCTAAGATGCTTACAGCCTTTGTGGGCAACGCCCCCTGCGTTTCCCCATAGGGGTTATCGCAGCCTGTGGTGGTCTCATCACATGCAGGGGTCCCTGGACAGTTGATGGTACCCCAGTGTATCCTGTTTTTCACCCCCCCAGGTCTCGCAGGAGCCTGTGTGGGTGAATTTATTGTCCAAATGGTATAGCACCTGATGGACGTTTTACAGGGGGAGTCACCATTTCGGCCTTCTAAACGGCCTTTCGGGTCTCAGACGGGTAAAGACATGACGTCTGATGACGGTGACATTATTGACTTTTTCAGACACGAGCCCCTTAGTGCAAAGGAGGCGTAGTCTGGGTCTAAAGTCTATATACCTGGCCTTCTACGGGCAGTCCGTGCGGCTTTGGTTATTACATATCCCCCGTGGCTAAATCCAAATATGCCTTCTTTAAGGATAAGGGTGTTGCCACTGTAATTCCTCTATCTGGTCAGGTGGATCATTTAGAGGAGGTGTGGAAAATCCGGGTAAGCGGTTCCAGCCTCAAAAACGGTTGACCTTTTGCATACCCCTTTTGCGGATAATTACATTTACGAATGGGAGTTACCTTTACGGGTAGATTCTCATGTTACACGCCTAGTGAGGAGTGCTACGTTGCCCATGCCCTCCAGGTCCTCTTTGAAGGAGGTTCCAGATTGCAAGGTGCAAATATATGTAGAATCCAATATTCCCTTGCTGGAGGGACTTCCAGGCCGGCTATGGCCGTGTGCTGGGGGGCCAGAGCCATGGAACACTGAGTAGGTAACTGGATCTCTGCACACTGACTCTCCAGCAGAGCAGGTGGATAGTGGCAAATTCTCAGAGACTTTGCCACGTTCATAATGAGACGGTCTTACATATAACCTACTCCTTTCCAGAATCTCTTCGGCAGCAGTAGCGGCTTGCCGCTCTCTGTGGTTGCGCTCTTGGAAAGCGGACGCAGATTCCATTTGGAATGCTTTGCCTTTTACGGGACAAGTCCTGTTTGGCCCTCGTCTGGACGCAATTGTGGCCCTGCAGGCAGCAGCTACGTCTGCGTGTCTGCCATCGGCTACAGTCCCATCAGGGTCTGGTGCTTTGTCTTTTCGGCCCTGTGAGGCCTGGGTAAGTCTAAAATACAGCTTTCCAAGACAGTCAGTAGCCAGGAAATCTGCTCAGCCATAAGAACAGGCTTGGAGTACAAGACGTCCTACTCCCAAATTGGACTATAAGCCTTCAGCCGCACGGGACGGGCCTCCTCTCGGGAGCCCCCAGAGTTGCAGGCCGGCTTCTCCAGTTTGCCCAGTGCTGGTGTCTGACCAAGAAGTATTTTCTTGAAGGTATGTCCTCTCCTCCCGGTAAAAGCCTCCCAGACGGTTTTTCGTTGCAGGTCTTCTGTCAATTCAGGACAAGGCCCTGTAATTTTTGAGGGTGTTACACTCTATGCTCCAGGCAGGAGTTATAGTACCTATTCCGTTGCCCCAAAGGGGAACGAGGTATTACTCCATCCTCTTTCTGGTACAGACACCCAATGGGTCTTACCAGGACATTCTCAACCTCGAATCCTTCAACAAATTCTTAAGGGTTCCTCGGTTCGGGAGGGGGACCCTGCATTCCATCATTCAATGGAGCCTGGGAATTTTGTGGTGTCGTTGGATATATTCAGGGTGACTACCTGAATATCCCTCTTTTCTTAGCACACCAGTGTTTTCCTCAGGTTTGCAGTGGTCGATAAGCATTTCCAGTTTCTGGCATTGCCCCTTGGTCTGGCCTCCGCGCCTCACGATTTACCAGGGTCATGGTAGTTATGGCAGCCCACCTGCGGATGCAGGGGGTCCACTTGTTACCCTATCCGAGTGACCTCCTGTTGTTACCACGATCTCCAGAGATACTTCAGTGCCATATGCAACGGACAATATCTGTGTTGCTACGTTAGGGCTGACTGATAAACTGGAAATGGTCCTCTCTGATTCTTCACAGAGGATGCTCCATATCCCAACATCTGAGGATCTTGATTGAGGAAAAGATCTCTGCATTACAGGCAAAGGTACGCAGTTGCCTGCAGAGTCGCCGAGTGTCTATTCACTTGGCAATGTGGTTCCTGGGTTCCAGGATGTCGCTGTTCGACATGGTGGAGAGTACCCAGCTTCACTCTAAAGAACTTGGTCCTCTCCGGATGGGATGGGTTGCCCCATAGGATAAAGTCAATAGGCTTTCCCCGGTGTTTGTCTCTCTCTGGCCTGGTGGCTGCAGAAAGCTCACCTAAACAAGGGGCACCCCCTTTGGGATTGCAGTCAGGGTCCTTCTGACGACGGACGCCAGTATCCGTGGCTGGGAAGCAGTGACGGGTCCACACTTGTTCCAGGGCAGGTGGACACCAGTAGTTTTTGCGCTTCCCATAAATATCTGAGAACTCTGAGCAGTATTCAAGGTTCTCCAGCATGCAGGACAGGTCCTCCACGGAAATACCGTGCAGGCGCAGTCTGACAACGCCATCATGATGGCTTATGTAAACCACCTAGGAGGTTCCCGAAGTCAGGCGACACTAACAGTGGTGTCCCGAATTCTGGCTTGGGTGGAAGGCTATATCCCTGCCGTCATTGGCAGTGTTCATTCAGGAATCCTCAGATGGAAAGCAGGCTTTCTCAGCCGTCAAGACGTGCATTCAGGGAAATGTCCTCTTTATCAGGAGGTGTTCAATGTTCTGGTGAACAAGTGGAGCCTTTCAGAGATGAAACTCTTCTGATAGACGTAGGTAGGTCCAGTGGACCTTCCAAGTTGTGTACCTCGTCCCTCCGTTATCCCTTCTTCCTCCAGTAA
This sequence comes from Taudactylus pleione, assembly GCA_031769625.1. Lineage (NCBI taxonomy): Eukaryota > Metazoa > Chordata > Amphibia > Anura > Myobatrachidae > Taudactylus > Taudactylus pleione. The sequence goes on along the minus strand of JAUIMM010001030.1, from coordinate 13,337,733 downwards.
TAGCAAGAAGGAGGCACGCTCCTGCTAATAGCTCCAGCGTAGGCCAGATGGCACTATTACTCAGATCTTCGGAGCCTCTCAGTTAACACTCCGAAGCTGTTGCCTCTACGCCCGGACCTGTTGTATCAGGATCCTGGCTGATACCCAGACCTGGGTTGTCTGTCCTTGACGGTGTGGCGGTGGAGACTGCCCTCTTAAGGTCTAGGAGTTTTTCCAGCTCTATAGTTAACAGGGGCTCTGTCCATGCTAAGAGCTCGGAAGTTTTTATCTGCAAGAATTTACCATTAGGTATGGTATACTTTCTTTCAGGTGTCGCCCTAGAGGCTAGGCTCCTCGGGTATTCCGGATATCCAGAGGTTGGCTTTCCTACAGGTGGGCTTAGATAACGGTCTTTGCCTTGCTTACCTGAAGGTGCAGGTTTCTGCCCTGTTAGTATGGTTTCAGTGTAGGATTGCTACTCTTCCTGATGTCCGCACCTTTGTGCAGGGTGTACGTTATATTCAGCATCCCTTTGTTCCACCTGTGGCTCCTTGGGATTTGGCTGTGGTCCTTAGGGCTCTCTGAGGACCGCCATTTGATCCACTGGGCTCAGTGGATTTCAAATGGCTTACGGCTAGGACTGTATTCCTTCTGGCTCTTAATTTGGCCAGTAGGATCTCAGAATGGGAGGCTCTGTCATGTAGACCTCCCTTTTTCTCATCTTTCCTAGGAACAGGGCAGTGCTTGCCTTTACTTCCCCAGTCCTGTCTGCTGGTGAGGCCTATTTGGCTGTGGTACGGGCGCTAAGGATTTAAGTTGACCGTACCAGTCCATTTAGGAAATCAGACTCTCGGTTTTGTCCTTTCTGGTTTCCATAAAAAGGGTTGGCCTGCCACTACGCTAACTTTGGCAGGATGGATTCACAGGTCTTCCTGTTCCATCCTCTATTAAAGCTCTTCCACTAGGTCTGTGGGTCCTTCGTGGGCAGCTCGACGTGGCGCCTCAGCGGTGATTGGCAGCCACGTAGTCATCTGTCCATATTTTTGTAAGGTATTATGCTTTTGGTACCTTCGCCTCTCAGGATGCTTCCTTTCGGCGGCGGATTCTCCTTACAGCACAGGAGCGTCCCCACCCTTAAAGGATACTGCTTTGGGACATCCCCAAGGTATCCTGTGGATACCCTATGGACCCTGAAGTAGAAAATATGAGATATGGTAAGAACTTACCCTTGTTATCTCTATTTCTACGAAGTCCATAGGGTTCCACAGGACTCCCGCCCTGTCGCACCTGTACTGCAGATGGGCTTTGATCTGGTCACGGTTTCTCCGTCTCCTTCTGGTGAGAATGTGATTCTTGTGTGTTCCAGACTGTCTTCTCTCTCTTTTTTGCTCCTGCTCCGGCCTATGGCTTGTTACGAAACTGAGTGGCCTGAGGCTCGGGGGCGGGGTATAGGAGAGGGACCCCAGTGCATCCTGGGAGGCTGAAAATTTAACTCTGTGGTGCCTGGATGTCTGCCGCCATCGCCTATACCCCAAGGTATCCTGTGGAACCCTATGGACTTCGTAGAAATAGAGATAACAAGGGTAAGTTCTTACCATATCTCATATTTTACTCCAGTCTCTTCGTGCTTCCGGACGGACAGCTTGATGAGACCTATTCTGAACTTGATGGATCTCAAGCCATACCTAAGGATTTTCAAGTTCAGGATGTAGTTCTTTTAGTCGGTGATTGCGGGCCTAGAGGAAGGTGAATTCATGGTATCTCGAGATATCAAGGACGCCTCCCCTCACATTCCTATCTGGCCGCCTCACCAAGTGTTTCTGAGATTCACAGTTCGAAATTCACATTTCCAGTTTCCGGCCTTTCTCTTCGGCTTATCATCAGCACCCAGGGTATTCACAAGGGTCATGGCTGTGATGATGAGTCTCCTTCGAAAAACAAGGGATCACTATTATCCTTCACCTGGACAATCTCCTTCTGAAGACCCATTCCAGGGACAAATTACTGCACATCACAGTGACTCACAGCCCTCTCATTCGTCAAGGGTGGATCCTGATCTTTCCCTAGTCCCATCTTCAACTGACGCAGAGGCTACAGTTTCTGGGAATGATCATGGACATTATGTCAACAGATGTTCCTCCCTCAGGAAGAGGCAACTTCTATTCAGGAGATGGTGAGGATTGTCCTTCGACATCATCAGGTATCGATGCATGTTTGCATTCAACTCCTGGGGAAGATGGTTGCAGCATTCGCGGCCATTCCTTACGGAAGGACCTTTCAGCTTGCCCTCTTCTGAAAGTGGACAGGATCCCATCTTTTCCTTCAACAACAGGTAAGGTTAAGTCCTAGAGCTCTGATATCCTTTCTCTGGTGGTTGAACTCGGTACACCTAAATGGAGGAAAAGAGATTCGGAGTGTGGGAGGGGCTGGGGGGGCTATCATTTAGGAACTTCACTTCCAAGGCCACCGGACATCACAGGAAGCGAGTCTGCCGATGAACATATTGAAATTAAAGACAGTGTTCTACGCTATTCAGACAGCAGATCACCTGTTGTGGGGCCGAGCAGTCAGGGTCCAGTCAGACAACGCTACAGTGGAATACATAAACAAACCAGAAGTTGGCCGGCTATGAAAGAAGTAAGCCGGATTCTAATCTGGGCGGAAAAGTTTGCGATCGGCAGGATGTGCAGCCAGGGGAATGGGTACTACATCTTCAGGTTTTTCACCAGCTTGTCCAACGGTGGGAGTCTTCCACAGGTCGACCTCATGGCATCCAGATGAAATCATCAACTGCCTCTCTACTGCTCTTCGACGCGGCGGTGGCAGGGGATACACTGTCATCGCCGTGGCAGTTCCAATTTGTCTATCTGTTCCCTCCGTTCCCTCTTCTCCCTCGATTCTACACATCAAAAGGGAGAAGGCCAATGTTTTATTGGTGGTTACGGATTGGCCTCGCAGAGCTTGGTATATTCCATCATTCAACTTCTGCGGATCGACGATCTGTGGTCCTTGTAGTCTTCTCTTTTCGAATCTTTGGAGTCTATAGAGTTAAGATTCCTTTCGTAGACGGTAACACTTCTTCTCGCGCTGGCCTCAGCCAGGAGGGTGTCAGAACTGGGAGCTCTATCCTGCTATCCTCCATACTTGGTGTTTCATGAGGATAGAGCCGACCAAGAATGGATTTTCTAAGGTGGTTTCGGCTTTCCACATCAACCAACCTAGTGTGGTGCCTGTTTCTTCCACAGGAAATCACCTTCGTCAAGATCCTTGGATGTTGTTAGGGCTCTTTGTATCTATGTAGAGAGGACTGTAGCCATAAGTAGAACAAACACTCTATTTGTTTTGTAGGATGCTGCTTGTCCTGGTTGGCCAGCTTCCAAACAGTAGCTGGCCCGCTGGATTTGTCTGACCATCAGATAGGCGTATATGGCCTAATTTAGGGACCCTCCGCCTTCTCTTACAGCGCATTCCACTCGCTCAATGGGTTCCTCGTGGGTGGCTGCTCGCGGGGTTTCCATAGAGTTACTTTGCTGGGCGGCTACTTGGTCTGGCTGGCATAGGTTTATTCGTTATTATAGATTTAACATTGTGGCCTCTGCAGCGCAGTATGGCTGGTCTGTTTTGCAGGGTTCTCAGCGCTCTCCCGCCAATGATGGGAGCTCTGGGATGTCCCCACTGTCTAAAGCCTCCAGTGTCCCCTAGTGGATGAAGGAGAAAACAGGATTTTGTTACTTACCGATACATACCTTTCTCTGATTCTGCGCTGTTCCTTCCTGCCAGGGTTGTGGTAATTTTATGTTATGACTGTTAAAGAACTGTTTGACGTCTTTTCTCTTGTTGTGTTACTGTTATTTCAACCTTCTAAAATGTTCTGTGTACTTGCTTCGCCTCCTGTTCTTCCGTTTGTCTTTTTCTCAGCACCCCTCGGGCACAGTTTCCTAAGACTGGGCTTGTAGGGGGGTATAAAGGGGGAGGAGCTAGTCACACTTAAAATTGTAAAGTGCCAGCTCCCACTTAGTAAACGTCTATACCCCCTAATGTCTGAAGCCTCCAGTGTCCCCTATGGAATCGGAGAAAGGGATTTATCGATAAGTACCAAAATCCTGTTTTCCATACACTGCGGCTTGTATTGTGTTAGGCGCACTGAAAGTGCACATCAAATAATTCTGTAATGTTGCTTTGCTTGGTTAATTACTGGCTGTCAGGGGCGTCAGAACGATTTATGTTGTAGGGTTATGAAATTGGTCCTGAGAATATGGAATCGACGTGATTTTGGCAGATTCGCGGCTAAATTTGTTTTTGCCATATAACTCATTGCCGCTTTATATTTAGCTGTGAAGTCGATGAAATCACGCCTGTTCTGTGATCTAGGAATCTATTACATAAGCCCCCATATGTTGTATAGTGTTACTAAAAATGCACTTGGGCAGTATAACTACTAAAAGATATTAGTGGAACTTATCTTAAATTAACTATCCTATCTATTCAGATGCTGATGTACCTTACGGTTTAATCATAGCTTGTCATATGTAGGGATGACTACCTGCACCTTTCACGAGCGTATGGCTAATCACCGTAGCTCTATTCATCAGGCATTGCTGACGGGTGTGTCCGACAAACCGGTTGCGAAACACTTTCTGGATGCGGGCCACCAGGTCGCTATGCTTAAATGCAGGATCATAGACTGAATACCGAAACCTTATCGTGGAGGTGATCGGGCATTGCTTCTGAAGAAACTTGAAGCCAAGTGGATATTTAGACTTGGGACCGTGTCACTCCACGGATTGAATGAATATAGTACTTGAAATGTGTTTTTGCGCTGATAGGCTTTTCGGCATCATGATTTTGATGCACCTGTGCAGTGTGTGTATGTTTTTTCTTTGCGATACAATTTGTATGCATATTTATTTTTTGGGGTATATTTGTGTGTATATTGTATATTTGTTTTGTGCTTTGTTATTGGTGTCTTGTGTATGTTAATATTTATGTATATATTTTTTTCTGGGTATTCAGTTAAGTATATGGGTGTGTATTTTAATTTAATTTTAACATGTCTGTATTTGTTTTCTTTTCTCTATTCACCTGAAACCCTGGTCTTAGTACCCTTTGATGTAATGAGCTTGTGCCTATCGATATTTGCCCCACCTGATTGGACTTAGAAGTTTCTCTTTGCATGTGGAACACAGCCTAACATATCCTTATTCCAGACATATTTGTCTGCTGCACCCGCTACTTCCGGTTCGGTGGAACGCGGAAGTTGGTGTAATCTTGGGGCAGAAGTGAGTTTCTGCTCCCTGGCTGGAACGCACTCTGGGTTGTAGCGTGTGGTACACGCTGCAAGTATGATTATACATGTGATGCGCTCTGAGCCTTTACAGGTGAGATCGCGGTTTTCTGATGTTTCTAGTGCATACTTTTAGCTTATACTCTGCGATGGTGATATGTTATGGTGTGTTCCTTACTTGATTACTTAATTAGTGTTATTATGCTATAGGTGTTGTATGGGTATTTATATAACCAAGGGGGCTGAATGTCCCTCTCTGTAGGTGTTTTGGGCTTTTTGTGCATGCTGCGCTGTGTTGGCTGTGTTTCCTGATGAAGGGCTCATTGGAGTCCGAAAACGTTTGAGCAGTGTATTACCTCTGCCTATATGTGAGTAATAAATAGCAGCCTTTTTATATGCAAGAAGAATCTGGTGAGGCGCCCCCCCGGGAGAGTTAGGGTCAGGCTAGGGGAAGGGGGGTTAGAGTTAGGCACCCCCAGGGGGAGGTTAGGGTCAGGCACCCTCCCCACTGGGAGGGTTAGGTTTAGTGTACGGGGAGGGGGGCTAGGTTTAGGCCCTTGCTGGGGGAGGAAAGGGTTAGTCACTAGGGGGGAGGTTAGGGTTAGGCACCCCGAAAGGAGGGTTAGGGGGGGGGGAGAGAGGGCTAGGTATAGTAAAAAATACTTACCTGTCGGGATCTTGTCATGCAGGTCTGCCGGCGTCGGGATTTGAACCGCTGGACTTAGGTTCGGCAGTTAAACATACCGATTCCACAGAAGACTAATGTTGCACTACAAGTGTAGTAGTATTCAAAATCGTTTGTACATTAAACAATCGATAATTAAGCTAAATTATATTGTAGAGACTTGCACAGGTGTATATGCTGGACTGTAATAGTAGCCCAGAAATGACAATAGCACAATGCAGTGGCAGAACTTGTGACTAGTGGGCCCATGTGCTGAAATATGTTTTGGGCCCTCCTCCTCTGCCCCACCCCAAGTTCATAGTGACATGGAGATGTAGAGGGTGAAAGGGAGAAGCAAGAGGGTTACAAGGAGAGGGTGATAGGTACTGGGTGACAGGGAGAGAGTGGCTGGCAGTGGCTGACGGAGAGAGTGACAGGCAGTGGGTGACAGGCAGTGGGTGACAGGGAGAGGGTGACGGGCAGTGGGTGACAGGGAGAGGTGACACAGTGGGTGAAAGAGAGAGGTGACAGACAGTGGGTGGCAGGGAGAGGGTGACAAATATATTACTGTTTAGTTACGTGATCCCAGAACTGCAGCTCATTTGATCCTCCTTGGGTTTTAATGTCGGGGACAGTCACAAGATCATGACATCTGTTGGTGGCAGTGGTAAGGACTACCTCAAAGAGGAAGAGCCAGGCCAGTCGGGGAGAAGCAGGGCGGGATGGGGAGGAGCAGGAGGAGAGAGGCTATGAGGGGAGGAGAGGAGGGCCCAGCCTCCTCCAGCCGGATTACGTCCACAACCACAGCTCATCATTCCATGATGTTACCACTGGGACGGGTTAGCGGCACGTGGTGGCGTATAGTGAGTCAATCTGACTCATTATAATCCAGCCAGCTGCGGGTCCCTTTATTTCGGCGGGCCACAGTGCAATTCACTAGCTGCACCACTGGTAGTTCCGCCCCTGGCACAATGGCAGGAGTGACTTTTTGTATCTCAGAGTTAGGATTCTCCATCTTCTTCATAGTCTTTGTAGTTTAGTCATATTCTGTTGTTTCTTAGGAACTTTGAAAACCAAGTATAAATGTACCTTTATTTTGAGAAGAAACATGTATGCAGTATACATGTAGTAGCATGTTTATTGAAAATAATATATGAAAATGACATTGATCCATAGTATACAACCTCTGTGTTGTATATGATTTCCTCTTAAGAATTAAAAGTTCTCAAACTTGACAATTTTTAGGTAGTTTGAAGAGAAAACTTATTGGGAGATTTCTGCTGCTGTCTTTAGCCCCACACTGATAATTGGATAAATTGTATATCTGGTTATGGTTAATGACCAGTTGACACTTCAATTTGGATAAGTTTAATGCCTTTCAAATGTGGTTTAAGTGCCAGAAGGGAAAACGCCTCCATTACGGGACTGATATATCTATAGCCAGCTAAGATATCCAAGGTTTCCAAAATAAAGTAACAAGTAATATGTCTAGGCTGTTATCTGTGTGGAGTCTGTATATTTTCCCTATGCTTCTGTGGGTTTCCTCAAGGGGCTCTGGTTTCCACCCACAATGGAAGGTCCTGGAAGGATAAGCTTGGTAATCATCCCACAGTGCTTCCTATAGAGCAGCACCTCGTGTGGCCATGGTTACTATGATGACCTGTAGAATGCTTCCTATTCTTTTCCATGTAATAAATATCTAAATAACACTCAAATAAATGAATCCAGAACATCTGCTTTTTATAAATCATTTTCTTTTATTGAACATATAGTAAAAGGCATACAAGGTACAAGCAGAGGTAGACAATGTAACTCTGATACAGTAACACAGCAAGGTAACGATACAAACAATGGCAATAACACATGAGAACAGAACTAAGGGCCTCATTCAGAGGCGGTCGGTGGATGCAAGCGGTCGCTCATAAACTGGACGGCCGCTTGCATCCTGACCGCCCGCCTCTGTTTCGGTCTTTAGGCTGTGGGTTTACACCCACAGCTCTAACGACCGCTAGGGTGATGGTCGCGATGGTCAGAGACCATCGCGACCATCGGGGCTTACGACGAGACCCTAGGGTAGGGTCTCACTTGTCGTAAGCCCCGGAGAGCTTCTGGCTCTGTCAGAGCCGGAAGCTCTCCACTGACATCAGTGATGTCAGTGGGGCCTCCCCAAAACAGTATGGGAACGCCTCCGTTTGGGCTGCCACCCCCCGGCCCGCCTTCCAAACGGGGCGAGCTGTCAATCAACATCGACAACTCGCCCCCTTTGGAAAGAGACCTGCTACGATCGGCGCTGTCGGTCGTAGCGGGTCTCACGCATGCGCACGAAGGAGCCGGCTCCCTCGTGCGCATGCGCACTTGACAAACATTGAGGCGGCCGTGCGGTCGTAGACCGTACGGCCGCCTCTGAATGAAGGCCTAAATGCTGTCCTAATAAGATATATAACATCAGGTATACATGCAGCGATACCATTATCATATAATGGGCCTGATTCAGATGTGGACACAATGCTGATATTTACGCAGTTGAGCAAATATCGTCCGACGTCGCATGTCTCTTGGTCGCACTGCGCAAGCACCAAGATACCTCAGCAGTGAGGATTACAGGGAGTGGCAGCAAAAATGTGGACGAGTCTTGAAGACGCTTCCAGCACTGCTTGAGTTTAAGATGACGGCAGCCCCGACCCTTTATGCGAGATGTCATGACGTCATGTGCAAAAGGGACGAGGCCGGCACTCAGAGCGCTCAGAGCGCTAGCTACGGCTCTGCTCTTAAGTGTTTTTGTTCGGATACGGTTTTGGATCCCTTAAATATCGATGCAAATCTATAAAAAATTCATAAATCATGTAATTTGGACCTGTTTACATGCAGTTCAAAACCCGAGGTCGGTTTTTAAATCCGATTTCCAAACTGACTACAGAACCGAATCGTAACTTGATTTGTCTCGGAACCTACCCCAAAGTGATTTCGAACTAGGGAGCTCATTCAGAGCCGCTCGCTCGATGGGATCGCTCGCACCCAGTGTATGCAAATTTCGCTAAGTGACGGCATGGCAGGCGCTCGCTCGGAAAGGCATAAGCACCCCACTTTGTGTTGGCGAGCAATCACTTTGTGTCTATAGATGCCCATTAGCGTATGTAGAGACTCCCACTAGCGCCCATCATTTCCAGGAAGTGTATTAAAATATTGGTACATCGAGGACCATCGGAAGGGCTCGCAGCGCTTGTTGTTGCCTTACCTTACTGCAAGCTCTGTGAGGACTTCAGTGTACAAAACAGGCAGGTGACGTGTACTATGACGCTGCCTCTTAATTATGCACGCCTAGGAAACGACGTTGAAACACATAGGCACGCCTGCGTTCGCACCTCCACTCCCCCGTTTCTAGTGGCCTGCCCCTGTTACCACCCACAAATGGCCTCTTCTGTCACTCAATCAAATGGGCTGTCTATGCTGAGCAAGCGAGTGATTCCCGGTTTATCGCAGTGGTTCGCATACGCGCAATGTGATGCATACGCATGCACAGAATGCAAAAATTGGCCAGCAACGAGCGAGCGCATCCTAGCGAGCAGGTATGAGTCAGGTCCAGAATCTTGTGGGAGACACAGCCAGAACAGAACAACCCACACAGGCCCAAGAGCCAGCACCTGATTAAAACTGCTGGTAACCAATCACAGTCGACCAGGCCAACGCGTAGGCTGACATAATCATAACTGGTAAACAAGTCAGCAACCTATCCAAGGATTCAGTCTAGACTCAACCAGCCGAGTACAGATATAACACCACCTTCCCTTCTAGCTGGCAAATCACACACCTTTCTATTTTGTTGTTACTATCTTATTAAGATTAAACTATTCTAACATACTAAATATTAAAATGTACATGTAGAAAATTAAAAAATCTAAATAGTATTATAGCTATCCGGCCCCCAACCTGCCTTTCTAGACGGCCAATCACACACCTTTCTATTGTGTTGTTATTGTCTTGTAAAAATTCAACTATACTAACATAGTAAATATTAAAATTTAAATGTAGAAAACTTTAAAATCATAAATAGAATTATTTATATCCGGCCTCCATCTGTTATGATACCTGATGAACTCCTGCACTGTCAAAACCTAAACAAAGTGCCCTTCACCAATAACAACCTCCTTTCCCGGAACACACACTTGTTCGTAGGTACTCGGCTGCCGTCTGGACTTCGCACTTAAAGTAATAACAGTGCAGGAAGCACAGGTATCAAAATATATACATAGAAATGTGACACTCTAACAACTCATATTGGGAACTACACCTAGATTAACAGGAGGTCTCCCATCTAGGAATAAACCCAAGCTCTTACTCCTTAGCTTCTCACTCTCTATTTCTATTGTGTTATTACTGTCTTCTGAAAATGAAACTATACTAACATACTAAATATTAATGTAAATGTAGAAAAAGTAAAAAAAACATAAATAGTATTATAGCTATCCGGCCTCCAACCTCCTCTTCTAGCCGGCCAATCACACACCTTTCTATTTTGATGTTATTATCTTATTAAAACCAAACTATTCTAACATAGCAAATATTAAAATGTGAATGTAGAAAAAGTAAAAATCATGAATAGACCTATTGCTATCCGGCCTCCACCTGTTATGATACCTGATGAACTCCTGCACTGTCAAAACCTAAACAAAGTGCCCTTCACCAATAACAACCCCCTTTCCCGGAACACACACTTGTTCGTAGGTACTCGGCTGCCGCCTGGACTTCGCACTTAAAGTAATAACAGTGCAAGAAGCACAGGTATCAAAATATAGACATAGGAATGTGACACTCTAACAACTCATATAGGGAACTAACCTAACCTAGAAAAAGTAAAAACATAAATAGCATTTTAGCTATCCGGCCTCCAACCTCCCCTTCCAGCCGGCCATCACACACCTTTCTATTTTTGATGTTATCTGATTAAAATCAAACTATTCTAACATAGTAAATATAAAAATGTAAATGTAAAAAAAGTAACACTTAAAAAATATATTTTCCTATCTATATCAACATTTATCATAAATTATCAAAATACTACAGGTTCTAATGTCCTCTTTCCACACGTCTGATCTTGCACGTGTCTTCCATGTCCTGTATAATTAGAAAACAATATTAGTACATTGTACCGATTACGCCATGTGCATAATATACATTTTTGTTTCTATGTAGAAAAAATATAGACTTTTTAAAACCTTTGGATTATTTACTAGTGTAACATTATGATGCAATCATGTGCCCACGCCTCCAATGCCGGCCACACCCCCTGTCTTTGCCGATCTGGCTGCCCCTTCCCAGAAAGGGCAGGCAGAATTTCGGCAACCCTGGCTTAAGGCCTAGAGCTGTGTTTGAGCTTAAGCTTGGGCCTGGGCATATGGATGAGGCCTGGGACTGGATGTGAGATTTTGCTGGGACAAACACTGACCAAACTGGCCAATAACCCGGCCCTGATGTACTGCTGGAGGCTCCACTCTGTTCCTGGAAATTACTGGTCCAATTGCCACTACTGGCTTTTGTATATTATGCTCATCACTGAGACTGGATATTGTGGACTATTGTATAATATGCTGGATAGTGTATACTTATTCTCTTGCCTGCGTCTCTTCTTATATTTTGGAAAGCCTCCCTCTCCTACCTCTTTTTCATCTGTCTATCTGTCCGTGCCCTTCCTCAACATCGCAACCCACCACCAACAGGACCATGTCTAGCCAATACCAGGCCCAGTGGGGAATAGACAGAAGACTTCTCACAACAGAGGAACGCTGACATGTACAGTAATTAGAGTATACTACATGTAGGTTCCTGTATGGATAGTGTAGTGTACCCATTAATAGTCTCCCAACCAGAGGGAACATGTATCCTCGAGGTGAAATAATGGCTAAGGAATCAGAAAGCAGGACAGCAAATTTCTGAGATAAGATAACAGATTCTGTCAGATGTCCAGCCAGGGAATGCAAGCTAGGGACATATAACATATTGCTGGTGAGTGCACCCCTGCCAATCCCCCTCTGATAGTAGTGTCCCACATCCTGATTATATACCACATGCTATGTTCCCCAGGCGGCCATTACCTGGGTGAAAGAGTGGACCCTGAAGTACACATGCAGCCTTTATTTGTTTACATTGGGCTTGCCCATAACCCCATTCCATTGGTCCTGAATAGGACGTAACTGTTTGCTAACATGCTTGCAAACAGTGGCGTAACTACCATGGGTGCAAGAGGTGCAGCTGCTATGGAGGCCCACTGCTCCGCCTGCATCCAGTCATGCATACAAGGTAGGCTGATCTAGTCAGAGCCATCAAGGGGGGCCCGGGTGTCAGTGATGTTAATTTGGTGCTGGCCCACCAGCTGAGTACAGCTGGCTCACTGGCAGGCAGTCATGGAAAGACAGCTGCTCCAGTCGCGAGGCAATCAGAGCTTGCAGACTGACAGCCAATCAGCAGTGGCAGCTCCTGTTTGGCTGCAGGTCCGCAAGCTCTGTTTGGCTTGCGACCAGTGCCAGATTCAAATTGCAATGGCGCAGTCTGTCCATGGGTGATGCTGCCTGTCGGTTAGCCAGCTGTAATTAGCTGGCAGTCTTGCCCCAAATCCACACCTGCTGGCTGCTGATGGCACACAGGGGGAGGCGAGAGGCTGCTGGAGGGCATGTGGAGGTGAGTTGCTGGGGGGGGCATAATGTGTAACGGGCACTACTATTGTGTGGAATAATGTTTTATATGGGGGAACTACTACTATGTGGCATAATCTAGCATTACCGTGTGGTATAATGTGTAAGGAGTATTACTATGTAGTGTAAGGGGCATTACTGTGTGGCATAATATATAAGGGGCACCACTACTGCGTGGCATAATGTGTATAAAGGGTACGAATATGTGGCGTAACCTGAATGGGCTCTGTGTGGCATAACCTAAATGGGGTCTGTGTGGCATAACATGAATGGGCTCTGTGTGGGGGCAAATGTATGTTTTATTTTCCTTTGGGGGGCCTTTTGAAATTTTGCTATGTGGACACTATGTAGTTACGCCCTTGCATGCAAACACAAAGGCTCTGGATTTAATATGAACTTGCATTAGTCATCAAGTTTGTTCAGACTGAGGTGAAAATTATACTTTTGTAGCTATCTCACAGGTTTTTGGTAGACCTCCAATTTCCACTGGAGCCAGCCCTGGAACCTGTGTAATTTAAGAGTATCCCCATTTTTTAGAGATTTTGTGACAGTGTGTGACCTTGACGAAGTTCAAGCCTAGGCAAAAACCTAATCCTGGTCAAACTACACCACAATGCCACATTTGGTGAATCTAGGTCCAAAACTCTGGCCGTGCATAAAGGACAAACAAGCGGACAGACAGACATGCTTTCTTGATTATTATACGGATGACGTGTGCATCATCTATTATAGAGCCATAAAATTATAAATGTTCCCACTATAAATACACTTTTTGTTGTCCTATTGCAGCACACTGGTATAACGGCAGATCCCCATCATCCACTGCACTGATCTATCCTATTACTGTACATACTATAACATCTAGAGCAGTGATTCCCAACCTCAGTCCTCAAGACACACTAACAGTCCTGGTTTTGGTGATATCCATGCTAAAGCACAGATGGCTTACTCAAAATAACTGAGGTACTAATTAAGTTGCCTGAGCTCAAGTATGGCTATCCTTAAAACCTGGACTGTTAGTGTGCCTTGAGGACCGTGGTTGGGAACCCCTGATCTAGAGTATATAACGTGTTCACTTCATGAGTGCTGGCATAAATCTTGCAGCGTTTGTTCCCCTTGGATCATAAACCATAAGGAAGCATAAAACAACTGATTATGGGCCTGCACGGATCGCAATTGCAACCAAGGCCCTCATTCAGAGCCATACGCTCTGAGCAGAGTGCACGCTCTGAATGAGGGCCGGCCTCCATGAAAATGGAGCGTCCTCCTGGACGCTCGTATAGCTGTGGGTCACCACCCACAGGCTATATGAGCGTGCATTTTGATGGCCGCGATGGTCGAGACCATCGCGACCATCGAAATTGCGAGCCGGAGCCTGCGGTTGAGGTTTTCAACCGCAAGCTCCGGAGTGATTTTGGCTCTATCAGAGCCAAAATCACTCCCACTGACATCACTAGTGATGTCAGTGGGCCGGCTTTTGACGGGAGGCGTTCCCGTGGGAACGCCCCCGTCAGGGAGGCACGCCCCCGGCACGCCTACCAAAGGGGGCGTGCTGTCAATCAACATTGACAGCACGCCCCCTTTGATCGCACACAACGAGCGAAGGACTTTCCTTCGCTCGTCGCGTCTGGCGCATGCGCACGACGTAGCTCCCTCCGTCGTGCGCATGCTCAGTCCAGAACATCGACCCACTTGCGAGCGGACAGCCGCTCGCGAGTGGGTCTGAATCAGGCCCCAAGTACACAGATTGGCCGATTGTTGCGTACTGCACATGCATATACACTGCACATGCACGGCGATCGCACTGCGATTACTCACGCAGATAGGAATCCATCGAAGAGTGAGTGACAGGCCGTGAGCGTTTGGGGGTGGTGAAGGGTGAGTGGCTGCAGAAATGAAGGTGTACCGCTTCTTTGTACGCCATTGCATCGGTGTGCATAAATTAGCCACTGTGATTGCTTATGCAATCACTGCATGAGACGAGACTTGCAATTTTTGTGAAGGGTCAGACCTACTGTAGTTGTGCGTGACGGGCCGATGTCCTTCGATGTTACTGATGTATACGCAGAACTGCAAAGTATTAGAGATATGAGAAAGCAGTAGTGGGCGTCCCTATGCTGGCTGAGCGGTGGCAGGCATTCGCATATTCTCACTGCAACTTTGGGTACGATTACGCAGCTGAGATTGCGATCTGTGCTAAATCAGGCCCTATGTTTGGTTCTATTGCTTTTTCTCTGTATGTAGCAGTACACCTCACTCCTCCTACCCCTCCCTGCCTCCATTGTTCTTCCTCTGCTCACATCCCTGACATGCCCCTTCTCCTCCATTTCCCCCGCTATTATTTTTATATCTCTTAAGCTATATCTGTTTATGTAATAATCCCCAGCCTGCAATTATTTCTGCATTTCATCTTGCAAGAAGCTTATTGTCCAACATGAAAACTGATTATTATTGATCCTCAAATTACTATTATGCCCAGCTCTATCTCCCTTTTTCTTTCTTCATCCTTCCCTGGTTTAATATTAAAATTTTCAATCAAACATGTTTCAAAAATAATAAATATATAATGTACATACATGCAGAGGTTCCCATTCTGGCACCCAGCAGTGCTGAAGCCTCAGCTCTATGTTCTTACAGGCCGGGTGGCTTTGGCAGGGTTCTCCAGGTGGAGGTGACAAATGAGAACCCTGCAAATCCTTCCTGCTCCTCGGCTGTAAGAGGCAGTTTACGGGCTTCTGCTGCCTCCATTCTTTCCAGATGTTTAGTTTTGGAGGCAGGCGGTGGAACGGTTGGCTACAGAAAGAAGAAATAACGTTTATGCCAATGACTATTGCATCTTTTATTTGTAAGGTAGAAAAAGAGGTATTTACAACACTCCCTTTTGTAGAGGTTTTGTATAATAGTTTAAATATTAGGTGCTTACAAGTAGGTGTATTTAATAAAGTGCAGGTTTTTAGAAGTGGAGTTGTTGCCTATAGCAACCAATCAGATTCTAGATATTATCTTCTAGAAGATGCTAGATCAGTGTTGGCTAACCTTGACACTCCAGCTGTTGTGGAACTATATATCCCAGCATGCCCTGCCACAGTTTTAGCATGCCCTAATAGCAAAACTGTAGCAGTGCATGCTGGGTTATGTAGTTCCATAACAGCTGGAGTGTCAAGGTTAGCCAACACTGTGCTAGATAAATGATAAGTAGAATCTGATTGGTTGCTATGGGCAACAACTCCACTTCTAAAAACCTGCACTTTAGTAAATATACCCAAAGATGTCTATATAAAGCTGAAGGAAGTGGCATAAATGTTGCACAAAGAACTGTCAGTCAGACCATATATAACAGTATTGCAGTAGATGCAGTGCTCGAAGTGGGGCGGTATACAGCGGTATGACATATCGCCACTTCCTGCTGCCACTTAATTTTTGATACAGTAGAGAATGTACCAGCGCTGGAACAGCTGTGGCATTGTGTGGAGATGTGTCCATTGTGATGGAGCCGGGAGCATCAGCTCCTGGTTGCACTGCTGTTTACAGCTAGCAGTGGCCGCCAGCCAATCCTGGCTCGCGGACCAGCTGCCAGTCAAAAGAAGGGACAGATTTTTTAATCTGGTACCTTCTGCTAGCCAATAGCGGCTTGCAGACCGCCAGCCAATGAGAAGCAGCAAAGTGGCTTTCTCATTGGCTCACGGCCGGTGCTAGAGTTAAAAAGACACTCCTTCTTTTGACTGAGTCACACGTCCCCGCTGGTAACCAGCATCGCGGATCCCTATTCCCTCTCTGACAGCTGGTTTAGGGGTTGGATTGTGGACACTTGCTGTCGGTTCTTGCTTCCCTTCGAGTAGCCTCAGCCATTCTCAGGACAGACAAGCTACCCATTGAGGAGACCCTGAAGGACAGTCCTCAGGTCAGAGGTCTGGCAGGGAAGGGGCTGTAGTGTGCTGCGTGGGTGTGGGGTGTGTGTGTGGGGGGGGGGTAGAGGAGGGGTGGATTAAATTTTTCATACCCCCACCTCTGAATTCCCACTTTGAGCACTGAGTAGATGTGAGATTGCTCTGGTGTGACTAAAGGTGTTGGCATACTCTATGCTCTCAGGAGAAGTCTATGTAACCTAGAAGTGCACCTTGATGTGTATAGAGGAGAATTAATTTCTAGAGGATAACTATGGAAAAGAGTAAACTGAGTATTAAAGTCCAACCTCCAACCACTTTATTTACACCCATTTATTAAAATAAATAATTACAGTTTCCTTCCTAAAATACTGTATTATGTATGGTGCCACATGGTAGTAACGCTAGGAATGACTTTCTCCACTGATGTGCCATATGAAGGCTAAGAGGAGCCCCAATAACAGTGTAGGACAAGACCCAAAGACTATCACCTGGGTGCTGGTGCAATGGTCACATCTTATTATACAGCAGCAATGGCCCCTTAGGTCAGCAAGAAATGTACCATGTCTACCCCTTTACCTCATTGCCAAATTACTGTATCACTCTGAGGGCTCTATTTATTAACATTATTTTTATTAAAAATAAAGTGAAGTAAGGGGCTTTCACACTCTTTTCACATTATTTTAGTTTCACAGAAATTTACTAAAGGACGATTGGAGTAGAATTCGGAAAATTCTACTCCAAACCCTAATTATCACATATTTTTAGTAAGCAAATCGCATTTCCCATAATTATAATGGGATAGAACAGCTGACCACCAGAATCCCTGCAGTTAGTATTATGACCACATCCCATATACAGAGGTGGAGGCTAATGCATGCGTCAAGTTATTGCAGTCACAGCGGCAATACTGTGCAAATGCTAGTTTCAGCTTCCCTCTTGTGTACAAGCGTATGACGGACTCTGCAAGCTCTGAGATGCCCACTTTCCATGCTTGTGCCAGGGGTTGTATACACTCCACCATTAACGCACCATAACTTGCAATATCGAAATGACAGCCTATGGCAGCACAGTGCTTCCTTCTGAACATCTCCTAAACATGGCCTCTATGGTTGTGGATCTGGTTTTGAGAATGCTGCCTCATTCACTGACATGCCTGTGACTCTCTATAACATGCCTGTGACTCTCCATAACACGCCTGTGACTCTCCATAACACGCCTGTGACAGTCCATAACATGCCTGTGACTTTCCTTAACACGCCTGTGACACAATGAGACAGCCTTTTTTTGTGTTCACTTTAGGCCATCTCCCAGTAACCGCCCAGGAATGCCTATGGCTTTCTGACGCCAGCTCAAATGGATACATAGAAGTAACAGCGGTGTCGGCGTAAATATAGAAGTAACAGCGGTGTCTGCGTACACATAGAAGTAACAGCAGTGTCTGCGTACACATAGAAGTAACAGCGGTGTCTGCATACACATAGAAGTAACAGTGGTGTCTGCGTACACAGAAGTAACAGTGGTGTCTGCGTACACATAGAAGTAACAGCGGTGTCTGCGTACACATAGAAGTAACAGCGGTGTCTGTGTACACATAGAAGTAACAGCGGTGTCGGCGTAAATATAGAAGTAACAGCGGTGTCGGCGTACACAGAAGTAACAGCGTTGTCGGCGTACACATAGAAGTAACAGCGGTGTCCACGTACAACATAGAAGTATAGTGACAGCGGTATCTGCGTACACATAGAAGTAACAGCGGTGTCGGCCTACACATAGAAGTAACAGCGGTGTCTGCGTACACATAGAAGTAACAGTTGTGTCCGCGTACACATAGAAGTAACAGCGGTGTCCGCGTACAACATAGAAGTATTGTGACAGCGGTATCTGCGTACACATAGAAGTAACAGCAGTGTCTGCATACACATAGAAGTAACAGCGGTGTCGGCGTACACATAGAAGTAACAGCGGTGTCTGCGTACACATAGAAGTAACAGCAGTGTCTGCGTACACAGAAGTAACAGTGGTGTCTGCGTACACATAGAGGTAACAGCGGTGTCTGCGTACACATAGAAGTAACAGTGGTATCTGTGTACACATAGAAGTAACAGCGGTGTCGGCGTAAATATAGAAGTAACAGGGGTGTCGGCGTACACAGAAGTAACAGCGGTGTCGGCGTACACATAGAAGTAACAGCGGTGTCGGCGTACACATAGAAGTAACAGCGGTGTCCGCGTACACATAGAAGTAACAGCGGTGTCCACGTACAACATAGAAGTATAGTGACAGCGGTATCTGCGTACACAGAAGTAACAGCGGTGTCGGCCTACACATAGAAGTAACAGCGGTGTCTGCGTACACATAGAAGTAACAGCGGTGTCCGCGTACACATAGAAGTAACAGCGGTGTCCGCGTACACATAGAAGTAACAGCGGTGTCCGC
Source organism: Taudactylus pleione (assembly GCA_031769625.1). NCBI lineage: Eukaryota > Metazoa > Chordata > Amphibia > Anura > Myobatrachidae > Taudactylus > Taudactylus pleione. Next base: position 13,318,797 of record JAUIMM010001030.1, on the reverse strand, counting down.
GTACAACATAGAAGTATAGTGACAGCGGTATCTGCGTACACATAGAAGTAACAGCAGTGTCTGCATACACATAGAAGTAACAGCGGTGTCTGCGTACACATAGAAGTAACAGCAGTGTCTCCGTACACATAATATACACATAGAAGTAGACAGGACTTAGGGTTTGAGTCAGAGGTGGACGCAGTGTCAATGTTTGCACAGTTGAGTGATTATTTGGTATTGAGCATGCACAAATAGTCCTAATTATGTGAATGATAACTTTTATCTATATAGTTCTGCATAACCAGTGGCATTATATAAATAAACAAGGGATGTAGTTACCATGCCGGTGCTCGGGATGTCGGCGTTCAGCAATCGGAATCCTGACACCAGAATAACAACCGCTGGCATCCTGATGGTAAGTATTAGGGTTAGGAGGGGGGTAAGGGTAAGACTCTATGGGGAGGGTTAGGCTGCAGGGGGGAGGGTTAGGGATAGGCTGAGGGGTCAGGCTGCAGGAGGGAAGGTTAGATTTTGGCTATGGGAGGAAGGGTTAAGCTGCGGGGGGAGGGTTAGGGTTAGGCTGCAGGGGGGGAGGGTTAGGCTGCCGGAAATGTGAGATAGGGTTAGAACACTTGTCTAATTGGATCGGGATTCTGACTGTCTGGATGCCACTGTCGTTATTCTGACCACCGGCTTCCCAACTGCTGGGATTCCGTATCCAACCCATAAACAATAATAAATGTCAATAATAGGTTGAGTGGCAGCTATAGCCTGGACCATACATGCACATGTGCACACCTCCTTAGCTCCATGTGTCTGACATGTATGTATTATCTGCTGACCAGCATTTAGTGACAGGTTGTCCAGTAGCTCATGGAACTTCTGTGCTATACTTACTGGTGCAGGTATGTATGGGGGTGCGGTGCTAAGGGCTTCAATGGCGACCCAGTCGATTGGCTGAAAGAAGGGATCACGGCGTATGTTACCATTAACTCCGAGTCGTCTGGCTTGGTCTTTATCGAGGAGCTGAAAAAATGATTTGCATTTAATTTAATGACTTACATACAGACATACAGCATAGTAGCTCAATACAATCATTTTACAAACATTTCTGCTGCCCGGTACAGAGGAATATAAAGTGATTTGTCCATGGCCACAGCAGGTTATACTGACATTCTATCTGGGGTATGTAGTATGTCTCCCATTATCATTCTCCATTCAAAGAACATCTACCCACCAAGCCATTTCTTCTCATATTGCTCCTAATTTGGATTTATCTGTGTAACAATGGGAGGTCAGTATGGGTGTTTCTATAATGGGTGCAGGGTGTACAGTGAGCACTGACCCCTGGGTGTAACAATGGGAGGTCAGTATGGGTGTTTCTATAATGGGTGCAGGGTGTACAGTGAGCACTGGCCCCAGGGTGTAACAATGGGTGGTCAGTATGGGTGTTTCTATAATGGGTGCAGGGTATACAGTGAGCACTGGCCCCTGGGTGTAACAATGGGAGGTCAGTATGGGTGTTTCTATAATGGGTGCAGGGTGTACAGTGAGCACTGGCCCCAGGGAGTAACAATGGGTGGTCAGTATGGGTGTTTCTATAATGGGTGCAGGGTGTACAGTGAGCACTGGCCCCTGGGTGTAACAATGGATGGTCAGTATGGGTGTTTCTATAATGGGTGCAGGGTGTACAGTGAGCACTGGCCCCTGGGTGTAACAATGGATGGTCAGTATGGGTGTTTCTATAATGGGTGCAGAGTGTACAGCGAGCACTGGCCCCTGGGTGTAACAATGGGTGGTCAGTATGGGTGTTTCTATAATGGGTGCAGGGTGTACATTGAACACTGGCCCCTGGGTGTAACAATGGGTGGTCAGTATGGGTGTTTCTATAATGGGTGCAGGGTGTACAGTGAGCACTGGCCCCTGGGTGTAACAATGGGTGGTCAGTATGGGTGTTTCTATAATGGGTGCAGGGTGTACAGCGAGCACTGGCCCCTGGGTGTAACAGTGGGTGGTCAGTATGGCTGTTTCTATAATGGGTTCAGGGTGTACAGTGAGTACTGGCCCCTGCATCCATGGAGCCTCACACCACACACAGTGCACCCATACAGTCTTCTAGCATCGGCCTCACAGAAATTACTGGGAAAAAGGTGCTGCAGTAATTTTCCCAAAGATCAGCACATGTGCAGTAGAGAAATCACTGGGAATATGGCACCATCGCTATGGGCCTGATTCAGAGCCGGACGCTATTTGCGGTCTGTTCACGCCTCCATGTCTGAATGAGCGAACAAAACTTGCGGTCGTTTTTTGGATAACTACGCCCCCTGGCCGCTCGCATCCTACGTCATGTCCGCTATTTATTAGATTAATCGAGTACATCGACCAGCGTATGAACTGCTCGCTATTCTTGTGGTTGGTTTTTCCTACCACAATCTTGCGAGCAGTTCTGGCTATAAAATAACCCAGTGACGTGGTCAATGACGCTGCTGTATTATGCATACCCATAAAACGCATACCTGTAATTATCTGTAATATTACCAATTGTCTCACTATACAAAAGTCTTCCATTACTTATGTAATAATTGTATTTCTGATTGCAGAGAAAACAGTTGGATGATGCAGGTAGCTGTGTATGTTTTGCACTGAAATGCACTTTATATTTATTAAGTATATTTATCTATAATGAGAAAAGCCATATCTCAATGGAACCGCCCCCATCTCTGCCTTAGCGGTGCCTAACCCTAAAACTCCCAGGGTGGTGCCTAACCCTAAGTTCTCCGGGGGGTGCCTAACTCTAACCTCCCTACAGTGCTGCATAAACCTAACCCCCCCTTCCTTAGCCTAACCCTCCCCAGGGGGTGCCTAACCCTAATTTTTCCCCAGGGTTGCCATAATCTAACCCCCCCCATCCCCAGGTTAAGTAGTATACTTACCCAGCTGTTGATGATAGGGATGGTGGGGGTCGGGCTTCCAGCGTCAGGATTTAGATAGTCATTGGTATTTCAACACCTATCTTAAGTCCCATGCCGGGCTTGTGCAGTCGGGATATAGACCAGCGGCAACTCATCCGCCGGTCTATTGACTGCATCCCGTGTGAGCCAGCTAGCCGCGGAGACTGGCCCAGAGAAGAAGTAAGATAAGCCTTACAGCTCCTGTCCAGTACTGAGAAGCATCTGAGTATCACTGACCAGGTGATATTGCATTAATAAATTGCATTAATACTATCTTTCTAATGCAACAAAAAGGAGGGATTAAAATATCCCTATCACGGCTTGCTGATAAGTATCACTCTGCGTGCCTGAGATTTCCCAAACATTGTGAGATCTCGTGCACAGCCGGACTTCCACAGAATCCATAGCAGCAGATAATTCTGCCAATATAAGGAATAATGATAAGCCACAAAAGAGCACTTATTGGTTTTAATAACATCTGAATGATTTTCTGCCTACAGCAAAATCGTTACATATTTGCATATAACCTACAGAAGAGTAATTTTCTCTATGTTATCTGCTTTCATACATACCGATGTTAATTGTAAGTGTCAAATAGCGCTGGTTATAGTGCATTTAACATTTACCAAATCTTCTTACATCTCCTCCTTAGTTCCACCTTTGGGAAACCAGAGCTGAGCCCTTCATGTATTTATGTCCTGGTGCAGTGTATCCTGTAGTTCTCCTGGGTTAGAGTATAAAAGTGTGCCTTTGCTAACCCCATTACACAGCCATAGGACATAGCCATAACTATTACTTTATACATAACCTAGAACATGTAGGAGAGTGGCACAGGGTTGGAGGGCTGTCTAGCATTTATTAAGGACCAACAGCAGGGGTGAAACTAGCAGTGGTGCAAAGTACTGGGGCCACCATAATGAAGGGAGCCCACTGTTGCCAGACAGCATTATCAGCAGGCCAGCCAGGTATTATTAATGAGTCAGACTGACTCATTATAGTACATCGGCAGCTGCCGGGATGAGAGCCATAATAAGGAGAGAGGAGGAACCAGTCTGGCCTCCCCTGATCTCATGTTCATGGCTCATGGACATTTACATTATATTCTATACTAGCTGGGATACCAAGCATTGCCCTGGTTGAAAACTGGACCGTGAAGTAACCTGCAGCCTTCATTTTGTTACATTGTCCTCGCCTATAACCTGGATAACTATGCAAATTAGGAGTAAATGACAGTGCAGGCGGGTGTATTATCATACCCTTTGGAATGGGGTATATCAGAAGCAGACTGACTTACAGAACAGCTATAGCTTCCAAAATCACTTTAGTTACAGAAATCACTGCAGAGCAGAGGGGGTGATTCAGCTACGGATGGATATGCTTTTGCAGCTGCTAACATGTTAACAGCTGTGATATCTGTAATATGGTAATGCAGCAGGAGGTGTTATGCCTCCTGCATACGTTACTGATCCAAGCTGCATCCAAGGACACAGCATCGAATTATCTACAATAATCAGGACTCTGCGTGATCCCTGTCACTGCGTCTGCAGCTGAATCACAACTTGAAATCACTGTGCAGTCCAACATTGAAGACCATGTCTAGCAGTGCTGCCATCACTGGAATGCCGGGACTGGAGTCCCATTCCCAGACAGAGGGGGCTCACTCGCAGTAGCACTGTATGGCTGCAATCAATCTCCCCTGCTGTTTGTAATCTCTGTATGCTAAGCCTTGCCAGGCTCAAAGATTGTGGATTGATTATGCTGTTTGCCACAGTCTGAAAATCTTGAGTGCTGAGCTGCTCTTAAGCCTGCCAGGTACTGTGTGTGTATATGAAGTCAGCCCCAGAACCTGTGTAATTATAGAGTATCTCAGTTTTATGGGATTGTGTGACAGTGTACGGCTCTGACGATGTTCAGACCTAGGAAAAAAATGAGTCCTGGTCAAACTACACCATCATGCCATATTTGGTGAAGCTAGGTACAAAACTCTGACTGTGCATAAAGGAAAAACAGACTCGCACACTTTTTTGCTTATTATATAGATGTGTATTTCCCTTTTACTGTGTACAACATCATATAAAGTTATCTGTAGCCATTAAAATCACATACTTTACAGTTATAATGTATAAATGTAATTTTATTTACCTGTTCAATGATGTCTTTGACCGCAGTGCCTGATGCAGAAAGCCTTTTGGGATTGTATGTAAGACTTCCAGTAATCATTTGAGTTAAAATAACTCCAAATGAAAACCAGTCAGCACTGGCATTATACTCCTCACCAGAACGCACCTACCAGAAGAGAGATATTCATTATCAGGCTGTTACCAATCATTTTTAAATTTTATCTTTTTTTAATTGACCAAGTACATCGCTCTGTATAATATGTGTTTATGTGGAGACAGAACACACAAAAGTAGAATCATAAAACAATGCAGTGATGTGCGGTGAGGTCAATGGCTGGGGAAGCACACATGTATAAAAACTCAGTTTTTATATTAAAACTCTGGAGCATGACAGGGAGTGTGATAGGGGAGGGAGTATGACAGGGGAGGCGCTGCCTCCCCTGCCTACCCCGACCGCACGCCTTTGATACAATGTAATGTGCCAATTCAGGACACTGATGTGTGGCTTTGTGCTGCCTTGTAATCATATTGGCATGTACTGTGTTTCCTGGGGAAGACTACATGTATATTACCTTAGTGATACTATAATTATTAAGAACTTTATTTCATTATTATTTGTAAAGCGTGGACATTTCCCTGACCTGGAATCAGGGCCGGCCCAATCATTACGCAGGGCATCGAAACAAATGTTACTACTCGTGTCCAGTAAGGAAGAGAAGCTGTTTGTATTCCTGCAGGTTACAGCTGCTATTTATATGGTATGTATTTTATCATTGATTAATCCAACATCATTTGTAACTTTACTCATACCCCATGTGAGACTGTATATGTTTGAATGGGTTAATACACCTATCTCAGGAACAGCTTGTGTCAAGCTTGCTTTGCCCCGTGTCTTACAGTGTTGGAGCCCTGAGATCTTTACTACAGACCTTTAATAGATTTAATAGTGTTGATCTAAGCCGTACTAGCCTTAAATCAACTGGTGACAGATTAATATTCATCTAAAACTCATTATGGTCATTCATCAGGTTTCTCCGTATACAGGGCAATGGTATGCTGCTCTGCTTTATCCCCATTTGTCTTATCTGACAAAATTACAATAAATCATGCCCTTTTCTTCACAGTCACTGACACCCCTGTTGTAATTATTTGGTCTCTGCTGATAGATGTGCAGCGTAAGTCTAATACTGGGAACAGTGGGCCTCATTCAGAGCCGTACGCTCTGAGCAGAGCGCACACTCTGAATGAGGGCCGCCCTCCATAATTATGGAGCGTCCTCCTGGACGCTCGTATTGCTGTGGGTCACCACCCACAGCCTATACGAGCGTGCAGTTTGATGGCCGCGATGGTCTTGACCATCGCGACCATCGCCACTGCGAGCCGGAGCCTGCGGTTGAGTTTTTCAACCGCAAGGCCCGGAGTGATTTTTGCTCTATCAGAGCCAAAATCACTCCCACTGACATCACTAGTGATGTCAGTGGGCCGGCTTCTGACGGTAGGCGTTCCCTTGGGAACGCCCCCGTCAGGGAGGCACGCCCCCGGCACGCCCACCAAAGGGGGCGTGCTGTCAATCAACATCGACAGCACGCCCCCTTTGATCAGACACAACGAGCGAAGGAAAGTCCTTCACTTGTCGCGTCTGGCGCATGCACACGACGGAGCTCCCGCCGTCATGCGCATGCGCAGTGCTCAACATCGACCCACTTGCGAGCGGACAGCCGCTTGCGAGTGGGTCTGAATCAGGCCCAGTATTACTAGACTGCCCACTGCACTGTATAGGGTTTCTCCGTGGGACACATGTACAGCCGCACCATCACTGAGTAGTATTGTTCGCTAATAAATACACTCACATAGGTAATATATACTATGTAGTAGGACCAAACACATGCGTTTCCTTTCATTCACGGATGTCATTTCCAAGTTGCGTCGCACAACAGCTAGATTAATATACACAATATGCCTAGAGAAAGCTATCAAAGCGAAATGCGCATTGGCGACTGCCATGTGCTGTCCTGTGAAACATATTGTGTATATTAATCTAGCTGTTGTGTGACGCAACTTGGAAATGACATCCGTTTATATATTGATGAAATTTGTCCTGACATAAATATTTATGTGTTTGATATAGCCAAACTCCGTGTGTTAGCAGACGGCGTCTGAGTCACGCTGATCCCGGCACTGCACTAAGGAGAATTGAATGAAAGGAAACGCATGTGTTTGGTCCTACTAGATAGTATATTACCTATGTGAGTGTATTTATTAGCGAACAATACTACTCAGTGATGGTGCGGCTGTACATGTGTCCCACGGAGAAACCCTATACAGTGCAGTGGGCAGTCTAGTAATACTGGCCCTCATTCAGAGCCGTACGCTCTGAGCAGAGCGCACACTCTGAATGAGGGCCGTCCTCCATAACTATGGAGCGTCCTCCTGGACGCTCGTATAGCTGTGGGTCACCACCCACAGCCTATACGAGCGTGCAGTTTGATGGCCGCGATGGTCTTGACCATTGCGACCATCGAAACTGCGAGCCGGAGCCTGCGGTTGAGGTTTTCAACCGCAAGGCCCGAAGTGATTTTGGCTCTATCAGACTAGTGATGTCAGTGGGCCGGCTTCTGATGGTAGGCGTTCCTTTAGGAACGCCCCCATCAGGGAGGCACGCCCCCGGCACGCCCACCAAAGGGGGCGTGCTGTCAATCAACATCGACGGCACGCCCCCTTTGATCAGACACAACGAGCGAAGGAATGTCCTTCGCTCGGCGCGTCTGGCGCATGCGCACGACGGAGCTCCCTCCGTCGTGCGCATGCTCAGTGCAGAACATCGACCCACTTGCGAGCGGACAGCCGCTCGCGAGTGGGTCTGTATCAGTGACTGTGAAGAAAAGGGCATGATTTATTGTAATTTTGTCAGATAAGACAAACGGGGATAGAGCAGAGCGGCATACCATTGCCCTGTATACAGAGAAACCTGATGAATGACCATAATGAGTTTTAGGTGAATATTAATCTGTCACCAGTTGATTTAAGGCTAGTACGGCTTAGATCAACACTATTAAATCTATTAAAGGTCTGTAGTAAAAATCTCACGGCTCCAACACTGTAAGACACGGGGCAAAGCAAGCTTGACACAAGCTGTTCCTGAGATAGGTGTATTAACCCATTCAAACATTTACAGTCTCACATGGGGTATGAGTAAAGTTACAAATGATGTTGGATTAATCAATGATAAAATACATACCATATAAATAGCAGCTGTAACCTGCAGGAATACAAACAGCTTCTCTTCCTTACTGGACACGAGTAGTAACATTTGTTTCGATGCTAATGTAACTATTGTTACAACATATTGTATGCAACATTGTAATCCTTTCAACACATGTCAAAAAGATACTTCCCTGATGTTTGAGCTGTATGAATAGCAGATAGATAACCTGAAATAATTATACTATCTATAGGACCATATTGCACACAGCTATACATCTTATAGTTACAAATAAGGACAGCACACGACCTTGTTTTTAATCATTTATTGATTATGTCTATATAATCTTTCACATATAATTTTCTATCTTTCACGTTATATATATTTCTTTTTTATGGTTTTAATATTTTGCTTATGAAGCCCTATTTATGGGCATAATTATGTTAATTACTTAATTAAATATATTAGCCATATACTGGCATTAAAATAATATACCAATACCTATTGCTCGTTATAATACTATATAAAATAAAAATAAAAAGATATTAAAATAATTATAATACTGACATTTTTTTTTAAAGATGTTTAATAAAATGATTATAATTCAATTGTCAAAGAGGGTTTGAATGCACTCAATTTGTAGTTGATTCTTATTTTTCTTCCAATATCTATATATGTCCATTTTTGAATCAATGGGTAGCACCTGATAATTTGGAGCAAGCACATGTTGGCATAATTCTGAATGGCATGACTAGCTTAAAATACCACCCCTCATAGATTTATTAATACTTTACCTGGTGCGGGTTCTCTTTGCAAATCTGTTACTACTAGAAGCTCCACATCAAGGTGAGAGGGGGTGAGACTACAGGGGAACATATTGCTTATGTCCTCCCCTCTCTGTGTGTGACCCTGCCTGGATGTGTGTGTGTGTATGTCTCTATGTAACCCTGTATGTCTCTATATGTAAACCTTTGTGTATGTAGGTCTCTATATATAAACCTGTGTGTGTGTATGTCTCTATATGTAAATGTGTGTGTGTGAGAGAGAGAGACAATGGGTGACTGCTGTGTGTTTGACAATGTCTGGCTGCTGTGTATGAGACAATGTCTGGCTGCTGTGTGTGTGACAATGTCTGGCTGCTGTGTGTTCGACAATGTCTGGCTGCTGTGTGTTCGACAATGTCTGGCTGGTGTGTGTGTGTGTGAGAGACAATGGCTGCTGTGTGTGACAATGGCTGCTGTGTGTGACAATGTCTGGCTGCTGTGTGTGTGACAATGTCTGGCTGCTGTGTATGTGACAATGTCTGGCTGCTGTGTGTGTGACAATGTCTGGCTGCTGTGTGTTCGACAATGTCTGGCTGCTGTGTGTGTGTGTGAGAGACAATGGCTGCTGTGTATGTGACAATGTCTGGCTGCTGTGTGTGTGACAATGTCTGGCTGGTGTCAGGGCCAGATTAACAATGGGGCGGATGGAGCTACAGCTCCAGGCCTCCACATAAATATAGGCCCATTGTCATGACAACATGATGTTGACTGGCCAAATGCTCTCCACACGGTCAGCCATAAATCATACGTAGTAAAATTGTATTTCTATTTACCTCACAAAATGAAGGATTTTTTTCCTTTTACATATGTAGGTAGACATTGGAGCAGAGAGTATAGGGGGTACACGCCCACATGGCACTGGGCACACCCGCACAGCACTAGTCACGCCTCCTCTGCTTCTCATAATAGGCCCTTTGGTTATTTTCAGCTCCAGGCCCATGTGGCCATCAATCCGGCCCTGGCTGGTGTGTGTGTGTATGTGTGTGAGAGACAATGGCTGCTGTGTGTGACAATGGCTGCTGTGTGTGTGACAATGGCTGGCTGCTGTGTGTGTGACAATGGCTGGCTGCTGTGTGTGTGACAATGTCTGGCTGCTGTGTGTTCAACAATGTCTGGTTGCTGTGTGTGTGACAATGTCTGGGTGCTGTGTGACAATGGCCGCTGTGTATGTGACAATATCTGGCTGCTGTGTGTGTGTGTGTGCATGTGGGACAATGGGTGACTGCTGTGGGTATACAAGACAACGTCTGACTGGTGTGTGTGACAATGGGTGACCTCTATACATCTGCATAGTAGCCATATCTATCATCAGTAAAAACTAAATGAAAAGGCGGGTAGCTACTTTGAGCAGGCGGTGAATAAATACAGAACGCATGCACACCGCATCTAATCACTGGAGTGCTGGGCATGCATCAAGTGTGACAAAAATGGGGTGTGGCTTGTGGGTATGGCTTTTCCCATGAGACCACAGCCCCTAAATTATTTTGGGCACGTGCAACAATATGCTTAGGGGTGCCCAAAAATATATTCGCTTACCAAAAAATTTGGGCTAGGGCCAGCCCTGCCTGGAATATTAGGGAATATAATAATAGTTACTGTCTTGGTCTCCTACCTTGCTCCACATTTCTTAATATTTATTAGTGACATCTTAAGACCTAACATAATAAATCACTTCATGATGAGTGCCATGCTAAAAAGCTAAATAAATAACAAATATGTAACCAGCACCAGTGCTATAGCCAGTGCTTGGTGCTGCTAAAGCAGGGTGACTGGGTATGGAGACTAGCTCTCTCCAGTGCTGGGCAGGCTTACCTACCCTCCCGATTTGGTCTAGAGCCTCCTGAATATTGGGTGCCGCTCCGGCCCCCCCGGAAAGCCAGGCAGGCCTCCTGGCTGCCGCCTGCCCCCCGTCCACTAATAGAAATCCCCGCAGCAGCGGGGGCAATGATGCGATTCACATTGAATCATGTCATCGTGGCCCCGCCCCCTGCTTCACAATGCCTTTAATGTTGGCATTGTGAAGAGGGGACGGGGCCACGATGATGCGATCGTGCAGCTCCACCCCAATCCGGCATCAGTGTCTGGCCACGCCCCCCGCAGTGTGTCGGCAAGTATGGTGCTGGGTCACCAGTGGTCTTAAAAAATATAAAACAACGGTACATTTATAAGAAGGTATTAACATGTCTGAACCTGAAGTGTCACTAAGAATTCCTGATAACGAGTAATATTTGTCTAATGTGAAGGCTTTGTCTGGGGGAGAAGCAGGGAGAGGAGACGCAGCTGCCCAAAATGCTAAAAATCGCGGGTCTGTGGGGAGGGGGCGGAGCTAAAATTACACAATCCTGTCATTTTATCCCAGTCATCTTCCTACAGACCCAGGGCTGCCTAAGGGCTCCGGCTCCTGAGGGGCGCCACTGAGGTGACTGAGGTCGCTAGCACAAACATGAAAGAAGTCTCTAAAAGAGACACCCTTTTGTTACTTAGTACTGACAGCAGAAGCAGATTATATAGACAGCTGCTGCACCCGTACTGTCCCCCTTTTCTTCTATTCATGTATAACATGCCTGGCTGGTTCAGCATTGCAGGCAGGTAGCAGTGTCTGTCCTCTTCCCCTCTTCCCCTCTTTGAAAGTACATAGGTGACCTGGGGTATTTATAACCATTTGTGGTAGATTCAGCCCAAACTACAGTCAGACACTTTCTGGGGCAGCTCACACATGGGGGTATTTTAACTAAAGAAAGAGTTTTTTGAAATGGAGATGTTGCCCATACAAACCAATTAAATTCTAGCTAGTATCTTCTAGAGGGTGCTAGTTAAATGTTAAATAGAATCTGATTGGTTGCTATGGGCAACATCTCCATTTCTAAAAACTATCACTTTAGTAAATATACCCCATGATGTTGAATAGTATTATTACAAAAGTTGTATTGAACATTGTATTGATCATAACTTCATGTTCAATCTAATATTCAGTATGAACTATGGTGCTGATGCGGTGTTGAATGTGACACTCACATAAGCCAGTCCTCTTCTGTGCTTCTGCACAGTTATCACCCAGAAACACTCATTCTTGTATGGAGAGAAATGGCCGACATCCATCAGATACAAAATCACCCATAAATACGCAAAGATGTATTTGTGTACTACAGTGCATGCCCAGTTTGCTCAATTTGGCTAGATGCAGCCACTTATGGGGTTACATGTAACTTATGCTGGGTACACACTGACATGACGGGTCATTGAACAAACCAATCTGCCATCAGAGCTGCCGATTGGTAACCTATACACACTTACCAATCGGCGGCTCAACATATCTGGGCTGTCATCACAATTGGGTGGGCATTTAATTTTGCCCATCCATGTGAAATGTCAGTGTTGGCGGTCCTTGCAGTAAGCGAATGGGTAGTCGGCTGCAGGTTTGACCTGATATGTCTGTGAATTACATTGTCCACAGACATATCTGGTGTACAACCTGCCGATGCACTCGCGATATATTGTTCATTGATTGAACACAACGATATATCGAAAAGTGTGTGCCCAGCATTAGAATCAGGCCCAACGTGTGTAGTAACCAGTAGGAAACCCATGTGCACCTCACCTCAGGAGCGATGTAGCCACGTGTCCCAACACAGCCAGTGGCTCTCCGGTCTCCGTGCATGTTCTCAATAGCGAGACCGAAGTCGGCGATCTTGATGTTGCCCGTTTCAGCCACTAAGATGTTCTCTGGCTTGAGGTCTCTGTGAAGAAAATAAAATCTTTGTATGCACTATGCTTTTATATAAACATGATTTACTTTTATATATAGAATTATATTATACTTTATATGTGTATTTTCTAAATATCTGTAATTTTGAATTTATAGTTAGAAGCAAGGACTAGAGTGTCAGCTCCTATTGTATTCAGTGTTAGGTTAGTGTCCTTGTGATCCCACTATTTCATGTACATTGGTATGTGTTCAGCAGCATTCAATGTTATTTAATAAGTAGAGCCCTACTTAGACCATTAACATTGCAAAACTAATTTGTGTGGCTACTGCATGAATAATTACTGATATTAACAGTTTAATATAAGCAGCCCAAAGAGTACCAAACTATGCTCAGCAGTGATGGGGTTACAGAGCCTTTGTGCCCTGCACAGGATTCCATTGCTGCAAGCAGAGGTGGCAAAAGCTGTTTTTGGCACAAATTTAGTAGCATGCCTCTGCCATGCCGTAAGCAAGCCTAATTTACTATTCCCATCATTATTGTTCCTACTCCTATACATTAACTCAGTAGTGTCCCCACACATTATACCAGAAGTGTTCCCAGTACATTATCCCTACACAGTGACCCCACATAATATACCAATAGAGCCTGTCCTGTTACTAGTGTACAGGGTTTATTTTCCCATCCTCTTGGCCACATATTCTCATTATCATATCTATAGGCTCTAATCCCATCTGTATAACACATACATGTTTTATAACATTAATAAAATGCTTAAGTATGCATTCTAATGGTGTTGGTATTATGTGAAAAAATGTGATTATAACAGTGGCCAGCCTTCTGACCTTGCAAATCTTCTGCCCTTGGCCACCTTGCTGGCCAGTGTATACTGTTCTAACTCACAGATGTATTCACTGCATCTCGGAGCTGCTATCAGCCTCTGTTTTTTTGGCTCAGAGCATTTTCTTATCTAATACCTTATAGAGACTTGGTACCAGTTTGGTCTTTAGTGGAGGAAAAGAAATATAGCACTATTAGCTCATTGTATTTAATGTTTAGGTTTCTATCCTGTATTGGTATGCCCAAGTCTTGTGGCATAGAGAAAGCACTATCAGTCAGTATAACAGATGCTGGTAGCTCCTCCAGGACCAGGTGGGAGGTTTCTCAGCCCACTTTTCCCACAGTTGGCAGAGAACTGAGCTGCTAGTAGCACAGAAAAATGATATGAAACTAATAAAACACTGCAGAAGGGAGGGAGTGTGTAAGATATAAGTGGGAATATGTGCCAATGATAAAAGTATAACACATAGACAGGGCCATAGAGAGCGGTGGTGGGCCCTGTTACTATAGGGGCCTAAATGTGCAGGAGCAGCCATGTCCCCTACAACAAAACATGAAAAAATATTAATTGTGGTGCCTCAAAGTGGTGCTGTGTGCCACACAGGGGGGTGCAGTGCGCCCCTCTGCCAGGGGCAGATCAAGGGGAGGGGCATGGTCAGTTTGATTGCTCCTCCCCTACCTCCACATTAGGTGCTGGCAGAGGAGACTACAGCTCAGCGGCAGCGCTGATATGTAAGAGGGGGCTGGGAGGGTGGTGGACCTGGATCCCCACTGGGCTCCTCCAACAGCCTGGGCCTTAGCAATTAGTACCCACTGCCCCCTTCCCACGGGGCACCCCTGCACATAGAAAGTTGGGAACAGGCATGATAAGTATATTACATTCTGTATATTAGACTCTGTACTAATATCACTCTATTATACTATTGCTAAATTGTAACTATATAATTACCGATGGACTATGCCCTTAGCATGGAGGAATTGCAAACCGCATACAATTTCTGCACTGTAGAACCTGGTGGATAGAAAATAAGTTAATGTTACATTGTTGGGACATTTAAATAATGGATGAATAATTTCCAGCCAACAGTCCCCACAATTTGTGCAAATGTCCCCATTTTTTGTTTCATATTTACCAACTGCCTAATATGATGTTTCTGTCTCTTGGCCTGTTTCAGACCCGGGCGCAAGTGCTGAGCGCTCGCAACCGGGTCGATGGTGGCCCAGAGCGCATGCGCACGACGGAGACGGCTCCGTTGTGCGCATGCGCGAGACCCGGATAGGGACAGGCAATCCGTTGCTCCGGGTCTTGCACCAAAGGGGGCGTGCTGTCCATGTTGAGTGACAGCACGCCCCCGTTGGTGGGCGGGCTGGGGGGGTGGCTTCCCAGATGGAGGCGTTCCCATGACAACGCCTACCATTTGGGGGCGGCCCCACTGACAGCACAAGTGATGTCAGTGGGAGAGCTTTCGGCTCTGTTTGAGACGAAAGCTCTCTGGGGCTTGCGGCCATGAGACCCTACCACAAGGGTCTTGTCGCAAGCCCGATGGTTGTGATGGTCTTGACCATCGCGACCATCATCCTGGCCGCTCGCATTAGCTGTGGGTGGTAACCCACAGCAATGCGAACGGCCAGGAGGCCGCTCCATAAAAAAAAAAAAGATGCCCTGATTCAGAGCGAGCGCTCTGTCAGAGCGTCCGTCTCTGAATCAGGGCCTCTGTGCGTTGTTACAAATTACTATATATTGAATACAGCTTATAACGGCGGGTACACACAGGAGCAATGTCGGCACGATATGACGTTTTCGTGCGAATCGGATTGTCATATCGGCCGCATCGCTCAGTGCGTATGGCCAATATGTTCGCTCTTGTGGCCGCTTGCGACACTGTCCGGTTGGTGTGCTGCATGTCCAACCAGACGATATCGCAAGCGGCCCCGTTGCAGCTAATGAAGGACAGAACTAGGTATTGCTCCGTCCTTCATTACCTCGTTCTGATGTGTACCCATGATCCGATACGTCGGCCTGTCAGACCGACATAGCAGCTGGGTACACATTGCTCAGTGTGTACCCGGAGTTTATTTAAAAGGAGTATTATTTATTTATGTTTATTATTTATTAACAGTTTCTTATATGGCGCAGCGTATTCCGTTACAAATTGAGACAACATTAATAGAAAAAAGACTGGGTTGTAAGAGACAGACATAAAGGTAAGAGGACCCTGCTCGCAAGCTTACAATCTATACTGATGCCTGCAAGATGATGCTCACAAAGTCATTTTCTTATACCAGTCACCTTTATTTATCAGAATGGAAAGCAACGTATGGAATCAATTTCTTTTACCAATCTCTATCACTAATCTAATGGTGTTCATCTCTCAATTAGATAGGTGAGCTTGTATGTGCACAGGAAAACAGCACCTTCATAGAAATTCATCTTCACCGTAGCTCTATCCTAAGTTTCTGGTGTTAAACCCAATATTTCTTCTCCTTAACTCAAATCCAGACATCAATCTGCCCAATCTGAAACTATAACCCTAATAATTACAAATAATAACCATATAGATTAGGCTAGTATTAAGCTGCTCAAACCACATAGCCAATCAAGACTAGTCATAAAAAAGAAAGGTGTCTCTGACAGAGGCTAGACCCCAGGCCATTTGTGCTATCTTCTCTGTAGACTGAAAAAAAAAATGGAGAAAAAATGATCAGGCCCCCGCAAGTTAAGAGTACCGGCCTAGGGACAATGGGCTCCACAACATTAGGGGCCAGGAAAATACTATAACATTATGGAAACTTGTAGAACGATAAGCAACAGAACTATAAGCAACAGTGCTCTACAGATGTTGCCCCCGTAACAAATAAAATAAAAAGTATTACCCTGCACTAAATGAAATAGTTGTGCCCCCATAATATAAAAAGACCAGTGCCCTGTAATGAATAAAAAGTAGCACCACTATAGTATATAAAATAAAGAGAGCCCCTATAATAATTAATGAGTAGCACCCCCATAAAAAATAAGTAGAGCAATGCAATAAATAAAATAGAGTAATGCCCCTATTATAAGAAAAAATAAAGAGTAGTGCCACCGTAATTAACAAAATAAAGAGTAGTGCCCCTATAATTAATAAAGAGTATTACCCCGTAATTAATAAAGAGTAGTACACTGTGAGAAATAAAGTAAAAAGTAGAGTCTCTATGGGAAATAAAAGAAATAGTACCTATAATACCAGTTTTTCAGGTTCTCCCTTAGAGGACAGGGCCCAATCCTGTGTAGGCTGGGCTCTTACAGAATATAAGGACCTAATGCGATTTAAGAGTTTGAAAACCACCACAAATCTGGATGCAAATTGTTTCATAACATAGATTAGTAAATGGGTTGGATCTAAAAATCACATTTGATGTGTGGCGGTTTCCCAACCACATACAAAACTGCCCCTTAGTAAAAGTCCACCTTCATGTCACTGACCATTATATGTATAGAATACCCAGCTGTGACCGGCGATGTGTTTGCCCACTTTGATGAAAGCAGCTGCACAATTCTGTTACAACTAATGTTTGTCACTGCTAATAGTATTCATATCCCAATCCTAAGCTACAGTATAAGACTTATACTCAGTGGCAGATTTTACCTAGGGGCTGCGAGGCTGCGCCCCCCCAGTAAAATCAGCAACTTCAATGAGCCAGTGCACTCCGTGACTGTACTGGCTACACTGTGACTGGAGGTGGCTTCCTATTAGAGGTGCCGCCTGCCAGTCACGGTAAAGACAGGCAGCCCCTGGGGAAGGTGTCTCCTCCCCCTGGGACTGCCAGTCCGGGCTGCGATCAGCAGAGAGCGGCTTGCAGTGGAAGCCGATGCTCTGCCTTTTGGGCAGCCCTACAGGGCTTATTGAGGCTGCAACCAATGCAGCCCCGAGAAGCTGGTGATATGCGCATGCGCAACGCCACCACCGCTTATGCGCATGCGCAGGTCCTGATTCAATGAGCAGGCGCCGGGAACCAGGCCAGCAGCAGCGGCAGCCCCCTCAGATAAGAGGGGAGGAGCTGCTGCTGCATTTAGTCCATGCTATTACATACTGTGTTATCTATTTCTATACATCAGGAGAACCCTTTCCACTGAATAGAATGGGTAATTATAATATATCACCTATCATAAAGTCCTTCCTCTAACCAGTGTCTCTAACAAGATATTCTCCCATATCCTCACCTTGCACTGGGGATGGTAAGGCGGCCTTTCCTCTGCAGGAGACGATGGAAATCTCCGCCACATGCATACTCCATGCCGAGTAGTAAATGCTCCTGTGTATGGTAGAAGCAATAGTATCAGTATACATGTCAGAGAGGCCAGCAGGACATAGGGAATGTCATCTTTACACCATAAATAAGTAAAGATAAATTATATACATTATTAATTTATAAAAACTGTCCTTCGGTTATTTTCTCTTCATGGGAATATAATGGATGGTCATGGGGAAGACAAAGGGGCCTATTCATCACCACTAAAATAACGTTTTTAATGACATTTTCCTTAAATACCGTTATTTTAGAATTCATGAAGTATCTTAACACAGGAGATATCACTGATATCTCCTGGTTAAGTTCCCCTGTGTTAATTTCCACACTCCCCGTACAATAGTATGGGGATATGGAAATTATGGTATTCATCAAATTTGATGGAGGTACTGTCCGCCACTGTGAGGTGGGAAATAGCAGGTAACACTTACCTGAGTCAGCGTGGGCAGGTCCCCCGGCATCTTCATCCGGCACTTTGGTCCCTCTTCTGGCTCCGGTGGCTGTTCAGACATGTGTTCTCCCAGCAGAACACAATAAAATTTAGAAAAAAACAAAAGGTTTTTTTTTTTTTTTTCTAAACTGTACAGTGTTCTCCTGGGAGAACACACGTCTGAACAGCCACCGGAGTCGGAGGCAGCTGCAGCGGGCAGGTAAGTGTGGGACAGGGAGAAGGTATGCGGAGGGTGAGGGGGGTTGAGAGGGACACACAAAATTACCGCAGCTGTAGGTAGTGCCGCGCATGCGCTGGTTTTATGAATGTAACAGCGCATGTGCAGCACAGATTCCAGATGCGGTAAGTAAGTGTAGAGAGGGAAAACTATCTATTTCCCGAAAAGCTGTCATCGCAAAAATGACAGCTTTTCGGAATAGATAGTTATGGGGAGGAGGACTGATGAATTTCTCCGGTAATTAGGTAGAACTCCATGCATGTTCTAAACCTAATTACCTCCAGGGAAATTTAAGTTATGATGAATAGGCCCCTATGAGAGCAAAGAGAGGGCAGGGGACACAAGGGGTAAAAAGAAGTATTACAGTTTATGGAACATGTTCTATAATGTTATTACAGTCCAGTTATTATTACATAACACCAGTAACATTTTTATTTTTATACCAGAATATTATAATAGGTAGTAAATTGTCTTACATGCAAAGATTAACAAAAATAATGAATAATTGCAGAAGAGCTGCACAACTGTATTATCACTAGAAGCTGTTATCTATAGCGCTGATCCTCAATCCACGGAGCACATGACACAAGTAATATATAGGGGAATGTATTACTGTATAGGTGGGGGGATGGGGAAGAAATACTGTACTACAGGTGAGATGGTAAATATATTACAGAGATTAGAGGGGAATGTTTTACAGCAGTGATGGTGCTATAATCATATATCAGTAGCTATATGATAAAAGGAATTATGGCCAGCTAGTTCTTAACAGTATTTCCAGGTTAGGATATCCCATCCTCATGACCTCCTGTATACTCCCATGTACTAGTCCAGTAAATGCCGCCCCTCAGATTACCCCACTATTAAATGACCATCGGCTAAGATCTGTGCTATATTTAAATCAAGTAAACAGCCCAGTTCTAGCAGTGGAGGAATAGACGGGGCAGGAGATATTGCTGTAATGATATACTGGTAGGTTAATTGGCTCCCCACAAAATTGACCATAGTGTGTATGTTTGTGAGCATGTGGTAGGGAATATAGACTGTAAGCTCCACTGGGGCAGGGACAGATGTGAATGGTAAGATATTCTCTATAAAGCACTGCGGAATATGTGTGCGCTATATAAATAACTGGTAATAAATAAATAAAAATGAATGTAATACAGAAGGCAGCATCCAATGGGAGAGAGGTTACTGACATACACTCAGGTACAGCATTTAATTCTGTTTTCCTGTCTATCTTCCATAATCCCTTTATCACCAAGTGGCCTATTCATCGTTACTTAATTATTATAAAAGCAAATGAAAATTAAAATTTTCACCTGTAATTGTAAAAATTTATTTATCAGGCCATTCATCAAGATATCACAGATATCTCCTACTTACCTTCCACTGGTGGAATGGCCCGCAGTCTCCATACACTAGTATGGGGACAGAATTCATCAAGCTTCGAAAATACTATATTTTTGGAGCTTGAGTGCGGGAGCATTCGCCATCTTGTGTATCGCAGCCTGCTCCTTCCCTATGGAAAGGAGGTCTGGGTGCGAAGAGGAATCCTTTTGAATCCCTCCGCCCCTGTCCACTCCTTCCGTCAGATGTCGGGGATCCTGTACGCATGCGTGACCTATAGGTTACACATGCGCACTAGCAGCACTGCTCCAAATGGAGTAGTGAAAAGATTCACGACTCTGATAGGAGCAGTGATGCCGCTCGCCGTAAAGCTGATTTTCAGGTCAACTGTCACCGCACCGGAGCAATGCTGAATCGGCAAGTTAGAATGTTAATTATCGGGGGGCCCCAATAATGAACATAATGAATAAACCCCCAAGTGATGTAGATACCGTATACAAGCAGTTTTGAAAATGTATTATATATATATATATATGGTGCCAACATATTCCGTTGTGCTTTACATCTAGATGAGATTTAATTGTTAAAAAGAAAAGTCACAACAGAATATTAGCAGATATGGTACGTATGGATATTAAGCAATAAAGAGGCAATCACAGCAGTACCTTGGTCTGCAGAGCAAAGTAGGCATGTGTGAGGAAGGCGCTCCCATGTGCAACTTCTAACACCCTCCGTTCCACAAACGCGAGTTCTTTGCCCTCGGCAAGCAGATCCCTCTTCTTGATGACCTTGACAGCCAACAACTGGCTGCTACGTGAGTCTGCTGCCAACAGGACCTAGAGGAAATATCACAGTGTCAGCCTCATAAACAACACAGGAACATGAAGGCAAATGTGTTGTTGTCCAACAAGCAGTGGCGTAACTAGGGTATATGGAGCCCAGGGCAAATTTTAAAATGGAACCGCCCCCACCCCCCAAATGTGGCGCGAAGAAAAAAGAGGCGTGGCCACGTAAAAATGGGTCATGTCAACACGACACTCAGCCCTCTCTCATCACTCTGAACATTCCTTTCCATTCCATATGCACCTTAATGCAGTACCCCCAGTAGTGATCTCCCTTATGCAGTGCCCCATGTAGTGGTCCGCCCTATGCAGTGCCCCCAGTAGTGGTCCCCCTTATGCAGGCCCCCAGTAGTGCCCCTTATACAGTGCCCCCAGTAGTGGTCTCCCTTATGCATGCAAGTAGTGATCCCCCTTATGCAGTGCCCCCAGTATTGGTCCCCCTTATGCAGGCCCTCAGTAGTGATCACCCCTATCCAGTGCCCCTTATACAGTACCCCCAGTAGTGTTCCCCCTATCCAGTGCCCCTTATACAGTGCCCCCTGTAGTGATCCTCCCTATTCAATGCCCCCAATAGTCCCCCCCATGCAGTGCCCCCAGGAGTAGCCCCCTCCCCAGTAGTGCCCCCAGTAGTGGGTCCTCCCCCCGATTCAGTGCCCCAGTAGTAGCCCTCTCCCCAGTAGTGATGCCCTCCCACCCAGATGCTCCTGCTCCTACCGCCGTCCACACCACTGTGGTCACCCGGGCTGGCGCGCTCTGCATTATGGGAGAGAACTAGAACCACTAAATGGCGCACATCCACTACACGATTAAAATGAGTGGTTGAACAATAATGATATCGTTATCGGTCAATTGTTCATTAATCGTTGTCAAACGATTCATTAAATGTGTAAAACGACCAGCGATGCGCGCTCCCGCTGATCATTTTAGACATCTATCGGGCAAACATGCTGAACAACCTGACGATAAGCAAAAAGGAGAGGGGGGGGAGGAGCAGGTGCACACTATAATCACTAAGAATACAAATTATCAAAATATCTATAATAGACTGCAATAATTAACATGGTTTTAAATGTAAGGTTTCTCAGTACA
Organism: Taudactylus pleione; assembly: GCA_031769625.1. Lineage (NCBI taxonomy): Eukaryota > Metazoa > Chordata > Amphibia > Anura > Myobatrachidae > Taudactylus > Taudactylus pleione. Next base: position 13,296,938 of record JAUIMM010001030.1, on the reverse strand, counting down.
TGTTTGGCCAAAGATGTTTGCCCACCTACCACGTCACGGTGAACCTTATACAGGTGGGTCCCTAACATCTCTAATACTGACACACTAATTAATTTATCTAGGTCTTACCTATCATAGAGCCCATTAGATGTGTGTACTGCAATGCAATGACCCATACCAGTTAAAATCACCTGGGGCAGGCAGGAAGAGTGCTAGCCCAAAGAAGGGGTCTCACCTTCAGAATGTACCTTAAATACACACATGTGACTACACTGACCGACTGCTCGTTCAGTGTGGGCACAGCACATACTGTCAAACAACTGCACGATTACAATGTCGCAATACTGCAGTCGTTTTGAGGCCTGCTAGTGGATGTGTGCCTTAAGTTGAATAATGCTGGTTACGGCGCCATAAGCTTGGTGTTTAGTCGTGGTAACCGGAATTCTCTGACTAAAGTGCCGGCCGCGAGGCTGTTAGCTCCGCGCTAAGCCAGAAAATAGCATTGCAGCCGGCACTGAAGTTGGATTTCTGTTTGCAACTCAGGAGGGTGCGAGCAGATATCCTGTAGTATGACTTAACAACACAGTGAATTGAATAGCTTTGGGAACTCCTTCCTGGGGCTATTCAACATCATGTTGCATTGAATTGCCCCCATTATGACTATGCTATTAATTTTAGACTTTTAATTAATTTTAATATATATGTAGGGCGTGGTCTAATCTGATGTGAGACGTTGAGGTCCTCTGCTATCTCCAGAAGCAGCGCTGACCCGGAGGCTCCTATAGCGGTGGCGACTAAGAGATCTGCCAGCTGAGAAGAGCTGATTAATGGGCTGTGTACAAAGGTGGCGATTCAATCCAATGCAAATTGAATAGCGCCGGGAGCGAGCTCAGTGCTCAGGTTCAGTGCGCTGTGTGGTCGGAGAATGACAGTTATCGCGCCTTAACAAGGGTGATAAGGCGGGTTAACCGGCATTCTCTGACCAAAGTGCCGGGCGCGAGGTTGTTAGCGCCGCGTTAAGCAGAAAAACAGCTGCGCGCCTGACACTTTGCTCGGATTTCTCTCCACATCCCCAGGGGGGTGCGAGAAGAAATCCTTTAGCAGCCCAAGCAGTGTGGTGAATTGAATAGCTGTGGGAGCTCCCTCCCGTAACTATTCAATATCACGTTGAATTTAATCGCCCCCATAGTTCTTAGCCTTGATGTATGTGAGCATTATTACAAGTAAAATTATACTTTTTATACTATTCTCATGAGTGCGCTATTCCTACTATCTGCATATATATATATATATATATATATATTTATTTAAATATTATTTAAAGAATTTTTATATATATATGACATGGGACAGATCTTGGCGGATTATATATATGTCAATGATGGCGACACTCGGTAATAAAACTATGCTTAACTGCAGACAGTAGGAAACAACGTTTCAATACTTTATTGTATTGTCTTGAAGGTACCGTGAAGACGATGCAATAAAGTATGGAAACATTGGTATATATTTTCTGCAGTTAAGCTTCATTTATTAATGAGTGTCGTCGTCATTGGAATCTGTATTGTGGGTTCACTTGATGGACACCTGCAAGTATATATGTGTGTGTGTCCAGGCATAAATGATTGTGTATATATACATATAATTATATATATCTATTATTATTATTATTATGTCATCACAGCGTACTGCAGTCAGGATAGAATGATGGGCAGCGTTCGGAATCACACATGGTGTCATAGGATATAAGGTGAGCTTTATTCTTTTAGTTTTGTGCATACTCCTGCTGAGCTGATAGGTGTGATATATTTTGTCAACAGTCAGAATGTCGACAGCATTATGTTCTGAATGACGACATTCAGGATACTAACAATATAATGCAGGATTACATTATGTAGATGGATGCTCAGAGGTACCAATTATATGTGCTGCAGATTTATTGAGACTTTTTCTTTTTAGATCTAGTTGATTTGTACATTTTCTATGATTAGGTCTCTAATGAAGTTGTTACATTCTCTTTATAATATATGTGGTTTATTGGCTTATTATGATTAGTGTATCATGCTCACAGTATCATTATGTTTGTATATGTGCTATTACCTACTTGCATGTACTTGGGATTATTTCTATTTATGTATACACTCTGTTTCTATAGTAACCAAGCAAACTCCGAAAAGGATGTGCCGAAGTGGACACAGCCGCCAATTGTAGCCTGCCGGTCCAGTGCTAGAAACTCACATTTGAATATATAAGGTGAGTGTTTTATGATGTACATTGGGCCTGATTCAGAGTTGTACACAGGGCCTGATTCAGAGCCGGACGCTCTGACCAGAGCGCTCGCTCTGAATCAGGGCCCTCCTACATGAAAATGGAGCGTCCTCTTGGACGCTCGCATAGCTGTGGGTGACCACCCACAGCTATAGCGAGCGTCCATGATGATGGTTGCGATGGTCAAGACCATCGCGACCATCGGGCTTGCGGCGGAGACCCCATGGGAACGCCTCCCTCTGGCAGCCATGCCCCCGGCACGCCCACCAAAGGGGGCGTGCTGTCAATCGACATCGACAGCACGCCCCCTTTGGTGCGAGACCCGGAGCGACGGTTACCCTGTCGCTAGCCGGGTCTCGCGCATGCGCATCCGTCCGTCGTGCGCATGCGCAGTAGGGCACCATCGACCCGCTTGCGAGCATCCTGCGCTCGCGAGCGGGTCTGAATCAGGCCCACAGTTCACATAGCAGCTGTGTCTCTGGACGCAGCTGCTCTGTGATAATATGTAAAAGTAGCAGGATGCTTTTGTGATCCACAGCTGCATGGCATCACCTGCATGAACATCGGTCATCTAAGTAACCCTCAGGTTACCCAAGATGGCCGTGAGTTTCATGCTTCCGGGGCCAGTGAAGCTGCTTCCAAGGATGCAGCCACTGACCTTGGTACGCCCAGAAAAACGGGGTTGACACGCCACCACTTTCTGTAAAACCACTTCCCCTTTCCCAAACAACCACAAAGAGCAAAATTTACTAAGCAGCGGGTTCTAAACCCTGGTGGTTTGATGGCGGGTTCTAAACGCCGGGGATTTGGTGACGGTTTTCCAGCAGTTTCTAAATGACAGCCCTGTTCTATTCTATTCTAAAATGTGTTATGACGGCGGTTTTGCAGCGGTTTTGGCCTTAGTAAATCTGCGGATAGCAATACCGCCGCCAAACCGCCAGGGGTTAGAACCCAACGCTTAGTAAATTTTGCCCAGAATGTCAATCATGCTGCGGTTTAGAGAGCACTGTGACCATTGTCACAGACACAGATCTGCACATGCGCTGTACAGATCCTACGCATGTGCAGAATGACAAAGATCGGAGATGTACATAAACTATCGGGCTTGCGTACATCTCTCAATCAGGCCCACTGTTCCCTGAGTGCCGATTGCATCTGGGCAATAGGAGTGCCGGAAACATAAGTGACAATGGCAAGGTTAGAAATAATGATTTTTATTTTAAATAATTTTGTCCTTCAAACTTTGCTTTCTCCAAAGAATGCTCATTTTGTAGCAATTACAGCATTGCAGACCTTTGGCATTCTAGCTGTTCATTTGTTGAGGGAATCTGAAGAACTTTCACCCCACACTTCCTGAAGCACCTCCCATAAGTTGGATTGGCTTGATGGGCACTTCTTGCGTACCATACGGTCAAGCTGCTCCCACAACAGCTCAATGGGGTTGAGATCTGGTGAGTGCTTTGGCCACTCCATTACAGACAGAATACCAGCTGCCCGCTTCTTTCCTAAATAGTTCTTGCATGATTTGGAGGTGTGCTTTGGGTCATTGTCCTGTTGTAGGAGGAAATTGGCTCCAATCAAGCGCTGTCCACAGGGTATGGCATGGCGTTGCAAAATGGAGTGATAGTCTTCCTTATTCAAAATCCCTTTTACCTTGTACAAATCTCCCACTTTACCAGCACCAAAGCAGCCCCAGACCATCACATTACCTCCACCATGCTTGACAGATGGCGTCAGGCACTCTTCCCGCATCTTTTCTCTTGTTCTGCGTCTCACAAATGTTCTTCTGTTTTTCCAATCTTCCTCTGTCCAATGTCTGTGTTCTTTTGCCCATATTAATGTTTCCTTTTATTGGCCAGTCTTAGATATGGCTCTTTCTTTGCCAGCATCCCGGAGTCGACTCTTCACTGTAGACGTTGACACTGTCGTTTTGGGGGTACCATTTAATGAAGCTGCCAGTTGAGGACTTGTGAGGCATCTATTTCTCAAACTAGAGACTCTAATGTACTTGTCTTCTTGCACAGTTGTGTACCGGGGCCTCCCACTTCGCTTTCTACTCTGGTTAGAGCCTGTATGTGCTGTTCTCTGAAGGGAGTAGTACATACCGTTGTAGGAAATGATCAGTTTCTTGCCAATTTCTCGCATGGAATAGCCTTCATTTCTAAGAACAAGAATAGACTGTCGAGTTTCACATGAAAATTCTCTTTTTCTGGCCATTTGGAGAGTATAATCGAACCCACAAATGTGATGCTCCAGATACTCAACTAGCCCAAAGGAAGGCCAGTTTTATAGCTTCTCTAACAAGCAAACCCATTTTCAGCTGTGCTAACATAATTGCACAAGGGTTTTCAAGGGTTTTCTAATCATCCATTAGTCTTCTAACGCGCTTAGCAAACACAATGTACCATTAGAACACTGGAGTGATGGTTGCTGGAAATGGGCCTTTATACACCTATGTAGATATTCCTTTAACAACCAGATGTTTGCAGCTAGTATAGTCACTTACCACATTAACAATGTATAGAGTGTATTTCTGATTAATTTAATGTTATCTTCATTGAAAAAAAAAGTGCTTTTCTTTCAAAAATAAGGATATTTCTAAGTGACCCCAAACTTTTGAACGGTAGTGTATATATATATATATATATATATATATATATATATATATGTGTGTGTTGGGGGGAGGGGGGGCACAGCACAGGCCACTCCCTCACACTAAGGATGGCCATTGGTGGGGTTACCGTCGATGACGATATAGCAAGTGGCCCCTCGATGGTTACCAGCTATGCAATGGTGAGCCACTCAGAACCTGGGGACAGGGCTTTGCAGATGTAGGGGAGGTGCTGTGCTCCGTATCCTGGCACCTTGTAAAAAAAAAATAATTGTTTATGCTGTGCCATCGATGAAGGGAAACCATCTGGTTCTTCCCCATCGATGGTAAAAGCATTCGACATCAGCCATAAACCATCAATGATTATGAATCATCAATGGTCGATGGCCATCCCTAGGTCACACCCATGACATCACTAGTCAGACCATAGGCCCTTTATATCTTTCAGCTCCAGGCACATGTGGACCTTAATCTGGCACTGGGTAATTTTAAAGTGGTATGAGGTTAAAGTTTACACTTTTGCACTGTGTGTCTACAGTATCTTTAGATGCTTTCCATAACCCCAAATACTGTCTCCTAATAATACACCAACAACACCAAAGAGCACAATGAATTGACACTGTCACAGACCCAGCACTATAAATTACATGTAATGCAGCAAGTACAATGTGGAATAACATTAGGTGGATTGACAAATCAAAACTAACAAATGAAATTGTGCTGTAGCTCTGTACATCTGTACTAACATCCAAATTCAGACATACAGTAATTCCCCTGTGACAAATGAAACCTCATTACTTACCTTTCCAAAGCCACCCTGGCCTAGCTGACGGAAGAACGTTAGTCTCTGGATGGTGTGAGAGACTTCATTGCTGAGGCAGGATGACTGAGCACTGCTGGTTCCTAATGGAGTGAAAAAGTGAGATGAGAACATTTCAATAACTCCCATATATTATAGAACATTAAGGGGCCTAATTATCAAATGTTTTTATTTTCATAAAATTATGTAGAAACTGCAGTTTCTACATAATTTTATGAATTGTTGCTATGTATTAATAGCCTAATGCATGGCATTTCATAGAAATCTCCTGCAGAGGACTATCAATGAGGACAATGATCTGACCCTATGTCCCAAATTCCGAAAGGCAAATCATTTTGGAGTTTGGCCCCATTAGTTTACATCATTTTCAGATGGTGTAAACCGCTTTAAGTCTATGGAGGCTTTACTCTCAGGAGAGAGATCTTCCAATGCAGTGTCAGATTCCCCTGGAGGAGTTTTTCAAAAATGTGAAAGACTGCTCCAAAATGCTGAGGAAATAACTCACAGGGACAGCGGTTATCACTACCGCTGTCCTTGCAGGTTCAGTTTAGTACATAGTGGGGCTACTTTCATTTGAAATAAAAAAAATTCTGCCGTGATATGAAGTGTTAATAATCGTGGCAGTGCCTAATTGAGCTCACATATTTATTACAGCAGACAACCAGGGACAGCCAAGTTACATGAATATTTCCATTCATATATCCTACTTCCTACTGTGTGCCAATTGCAGTAAATCTAAGGCAGTATATTCAATTAGCGTTGAAAAGCCGAGATCGGCAAAAAGTTTTCACCGATGTACGGTTTTCGCCACTTTGCGAAGTATCGCCCTATTCAATTCCAGGACGCTTTTCGCCGATCATGGCTTTTCGCCTCTAATTGAATCCGTCCTTTAGGGTTTTTTTGATCAGCTATATGTTTTGGGCACCAGATGGAGCAATTCAATTGTTGCTCTACGTGGGCATTATAGCCGCCAGCATTTCTGCTTGCACCCTCTGGATGATGCGAGCAAAAATGTGCAATAAACCGGTGGTTAGAGAGTCCAAACAGCAGTTTGGGCGCCCTAACCAGGACTGTAGACGGGTTTATCCGTTTTACATGTCTAAACCTGGTCTAATAAGGCCTGATGACCGCAATAAGGCGTCCATTCATTTATTGTGAAAAACATTAAAACCAGTTTATGCTAATCTTAACTCTAAAATAATGACACTGACAACAACTGCTTGGTTCGAATCAAATTAATGTATTTATTAATTGCATGAATTTATTTTAATAAAGGGTGGCAAAAGAAGGCGCTACCACAACCCAGCTCTAGCCAAATACTTCTCACCAAAAAATGGGGACGACTAAGATGCCCCCCTTTCAATATGCGTAACCTGCACTGTGAAAGTCTCACCACCCCTTACTGTGGCACAGTCCAGACGCTTCCGCAAAGAAAGCGCCCAATTGTCCACCCCGCATAGGTAGGACACACTCCCTGTCCTTCAAAGGGGAAAGTGCCCCACAGCGACCACTTATGCCACATGTGCCCGCTGGTTAGTATCGCCATCCGGCCTACTGCTTTAAAATTGTTTAGTAAAGGACAAACACATGGTTTTGGGTAGGGAACGAGGGGCTTCCAACTGAAAAAGAGGCTGAGCCTATTCAAATTTAGCCTTAAATAGAAAAACCCATAATGCAAGCCCCCTTGAAACTCTAATTGGCTAACTGTCAACTAAGGAAAAAAGGGCCTCAAAAAAGAGAAAACTGCCTAGCAAACAAATTCCCTATTACTGACCAATCACAAAAAACTGAGGACTCTTATATAGCCTCATGCCTATGAAGCCCTCAGCTAGTCTAATTAATGGGTACCCAAAAGCATTAAATTGCCACACTTGGCACCCACTAATTATCGCCGCCCACAAAACAATTAAATTGCCCCTATAGTATTTAATTCTGCTCATAATAACAGTATATATACACAAATTTTGCTAATCTCATCAACTATGTTAATCCAATAGCATCAGAAATCTAAAGTATGTGAACAAAATATTTCCTTTTGTGACAAACAGGACTGTCTGCAACATTTGTGTTTCCATTACATTTGCCTATAATGTTTGGTCACATGACAGCACTGCTACTATCAGGGCCGGATTAAGGCTTGTGGGGGCCACAGTGCAACTTAATTGTGGGGGCCCCTCCAAGCCACACAGAGCCCACTGCCCTCCCTGAAAGACCCACACAGAGCCTACCCCGGCCACATGAAGACAGGGACAAACGTAGGATTTTTTATTTTTTTTTGGGGGGGTGTGGGTCCTGAAAATAAATATATATATATTGTGACACAGTTAGGTTAGGGGGTCCCTCTCCTGGGTAGAGGACTCCTTCCTTACACACACACACAGCAGCAGGGAAGCAGCACACCAGTCTGGATGCAAGTACAAGCTGGTCGGCGCCAGCCTTAATTGTACAATGTCAGAAATAACACAAAGAAAACATAAACGTAAATCCTAGCCCTGTCGGGGCACTAACTTCACAGGTAGTTCCCTCACTACCAGAACCTGGCAGGGCCTAATGCCCTCGCCAGCAACAAAGCACAGCACAGTACTCACAGATAGGTTTTCCAAGTGTCTCTGAGCAAACTCCCTGTCTGCTCTCCCAGGTGAGACAATCAGCCCTAAACACACTAGGCTTATATTGGCCACTCTCAGGTGGAAAACTGTAACAAGCCTGTTACCAGGCTAAGAGAACCAAAACGTGGAGTGGCCGTGGGTGGAGCCCTCCCTCTCCTCTCACCCACAACCCCCAGGTCCCAAACCGGCTTTTCAAAAAGCCGAAACTCAAGCCTGCTACACTGCAGACTTTCTCCTGGGGGTTTAAAACACAAAAGACAGGAATCTGGGACAAATGTACCTGCCACAGACCACCTTACCAGTGATCCTATCACATATCCCCCCCCTTTGTTTCGACCTGTGGGGCGGAACAACTGAAGCCCCCAAACAATGAACGCGTGACAACGCATCAGCATTGGCCAGCTGGCTTCCTGGCCTGTGTTCCACTGAAAATTTAAAAGTTTGTAACGCCAAGAACCATCTTGTAATTCTCGCATTACTGTCCTTATTTTCAGACATCCACTTCAGAGGGGCATGGTCAGTGATCAAATTGAACTTTCTTCCAGCCAAGTAGTACCTGAGAGCCTCTAACGCCCACTTTATGGCCAACGCCTCCTTCTCCACTGTGGCATAGTTACTCTCATGTACATTCAACTTTCTGCTAAGATAGAAAATAGGGTGTTCCTCACCCTCCTTGTTCTGGGACAGGACCGCTCCTATACCTACTTCTGATGCATCGGTTTGTACTATGAATTCCTTTTCAAAATTAGGAGTCATCAGGACTGGTTGGGAACACAACGCTACTTTCAACTCCTGAAAAGCTTTCTCTGCCTCAGGACTCCATTCTACCATGACTTTTTGTTTGCCTTTGGTCAGGTCAGTCAGTGGGACTGCCATGGTGGCAAAGTTGGGTATAAACCTCCTGTAGTACCCCGTTATTCCCAAGAAGGCTCTCACCTGCTTCTTATTCAGAGGCCGTGGCTAGTTTTGTATGGCATCAACTTTATTGAGCTGAGGCTTTATCAGGCCTCTGCCAATGGTGTATCCCAGATATTTTACTTCCTCCATGCCTAGACAACACTTTTTTGGATTGGCTGTCAAACCTGCCTTATAGATGGAGTCCAACACTGCTTGCACCCTGGGTAAGTGAGACTGCCAATCAGGACTATGAACGACCACGTCATCCAGATAAGCAGCCGCATACCGTCTATGGGGCCTTAGAACCCTGTCCATCATTCTTTGGAAGGTAGCAGGTGCCCCATGTAGCCCAAAGGGCAACATCTTGTACTGAAACAAACCCTCTGGCGCTGAAAAAGCTGTCTTTTGTTTGGCGCTCTCAGTTAACGGTACTTGCCAATACCCTTTGGTTAGGTCAAGAGTGGTTAAATACCTGGCCGTCCCTAGTCTCTCAATCAGTTCATCCACTCTTGGCATCGGGTAGGCATCGAATTTTGAAACACTGTTCAACCTTCGGAAGTCATTGCAGAAACGCACACTCCCGTCGGGCTTTGGAATCAACACAATGGGACTTGACCATTCACTATGTGATTCTTCAATAACCCCTAACTCTAGCATATTTTTAATTTCTTTCGACACCGATTCTCTTTGTGCTTCTGGTAACCTATAGGGCTTTAGATTAACTTTAACCCCTGGGTCAGTGATGATGTCATGTTTAATGACCGAGGTTTTCCCAGGTACGTCAGAAAACAGCACCCTATTTCTAATCAGAAACTCCTTGACCTCTTGTTGTTGAATTGCCGACAGGGTTTTTGCCACTGTCACTTCGGGAACTAAGGGCCCTGGACTTACTGGAGGGTCTCGGACGGCCGACAGTACCGTTCTATCTTTCCAGGGCTTTAACAGATTTATATGGTATATCTGTTCCGGCTTTCTTTTCCCCGGCTGCTAAACTTTGTAATTGACCTGCCCCACTCTTTCTAAGCTTTCAAAGGGCCCTTGCCATTTAGCCAAAAGTTTATTTTCCACAGTGGGAACCAATACTAACACTCTGTCCCCAGGAGCAAAGCTGCGTTACCGAGCATTGTGGTTGTATACCCTCTGCTGTGCCTGTTGAGCCTGTTCCAGGTGCTCTCTCACTATCGGCACTACCGCCGCAATTCTCTCCTGCATTTGAGAAACATACTCAATCACCGTTTTGTAAGGACTAGACTGCCCCTCCCATGTCTCTTTGGCAATGTCTAGTAACCCCCTTGGGTGTCTCCCATACAACAAGTCGAAGGGTGAAAACCCGGTGGAGGACTGGGGAACTTCTCTTATGGCCAACAATAAATACGGCAATAAGTAGTCCCAATCCCTACCATCCTTGTCGACCACTTTCCTAAGCATGTGTTTTAACGTCTTGTTAAACCTCTCGACCAGCCCATCGGTTTGGGGGTGATAAACCGAAGTTCTTAACTGTTCGATTTTGAACAGGCGGCATAACTCTTTCATGACTTTGGACATAAACGGTGTACCCTGGTCAGTTAGTATCTCCTTAGATATACCCAGCCTGCTAAAGACATGAACTAGCTCTCTGGCAATGGTCTTGGTTGACGTATTGCGCAACGGGATCGCTTCCGGGTACCTGGTAGCGTAATCCATTATGACCAGAATATACTGGTGTCCCCTGGCAGACTTCATTAAGGGTCCAACCAAATCCATCGCTATTCTTTCAAACGGCACCTCTATGATAGGCAATGGAACTAGTGGACCCTTAAAATGTGGCCTGGGAGCATGATACTGACACTCAGGGCAGGATGCGCAAAAGTCAGATACCTCTTTATGAAGCCCGGGCCAGAAAAACCTCTGCATTATTCGCTCAGTGGTTTTCTCTACCCCTAGATGGCCTGCCGTTATATGACCATGGGCCAGATCCAACACTGTTCTTCTGTAGGCTTTGGGAACTATTAGTTGTTCCATAACATCTTCCCCCTTCTTAGTCACCTGATATAACAAATCCTGACACATTGCCATGTGGGGATAGGACAAAGGACTATCAGGGTCTACGGGTTTACCATCAACTACTTTTACATTCTCCCTGGCTTTTACCAAAGTAGGGTCATTCAACTGCTCGACGGCAAAGACCTCTCTTCTGACCTCTAAATCAGGCAGACGATCACCTGGTCCAACAACACTTCCCACCTCAATGGGAGGCACATCAGTTGGCGGGCCACCGTCACGTTCCGCATTCTCTAGTTCGCCAACCATAGTAGAAAAAGGGAATAACTCTGACTCAGAAGAAACTCCCTCCTCCACTACATCAACAACCTTCTCAAATGGATCGGGGTTGTTCACCTCTGGAACAAAACGGCTTTCCCACAACTTCCAGAAGTGAGCAAAGTCTCTCCCCAATATTGCATCGTACACCAGACCATGCACCAAACCCACAGAAACTATAGCAGAGCCACATGGTGTCTCGATGTTCACCTCGGCCATAACATAATATCGAGTATCCCCATGTATGCAGGTCACACCAACAGTTTTCCCTGTATGCCTCAAGGGGTTCACCAGCTCAGCTTTTATAAGTGTCACCAAGCTACCAGAGTCTAACAGTGCCTCTACTCGGTTGCCATCTACAGTGAGTACACACATGTGCTTATCAGTCTCAGCCTGCCGGTCAGCCGTACAGGCTATCTGTGCAAAGAAACACCCCCTGCGGTAGACATGAGCAGTATCACATTGCATAGGTTCAGTTGTAAGTGCACAATTAGCGGCAATATGGCCGAAGCCACCACATCGGAAACACTGAGTCATATTAATGTCTAGTCATTTATGGGGCAAGACCCTTCCCGGCCTGGCAGGCCTGTCTCCAGGTTCTACACCCTCAGTCTTAGGTACATTCCACCACCCAGCACCCTTCTCCCCCGGAACAGTCTTACCAGTGTCTCTGGGAGTTCGCCGGTGCGCCATCAGGGCTCGGTGGGGCATACTCATCAGCTCCTCAGCCACCACGTACCTCTCCACTAGCTCGACCAACTGGTCCGCGGACTTAGGGTCTGCATGGCTCACCCACTTGCACAGAGTCACAGGTAATGATCGCAGGTACCGGTCCATCATGACCCTTTCCACGATCTGTGGTCCCGTCAGCGTCTCGGGCTGTAGCCATTTTGAGGACAGATGGACGAGGTCATGCATCTGTGAACGTGGAGGCTTGTCCCTATGGAACTCCCAGCGGTGGACCCGTTGGGCACGAACAAAGGTGGTGACTCCCAAGCGAGTTAGGATCTCCAGATCTTGCCCACTGCTCCTTGGGCCAACTCTCCCTTTCGGCCGTTCTTTCAAACACGGTGAGATAGGCCTCCACATCATCGCCCGAAGTCATCTTTTGGAGGAAGTGACTGGCTCGTATTGAGGGAGTGGGGGTGGGAGGACCAGTAGCAACATCTCTGGGCCGGGCGAGCAGGTGCTGTACCACCTCTTTTATGGCCTGGCAGGTTTCCTCGATGGCGACCTGTTGTTGCCTCTGGGCTGTCTCCAAAGCCAACAGTTGCACCCTGGTGGATTCCTGCTGAGCTCTGGTAGATTCCTGCTGAAGTTTGTTTGTCTCCTGCTGAGCTGCTGTAGCTTGGAGCAAGGCCTTAATAATGTACTCCATTTTGTCCTGGGGTGTAGGTTGGAAGCTGAACCTTGCCTCTCTGAGCATTGGCTGACGCCTCCTCTATGGGACTCCAAGGACACAGCGTTATTTCCACACTTACAAATTTGGTGTCTGTCCCTTTAATTTTTAAATGGAAAGTTTTCCTCTTGCTGCAACTTCAGTGTGTGTGGTTGCCCGCATTCTCCACCATATTGTGACACAGTTAGGTTAGGGGGTCCCTCTCCTGGGTAGAGGACTCCTTCCTTACACACATACACAGCAGCAGGGAAGCAGCACACCAGTCTGGATGCAAGTACAAGCTGGTCGGCGCCAGTCTTTATTGTACAATGTCAGAAATAACACAAAGAAAACATAAACGTAAATCCTAGCCCTGTCGGGGCACTAACTTCACAGGTAGTTCCCTCACTACCAGAACCTGACAGGGCCTAATGCCCTCGCCAGCAACAAAGCACAGCACAGTACTCACAGATAGGTTTTCCAAGAGTCTCTGAGCAAACTCCCTGTCTGCTCTCCCAGGTGAGACAATCAGCCCTAAACACACTAGGCTTATATTGGCCACTCTCAGGTGGAAAACTGTAACAAGCCTGTTACCAGGCTAAGAGAACCAAAACCTGGAGTGGCCGTGGGTGGAGCCCTCCCTCTCCTCTCACCCACAACCCCCAGGTCCCAAACCGGCTTTTCAAAAAGCCGAAACTCAAGCCTGCTACACTGCAGACTTTCTCCTGGGGGTTTAAAACACAAAACACAGGAATCTGGGACAAATGTACCTGCGACAGACCACTTTACTAGTGATCCTATCACAATATATATATATATATATATCATACACTCACATATAAACAGTATACACACACTAATACATATATTAACACAGGGACACTAGAACATATATGCACACACACACTAACACATACACAGTATACTCATAACATACTGTATACACCGTGACACATATACACATAGAATCACATACATACATACACACACACACTGAAACAGTACACAAACATACCTTCACTTAATGCAGCAGCTGCTACATGACCAGTCCTGGTTGCAACAGGGACCGGGCACCTCGATCCATTAGGCCCCACCCCCTCAATGTTATACAGTGATTTGCGGGTATATTGGGGCAGGGCTTGTCGTATTGGCTCCGCCCCCCGATGTTGTGTGTCAGGGAGGGTTTCTATGTACGCAGAAACCCCCCTGCATCCGCAAAATGCGAGCTCTCGCTCTGAATGAGGGCGGCCGTTTCTCTGTAATGAGCCGGCCTCCTGGCCGCTCGCTAAGCTGTGGGTGATCACCCACAGCTTTAGCGAGCGGCCAGGTTGATGATCATGAGTGATGTCAGTGGGGCCGCCCCCAAATGGCAGGCGTTCCTTCAGGAACGCCTTTGTTTGGCCAGCCACCCCCCCACCCTGCCTACAAAACGGTGCAAGCTGTCGATCACCATGGACAGCCGCCCCTTTTGTAGTGAGCCCCGAAGCGAGAGATTTTCTCTCTCGCTCCGGGGCTTGCATACTCGCAGTGCGGCCACTTCGCTTGCGCAGGGCCTCAACATCGACCCGCTTGCGAGCGCTCAGCGCTTGTGAGCGGGTCTGAATGAGACCCTCAACTCGGGAACAGGTGTCGCTTTGTGTGGGGGCCCCTGGACGACCACCCCTGTCGCCCCTCCCTTAATCGAGTCAGTTTCTTCAGAGCATCGATGCAGGTTGTCATATACACAAGTGTGAAGCTCTGGAAGGAGATATAGCTAACAAGCTCCACAAATCGTATCTTGGCCCCAGATCCAGTTAAAAGTTTCCCTCTGCCCCCCTGTCTCAGGGGGCCCCCCAACTTTGATTACAGCTTCAGTGCAAAAGAGCACCACAACTAGAAGTTGAAAATGAGGAGGGGGGAGACTTAGCAGGGGGAAGGGGTTACATGGCACTATACAGCCAGTCAGTGCTAACAGCAGCATGCGGGAGAGAAGGGGAGGGGGGACTGAGCAGGAGGACAGGGCTACATGGCACTATACAGACAGTCAGTGGTAGAAGCAGCATGGGGGAGATGAGGGGAGGGGGGGAGGCAGCAGGAGCAGATACAGACAGTGGGTCTCCTATTCGCTCTCAAGCGGGTCGATTCTCTCGCTCCGGGGCTCACTACAAAAGGGGCGGCTGACGATGGTGATCGACAGCTCGCACTGTTTTGTAGGCGAGGTGGGGGGTGGCTGGCCAAATGGAGACATTCCTGACGGAACGCCTGCCGTTTGGGGGCGGCCCCACTGACATCACTCATGATGTCAGTGGTGAGCTTCCGGCTCTATTAGAGCTGAAAGCTCACTGGGGCTTGCGGCAGATGAGACCCTACCACAAGGTCTCGTCACAAGCCCCGATGGTCGCGATGGTCTTGACCATCGCGACCATCAACCTGGCCGCTCGCTAAAGCTATGGGTGGTCACCCACAGAATAGCGAGTGGCCAGGAGGCCGGCTCTGAGCATAGAAGCGGCCGCCCTCATTCAGAGTGAGCGCTCACATTTTGCGAGCAGCTCTGAATGAGGTCCAGTGTGCCAAATGATGATGTAAGGTAAGAGGGAGGAGGAGGAACACTATCTGTATGTATAATTGAATAAGGCCGAGATTTACTAAATAGGATAATGCGGTAAAACCCCAGAAAATGAAGTTTTCAGGGGTTTTACCGCATTCTCCATATGTACAAAGCACCGGCAAGCATCAACTTGATGGGTAACACCACCTTTAGGTGGCATTACCCAAAAAAGCCTATGGGCTTCTTATCGGGACACTCCTCCTTGGGAGGGATCTTATCGGATCTCTCCCATGAGCCCTCGCGGCCGTCTGGGCATGCGTAGAAGGATGCCTGAGGGACTCCTGGGTTTTAAACTCGGAAATCCCTCTGCCTGGCAGCATAGCAAAGGACAGCTCTTATCGGTAATGCTCTGCAGTATGTACACAAAGACAGGCGGGATGTACCGCATCGCCAATGCAATGCTTAGTACATCCCGCCCTAAGTGTGTGATTATATGTATGTGTGTAAATGAATGAATGTATGTGTATGACTGTGTGTACCAGTATGATATATATGTGTGTGTATAAGTTTCTGACTACATGTATGTATGTGTGACAGTGTGTATGTATGTGTGTGTGACAGTGTGTATGTATGTATGTGTATAAGGGGCAGATGTAGTACTTAGCTTTGGAGAGAGATAAAAGACTTGAGTCACTTGTATATACCGCAGTGCACGTGCATGAATTAGCATTACGATCGTACTGTGATCACTTATACAGATATAAAGCCATCGCAGACAGAGGGACAGGACATCAGCGTTTGGGGGTGGTGACGGGGGAGTGGTTGGAGAACCACAGACGTGCCTGTCCATTTGAATGCCATTTCCAGGGCGTGCATAAATTAGCCACTCCGACAGTATACGCAGCTTGAGTACGTGCGATGACAGCTAAAATTTCTGAGTAAGGTCAGAGCAGCTGTAATTCTGCATGAGGGTCCGATGTTACTTGATGGTACCGATGTATACGCATGTCTGCGAGGTATTACAGATGTGAGATAGCGGTAGTAGGTGCCTCTATGTTGGCTTTGCGATTGCAAACATTAGCATATTTTCGCAGCAGATCTGCGTGCATAATCGCAGCTGCGATCACAATAGTGATCCATAGTGAATCAGGCCCAAAGTGCCAACCAATCAGCTCTTAACTGTCATTTTTCTAACATTGCCTGTAAAATGACAGGAGCTGATTGGTAGGTATTTTATCTCTCTCCACTTTATCTCTCTCCAAGGCTTAGTAAATGTATCCCCATATGTGTAACTGTACATATGTAGGTGTGTGACAGTATATATGTATATGTGTGTGACTGTATGTATGTGTATATGATGTGTGTGACAGTATATATGTATACGTGTGTGACAGTATATCTGTATGTGTATATGTGTGTGACTGTATGTATGTGTATATGATGGGTGTGACAGTATATCTGTAAGTGTATATGTGTGTGACTGTATGTATTCTGTATATGATGTATGTGACAGTATATCTGTATGTGTATATGTGTGTGACTGTATAAGTATACATGTCCTCCCAACCATCACAATGTTGCTGGGACCTGCTGTGCACATGAACATAGGGGGCAGCCCAGCCGCTGTGGAAGCAATGTGTACGCCCCCAGTGTGAAGAAAAATGGGTGTGTGATGTATGGCCATGTCCCCATTTATTTGCATGCAGAAGGCTCACACACTATGAGCCTGATCCAGAGTTGTACACAAACCTGATCATTTGCTTACAGCTTCGATGATGGGTGATCGGCGCATGCGCAGGATCTGTACGGCTCATTTTCTGATAAGTGTCCATGAGATCGCTTGCAGTATCCCCTAAGCTGCAGCATGATTGACATGGTGTGGCCATTTTGGGGTGGGGGTGGTGACAGTGATTGATTTACAAAATGGGGACATGTTGCCCCCATTTTGTAGGCATGCCAAGGACAGGATCTGCATCTTCTGATGCAGATTTCCTGGCCCCAGCAGAGGCATTCCATAGGCCATTGTTAGTAAATTTGGGCTTACTTATACCCCTTTCACACTGCAAGCAATAACCCGGGTTATTGTGCAGTGTGAAAGGACCCAGTTGAAATAACCTGGGTCAAGTGACCCGGCATTTCAACCCGGGTAACGAGCAGGATTGAACACGGGTTCATCCCGGCTCGCAGTGCAGTGTGAATGGATAACCTGGGTCGATGTGACTTGGGACCCGTTAGCAGCATAGGAAGAGCCGGCGCTTGGAGATGATCTCACATGACGCCTGCAATAAGCCGGGTCATGCTACCAGTCTGAGATTCCAAAGTGAAAGGGGTATAAGATGGCCCGTGGTGATTTGATGCTGTGTCTTTGGATGCACCACTCTGAGCTGCGATGCCAGCAGTGAGAGTCTTCAGCCTCCAGACGTACAATTCTGAAACAAGCCCAATGACCAAAACTTTGTATCCCAAATATTGGTCTTTAGTGACCCCCAGTCTTATGTGCTGGGCCCCTCAAAGCCTCAATCCAGCTCTGCTTGGTCCCGTTGGGTAATTCCATCTTCAGATGGGGAGAAGATGTAACAGATAATTACTGGCTGAGGGCCTGATTCAGACCCACTCGTAAGCGTCCGCACGCTCGCTCTGAGCGATGTACGCACAACTGCGCATGCGTATGGTTCGCAATGCGCATGCGCAAACCAGTCATTGCGGTCAGAAATCGTGCGCTCGTAAAACACAGAGGGGCTGCTATTTTGAGTGACAGAATGTGCCGTTTGTGGGTGGTAACGGGGGAAGGTGCTTGAACGGGGGAGTGGTTGTGCGAACGCGGGCGTGCCCAACGGTCAAAAGGGCGTTTAATGGGAGTGCATAATTTGCAAAGGAGCGTCATCGATCATGTCACTTGGTTGTCTTTTAGCCTGAACTGCTCGCAGTGATTACGGGAAGTAATTCCTACCTCAAGCGCTGTGAGCAGTTCAGATGCCGTTTGATGTTCCCGATTAATAAAAATAGGAGATGACGTGATTTGCGAACGGCAAAGGGGCATCTTGAAAAAATAGCGAGCGCATTTAGCGGACGCTCGCACAGACATAGAGGCGTTCTCACAGCGCAAAGAGCGAGCGCTCAATTTAAATATCCGGACCCTTTTTGAGAGCGAGCGGCCGCAAATAGCGTCCGGGTCTGAATCAGGCCCTGAGTACGTTATGTGGTCAGAGGATTTATCATATGGTTGGGTGGAGTCTGAGATCATTAGTAAATCATGGTATTGATTATTGACAAATAATGTAATTGGTATGGCAGGAAATTGGAACGGAGCTGTACAAATCATTTTTGACCCTAAAGTACAGTGTAATTCTTCTAAATCCCCAGATGTAATGGGCCACATGTTCTGGGGATAGCAAAATGAAGTTAAAAAAGTATTTTTATTTGTTTGTTTAATCTTGCATCAGACGTCTGCTTTATAGGTGAACACAATAAGGATTAAGGTGGCGCCTCTATATCCTGTATTTTACAAATATGTATGTAAATATGTGTATGGGTTTCATACTCACAGATAGTGATCATCACAATTACAATAGATATAATGACTACTAAATGACTGGACACTAATGTTAATATTAATCTTTATTTACATATATCAATTTAGCTTTTAGATTTAAAGTGGGAATAATGTCTAATTATTGCTGCTTTAAATCTAGCGGGTAAGTCACCAAAATCTCGCAGCTGCCTGAAACCCACAGGCTATTACACTTAGCCCATAATCTTTACTTCTAATTCACATTAATCAGTAGATCCAAATACTACCCACACTGCAAGTGACTGAAGCCTCCTTGTCATTGGTAGCTTCCCATTAGCCTCTACACATCCAATTACATCACCCACACACTAAGGGGTCAATCCAAATGATTGCAAAGGGTGCAAGTTGCTGTAGCCAAGGTGTTAAAACACCAGCAATGGCGCGGCATCTCGCACACCTCGTAGCCCGCTCTGAGCCTGGATTCACATAATTTTGCTTGAAGCCCTACGGGGCTGTGAGCACTTGATGCGAATTCGGGATGCCGTCAAGTGCAGCCGTAGTCATGATGACTCAGACCCGGGAGTACATCGCATTTAATTGCACAGTAATACATGTGGTGTAAATGGTGCTTTACACATTACCAATACTCTTGGGGGAGATATATCAAACCTTGGAGAGAGATAAAGTGGAGAAAGATAAAGTAACAACCATTCAGCTCTTAACTGTCACTTTACAGGCTGTGTTTGAAAAATGACAGTTAGGAGCTGATTGGTTGGTACTTTATCTCTCTCCCCTTTATCTCGCTCCAAGATTTGTTACATTTCTCCACAATATATAATAGTTTGGTTGTAGTCCATGGGGCACAATATTTCAGCCCAGATATAGTGCAACCCCCTATTACTAATAAGTACAAACATTGTCATTTATAAACATTCTTGGATTTACTATTAAGACAAATACCACTAAATTAGATTTTAATGCAAGAAACTTAGCATGATGTAAATAAATACATGTAAATGTATTTTCAAATAATGGTATAGATATAGATGCCTCAGCCCTTGTCTACTATAACACAGCCTACCAAAAGTCATTCATGGTGTTTGTATGATAACAGTTTGTATGTATGAGTCTCCCTTACCCTGTCTCTCTGCATCTACGTGATGTTCTTTGCTCTTCTTCTTCTCCTCATCTCCGATCTTCTCCTCTGGGCAAGATGACAACTGCCTGCATCTCTTCTGTCTCTTGATGGAGACCTTCTGCTCTTCATCAGAGGGGTTAGAAATAATCCTCCTCTTGCTGTAATGTCCGTTCTTGCTCTCCTCTGCACTGGACGATAGCTTCCTCCATCTCTTCCTCCCCTTCTTGATGGAGACCTTCACCTCTTCCTCGGAGGAGGAGTCAGATAGGATCCTCCTCTTGCTGTCATGTCCAGTATGGTTCAACTCCTCTGAGCTGGATAATAGTTTCCTCCATCTCTTCCTCCCCTTCTTGATGGAGACCTTCGCCTCTTCCTCGGAGGAGGAGATGGAAATGATGCTCCTCTTCATGTCACGTTCATTGTTGCTTAACTCCTCTGAGCTTGATGATATCTTCCTGCACCTCTTCTTCCCCTTCTTGCTGGAATTGATGCTCCTCTCCATGGTGGCCCTCTTCATCCCTGGCTTCCAACGGTCGCTCTTCCACCAGTGGTTTGAAAGTAAACTGCCCTGATGCCAGCTGCAGCTTTCAAAAGTGGCATGTGCCATCAGTGGCAGTTACCTGCCCATATCCCTGTGCTACATACATGGTGTATGCTGGGCGAGCCTATGTGCATGTAACATCAATAGGGAGGCATGTGTGAAATTAGCACTGGATTAAATAGGGGTTTCCTAAATTATGGGGTGGGAGTCATTTTATCACTGTAGATTGATCTGATTAAAATGTATCTATATTAAGGTACCGGAAGTCGCAGAAGGCTCCCAATTTTTCAGGTAACCCCCCGCACCCCTGGAAGAGTAGGCACTTCTCCCGCATTCATCCCACTTCATAGTGAAGTGGGCAGAATAAGGAGATTTTTCTTGCAGACCGGTGGGTCAGCAAGTAGGGGGCGTGCCCTAATGACCTTAAGATGGGTTATTTAAATATGCCCCGTTTGCGCCAAATTGCAGTGAGGGGCGGGGCTTAATGATGCGACCCATCCATCCCCAACACCTCCCACCTGCTTCTCCTCCCCAGGCTTCTCCTGGGTAAGAAAACTCCAATGTCGGCAGGTTTGGCTTACAATCTGTATTCCCTATCACATGGGCACACAGTTTATAACAATACAGGTTGAGTCTCCCATATCCAAATATTCCGAAGTGCAGATTTTTTTTTGCATAACTGAGATAGTAAAAACTTTGTTTTTTGATGGTTCAATGTACACAAACTTTGTTTAAAGCACAACATTGTTAAAAATATTGTATAAAATTACCTTTAGGCTGTGTGTATACGGTGTATATGAAACCTTTATAAATTTCATGTATGTACACAAACTTTGTTTGAGCCTCAAAACTATTGAAAATATTGTATAAAATGACCTGCAGGCTGTGTGTATACGGTGTATATAACACATAAATGCTTTCTGTGTATAGATTTGGGTCCCATTCCCAAGATATTTCATTATGGTGTGCAATTATTCCAAAATACGGAATATTCCGATATCCAAAATACCCCTGGTCACAAGCATTTTGGATATGTGAGACTCAACCTGTACCAAATAGTTATTGAAAAGATAAACACAAAACACACATGTGCAGTACTCAGACATGGACGTGTCACTTCTCATACATACTATTATCTCTACTGGGATACAATCTGTCACTTTCCTCATTGTCCTACATTGTGTCTTACAATTCGCATACTGGATCCATTCTCATGGTCTCTATATACCTTTTATAAGCCAGGGATAACATGGTCTTAACTTAGGTCCGTATTCAACTTGAGGCGAAAGGTCCGGATCCGCGATACTTTTTCGACGTTGACTGTTTTACCTGTTTGGCTTTTACCCCGTTTTCAATTTGAAAGCTTTCTGCCTAGGCGGAAAGTCAATGCAATGTAATTATCGGAAAAGTTTTGCCTTTGAATGGGAGGCAGAAAAAAGTGCAGAATTGGGGTTTTGGGGTGCAACTTTGCGGGAACCCCCGTGCAGTCTTCAGACAGTCCCCCAAAGGTAATCTGTGTCAACATTTTTTAAAAAAACACATAAGGACACCCCAAAAAAAATCACTTTCATTTTGGGGGCGAAAAAGAAAAATGTTGGGGGACAAAGTTAAAAACTAGCCAACCTGACTCTGGGGGGGTCCCCAAGTATGCCCCAAGTGTTATTTTGATTGCAGGGGCTTGCGGCAGGTGGTTTTTTCACGTTTTTTTCAACTTCACTTTAGCAACTTATAAATATGCTAACCCCCATTTTCAAGTACCCAAATTTGATGGGATAACTTAATTTCTGGAAAAAATATTCCTGAATACTCTTCTGCATCACGTATAGAAAAACACAATTTAGCAGCTATTGAGCCCGTTTAAAAACACCAAATACCTTCAGCAAGCCAAATCGGGGGGTACCATAGGGAACCCCCATGTCAGTGCATCTTTTGGGGGGTGGCAGGCTGATTTCCCCAAATCTGACCGTACTTTCCGCCTGTTTAAGTTCGCCGGGTCCCGTTTTCGGTACTTTCAAATTGAATACGGGGTAAAGCGGGCACACGCACGATAATTTTACACAAAACAGGCGAAGTAGGCGGAAAGTCCGGGCCGCGAAAAAGTATTGCGGCTTGTCTCAAATTGAATACAGCCCTTAGCTGGATGTAATATTGCTCAGTACAACTGATATATTCCTACTAGTGATGAGCTAAGCTATTGCAATTTAGATCCTTAAGAGATTTGTTTCAATAAAAAAAAATTGCCATAAAATACTGAAAAATTACTTTTTCAGGTGATAAATACACAGAAGCAGGGGCGGGGGGCAGGAGGCCAGGTGCCCCCTAGGCCGCACCATCACCTAGAGTCCTGGGCTGCCTTCTCTGCAGTAAGCGCCCTGGTGGTCAAGTGGTTGTTATAGCCGTGATCCACCTGTGGGATCTTACTACATCTTTCTGTTACTGCAGAGTGACAGAAGCCATGTAGGCTATAAGTTAGTAACAGAACAGGCTGTGATATTGGCGGCCGTATTACAGGGGAGACTGCTTGTGTGTAGCTGTGGCTGTGCTCCGTGAGTCACAGATGACAGCCTGAGACACAACAAGCAGGGCCAGCAGTGTGATCATATTAGTGACATATTACTGTATAAACCCACTGCTGGATAAATGTGATGACTAGTCTCTATGGTGTATATAAACCCACGGCTGGATAAATGTGGTGACTAGTCTCTATGGTGTGTATAAACCCACTGCTGGATAAATGTGGTGGCTAGTCTCTATGGGGTGTATAAACCCACTGCTGGATAAATGTGGTGGCTAGTCTCTATGGAGTGTATAAACCCACTGCTGGATAAATGTGGTGGCTAGTCTGTATGGGGTGTATAAAACCACTGCTGGATAAATGTGGTGGATAAATATGGTGGCTAGTCTCTATGGGGTGCATAAACCACTGCTGGATAAATGTGGCTAGTCTCTATGGGGTGTGTAAAACCCACTGCTGGATAAATGTGATGGCTAGTCTCTATGGGGTGTATAAACTAGGGGTGTGCACCGGCCACTTTTCGTGTTTTGTGTTTTGGTTTTGGATCTGGATCTTTCTTCGTGTTTTGGATCTGGATTGGTTTTGCCAAAACCACCCTTCCGTGTTTTGGGTTCTGGGTTTTGTGTTTTGGATCTGTATTTTTTTGAAAAAAAGCATAAAAACAGCTAAAATCACAGAATTTGTAGGTTTTTCTGCTCCTATGCTATTATTAACCTCAATAACCTTAATTTCCACTCATTTCCAGTCTATTCTGAATACCTCACACCTCACAATAGTGTTTTTATGTCCAAAAGGTTGCACCGAGGTAGCTGGATGACTATGCTAAGCGACACGAGTGGGCGGCACAAACACGTGACCCATCTAGGCGTGAAACTGCAGTGGCAGACAGGATGGCATTGAAAAACTAGGCCCCAAACTGTACATAATGCAAAGAAAAAAAAGAGGTGCAAGATGGAATTGTCCTTGGGCCCTCCCACCCACCCTTATGTTGTATAAACAGGACATGCACACTTTAACAAACCAATCATTTCAGCGCCAGGGTCTGCCACACAACTGTGGCTGAAATGATTGGTTCGTTTGGGCCCCCACAAAACAAGCTGGCAATTAATCTGTCCCTGCACAAACTGGCTCTACAGAGGCAAGAAGTCGTCCTCATCCTCCTCATCCACAGATTCCTCACCCTCTTCAGTGTTATGTACATCCTCATCCTCACAGAGTATTAATTCGTCCCTGCTGGAACCACAGGTCCCTCTGTACGTTCTGGAGGCTGGTCTCCCTGGAAGAGTTGATCATTCATTTTATGAACATCATCTTCTCCACATTTTGTGGAAGCAACCTCCTACGCCTTTCGCTAACAAGGTTCCCGGCTGCACTAAACACTCTTTCGGAGTACACACTGGAGGGGGGGCAACTCAGGTAAAATAGAGCCAGTTTGTACAGGGACCTCCAAATTGCTTCTTTTTCCTGCCAGTACAGGTACGGACTGTCTGACATGCCTACTTGGATGCTGTCACCGATGTAATCCTTTAACAGACAGACGCACGCTTGTCGCTGCTGCTTTGAGGATTCAAGTGCGGCTACAGCCCACACAATTCACAAAGACAGAAAAAAGAAGAATATTTTTATTGTTTGTGTAGCACACTTTGAGGGTGTCACCACCCTTTAACAGACAGACGCACGCTTGTCGCTGCTGCTTTGAGGATGCAGGTGGAATCTAGACGGGATTTGGAACCGAGGACACACTACCTCCATCAATTGTCTAAATCCCACTGCACTAATGTCGGATACCGGACGCACGTCTAACACCAACATAGCAGTCAAGGCCTCAGTTATACGTTTTGCTTCAGGATGACTGCTGTCGTACTTCATCCTCATCGCTAGGGACTGTTGGAGGGTCAATTGTTTAGTAAAAGTAGTGATGTTCCTACTTCCTCTCTGGGATGATGAACAACTCCCAGCAGCAGCAACAGCACTAGTAGGAAGTGGTTCTTGATCTTTCCCTATTTTATTTTTATCAGAGAAAGTTTGGTCCTCCATTTATGTTATATTGATATATATACGTGCGGCTAAAGCGCACACAAACACAGAAAATATTTTTTTATTTTTGCTGGAGAGTAGTGCACTTTGTGGGTTACACCACCCTTTAAGAAATGAGCCAGCCGGCTCTTTACTTATGGGACACAGGCGCACGCTTGGCGCTGCTCCTTTGTTGATGCACGTGCAGCCACAGTGCACACAAGTCACAAACACAGAAAATATATATTTTTTTGGTTTGGAGTGTACTTTGGGGGTTACAGAACCCTTTAACGGTCAAGCCAGCCGGCCCTTTACTTATGACACAGGCGCACGCTTGGCACTACTTTGTTGATGCACGTGCGGCTACTGCGCACACAATTCACAAACACAGAAAATAATTTTTTTTTTGGTTTGGACTGGAGTGTACTTTCGGGGGTTACAGCACCCTTTAACGGTCAAGCCAGCCGGCCCTTTACTTATGACACAGGCGCACACTTGGCACTACTTTGTTGATGCACGTGCGGCTACTGCGCACACAATTCACAAACACAGAAAATAATTTTTTTTCGGTTTGGACTGGAGTGTACTTTCGGGGGTTACAGCACCCTTTAACGGTCAAGCCAGCCGGCCCTTTACTTATGACACAGGCGCACGCTTGGCACTACTTTGTTGATGCACGTGCGGCTACTGCGCACACAATTCACAAACACAGAAAATAATTTTTTTTTTGGTTTGGACTGGAGTGTACTTTCGGGGGTTACAGCACCCTTTAACGGTCAAGCCAGCCGGCCCTTTACTTATGACACAGGCGCACGCTTGGCACTACTTTGTTGATGCACGTGCGGCTACTGCGCACACAATTCACAAACACAGAAAATAACATTTTTTTTGGTTTGGACTGGAGTGTACTTTGGGGGTTACAGCACCCTTTAACGGTCAAGCCAGCCGGCCCTTTACTTATGACACAGGCGCACGCTTGGCACTACTTTGTTGATGCACGTGCGGCTACTGCGCACACAATTCACAAACACAGAAAATAATTTTTTTTTTGGTTTGGACTGGAGTGTACTTTCGGGGGTTACAGCACCCTTAACGGTCAAGCCAGCCAGCCCTTTACTTATGACACAGGCGCACGTTTGGCACTACTTTGTTGATGCACGTGCGGCTACTGCGCACACAATTCACAAACACAGAAAATAATTTTTTTTTTGGTTTGGACTGGAGTGTACTTTCGGGGGTTACAGCACCCTTAACGGTCAAGCCAGCCGGCCCTTTACTTATGACACAGGCGCACGCTTGGCACTACTTTGTTGATGCACGTGCGGCTACTGCGCACACAATTCACAAACACAGAAAATAATTTTTTTTTTGGTTTGGACTGGAGTGTACTTTCGGGGGTTACAGCACCCTTAACGGTCAAGCCAGCCGGCCCTTTACTTATGACACAGGCGCACGCTTGGCACTACTTTGTTGATGCACGTGCGGCTACTGCGCACACAATTCACAAACACAGAAAATAATTTTTTTTTGGTTTGGACTGGAGTGTACTTTCGGGGGTTACAGCACCCTTTAACGGTCAAGCCAGCCGGCCCTTTACTTATGACACAGGCGCACGCTTGGCACTACTTTGTTGATGCACGTGCGGCTACTGCGCACACAATTCACAAACACAGAAAATATATTATTTTTTTAGCACTTGGGGGGAGCACCCCTGATGGACAGAGCACCCCCTGGACAACACTACAGCACCTCTTTAGGACTGGGACACTGCACAGGACTTTGGAGTGGACACAGCCCCTATGGAGAACTGACTGCACAACACAGTCCAGCCAGCCCCTATGGACTTTGAAGTAGTGGACACAGCCCCTATTAGCAACAGCAGCACAGCACAACACAGCCAGCCCCTATGGACTTTGAAGTAGTGGACAACAGCAGCACTACACTACACTACACTACACTACACAGCCCTAACTCCCACCCTCCCTCTTCACTGTCCACAGCCGAGTGAGAAAATGGCGCCGATGTGGGTACCTTATATAGGATCCAAAACCCGCGAGACTCGGAAGGCGGGAAGATGACGTTTTGCCTCGATTTCAGAATCCGAGTCAGGCGGGAAAAGTCGAGCCTGACTCGGATCGGACTCGGATCGGGGGGGCTCGGGGGGGTTCGGATTTCAGAAATCCGAACCCGCTCACCCCTAGTATAAACCCAATGCTGGATAAATGTGATGGCTAGTCTCTATGGTGTGTATAAACCCACTGCTGGATAAATGTGGTGGCTAGTCTCTATGGGGTGTATAAACCCACTGCTGGATAAATGTGGTGGCTAGTCTCTATGGGGTGTATAAACCCACTGCTGGATAAATGTGGTGGCTAGTCTCTATGGGGTGTATAAAACCCACTGCTGGATAAATTGATTGTTAGTCTCTATGGGGTATATAAACCCAATGCTGGATAAATGTGATGGCTAGTCTCTATGGGGTGTATAAACCCACTGCTGGATAAATGTGATGGCTAGTCTCTATGGGGTGTATAAACCCAATGCTGGATAAATGTGGTGGCTAGTCTCTATGGGGTGTATAAACCCACTGTTGGATAAATGTGGTGGCTAGTCTCTATGGGGTGTCCAGCTGCCTCTCTGCCATCTACTGTTAGATATCCCAATAATGGTCCTGATTCAGAGGTGCAGGTAATGTCACAGCCATATGCAAGTGGCTGATATTTCCAGTCTACATTCATTTTTGGCATACAGTACTTACCTACACTCCCGGGGGTGCCCCCCGCACCCCCGGAAGTGTAGGCATCTCTCCTGCATCCTTCCCACTTCCTAGTGAAGCGGGCAGGATGGGAAGATTTGAAGTGGAATTTGTTGGTCCGCAAGGAGGGGGCGGGGATAAATGGTATGCTTTGTGTTATTCAGCCCCACCCCCTCACCATGTATCCGCAAAGCGCAAACTTTTCCAACAAAGGGGCAGGGCCTAATTACATCACCAGTCTGGTCCCGCCCACTGAACCAGCCTTCTGCTCTTGGAAAGGATGTATACAAAGTCGGTAAGTGTGTTTTTGGCACTATTCGTAATGCATACAAGTAAACTAAGAGCATATAAATCTTCCTCATTTATAATCATTTGATGGGCTGCAATAAAATGCAACTTAATTAAACATGTTAAATTCAATTTACTAGTGGTACTAGAAATCTCTTTTGGAGGTATGCCATACCTCTCAACATTGGGAACCTTTATTCTGCCGAGGGCTATTTTGATATATATAACAGGCCTGGTGCAGGTTATGCCCCCTCTGTGTGATGTCACACAGGGGCAGAGCAACAATTTCCGATGATTATAACAATGCCCGGAGCATCCTGACGATGCTCCGGTAGCTGTAAGGGCAGCAGTGAGACAGTCTGAAGCGGCACTGCTGCATAGATTTTGGCTGCAGGGTGCTATTCTAAGCACCCTGCTAGCCAGATGAGACTAGCAGAAAAAGCTCAGAGGGCCAAACCAAATGAATCCACTGAGGTTCCCCATCCCTATTCTAAAGCCTATCACAAAAAAAGAAGAAAGTGGGGTGTTGTGTGTGGAGGCACAATGAGAATCCCTGATTGTAATAATTATTTAGTAATATTATTTTAAATTAAAAATGGTTAAATCTTTATTGGTATTCCTTAAATATATTGTTCAGGACATTTAGGGTGAAAAAAGTTTGTTAAAATGATAGAATTACTATGTGCAAACAGATATGAAAAGTGTATTAAAAAGAAAGAAAGTTCCATATACCGCTGATCTGTTATATGTATTATTATTCTCTTCTTATGTGTCAATTTGTTAATCCTCCCAACATTTCAAATAATTATGATTTAGTTACAAGTATACTGTATATATCTTGTTATTACTGTATCATGAATATCCTGTCACTAAACCCAGATGAATCCCAGGTGGCCAACTAACCTGTACACTGCTTAATATAGTGAATAAGTCAGTGTTGTTCAAGCCTGATGCAGTTTCAATATATAAATGTTACCAAATACACAGTAGCTTTCAGTAGATTTGTATCAGTGTCTCAACCTGATGTATTGTAGATTACACAAATATCCACACGTATTCTCCAATATGATTATTCAATAATGGGATATAATGACAGATGTTCTCCCAGTTAATATTTTCTTATTATTGCTACTAGTTGTTCTAGTTTAGATACATATTCATGTCAGTTTATTTAATAATTAAATGATTTCATTCCTGCACGTTAGATAAAACCTGTATTTTGGTAATTACAGCTGTGACTTTGTCTATAGCTGT
The DNA here is from genome assembly GCA_031769625.1 of Taudactylus pleione. Classification (NCBI taxonomy): domain Eukaryota; kingdom Metazoa; phylum Chordata; class Amphibia; order Anura; family Myobatrachidae; genus Taudactylus; species Taudactylus pleione. Next base: position 13,267,533 of record JAUIMM010001030.1, on the reverse strand, counting down.
GTCAGAAATTGTTATAATAACTTGTAACAAATGCAATATATCTTGCTACAACACAGGTTACACTTTGGCTGTAATCTTATACATAAGATAACTGTTATCTTATGCACCGCTCTCCCCTCTAATAACATTGTCAGCGCCAGCATGGAGAGCCGTGTTATCAGTCACTGTTAGTGCTGCTGTGTGTGGCTTCACATATAAGCTAAACCACTATTACTTTAAATATAATTGTCTGTGCATTGTAATGTACATAGTCCTGTCAAGTCCGTTATAGTTTTAGACACATCGAGGCGGGTAGTATGATTGTGATCAGCGGTACTATTGGAAACGTCAACGCGCGTTTCGCCTGCAGCTTTTTTCAGGCTATCCATCTATTGTTCTAAAGCCCCATGGGAACAGATGTGTGTGGCTACATGCAATAGGAGCCATGCCCCTCCACTGCATCACATTTGTCCGCACTCATCTCTCCCTTACTTACTCCCCCCAACTGTAGTAACACATTTGTCCTTTGCACCTGCAGTAACAATTCAAAGGCCAGAACCTCTGTAGTAATAAATCCCCCCCATCCCCAGCACCCCTACATTTTATCTTTGCAGTAACACATTGTCCCTACCTCTCACGCCTTCTTGGTAACCTATTCTCCTCACCTCCACCTCTTTATTAGCTCATTACCCTCGATCAGCTCTGCAGTTGCACATACCTGTTAAAAATGATGTGTGTGCAGGTGGTGATATTACAGAGTTATATAGGCACACACCAGTGGATGGCTCAGATTATGAACAGCCCAGTTACTTAACCAGTGGTGATGGTTTATTTGGATATAGCAGGTACAGCTGTACTCACCACACTAGTGATGGAGCAGAGCTTGAGCAATGCGGCGTTTCATACAGCTCACCAGTCGTATGATGCTTTCGGGTAGCAGTGCAGGCTGCTGTAACAGCATAATAGCGGGTAATAACCAGGTCTCTTGTTAGGAGCTAAGTAGGAGACATCTCTCTCCCACCATGTCATTCTACACATTGGCAAGATGGTATGCGCAGCACGAAGTCTGGCAGCCATCTTGGTACAGGTAATGAAGCCTCCCTGGAGGGACAGTAAGATAGAGTCTGTCGAGTGGCACACTCCACTTTCAACAATAACCCCTTCATCTTTTTAGTAACATATTTCCCTTCATCAGCTGTGTAGTAACACATTCTCCTCCATTCTCCATGAGTTAAACTGCCGGTAAGCTTGCAATGTCACTTTCATTACAAGATGCAAGTTATACAGAAGCCTTCACAGATCAATGAGACCCGTGAAGGCTTCTGTGTAAAAAAAACCTGCAAACTGCAAACTGCAAAAAAAAAAAAAAAGACGTGGGGTCCCCCCTGAAAGCACAACCAGCACTGGTCCTTTCTGAGCCAGTCCTTGTAAAGTACAGGGGAAAAAATGTAGGGTTTCCCCATATTTTCATCAACCAGCACCAGGCTCAGTGAGTCAGTCCTGGTTGTGAAAATATTGGGGACAAAATGAGTAGGGGGTCCCACATATTATCCACAACTAGCACCAGACTCTTTCTAGCGGGGGGGGGGTGAGTAGGGGTCCCCCATATTATCCACATCTAGCACCGGACTATTTCTAGCGGGGTCTCCCGGCCAAAGTATTCATCACCCCATGCTAGTCAGCCTAGGCCGGGGATCCCTCGGGAGGTAGGGACCGGACAAATGGGGTCCCCCTTTCCAGGATACCCCAGGCCCAGGATGACAGCCCGGAGCTATTACCTACACCCCTGGTGATAAATGCTTTGATAAATAGTTTGACTATTGTCTTTAACATGGGGACTACAAATCCCAAGGCTGTCCCGTTTGCTTATAATTGTAGAACCACAAGTACCAGCACACCCAGGCATTATGGGTCCGCTGTTACTTGTAGTCCTTCTATTAAATAAATAGTCAAAAATAACCCACAAGACACACACACGGTATTAACTTTATTAAGCATGGATTATAGATTCTAATCCCATTTATGGATTTGTTATTTTCACTAAACTTTATTACTATTACATCCAAAAGTGTATATATATATATATATATATATATATATATATATTGTGATAGGATCACTGGTAAAGTGGTCTGTGGCAGGTACATTTGTCCCAGATTCCTGTCTTTTGTGTTTTAAACCCCCAGGAGAAAGTCTGCAGTATAGCAGGCTTGAGTTTCGGCTTTTTGAAAAGCCAGTTTGGGACCTGGGGGTTGTGGGTGAGAGGAGAGGGAGAGCTCCACCCACGGCCACTCCAGGTTTTGGTTCTCGCAGCCTGGTAACAGGATTGTTAGTTTTCCACCTGAGAGTGGCCAATATAAGCCTAGTTTGTTTAGGGCTGATTGTCTCACCTGGGAGAGCAGACAGGGAGTTTGCTCAGAGACACTTGGATACCTAACTGTGAGTGTTGTGCTGTGCTTTTTATTGCTGGCGAGGGCATTAGGCCCTGCCAGGTTCTGGTAGTGAGGGAACTACCTGTGAAGTTAGTGCCCCGACAGGGCTAGGATTTATATTTATGTTTTCTTTATGTTTCTGACAATAAAGACTGGCGCCGACCAGCTTGTACTTGCATCCAGACTGGTGTGCTGCTTCCCTGCTGCTGTGTGTGTGTGTGTAAGGCAGGAGTCCTCTACCCAGGAGAGGGACCCCCTAACCTAACTGTGTCACAATATGGTGGAGAATGCGGGCACCCACACACACTGAAGTTGCAGCAAGAGGAAAACTTTCCATTTCAAAATTAGAGGGACAGAAACCCAATTTGTGAGTGTGGAAATAACACTGTGTCCTTGGAGTCCCATAGAGGAGGCGTCAGCCAATGCTCAGAGAGGCAAGGTTCAGCTTCCAACCTACACCCCGGGACAAAATGGAGGACATTATTAAAGCCTTGCTCCAAGCTACAGCAGCTCAGCAGGAGACAAACAAACTTCAGCAGGAATCTACTAGGGCTCAGCAGGAAGCTACAGCAGCTCAGCAGGAATCTACCAGGGCTCAGCAGGAATCCACCAGGGTGCAACTGTTGGCCTTGGAGACAGCCCAGAGGCAACAACAGGTCGCCATTGAGGAAACCCGCCAGGCCATAAGAGAAGTGGTACAGCACCTGGTCGCCCGGCCCAGAGATGTTACTACTGGTCCTCCCACCACCACTCACTCCGTATGAGCCAGTCACTTCCTCCAAAAGATGACTTTGGGCGATGATGTGGAGGCCTATCTCGCCGCATTTGAAAGAACGGCCGAAAGGGAGAGTTGGCCCAAGGAGCAGTGGGCAAGTCTGGTGGCACCTTTTTTGTCTGGGGAGCCACAAAAAGCATATTTCGACTTATGCCTTGCTGATGCCAAGGACTATAAAAAACTAAAACAGGAGATCCTAACTCGCTTGGGAGTCACCACCTTTGTTCGTGCCCAACGGGTCCACCGCTGGGAGTTCCATAAGGACAAGCCTCCACGTTCACAGATGCATGACCTCGTCCATCTGTCCTCAAAATGGCTACAGCCCGAGACACTGACGGGACCCCAGATCGTGGAAAGGGTCGTGATGGACCGGTACCTGCGATCATTACCTGTGACTCTGCGCAAGTGGGTGAGCCATGCAGACCCTAAGTCCGCGGACCAGTTGGTCGAGCTGGTGGAGAGGTACGTGGCGGCTGAGGAGCTGATGAGTATGCCCCACCGAGCCCCGATGGCGCCCTGGCGAACTCCCAGAGACACTGGTAAGACTGTTCCAGGGGAGAAGGGTGCTGGGCGGTGGAATGTACCTAAGACTGAGGGTGTAGAACCTGGAGACAGGCCAGCCAGGCCGGGAAGGTTCTTGCCCCGTAAACGACTAGACATTAATATGACTCAGTGTTTCCGATGTGGTGGCTTCTGCCATATTGCCGCTAATTGTGCACTTACAACTGAACCTATGCAATGTGATACTGCTCATGTCTACCGCAGGGGGTCTTTCTTTGCACAGATAGCCTGTACGGCTGACCGGCAGGCTGAGACTGATAAGCACATGTGTGTACTCACTGTAGATGGCAACCGAGTAGAGGCACTGTTAGACTCTGGTAGCTTGGTGACACTTATAAAAGCTGAGCTGGTGAACCCCTTGAGGCTTACAGGGAAAACTGTTGGTGTGACCTGCATACATGGGGATACTCAATATTATGTTACGGCTGAGGTGAACAGGGAGAAGCCAGGGAGAATGTAAAAGTAGTTGATGGTAAACCCGTAGACCCTGATAGTCCTTTGTCCTATCCCCACATGGCAATGTGTCAGGATTTGTTATATCAGGTGACTAAGAAGGGGGAAGATGTTGTGGAACAACTAATAGTTCCCAAAGCCTACAGAAGAACAGTGTTGGATCTGGCCCATGGTCATATAACGGCAGGCCATCTAGGGGTAGAGAAAACCACTGAGCGAATAATGCAGAGGTTTTTCTGGCCTGGGCTTCATAAAGAGGTATCTGACTTTTGCGCATCCTGCCCTGAGTGTCAGTATCATGCTCCCAGGCCACATTTTAAGGGTCCACTAGTTCCATTGCCTATCATAGAGGTGCCGTTTGAAAGAATAGCGATGGATTTGGTTGGACCCTTAATGAAGTCTGCCAGGGAACACCAGTATATTCTGGTCATAATGGATTACGCTACCAGGTACCCGGAAGTGATCCCGTTGCGCAATACGTCAACCAAGACCATTGCCAGAGAGCTAGTTCATGTCTTTAGCAGGCTGGGTATACCTAAGGAGATACTAACTGACCAGGGTACACCGTTTATGTCCAAAGTCATGAAAGAGTTATGCCGCCTGTTCAAAATCGAACAGTTAAGAACTTCAGTTTATCACCCCCAAACCGATGGGCTGGTCGAGAGGTTTAACAAGACATTAAAACACATGCTTAGGAAAGTGGTCGACAAGGATGGTAGGGATTGGGACTACTTATTGCCGTATTTATTGTTGGCCATAAGAGAAGTTCCCCAGTCCTCCACCGGGTTTTCACCCTTCGACTTGTTGTATGGGAGACACCCAAGGGGGTTACTAGACATTGCCAAAGAGACATGGGAGGGGCAGTCTAGTCCTTACAAAACGGTGATTGAGTATGTTTCTCAAATGCAGTAGAGAATTGCGGCGGTAGTGCCGATAGTGAGAGAGCACCTGGAACAGGCTCAACAGGCACAGCAGAGGGTATACAACCGCAATGCTCGGTTACGCAGCTTTGCTCCTGGGGACAGAGTGTTAGTATTGGTTCCCACTGTGGAAAATAAACTTTTGGCTAAATGGCAAGGGCCCTTTGAAAGTTTAGAAAGAGTGGGGCAGGTCAATTACAGAGTTTACCAGCCGGGGAAAAGAAAGCCGGAACAGATATACCATATAAATCTGTTAAAGCCCTGGAAAGATAGAACGGTACTACCGGCCATCCGAGACCCTCCAGTAAGTCCAGGGCCCTTAGTTCCCGAAGTGACAGTGGCAAAAACCCTGTCGGCAATTCAACAACAAGAGGTCAAGTAGTTTCTGATTAGAAATAGGGTGCTGTTCTCTGACGTACCTGGGAAAACCTCGGTAATTAAACATGACATCATCACTGACCCAGGGGTTAAAGTTAATCTAAAGTCCTATAGGTTACCAGAAGCACACAAAGAGAATCGGTGTCGAAAGAAATGAAAAATATGCTAGAGTTAGGGGTTATTGAAGAATCACATAGTGAATGGTCAAGCCCCATTGTGTTGATTCCAAAGCCCGATGGGAGTGTGCGCTTCTGCAATGACTTCCGAAAGTTGAACAGTGTTTCAAAATTCAATGCCTACCCGATGCCAAGAGTGGATGAACTGATTGAGAGACTAGGGACGGCAAGGTATTTAACCACTCTTGACCTTACCAAAGGGTATTGGCAAGTACCGTTAACCGAGAGCGCCAAACAAAAGACAGCTTTTTCAGCGCCAGAGGGCTTGTTTCAGTACAAGATGTTGCCCTTCGGGCTACATGGGGCACCTGCTGCCTTCCAAAGAATGATGGACAGGGCTCTAAGGCCCCATAGACGGTATGCGGCTGCTTATCTGGATGACGTGGTCGTTCATAGTCCTGATTGGCAGTCTCACTTACCCAGGGTGCAAGCAGTGTTGGACTCCATCTATAAGGCAGGTTTGACAGCCAACCCAAAAAAGTGTTGCCTAGGCATGGAGGAAGTAAAATATCTGGGATAGACCATTGGCAGAGGCCTGATAAAGCCTCAGCTCAATAAAGTTGATGCCATACAAAACTGGCCACGGCCTCTGAATAAGAAGCAGGTGAGAGCCTTCTTGGGAATTACGGGGTACTACAGGAGGTTTATACCCAACTTTGCCACCATGGCAGTCCCACTGACTGACCTGACCAAAGGCAAACAAAAAGTCATGGTAGAATGGAGTCCTGAGGCAGAGAAAGCTTTTCAGGAGTTGAAAGTAGCGTTGTGTTCCCAACCAGTCCTGATGACTCCTAATTTTGAAAGGGAATTCATAGTACAAATCGATGCATCAGAAGTAGGTATAGGAGCGGTCCTGTCCCAGGACAAGGAGGGTGAGGAACACCCTATTTTCTATCTTAGCAGAAAGTTGAATGTACATGAGAGAAACTATGCCACAGTGGAGAAGGAGGCGTTGGCCATAAAGTGGGCATTAGAGGCTCTCAGGTACTACTTGGTTGGAAGAAAGTTCAAATTGATCACTGACCATACCCCTCTGAAGTGGATGTCTGAAAATAAGGACAGTAATGCGAGAATTACAAGATGGTTCTTGGCGTTACAAACTTTTACATTTTCAGTGGAACACAGGCCAGGAAGCCAGCTGGCCAATGCTGACGCGTTGTCACGCGTTCATTGTTTGGGGGCTTCAGTTGTTCCGCTCCACAGGTCGAAACAAAGGGGGGGGATATGTGATAGGATCACTGGTAAAGTGGTCTGTGGCAGGTAGATTTGTCCCAGATTCCTGTCTTTTGTGTTTTAAACCCCCAGGAGAAAGTCTGCAGTGTAGCAGGCTTGAGTTTCGGCTTTTTGAAAAGCTGGTTTGGGACCTGGGGGTTGTGGGTGAGAGGAGAGGGAGGGCTCCACCCACGGCCACTCCAGGTTTTGGTTCTCGCAGCCTGGTAACAGGATTGTTAGTTTTCCACCTGAGAGTGGCCAATATAAGCCTAGTTTGTTTAGGGCTGATTGTCTCACCTGGGAGAGCAGACAGAGAGTTTGCTCAGAGACACTTGGATACCTAACTGTGAGTGTTGTGCTGTGCTTTTGTTGCTGGCGAGGGCATTAGGCCCTGCCAGGTTCTGGTAGTGAGGGAACTACCTGTGAAGTTAGTGCCCCGACAGGGCTAGGAGTTATATTTATGTTTTCTTTATGTTTCTGACATTGTACAATAAAGACTGGCGCCGACCAGCTTGTACTTGCATCCAGACTGGTGTGCTGCTTCCCTGCTGCTGTGTGTGTGTGTGTAAGGAAGGAGTCCTCTACCCAGGAGAGGGACCCCCTAACCTAACTGTGTCACAATATATATATATATATATATATAAGGAAGTTACACACACATATATTTTGTTTTGGGAGATTAGAGAGCATGTAGTACCTCTAAACTTCCTGAACAGCAATCTACATTAATTGCTCCCTAAGCTTATATGAGTGCAGCCTAAACGCGTTATATTCGTTTTTCATCAATTATTATGTGCACTAAAGACAAACGTAATGTAATTAGTTTATCCAGTACAGTAGTTGTATTTTTTTATTCTATTAGTTCATAAAAATGTACTAGTTATTTACATTTATACCTGGTCAGTCTCTTTTGGTAATTCCTACTTTATAATATAGTTCACAGTGTGGGTAAATGGTTGATCATTATACGGATTGAAGCTGAGACAAATATTATAAGGACACAAATGCAGGATTTCTAGAGGGGTGTTTCCAATGCTTGATTTTAGAGCAAATGTGGCCAGTCCATGAAGATTACATATGTAGCACTTATCAAGCTTTAATATGCATCATACAAAGTGTATTGTGCATCATAATTCAAGCATTTACAGGACCAGCGATCACAGTAAGACAATAAATGCGGCAGTAGGGCCATCCTGCCTGAGCTGAAAGTTTTTATGTCAGATATAGGCTCCATTCCAGAGTATTGGAGCAATTCCGGGAGTCTGGGAGAGTAGCAGAAGAACCTAGCACTACCCTGGACATATACTGACTGCATGTACATATTGGTCTTGTCATGCATTGGATAGTGCTGGATATTGTGTTAATTAACCTTATTGATGGACTATAGCAGTGCAACATTAATAGTGCATGTTTTCCAGATCTCCTAGTTGGTGCACAGGTCTATTTATTACTGGCTGACACATGTTTAAAGATCCACAGGTGGTGCTATTGATTTTATTTGTGATACTGAGAAGAACGTGCAGCACTAGTAAAATTCTATTACTATATCTATCGTGGGCATGGTGCGAGCTGGGAAGGGAGCTTTCCAAGCAACCGGAAACCCCCATCCCCTGCTTTTGTCTATGGGTTAGACACTGTATAGCTCTCATTTTAGGGCAGAGTAAGGGACAGTCTAGTAACAGTACTGTGTCACAGATACATTTTATCAGGTTATACTTATAACCAAGATTGTTGCTATACACTCCTCCAGCGCCGGAGATATTCATCTTTTTTCCTGCTATTCTATGAGGCTGGATGGGAATCCCTTTTCTCTCCTTGGGCTGCAGGAGTAAGGGTATGTTATTGGGTGCTGCCCAGACATCCTCCTTTATCAAAATGCTTACAGTAACGTTTGAAAGAAATAGGTACAGTATTGCGTGTACAGAAAGGACAGTTTTGATGTGTATTTTGGCCATTAGTAAACTGCACAGTTTAATTAAAACCACAGATCAGAGCATGTCAAACTGCACCGTAGTAAATCTCCCCTTTTGAGTTTTTAATCTAGCTCCATAGAAAGCTGAATATACACACACTACAGTATCCACGAGGTGGGAGTGTTGCTAACAGCTTGCGTTGCTGTGTTGTTCCTAGGACAAGTTGGACCTGTGACATGCAGCCATTCTCTGGCAGGCATACTCAGGCTGTTGTTTGCTCCGTGCTCCAGAAGTGAACATCTGCTGTGCGTGCCCAATCATGCGCAGAAAGCAACAATCGGCCGATTGCGTTCATATTAGCAACTGCAGTTCTTGCTGAATCTGGCCCACTATCTGTCATTTTATATTAGAATATTGGTATATTCACATAAATTGTCTCTATTCATCTGCCTTCTGTTTCTGAGAGTCTGTTAAGAGCTAGAAATAATTTGGTTTCACAGCACATTAATTATGAGCAGGGGTTGACTTTTTGCCTGCTTAGATCATATATAGCTGTACGCCACCCTCCACTTTTCATAACAGCTCATAACAATATTTTCTGCAAGGTTTTGCAGGACTGCAGCCCAGATGTAAATGTACATGGTGGAAAAAGAAAAACATCACTTCAAAGTCGTACCTACTACTCCCCTTCATCATGAATTAAATCATGGGATTCAGGGGACATTGGAGTTATTTTCTTATTTTACAGAAGTATATACAGTAATTTCAGCTCTTCTTGGTGTGTAAAAGAGGAAAGTTGTAGAGGAAAGGGCCTTAGGAAGAAGAAGAGCGGCCAAATCATATATGACGATTCCCATGCAGGGCAGTAATTAGGGGTGTGTGAGTAGTCCCTGGGTGTGGCACCATATCTGCCCCATGGCACCTGTTTGGCTTGCAGCTCGCCTGGATCTTCACCCTGCAGCCAGTCCTTTGGATGCTGTGGGCATGTATCCTGTAGAGTTGGCTGAAGTGCCCTGAGGATGCTCCAATCAGTGCTCTACTAGACAGTGCTGCAGCTCCGCTCCCTCAGCATTACATAATGACATCACCTGTTGGGGTGGATGGGCTGGACCAGGATTGCCCAGATCGCTGCTCCAGCACTGTTCCCACACTTGCAAGCTGATCAAAGATCATAAGTACTTATTTTATTATGTTATTCTAATGTAATTTTGTGGGTATGAACGGTTAACTTTATTGGCAATGCAAAATGTAATATTATTGAAGTTAATTATTGTTATATTCATATAACAAATAAATATGTTATTTGTCTAAATTAAGTGTTAACATATTCTTATACCTGCCGTCTTGGGTGTGAAATATGAACACAATTCTATATTCTTATATTTGTGCAAAATAAGTGGTTCCTTCATATTAAATATTTAAAAGCCGCATCTAAGCACATTTAAAAATCAAGTCCTTATCATATGCCCAAAAACACTGAAAGGCCCCGTTAATGGCACTTTCTCTACCCCTCAATCTTACATACCTTCTACAAAATAAAATCTAGTTTTAGGCTACAGGCAAAATTAGAGATTAGCATGAGTACATTTATCCCGTATTTTCACTAGCCCTCATATGCACAGTTTCTCCCTAACTTCTGCACACCGCACAGATGCCAATATCGAACATCTTGATGTGTAGATCAATGTGCTTTCTAAATAAACTATGCATTTGTGACACAATAGGCACAGGACATCACAAAATGTCATTTCCAGTAAGAGCTTGTGACCTTTTTTATGTTCCTATGACATCTTTCTCCAACATTCCAGGCCTAGTGTCTCCCATGTGCGCTGTTACTGACTACATGTGCTCACTGTGTTATTTCCCTGTTACAGTATGTCCCCAGCTCTCCCTCTGCTAATTGTATATGGCATTGGGCCTGTAGTGTTCTCCAACTCCACAAACATAACAAAGAATCAGTTGCACAGAGGCCTCAGGAGGATGTTCTGCACATATTACTGAGGCGTTGCATCTGCAGATCCTCATGCTGTGACCAGGCTCTGACGTAACTGTGTGTGGAGAGTAAAATCCTATTCACAGTGAGTTCATGGTTCACATGTCTTGAAGGCATCAATATATATTCTTGGTGATCTTGAAGTTTGGGACAGTTGCACTTGTCAGATACCCAAATATATTCACGGTGCATAAGGGGAAACTTGTTCTTATATACGTGCTTCACCTTTATGTCATAGCGCATCTCCTGTCCCATTATCCTCCTCCCCAAAATCTTTCCACGGATCACTGCACAGAGAGGGATGAGCAAAAATGATTTTTTTATAAATGATTTTATTGTAACTAAAATGGATTTTGCATGGAGTTAGAAAGTAATCTGCTTAAATGTACTTTACCTCTTACAATACATGCTACCTGTACAGCACACTGATGTTATTGTGAGTTTCAGGATGCATGTATATATATTATTCATATATTACATGTATAAATACTGCATAAGCTATGGATATTGTTACAACATTAGCTTTAGTTCTGTTAGTGAATACTATGGTCCCCATTTAAGAGAGTAATTTAATTATACAAGATGTGTGATTGAGATGATATAATATGTGAAGAGATGTTGTGCCTGCTATGTGCCACTGTTATGGACCATACTTACCTACTCTCCCAAACATGGCAGGAGGCTTTACAATTTTCAGGGAGCCCCCCGCACCACTGGAAGAGTATCCGGATCTCCCGCATCTAGCCACCTTCCTAGTGAAGTGGACAGGATGGGGAGATAATTGCTGGGAATCGCGGCTCCGTATAGAGGGGGTGGGGCTAAATGATGTAAAACTGTCACATAGGGACCCGGTCCTGCCCCCAAAAGTGTCTGCTCTCCCGAGCAGCAGATAAGAAAAGTCAGTAAGTTTGATTATGGGCACTGCCACGCTGTACCGATCATCCAAGATTTGGATTTCCAATACGGTTAGATGAATCTAAATCCCAATTTGCATGTGATTTTAGTGTTTTAGTGCCTCCTGTCTAGTTACAGGGCTGGTTCTAGAGTTTACGGAGCTCAGGGTGAGAGATTCCTTTGGTGCCCTGCGCTCAGGGGAGTGGCCATGGGCGACCAAAAAAGCATATAGAAAATAGTAATTGTTTTGCACGTGGGGGGGGGGGGGGGAGACTTTTGCCAGGGTGGGAGCCTTGCCTAAGTCTTAAATTGTGAAGGCAGGCTTGTCCCTCCTCCTTGCTGCTGCTCCTCTGTCTTCTCGCTCCAGCGGCCGCTCCCAGAATGCCATGCGCGACGACAGCGTCATTCTGGGATACTGGGACTCCCAGTTGTATGGCGTTGTGGCCATTTGTAAATATGGTGGTGCCACGGATGCCACAGCTTAGATAAGGAGGCGGGCAAGAGCGGGCGGGTGCCATCAGATTAGACGGTGCCGGGGGAGTGACTGTGGCCGCACCATCAAGCCTCAACACTCTGGGCGATAATCCTGCTTGCCCGTTCCTAGAACCGCCAGTGGATATATGTAATATGCCAAATAGGGTTAATTTATTGGCAGTTATTTATATAGCACACACATATTCCGCAGTGGAGCTTACAATCTGTTTCCTATCACATGCACACTCACATACATACTAGGGTTAATTTTGTTGGGATCCAATTAACCAGTATATTTGTGGATTGTGGGAGGCAACCGGAGTGCCTGGAGGAAACCCACGCAAGCACAGGGAGAATATACAAGCACCCAGAGAGTTATATGTGCAGAATGATAAAATGTGACATAGAAATGTATGTCTCTGATGTTCATAAATGTGCTTCTGAGTGCGGCCTATATATTAAGCCTAGCTTCGCATAAGGTAAACTATGGGCCTGATTCACTTCCGATTGCAACTGCGATTTTGCACGCAATCGGCAGATTGTTGCGTTCTGAGCATGCTTACGCATCACGGTGCGCATACGCGACCCGGCCACTGCGATTGGGACTGCCATTGCAGTGACTAAGCAGACACATCGCAGAGTGAATGACAGGAACTGCCATTTGTGGGAGGTGACGGGGGGGTGTTCGGGGAAAACAAAGACGTGCCAGTCAGTTTGAACACCGTTGCATGGGCGTGTATAAATTATCCATTGCGATGGCCTATGCAGCCTGAGGACTCATAGCGTGTGATGAAGTTAGCAATTTCTGAGTAAGGTCAGAGCTTGTGCAACTGTGCGTGAGGCTGCAATGGTACTCGATTGTACCGATGGTTCTGCAGTCTTGCTAAACATTACGGATGTATGTAAGGTAAAGTGGGCATCCTTATGGATTAGCATACTATTGCAGTTGAATTGCTTGCGTAATCACTATTGCAATCGCAGTTGCGATCAGTAGTGAATCATGCTCTATATCCGAAGATTATCAATTTCCTTTTATATAAAATACTACTGTGGGAAATCAAACTATTTAACTTCATACAATAAATGCACATCCTACATTTACCACAAACTGCTCAATCTATTTGATGGCTATTGACATTTTTCTCTCCAGAAATAATGGACCAATTTAGTTTTGAGACTTGGGTCTATTTTTAATATTCAACCATTTTTTCAGTTTTATGGATTCCATTTTTTAATGCCTATTGTATCCTGAATAGACGTATCCGCTCCCATCTTTCTGTTTCTGTTTCCATCATACACCACCACTGTCCGCCTCCCCCAATATCTCATTTCCCCAGCACAATACCTTGTCCCCGCCTATGTCCCACACTGTCTCTGATATCTGCCCCATATACTCTTTAAATCACCACACAATACAGATTGATTCTTGATAATCTCTGCCCAGGGTGCAGTTCTTTTTTACCCTCCAGAGATGACTTTCCAGAATAGTTTTAAGTCAAGAACTTTTAGGACTAATTTGAGCATTTTCAAAAAGCTTTTGTGATGACTGCTTTGAATTTAATGCAAAAACTTGGGTATATATCTCTGGGTTTAATACAAAAGTCCAAGAAAACTGCTCTCTACTTAAAGTATGTGTAATAATAAGATAAATGTTTGGAGTATGTAATCCAATTCTCCAGTTTCACAGTATTCCCAGTTAAAATGAAATAAGATCAATATAAATTATTATTTCCATTTGTACAGTATATATAGAACTAAAAATGATTGGACCAAACAAATAAATCCCAATAGCCCCTAACAGCATTTGCCAAACTAGGAAGTTGGAACCACTGAAGTCCCTAAATAGCAGAGGGATTTTGAAGGAACAAATTAGTTTCTTTATTTTTGTACAATCAGGGCCTGATTCAGAGCCGCTCGTAAGCGGCCGCTCGTTCGCACATCTGCGCATGCGTATGGGTCGTAATGCGCATGCGCCAACCAGTCAGTGCGGTCGGAAAACGTGTGTTCGCAAAATTGTGAGTGCCTGCTAATTTGAGTGACAGGATGAGGCGTTTGTGGGTAGTAACAGGGGAAGGTGCTTGAAAACGGGGAGTGGAGATCCGAACGCAGGCGTGCCAAACGGTCAAAACGGGCGTTTTAAGGGTGTGCATAATTAACAAAGCAGCGTCATCGACCACGTGACTTGGTTGTCTCTTAGCCTGAACTGTTCGCATGATTGCGGTAGGAAAATCCAACCACAAGTACTGCGAGCAGTTCAGACGCCTTTCGATGTACTCGATTAATCTAATAAATAGCGGAGATGACGTATGATGCGAGCGGCCAGGGGGCGTCTTTTCAAAATAGCAAATGACAATCAGCAATTTTCTCCCAAACACCACAAAAAAGGTCGTTCAGGCAAGTTGGTTAAATCTGTTTGATTTAAACAACTTGTCTGAATGACAGCTTTCATCCGTTTTCCAGTGTTTGGGAGCAAATGGCTGATTGTCATTTACTCCCATCAGAGCCGAATTTAGACCTCATGGGGCCCTAGGCAATATAACGGTTCGCGCCCCCCCTCCCCAATAAAAATGGAATCGGTATGAAATTCCCGGCAGCACCTGGCCGACAAAAGCAGAGTTCCCGGCAGCGGAAGCCCGACAGGGCTGGAAATCCCGATCGTCGCTAAGATAAGTATAAACTAACCTAACCCCCTAACCCTCCTTAGGGGTGCCTAACCCTAACCTCCCCCCAAGTGCCTAACCCTAATACCCCCTCTAAGTGCCTAACCCTAACCCCGCCCCCTTCCCCGCTGTCTAAACCTAATTCCCCCAGGGGGGTGCCTAACCCTAAGTCCCCCCGGGGGTGCCTAACCCTCCCTCCCCCTAGCCTAACCCTCCCGGGTGCCCTAAACCTAACCGTCCCCCCGCCGGGATGCAGGGCGCCGGTCTCCCAGCGACGGGGAAATGACAGGCATCTAGACATAGATGCCGGTCATTTATCCCACGTCAGGATAAAGCAGTCAGGAAACCAATTGTATACCATAAAATTATATATGTAAGCTCTCACAAGCAGGACCCTCTTCCCTCATGTGCTTTTCCTTCATTTACTTATACTATCATATATGCCATACCCCCTTGGTCTCTGCTGCCCTGATGCAGAACATTTATAAAGTTTGTCCTTGTCCTGCTATGTCTTATGTCGTACTGTAAGTCACGGCTTTCTTGTATTGCTTATTTGTTTATATACTGTCAAACTCTGGTGTTTAAGGGCTTCTACACTTGCAACACAGAACGGGGGGAGAAGGGCAGCGAGTGATAGAGAAACTGGAAGGCAATACATAAGTCCTCTTCATATGTCTCTTCCAGATGTTTTCGAGACCTACCCCAAGACGCAGAGTCAAGTCCATCTGATGGTCTTCACCATTGACCCCTCCAATCAGGATGTGGGTTTCGCTGCACCAGGTGGACAGGTCGCGGCCCCTGGGATGGGTCCCTGGAGAAAACACGGAGATAGATATGGGAGGATTATATAAGCACTGATAATGTTGGAAGAATAGTTATAATAGATCCCGAAACCACTGAGCGGAGAACTTTGGAAATCGATGTGCTAGTAGTGAGGATAACCAGTACTTGATGTGAGATGCTGAATAGCGATGGTAAGCTGTACTTGATATGAACACTGAATAACCAGCACTTGATGTGCGACGGTGAGTAGCGGTGATAACCAGCACTTGATGTGAGACGCTGAGTAGCGGTGATAACCAGCACTTGATGTGAGACGCTGAGTAGTGGTGATAACCAGCACTTGATGTGAGACGCTGAGTAGCGGTGATAACCAGCACTTGATGTGAGACGCTCAGTAGCGGTGATAACCAGCACTTGATGTGAGACGCTGAGTAGCGGTGATAACCAGCACTTGATGTGAGACGCTGAGTAGTGGTGATAACCAGCACTTGATGTGAGACGCTGAGTAGCGGTGATAACCAGCACTTGGTATAAGACTCTGAGTAGCGGTGATAACCAGTACTTGATGTGAGACGCTGAGTAGCGGTGATAACCAGCACTTGAATAGCGGAATAGCAGTGAATACCAGCACTTGATGTGAGATGATGACCGCATACACGAGAGAGTACACAGGAAAGGTACACTGCACACCCAGGAGATCGAACAACGATATCGTTATCGATCGTCCCTTGTGTACACAGCTTAAGTCACTGATCATATGTAATGTATTGAAGCAGTTTTAGTTTTTTACTCCAATCTTCTGTGGTAATATCTCCTTTACAGTGGAATTGACTAAAATTGTATTCGGTCACAATTATTTTAAATGACTGCTGTTTGCAACATCTTGGAATCATTACAGAACTCTCTAATGAAACCTATCTGCCAGTTTGGCAAATCTTCCAATGGGTTTCTTGGAGACATTTTTACAGCAATCCTTTTAGTGACTACAGATACAAATGTAAATTTAAACTGGGAATATGGTGGAACTGGAGAATTTTCTCAAGTACTCCAATTATTTTACTCTTATTTTTATGTATACTGCTAGCCAGACCGCAAACCTTTTTTGGACTTATATATTAAGGGGTCAATCCTACTCCGTGCAATGATCTTGCCAGTGCGAATCATTATAGCAGCCCGGATTCGCCAAATTTTGCATGCAGCCCCATAGGGCAGCGAGCAAAGTTTGGCAAATTCAGGGTTAAGTCGGGCTGTGAAGGGTACGATGTGCTGGTCCGTTGCCAGCATTTTAACGCCGTTGCAACGGCACATCGCACCCGTCACACGGAATAGGATTGACCTCTAAACCTCCTGGTTTATATTGTACTTTTTGCACCAACTTCAAAAGACGTATCCATAAGTACTCATTTAAATGCTCTAAGTGGCCTTAAAATGTCTTGGCTTAAATATATTCAGACTCCTGGAAAAAAAAAATACACCCTGAGGAAAGATTTTGACAATGAATCATGACTAATTATTCAGAGATTTTAAAAGGATACGATACATCTCTATTATTTAACATAGGGAATGAGAGTGACAAAATAGATGGTCATTATTAAAAATGCCAGAAAACAATGTGACTTCTCAGTATGCACTTAGCTTTGTTTCTGGACTCATTCGGAAACCATAGAAAAATGGTGTCCATAATACAGAAAAATTGATGATGGGCCCAATATTTGAATTCCTGTTAATGAAAAAGTCACATCTTATATATAAAATGTTTGTTTGTTTTATATCTGTTTGTTTGCCTGTTCGGTTATGCATTCAGACACCCCTGCACCGTTTGTGATGACACCAACGAGAAGTGGTCCAGTTGGATCCTGGCCAGGTTTTAGAGGGGTTGAGGTCCCAGTCGGACCTCCCGTTGGTGTACACTATGACCCGGGGAGCCTGTTCTGGGCCTTACACTGGATGAATTTGGATGAAAACTTCACAGAGTGGTAACATTGGATTCCAGAAGAAATACTAGGGGGGGTTGAGGTCCTAGTCAGACCTATTGGTGAAGATTTAAACCCAGGCAACGCTGGGCACTTCAGCTAGTTTTATACATTCTTCAGATGCAAGCTCTAAACTAAATTGACCCCATCTTTTCCTGGAGAGAAACAAGCAAATATACATCAAATAGGTTGAACAGATTGTGGGAAATGTAGAATGTGCACTAACAGTTGTACTGGGGTATATAGATTTACTTCCTAAAGCGCGAAGTGTGTTTTTTATATAATGGACATGAGGGGCACCACAACATTTTTAGGTTGTGGGCCAAAACATGAATTAATTTTGGCGCCCCTAAGTTGCCCCCTAAGACAGCTGGAGTAACCCACCGCACTACCTACCTGATGACAGAGATCAGTAAACCTGAGGGGTCTTTGCTTTTGCTGACTGCTCTCTCCCAATCTTCTCACTCACAGACACAACACTGACACACCGCTACCACTCAGATTCGGGAACACATGCAGCCAATACCATGTCTCTGTACAGAGAAGTTATCCAACCAGCGCTGGGAGAGGTGAGCGGTCACCCGCGTGCTGACGGGAGTTGTAGTTTGATGTAGGTTTAGCGCTATTGCTACTGCTCACTGGACCAGCATGCAACGCAAAGCCGGCTGCTTTCCTAACTTTATTAAACTGGACACATCAATGACAGGCAGTCTAATAATAAATCCTGTGTGTTATGTCCATCCCTAAATCAGAGGCGGATTAAGACCCCATGGGACCCTGGGAGAGATTTTTGGTTGGGGCTTCCTCCTTTCCAATTCGTCTCTGCAAATATTATTTTTCCAGACAAATTACATAAGCCCACCCCTCCAATAATTTAAACCTCAGTAAAGTGCAGACATGTGCTGTGTAATGATGCAGCATGGGCAGGGCCAGATTAACAATGGGACGGATGGAGCTACAGCTCCAGGCCTCCACATAAAAATAGGCCCATTGTAATGACAACATGATGTTGACTGGCCATCTGCCCTCCACATGGTCAGCCATAAATCATAAGTAGTAAAATTGTATTTCTATTTACCACACAAAATGAAGCATTTGTTTTTCTTTTACATATTTATGGAGACATTGGGGCTGAGAGTATAGGGGTGTACATGCCCACATGGCACTGGCCACACCCACACAGGACTGATCACACCTCCTCTGCTTGTCATAATAGGCCATTGGTCATTTTCAGCTCCAGGCCCATGTGGTCCTCAATCCTGCCCTGAGCATGGGCAGGCCATATTACAGTGCTCGGTGTAGTCCATAACCAGACATAGCAATAGCTTCAACATATGGCACAGATGGGGTATAGCTATGCCCCCACTTGGCCCCATTCCCCAGTATCGGGGACAGAATAATTTCTTGGCAGCCCTGATCACAGATCTCAAAACCAATACATTAACTGCTAGAATCCTACCAAATTAACTGTCATTGGCAGAAAATAAAAGTCCCTATCATTAGCCTTAATCATTGTTTTATAAACCAGGCATAGATCATATTGTGTGATTGTCTTGCTGCAAGATGTGATTACAACAGCAAGATTCTCACTTACCAAAGTCACTCTGACAATAATGTTTCTTCCTCTGTGATCTGCCTTTGTACTGCACACACTCCTGGCAGTGTCCGCCTAGAAAAGTAAAATGTTAATAATCCACAAAAACGTTTTAGATGATTATTTAGCATTTACTGTAGGATATGAACTATGAGAAGCACAGAAACCACCCTGTGGGCCTGACTCTAGGTTGTACACTACAAGCACAGAGGCTGCATCTTTGGACAGGAGGCGTCTGAAGGCAAAAAAATGCCCATTGCCGGCATTGCTGATCTGAGCGCTGCCGCAGCATCGGATCAATATTGGGCGTCTGAGTATGCCTAAGCTCATACATGCCTACTCTCCCGGGAATCGCGGGAGGCTCCTGATTTTTCGGGTAACCCCCCGCGATCCCGGAAGAGTAGGCATATCTCCCGCATCCCTCCCACTTCCTAGTGAAGTGGGCAGGATGGGGAGATTTTACCTGAAATTACCATTGAACCATCAGCCCTATGGAGGAGCAAAATATCCATCATACATGGCCGTCAGTGTCAGTGTAACTGCGACAAAAGACGTGATACACCCACGTCTGGCTAACCACACCTCTGTTATCACCCAGAGAAAACCACCAAAATTGCCTCTCTCTGCTTCCAAATTCATTCTGCAGTTCCCTGCGTCAGCCATCAGGACACATGGGCAGTGCAGCTCAGATGCAGGCGCAGACTAAAGACATCGGCTGCTTGTGTGCGGCATCAACACTGTGTACACCTCTAAATTAGGCCTATTATTTTATACAGTAACCCATTGCACTCACAGGGGCTCATGCATGCACATACATGTAACAGCCTCAGTAAAGGGGCTCATGCATGCACATACATGTAACAGCCTCAGTAAAGGGGCTCATGCATGCACATACATGTAACAGCCTCAGTAAAGGGGCTCCTGCATGCACATACATGTAACAGCCTCAGTAAAGGGGCTCATGCATGCACATATATGTTACAGCCTCAGTAAAGGGGCTCATGCATGCACATACATGTAACAGCCTCAGTAAAGGGGCTCATGCATGCACATACATGTAACATCCTCAATAAATTGGCTCTTGCATGCACATACATGTAACAGCATCAGTAAAGGAGCTCATGCATGCACATACATGTAACAGCCTCAGTATAGGGGCTCATGCATGCACATGCATGTAACAGCCTCAGTAAAGGGGCTCATGCATGCACATACATGTAACAGCCTCAGTAAAGGGGCTCATGCATGCACATACATGTGTATGATAAGTTGGACTTACCACAAGTTGCTGAATGGGTCAATATGCAATCAGCCATTAAGAAGTGGCTAGATAGATCACCAGCTCTCTAGTACTCACATGAAACATGCCACCTAAAAGGCCTCTCATCGCACGTGCCCATGTCTAATTTTTTGACAAGTACATGAGCACACCCTTATAGTAGCTCACCACTACCCGCGCCCATCCCACCTGTCCAGGCAATAGGAGATGTAGGTCAATGATATGCAAAAATGTAGATATGGATGCAATACGGAAATGTGCATCTGACCCACAAAACACATGTCCAACTCCAGACTTCCCACCCGATACGCAATGTGCCACTGTGGGGAGGTAAAGGCTGCACACGGGCCCCCTCCTCTTATAATCCGCCCCTGGTTCTACATGCCATAAGTAAGTAGTATTGAAGTAGTTCGGAAAGTTGAGCAGCTCATTTACTGGAAAGTAAGATGGAATAATGAGGTGAAATCACACTAGTGTTCACTAAACATAGATTACAGTCTTATAAATTGATCTTCAAACATTTGTTTTTTCCTCCAGTGGTTGGATCTATTCCCAGGTTTGTTTGTATGTGATTCGCCAGCAGTGTAATTACAGGACTATAAGGGCCAGATTCAGTACTGAACGGAATTGTAACGCTGCACACAGGCAGCTTTGCAATTCCGTCCTTGCAGATATGGTAAAGCAGCAGCAGGCATCACACCTCCTGCTGCATTAATTATCCAAGCTGCGTCGGCCAGTGCAGCATCCGATAATGTGCGGGAACATCGGCCGGCTAAGTCACCCAGGGGGGTCATGCAAGCCGTCCGCCGCAGATGAGAGGAAGAGGCCAGGTAATCTCCGTCAGCCAACGGAGATCCTGGCCTCTTCCCTCCCCCCCCCCCAACGGCGGCAACACTCCTCCGTTTCGGGAAATGGAGGCCGTTGCCATCCACAAACGGCAACAAACTGTCAATGACTGACAGTCTGCTGCCGCTCTGCGTGCTTTCATGCAGGACCGGTACTGCACATGCGCATTATGGGTCAGCCGCCTGCACATATTTCCGGCCATCGGGAATCTGCATTCTGCAGTGCACTAGTGTGCACTGCTGAATAAGGGCCTGATTTAGGTTGGATCGCAATGCTGCTTTTGCACGCAGCCGGACGATGTTTGCATTCTGAGAAAAATAAAAAGATAGTGTATGAACACCGTGTCAGATCTTGCTGCGCTGTATTTATAATGCTCAAATGCAATGTAACTTCGATGTATCAAAACATAGTCCTCCTGGACAAGATAAATAAATACGTAAACTGTACTGTTCATACCAGTCACTCAATGCTAATCCCAGAAATTGTCTAGATGATGTTATTTGTAATAGACCAAAAAAGAGTCTAAAAATGATGATCTTCAATAAAAAGAACAAATCTTTAATAGAACAAAAAAATCAAAGTTCCAAGAATATCCTTTTAAAAAAGACAAGTCTCGTCAAACAACCCTTTATGCCATCCAATGATGTTAAATCAGTGCACGAAAAAACAGGGTGGCTTACCGGACCTGTAGGAATCCAACAAAATGTAGCGCAGTCAGCTCCATCTGTAATGGTAAGTGTGTGTTTCACTGAAGAAATCCTATGACACCTGGTGATGGGGGGTAGTCGTGCTAACGCAGGTGTGTCAGTGCGTTCAAAACGCCGTTGCAGGGGTGTGCATAAATTATTCACAGCGAACCCATACATTGCCTGAGTACTCACTGCGTGCAGTAAGTTTAGCAACTTCTGCGGCAGTTTCATGTCAACCACAAGTGTGCATGCTGCTCCGATGTTACTCGATGTTACCGATGATTTTGCATACTTCCACAATAGTACGGATGTGAGAAGACGGTAACGGGGCGGCATTATGTAGTGCTGGGCGTCTGTATCTTGTGCTGTGACGGCAGTGTGAATGCATTCATCTGCATATTTTTGCAGCGGCCGGTTGTGTGCGAACACAGCATTGCGATCCAGCCTGAATCAGGCCCTAAGTACAATATCTTGCTTAATAATATGGGTAAACTTCAATCATTACATAAATAAGTTGCACCTGATTTGCTGTCTTCCTTTCTTACTGCCTCCACCGTTATTTGGCTGCTGTATGTAGTTGTGGGTACCCAGGTGTCCAAACCCGTATCCGTGGGCTGATATGATGGTTCCATATTCTGCTGTGCTTGGGAATCCCTCTGGATGTCATGGTACCTCTCCTTTGGCAGCCAGTACTCATATTGAATGCCTGGGTTTTGTTCCTGAAAGAGAACCTGTAAAAGTGTAATAAAATGTAAGAAAGAATCAGGGGCTGCTACTGGACTAGGTGGAACTTTTTAGAAAATAATAAATAATGATTGTCTGTATGATATAATCAAAACAGTGTACAATAAATGTGCATGTGAGACAAATATTAATCAGACACTAGGATATATAAGAATTATCACCCAACAGCACATTTCATAATATTCAGATGAGTTCATCTATCCACCTAGTGCATACATAGGTGCACAAATTACTTCATTTGTTGGAAATGTTCCCCATAGAAATGCTCTGTACAGCTTATGTGGGATTGTGGGCCCAGATGGAGATAAACATGGTGGACAGAGTAATAGGATCATGCCAAACTCCTAATATCATTATTTATAAAGATCACAAGTCTGCCTGGTCAAAGGGTCTGATTCAGAGCCGGACGCTCTGACAGAGCGCTCGCTCTAAATCAGGGCCGGCCTTCTGTTTTTTTAGAGCTGCCTCCTGGCCGCTCGCATAGTTGTGGGTGACCACCCACAGCTATAGCGAGCGGCCAGGAAGATGGTCGCAATGGTCAAGACCATCGCGATCATCGGGCTTGCGACGAGACCCTTGTGGTAGGATCTTGTTGCCGCAAGTCCTGGAGTGCTTTCGGCTCTATCAGAGCCAAGAGCACTGCCACTGACCTCACTTGTGAGGTCAGTGGGACCGGCCACAGACGGTAGGCCTCTGGGCAGCCACGCCCCCGGCCCACCCACCAAAGGGAGCGTGCTGTCACTCAACATCGACAGCACGCCCCCTTTGGTACGAGACCCGGAGCGACGGCTTGCCCGTCACTATCCGGGTCTCGCGCATGCGCACGATGGAGCCGGCTCCATCATGCGCATGCGCACTGGGCCTCCATCGACCCGCTTGCGAGCGCATAGCACTCGCGAGCGGGTCTGAATCAGGCCCAGTGTTCAACAAGATAAATTGTGATGCATTTTCTATTAGAAGAAGCAAATATTTGTACCCCCGACATGCTGCAGTGCTGTCTAGATGATGCACAAATCTGTGCATTTCCATAATCACAGGTGCGTGTTAAAAGAAAAAGGCGCATAGGGGCAGATTCAGTTACTGTAGCTGCAGGTTATTTTGTGCAATTTGTTATCCTGGATACATTGATCAGAGTTATTCTATTAGGAAGCCACAGACAATTGTGAGCAGCCCAGCAGTTAATTATTCATTGAAAATGGCCAAAATCATGGCTGAAACACGTTAGAACCTTCCACCTATCACCAAGGTCACCCCTAGCCCACGGGGATCCACAGGAAATCCCCGGTGAGCCCCACTGCCTGAGGGCCCCTTGCCCTCCTCTGATGTCAGGTTCAAAACTGTTCACTCAAACTATACATTGTAACTAGGGAGGACAATACTGGGCTGTTTTTCAATCCCATGATTCGGGATTAAAAAAATGCTCAATCCCGGGATTCCAGTGATCCTGGGATTGAGTTGGTGGTGGCACCGGCAGGCAGCAGCAGGACTCATTGGCTGCACTCCATCCTCCTCCCGTCCCTCAGTCCTTATCTCTTCCCCCCTCTGTCCCTCAGTCATTATGTCTCCCTACCCCTCTGTCCCTCAGTCCTTATCTCTCCCCCCGTCCCTCAGTTCTTACCCCCTCGTCCCTCAGTCCTTATCTGTCTCTCTGCCCCTCCCTCAGTCCTTATATGCCTCCCCCAGTCCTTATATCTCTCTCGCCCCCTCCTCCAAGTAACAGCCTTGTGTGCTCCCCCCCCCCCTGGCTGCCTGGACTGGCTCTGTGATGATACCCATGGCCACCACGCCAAGCAGCAGACAGTCCTCATCTTCTTAAGCTTAAGTGTGGTGCAGGCGAGCGGTGGGCAGGCACAGCTGGTTTCAGGGTAGAGCTTATTTCCCCTCCATGTTAGGGATCTGGAAGTGACGTGGTGAGGGCGCAAGTGCAGCGCCATGCCCATTAAGGCCACCTAAAGAAGAAAGTTGTCATCTTGCAGGCTCGCTGCGCTCGCCACAAGAATATATTTCCCCTCTATGCCCACTTGGATGGTAGGGAATTACGCTGGACACTATCAGGGTCCGCTCCGTGAAGGGGATTTAGACATTACCCTGCATAGTGTGACTGCATAGCATGACCTCTGATGTGCCGCTGCGCACAGCTGGGCAGCGTCTGAGCCGTCTGCTGCAAGTGCTCAGCGCTGCACTCCATTAATAAAAATAAAGCACATGCGCTGAGTAATCCCGAAGCTCCAATCTCAAAATTCAAATCCTGACTGTTTTAGGCCAAAATCCCAGGATCCCGCTGATCCCAATCCCGTAACTGGCCACCCTAATTGTTACTCTATTTAGAGAGTCAGTTACCTTGTAAAGCAAGAACATGAATGAACATGGAAACTGCACCAAGATTCGCTAATAAGAAATGAAAAGCTGCATACGGGGCTCAGGAAGGTAAGCGTCTGCCCGCTGGCAATGTAACTAGGTGCAGGGTAGAGGACTGGGCCTGGGTCCTGTAGTAGTCGCACCCCCTGCACCTACTATAGCTACGCTCTTGATTGAATTAACAGATTTAAAATGTTTTTGTGTGAAAGTAACATTTATAATATAGCATATTGCAAGTGGCTTCAATAGGGTCAGTGTCCCCCAAGGCGCCAAATTGAGTCTGAGTCCAAAAAAGGGGGATATCCTTTGAGATGGACGTGGCCTCACTGGAAGGGGTGTGACCTCACAGCACGACTCCATTTTAATCACACTGGGGGCAGTGCCAGCTCCTCAGTGACTGGGAGCTGGGTGCTACACAATAACATCACAGTGCAGCTCCCGGTCACTAAGAAGGACCTGGCATTTTGGTGTCACCCCCTCAGATGCAGCCCCCTAGTGTCACCGCTACATATTGCAGACTAAGAATGAGGTTGTAAAAACAATAAAAAAAATAACCAACACTAAAGTCAACTAGTGTTAATAACTTAGATAGTTGAATGGCATGTATTTGGCCTTTACTAGACCTAAAGCAGTTCTCATTGAGTTTTAGACACTGGCTGGTGTGTATGGGGGTCCCCTATCATATGTAGAGTACAATAATGTGGTATATATAGACAGGATCACCATCATGTGCTTTGTTATTGTGCATGTTACATTATACTGCATTACCAGGACTATGGTGTATACAGGGCCATAACTAGGCGAGTACGACTTGTCGGAGCGTCCTTTGGCTGCTACAGACAGGCACCCTGCATACGGTGCTGGTGGCCTCGCCCACTCTGCATGACGTCATGCACTTAGGGGGCAGGCCCAACACAGGGCGCTTCAGAGCCCAGCTACACCGCTACGTTTATACAATACATATATACATATATGACCATGCATATCTGAATTGTCTGCAAACTATGTCCTCTCTAATGGTTGGCTGGCCACACCTCTTAAGTTTAGGCCTCTACCACAGCAATCCTCCGATGAGCCCTTCATGCTCCAGTCCAACAGTGCCTATCACCACTTATCCTCTGCTTAATCATGACAGCAAAAAAAAGCATGACATTTGCTAGTATAGTATCCTAGCATGTACATGGACTCAGGTGTGAGTCTTATTACATTATTTTCTTATCATACAAACATATTTGTCACAAGTAACGGCTGGTCTGCAATCTCAACGTTTAACTTTTTAACAGTCACCACAGGGCTGTCTATCATAGCACATGGAGAAAGGGACGCCCGGCATACCGAATGTAGGTTAGCTGGTCATTGCGACGTGTTAGCCGCGGGGGGGGAGGGTTAGGTATAGGCACTCCCAGGGGGACTTAGGGTTAGGCACTCCCGGGGTATAGGCTAGGGGAAGGGGGGTTAGGGGTAGGCACCACCGTGGGGTGGTTAGGGTCAGGCACCTTCCACCCCCCCAGGAGGGTTAGGTTTAGGGTGCGGGGAGGGTGGGTTAGGGTTAGGCACCACGGGGGAGACTTAGGGTTAGGCATTACCCCCCAAGTCTTATGGGTTAGGCATGCCCAAGGGAGGGTTGGGGGGAGAGGGGAGGGTTAAAGATACTTACGAGCCGGCATTGGGATTTTAATCTGTCGGGCTTCTATCGTCGGGATTTGAATCGGCGGCTTGTAAGCCGTCAGTATTTCATACCTAACCCTGCAGAAGAACCACCTGAGAGACTGCTGCATGCTTTTGTATACAAATTGCTTTATGACTACTGAGGCAGCACTGAGGTCCCCCAAATTGTGAATCACTTTTATCAGCCCACAGACAAACCCCTTCTCAACTCCCCTCCCCCTCTCACTACTGTAGGTTGCATGTTTGTTATCCTTGTCTTAATACTCTATTATTTTGTTTCATGTGTTTGTTGATGTCACATCTGTTAGTTTGTACGTAACGTATGTATTTGTCTTTGTTTCTGTAATAGAGTTTATTAGGACAATTGGATTCTTTCGTAATTAATTTGTTACCTTATTGTTATCTAATGCTTTTTATTGCATTTCATATTTTATTCATTGTTGTACTCTACACATCTCCTGTGACACTGTAGACATAATGGTGTATCACTTATGTGCAGTGGCATAACTAGGGCAGGGTGAGCGGGGCACGTGCCCTGGGCGCCGTGGGACCGACCTGTCCTAGTTAGCCAGTGTAGTGCCGACCACAGTGAGTGCGGTCAGCACTACACATTTACACAGGACCAGCGGTAGGCTTCCCAGTGCCGGTCCTGTGCTGCACAGCCGAGCCCCTTCCCTCCCCCTGAGCACTTGCCCAATAGCGCCAGGAGGAGGGTGGCAGGTGGGCTCATGCTGTGCATAACACACACATCGCCGCCAGTGCTGGTGGCGATGTGTATGTTAATCAGCAGCCAATGAGAGTCAGACAGACTCTCATTGGCTGCTGCTGCTGCACACACATCTCCACCAGCGCTGGCGGCGATGTGTGTGTTAAACAGCAGCCAATGAGAGTCAGATAGACTCTCATTGACTGCTGCAGCGCCCACTGCAAGAGCCGGCTCCCTTCCGGCTCCTGCAGTGGATAATGGGAGAGACGTCATGATGTCTCTCCCATAATGCAGAGCGAGCCAGCCCGGGAGGACTGACATGCGGATGGCGGCGGGAGCCGGAGCGTGGATTCAGGTAAGTGTTTTTCTTTCATTTATTATTTATTTCCAGTGTGTATTTGTTGGGGGGGGACTCTTACTAAGGAGGGGACTACTACTGGAGGCACTGCTTCAGGGGGGGGACTCTTACTAAGGAGGGGACTACTACTGGAGCACTGCTTCGGGGGGAGGACTATTCCTAAGGAGGGGACTACTACTGGCGGCACTGCTTCGGGGTGGGGGCACTACTGGGGACTACTGCTGGGGGGGATTCTACCAGGGGCACTGCATTGGGGGACCACTTCTGGGGCCTACTACTGGGGCACCACTTCTGGGTGCACTGCATCATGGGGGACCACTACTGGGGCCTACTACAGGGGGCACTGCATCAAGGGGGGCTACTACTGGGGGCACTGCATTGGGGGGGACCACTACTGGGGACTACTACTGGGGGGGACTACTACTGGGGGCACTGCATCAAGGGGACTCCTACTGGGGCACTATATAAGTGGCTTACTACTGGGGGCACTGCACATGGGGGACCACTACAGGAGGCACTGAAAAGGGAGAACTACTACAGGGGGCACTGCATAGGGGGATAAATACTGGGGGCCTGCATAAGTGGGACACCTACTGGGGGCACTGTATAAGGGGGATCACTCCTGGGGGCACTGTAAAAAGGGCACTGCATATGGGGGATCACTACTGGGGGACTGCATATGGGGGATCACTACTGGGGGCACTGTATAAGGGGAACTAATGGTGGGCTGCATAAGGGGGACTATTACAGGGGGAGCTGTGTAAGGGGCACTGCATATGGGGGATCACTACTGGGGGCACTGTAAAAGGGATCACTCCTGGGGGCACTGTATAAGGAGCACTGCATATGGTGGATCACTACTGGGGGCACTGTATAAGTGGAGCTAATGGGGGCTGCATAAGGGGGGCCACTACAGGAGACACTATGTAAGGGGCACTGCATATGGGGGACCACTACTGGGGGCCTGTATAAGGGGAACTAATCGGGGGCTGCATAAGGGGACCACTACTGGGGATACTGTATAAGGGGCACTACTGGAGGCCTGCATAAGAGGGACCACTACTAGGGGCATTGTATACTGGGGGTACTATATAAGGAGTACTACTGGGGGCCTGCATAAGGGGGACCACTACTAGGGGCACTGCATAGGGGGGACTGTATAAGGGGCACTGCATTAAGGTGCAAATGGAAAGAAATGTTCCCAGTGACAAGAAAGGGGTGTTTGTGTCATGTTGATACACCCCATTTTTCAGTGGCCATGCCCCTTGTGACCATGCCCATTTTTCACCGCTCGCGATGCAGGCGTACGCACATAGTGTGGGGGGGGCTCCATTTTAAAATTTGCCCTGGGCTCCAAATACCCATTCCAGGCACCCTGTTGGCCAAATGCAGTGGCTCTGTGCCACTGCACAGCTTGCACACCCCTAGTCACAGCACTGGCGTGTGCAGCTTTTTTTTACATTTGCTTGAAGTATATCTAGAGAGATTCTTCTCCTTCGAAGGTCTATATTTTTTTAAATAGTATGTACTTGGTAGATAAGAATATTTGCCACCTCCAAGTCCTCAACCTGCCCTAGTGCTTGAAAACTGGGCTGTCTCTCCATTGAAAACCAGCCACAGGCTGGTTACTGCAGGGTTGGCATAAGGGAGAACAGAATGTTATTTGGCCTACAGATAGCAACAAAAGCAAGAAAGGAAGATTTTAGTCTCCATATGTACTATTACAGAAGAAGATAGTGGTGAACAAGGGTTTTAGGGAATTCTTTTATACACTTAAACTTTCTATGAAAATTCTGCATGTGTCTTTATTTGTTTTATTGTTTTGTTTGCCAGTCCTGGGGACCCAATCTTGTAAATTTCCCAACCAATAGAGCCACCCACATTCATAGCATCCCCGTTATAGTGGAAACTAGCTCGGTCTGTCTAGGACAGGGCTAATAGAAGATTTGGGGGTCTATGTACTAAGCCTTAATACAGTAATCAGATCCTAACTGTCATTTTTCAAACACAGCCTGTAAAGTGACAGGAGCTGATTGGTTATTTTATCTCCATCCATTTTATCTCTCTCCAAGGCTTAGTACAGTGGTTTAACAACCTAGCTGTCTCATAAAGATAATAGGACAAGACCTGATCACTGCCGTCTCTGATCTGTGCAGGGTTATGGTAGGAAATGGTAGTGTACGTCCCTCTCCAACTCCTTTTCTTATGGCAATAATTTTCTCTGCGATACTAAATTCAACTTAGTAATAAACTAGAAGCACACCGGCCACATCCTTGCTTGTACTGACACTTGCCCCTCAGCAAATGTGGCTCTCTTAATCCACAAACATATTGTGAGTACAAATCATAGTATGCAGTGGGTTCAAAGCTGCCCTACACACCTGTCATTTTGGACTCCAATGTGATAAAAGTTGTTAATCAAAGCGAACATCATTACAACTAATAGCTGGTTGCTCACCAGAACATACAAATCCTCATCGGTAGGCCCGGATGCCTCCAGGAACTCATGGCCGGCTGTGGTGCGAGTGTAATGTACTTCTGTCCCTGCCACTTTGTATACTCCGGGCCAGGAAACTGCCCAGTTTCCATTAATCACATAGCCTCTACTCGAGCTCATCAGGGCTGGGGAAAGCAATGTGGTAGTGACAGAGAACTATGCATAGTACAGTACTATGTTATACAGGGTTATTACACAAATTATTTTCCTAACCAGTGGATGATTGACAGTCTGAATTAGGGAGAGGTAAAGCTTGTATAGAATCTGGTAATTGAAAAGCTATGCTAGCTGGCACACTCCACTGTTATTCTACATGGAGATGAATAATAAGCAGAGACGCAGACAGAGGGTGTTATAAGGCTCATGAGAAAGATGGAAGGATAGGAGGGGGACAGCTATAATAGCAGAAAGTGCCTGGCCACTGCATTGCATCATTCTTATATTTTATTCTTTTTACTATTTATAAAACCAATGTTTCTTTTATTTACCTAAAATATTGCGACTTCGATCAGTCACTTTTACATGCCTTGCGCCAGCTGGGATTCGAGTCACATTTTTGTACCCAAAGAATTCTAATGAATAAAATAATAATGAAATAATGATCTGAAACATTGAGACCACATGTAATAACTGGACATTTCTATTAATGTTGTCTAATTTAGATTGGTCTTAAAAATGCCCAGACTATTATTTTGCCAGCTAAATTGTCTTTCATAATGGTTACAATATGACAGTTTTTAAAATATTGTGTATTTATATCCTATTTCTGAATCTACATCTAGTTTTTCTAGGGGTCTATTTATCAAATAATATGTTCGGGGGATACCCACAAATATAAAGTATCACCTGCAGTCCCCCTATTTCTGACAGCAGCAGCCACCATAGGTTTTTATGGGGGCTGTGAAGCTGTCAGATTATTTCAAGTTTGGCCACGGCAGCTAATGCAATCTAAAGATGACATTATCCGCTTTAGCCTATGGGCTACACTTCACAAAAATATACCAGGACAGAGCTCCCTCCCTGGCAATGGGGCTGCACATGCACGGTCAGGGGACTGCGCAGCACAGTAGCGCACAGAGGTCTCCGATATAAATAATAGCTAATGTGATTACTTACTACTAACACATCGCAGGGATGAGCTCCTTTCCAAGCCCTTGTCCCTGCATGTGTATTTTGATACATTCAACTGGTAAATAATATCTTCTTGCCATGAATAGCGGTGATAAGAAATTACGATTATAGGGTCTAAAACCCATTAATTGATAAATATCCCCCATAGTGTGACTTCAGTGTTATCATAAGTATCACATTTGCAATGTAGAATATTATGTACAATGAACAGGGATGTTTAAATGTAAATTAAACAGGTTATGTGGCTAATTAAAACCAGGTAAGGCTTATCACAGTATGGTAATAATGTGCATGCGCTTTCCATTTCCCCAATGTCACCATTGCAGTAGTTGTTTTTAAAATGCATTTAACTCTTTTTTTTAACAATATTTATTATTGTTAGCAATTTATAAACTATTTTTCTATTTTTGATTATAATCCTAAATAGAACTTCAGGACTTTGGACCATCTCCAGCTGTGAGTGTCAGGCAGTGAAGTAGTTAGGAGGGAGTGTGAGTGTGGCAGTATGTGAGTGTGTAAAGGAGTTGGAACAAGGAGGAGTACATTAAAGAGGCCACCCTATTGGCCATGCTTGCCAACATTTAGCTCCCTGCCGGGCTTTCACAGCGGGGGGGGGGGGGGGGGCCTCTCGCTGTAAAAGGAGCCGTGGTCCGGCAAATAATGCAACAATGTTGATATTAATGGTATTGTAAAGCAGGGGGCGGGTCCACGATGACGCGTTTCAGTGCGAATCGCATCACTGGCCCCCCTGCTGCCGGGATTCATACTGTAACTGCGGGGGGGGTCACCGGAGACTGGGAGGCTTTTGCGCCATTCCGGGGAGGCGGGAGCTGCCCCCGATTTTCGGGAGGCTCCCTGCCGAATCGGGAGGGTAGGCAAGTATGCTTTTGGTAGCATCTAAGCCAGATTTCATTTGCCACTATTAACAATTATCCAATCCTAGTTAGAAGCCTGTCAAAATGTTGGTAATTGTTGTGCCCACGAAAAGTTCAGCGCTGAAAGGGGTCATTTTTCTGTCATTTCTTCTCAGCAGCTTGGGGGGTGGGGGTTGGGGGGTGGGGCACCGCAAATGGAGCAACAATTGCCCTTATACCATCTGTAGGAATGTATTATAAGGATTTGATTGAGATAATTAGTCTAGTATCCTAAAGGTAAATACATAGCTGAACATAACCTGTAGAGGGGTATGGAAGCTGGAAAACATTCTGTATAAAAACACAGGAATCAGTTTGGCCACCACAGTTCTGACATAAATCAGTAGTGACTTCAGGACTCAGGACCCCATCGCAGCCAGCACTCTGTGGAATAAGCACAGAAGAAGATATGACACCAGATCAGATGGTGTAAGATGTGGCTGTGGATAGATTAGCTAGCATGATAACTGCTTATAATAATTAATAAGTCACTGCAATTCTCAGAGATTTACCTGCAACTTTGGCCTTCAAATCATGGGCTGTAATAGTGCACAATTTGAAAGCTGATTCGTTAAATTGCCATTAATGCACATTGGGTTAGAAACCCACTCATTGCTGGCAATCTGGTGTGTTTATAGTGTTTTTTTGTTTGTTTTATAAATACATTTTAAAAACAGAGTGGCACATTTCCCCCCAATTTAAAAACAGCACTAGTGTTTCAGCCAAGACGCTTTTGGGTAAATTGGGAGAACAGAATTTGCAATTGCCAGCACTAAGCAGTACCAGCCTGGGCTTTTGCTACCATGGGCGCCAAGAGGGTGGGGGATGGCTACTGATTACCCTGGAGGGTCCTATGCCACCTCCCCCTCCGTTCTCCCTGTCCGCAGCCCAGCACACACTGGGAGCAAGGGAGACTGGTGGGGTTGAACAGCAGCAGCAGTCTCCTCTGCCTTTGTGGGGGGAGCGATCACACCAATTGCGCCCCCCTGGATTTGCATCGGGCTGAGGGGCTAACGGCATCCCCTTACTGTGATTAGGCCATGCCCACTCAATAGTACTGGGGCCCAGGCCGGCTCACTACGGCCCTGTGTGCTATTAAAGGAGACACAACAGCATGAGGCCCAACTACCATAGTGCCAACCAGCCCTAGCCCTTAAGTATGGGGCTGGATAACTAGGGAGGTCAGGTCCACACAAACAAGAAGATGCCAGCCCTGTGCCAATAGCACTAGGGCTATTGCCCATGCTCCTGGGCTGTGGGCATGTGGTTACTAATATGTGATTAATATTACAAAAATATTTTCATTTACTGACAACTACAGGTCACAGCAAGCCCTGTAATGGAACATTTTAATGTCTGACAGGGCCTGTTGGCATTTGAAGAACAGCAGTTGTTCATGTTATGCCCCTTAGTAGTGTCCTAATTCACATTCACACAGTGCCCCAGTTTATATTATGAGATATTGTAGTGCCCTCAGTTCACATTACTCCACACAGTGCCCCATTGACATTATGCCACATTGCCCCAAGTTCACATTATGCCACAAAGTGGCCCCAGTTTACATTTTGTCATTATGCCAATGCAGTGATACAAATGGGGTGCTGTGTTATTTTTTTAAGCAAATATTAAGCCATAGGAAAAAAATGATGTGTTTCCTGCATCCATCTACATATCTCATTAACCAATGTTTATCATTACCTAAGCATCAGGCAGGCATCAGGCAAATAGCAGCAATTATTGTACATCTCAAGGGCATGCTCATATTCTCTGGGGTTTCATTGCTCTAGTGAAGATGTGGTGCTGCACATAAATGCTACATGAGGCAGGCTCACACACATTGGGGGGAGGTCACACAGACACTCGCACACACTCACACATACTTACACACACTCACATATACACATACTTACCACGGTATCGGTATGAATGACCACTGGACCTATGTCCAACGGTTCAAATCCTGACAGTGGATGACCGGCAGCCCTGAAAATCCAGATGGTAAGTATTTTAACTATTGCTAACCCTCTCGCTTCCCTAACCCTCCTATAGGGGTGCCTAACCCTAGCCCCCCCTGTAAGTGCCTAAACCTCACCCCCCCTTCCCCACACCCTAAACCTAAGACTCCCGGGGGTTACCAAACCCTAACCTCCCCACTGGGTGTGCCTAACGCTAATTCCCCCTTCCCCTACCCTAACACTCCCGGGGGGGTGCCTAATCCTAAGTCCCCCCGGGAGCCCTGAAACCTATGCCTCCCCCTCCACAGCTGTCCGCGCCCGGCTTACCTTTGGTATGCCGGGCGTCGGGCTCCCAGCGTAGATCTAATGACACTTGTCATTAGTATCCTGTCGGGATTTGACAGTAGGGAAGCCGGTGGTCGGCATTTCGACCATCGGCATCACGACTGCACACCCTTGCCACACACGCTGCTGTAGAAGATCAGGTCCCGATAGCCTGGATGAAGAAGACAGCGCTTTGGATGGTAAGTACTTACTGACTATTTAAGCTAAATGGAAACTTCCAATTGCTTAAATTAGTCATTAAGGGTGGGGGGCTGCTGCAGGGGTCCCAGAGCAATTCCCAACCATTTTTCCTAAAAATTATGGATTCTAGGAAAAATTAGTTATGCTCTGGGGCTGCAAGAAAAAAAAACCTCCTGCTTCTCAGAAAATGAAAACCCCACACCTAATTGAATAGCAGAAATCCCGCACCTGTGGGAAAAAAACTGCAGCTGTGGGCTTTAGCTATTCTCGCAATTGAATATGCCCACAAGAGAATCTGAAGCTACAGTGCCAGCCTTCATTTGTGTAGGGCCAGTGGAAGTAGGAGGAAGGAGAAGAGAGGAAGAAAGCTAGGGGTGGGGCTACTGATCTGGTTGGGGAGGGAAACCTGTCTGTGATAGGGGTTTACCAGGGTAGGTTCCTTCATTATAATCTGTATCTGCTTCTGGCACTAATGATCTCAATCAGCAGTTTGTAGTCAGGATCATTGAACCCACCGGTACCCCCCTGATGGCGACACTATCTATACCCCATAGCAACAGCACCCCTACACCCTCTATTGCTATACCCTTGCCATACGGCCTGTTTTCCACTTTATTACTCACTCAGGTCCTTAGGGGGTATGGGTATGGGATGCCGGTGCTCAGAATCCCGGTAGTCAGAATCCTGATGCTGGCATCCCGACAGGGTTAGGATACCGACACCTGTCGGTAGGTATCCTATTTTTTTTTTTTGCTCTGGTTGGGCCTTTTTCAGGGCATCACCACTTAACTTCACTTAGATATTTTTTCATCTCCTTTCTATTTGTTTGTCTATTATTTATGTAATTTTAACTCTTTCTCATTATATTAACACTTATTGATTTATCTTTACAAATTATACTTTACGCTTCACTATCACCTTTTTTCCCTTTTTCGTATGATGCCCTGGGGATGGTCCTTGGCTGATTCTTTTGGGGTTCCCTGCGCCTCGGACGTGAACCCCATAATGTTAGGGACGCTGTTAGAGGAGCCTTGACGTTGGCCCGGCGCTTATTCATATATTTGCAAATGTATGTAACTAATACCTCTGAATTTCTATTATTATGTAGGATTCAAGTATTTTTGTTGATATTGCTGCAGTGTGCTGGAGGGAAAATCCCTTTTTTTCTGTCAATTTTCCTGTTTATTATTATTCTCATTTGTAGCTTCCTTTTCTTTTATCCCAAGCTTCTCCTGGCCTCCCCTATCTCTTCCCTGGCCCTTCCCCATGAGGCCATGGCCCTTTTTCAGGTGCATTATCTTATGTCCCTATTTAAAATATGGGTGGGGTGCGCTAATGCTCTCTCTGGCACAGGGCACCAAAAAGTCTAGTTATGACTATGGGGTTAGGCACCATCAGGGGGAGGTTAGGGTTAGGCACCACTAAGGGAGGGGTAGGGAGAGGCAGGGCCGCCATCAGAGGGGGACTGCCGAGACGGGCCCACCCGCAATTCCGAACTGCTGCCCCTCTTGCTACATGATACTGCCCACTTGCTGTATGATCCAGCCCACCCACTGTCCAATCAGGCTCACCAGCACCGCCTACCGCTGACTGCCGTAGAATACACGTTAGAGGGTTTTTTCTAAGACGCTGCTTGACATCATTACGTAGTGCCGCGCTGCTGAGGAGCTACGTCGCGTGAGGAAGAGGACTGACTACTCAGCTGCCGGTATTTTATACCCATTCCCTAGTAGCCTACTTGAAATACATTGTATTTTTGTAATTTTTATTTAAGCAGATAAAATGGAGGAGATAATTTGTGCTATGAACCTGACGGGTTTGTAAGATTAATAGGGGTATTCAATAAGGGAGCGAAAACATCGTTTTTGCGTTAATATCGCACTTTTGACGTCATTATCGCAGGTTTGACTTTTACACCGTATTCAATTTCAAAGACTTATCGCAGGTTCGAAAAGTCTTTGATCAAAAACGGGGATAACTTTTCACCATTGAATAGGTGTCGAAAAAAAGTGCAGAATTGGGGTTTAGGGGTGCAGGCTTAAAAAAAATAGCCTGCACCCCTGGGAATGACATTTAAAAAAGAACTGTGTCAAAAAAAGTTTTTTAAAAAAAAATAGGGACACCCAAAAAAATGTATTTAAAAATTGGGGTGAAAAAAAAAAAATTTGGAAAAAATTGTTTAAAAATAGGGAAATAGGTTCAGGGCTATTCTGCAAGTATGCGGCAGATGTTTTCTAGAATATATTTATAGCGGCAGGTGCACAATTGCAGAATTTTTAAAAACTTTAGGGACTTAAAAATATGCTAGTACCCATTTTCATGTACCCCAAATTTGATGGGACCACTTAAAAAACGAAAAAAATAACCTAAGTGCTCTTCTGCATCACTTCTTCAATGTCGGGAAAAAACACCTGCCGCAGCTATTTAAATCCCCGACTTTCAATTAAAGGCTAAAACGGGGGTACCCATAGTGATCCCCCATGTTTTTACAACTTTAGGGGGGTCTTACAATTTTTTTAAGGAAAAATTCGTAACTTTACACAAATCCAACTTCGGAGGCTCCCGTTTTCGTTAATTTTATATTGAATACAGGGATAAGCGGGGGGGCGCCCGATACTTTAACGCAGGTAAAAACTCCGATATGAAACGTTAACTTCGACAGTGAAGTTAACGTTTCATATTGAATACCCCTCTAAGTCTTGGATTAATGTGCTTCTGTCGCAAATTAATCAAAGCCATACTAATCCATGCACATGTCCATAAATAAATGTTTGGGTCTGTCTTTAGAGCTTGGTCATGGTGTGTGAGTAAGTGGCACTCTTCGCAATGAGGCATCTGGCCACCCAACAAATTAGTTTTGCTGACAGGTGAAACTAATTTGCAACAGAAACATATTTAGCATTGCCAAATGAGATCTGTGCATGAACAGTAGTGAAGCTCATACAGCCTAATTTTATTCCTAAACAAGATGAGCACATGTACTGTATGAAAATGTACAAACACTGCTGCACAGGTAAATGCAATAAAAGTGCAGTAACTCATAGCAACCAATCTAATTTTATTTGTCACTTCCCTTCTGTAGTTTACAAAATGAAAAAGCATCTGATTACTGATACATATGATTTGTAAAGTAGTAGCTAGTTGTTGTTGTTTTTTTTGGTTTGTTTTGTGCACTGTTCTATGTGATTATTTGGAGATAATCACCAGGCATTGACCATTGATGCAGGTTCCACCAGGGTCTGGTCCACAACTGGTTCCATCCAACACTCGCCCAAAGCTGTAATAAAAGTTCTGTCCAACGGCCAAGCAGTTTAAATCACAGGCAGTGGGGGCTGAAAATACAAATATGATTAAGAAAGGGTATCCAGCTTCATGAAATCATTAGTAATAGACAATTAAAATTACTTGGAGCAGAGGGCCTGATTCAGACCCAGACGCAAGCGTTGAGCGCTCGCAACCGGGTCGACGGTGGCCCAGAGCGCATGCGCACGACGGAGCCGGCTCCGTCGTGCCCATGTGTGAGACCCGGATAGCGACGGGCAAGTCGTCGCTCCGGGTCTAGTACCAAAGGTGAGGTGTTGTCGATGTTGAGTGACAGCACGCCCCCTATGGTGGGCGGGCCGGGGGAGTGGCTGCCCAAACGGAGGCGTTCCCATGTGAACGCCTCCATTTGGAGCCGGCCCACTGACATCACTTGGAGAGATTTCGGCACTGTTTGAGCCGAAATCTCTCTGGGGCTTGCGGCAACGAGACCCTACCACAAGGGTGTTGTCGCAAGCCCGATGGTCGCGATGGTCTTGACCTTCACCCACAGCTATGCGAGCGGACAGGAGGCCACTCTAAAAAAAAAAATAGCCCAGCCCTGATTCAGAGCGAACGCTCTGTCAGAGCGTCCGGCTCTGAATCAGGGCCAGTATTCGGTATAGACAACTGTTTTAGATTACACAAAAGTCAAATATTAGGTTTTATCTATGATTTAATATACTTACATACTTTCTATGATTACCTCCATAAAACGGTACCCATTCATATCTCTGCTGAGACCATCCCGGGATGGGCCTATTGTTGTAGAGAGCACATTGCAGGTTCCTAAAGGGCACTGCATCTTCCGGACACAACTATAAAATCATATCATACATTAAAATGAATAATGACAAGACCACAGATATACTGTGCAGTAGGAGCACTGGGCTTATTCCTATCATTTTGATGAATTTATAAGTATCAGCAGGGATGCAACTAGAAATGTGATGGTTCCATAGCATAATTAGATGGAGTCCCAAAGAGGGACTCCCT
Source organism: Taudactylus pleione (assembly GCA_031769625.1). Classification (NCBI taxonomy): domain Eukaryota; kingdom Metazoa; phylum Chordata; class Amphibia; order Anura; family Myobatrachidae; genus Taudactylus; species Taudactylus pleione. The sequence goes on along the minus strand of JAUIMM010001030.1, from coordinate 13,228,397 downwards.
CCAAACCTTTCCCATACCAGACCACTCTGCAAAATAACCTTCCCTTCTGAGCAGAATTTAATATTTGAGCCCTAGAATTTTGGCTCATTAGGGATTTCTGGGACTTCAAATGCCTTGCGGTATTATCAGTCACACTTCAGGAAGCTCACTAAGCTCCTTGCTAACTGTGTAATCCTCTCTGGTGAATACTGTCTGGAGCAGTATGATTGGTAGCTACATGTACATGTTGCCCAATAGCTAAGAGGACACAATGGGCCCCATCTGCTGCCTGGTCTAATAGCAGGTACTAGCCCTGCAATTCTGACATCAGTATCATATAAGGATGGTCAGTGTTTCACAGTAAGATATTTTGGTCACTGCCTCTTTTGAATGTAACAATGACATTACCAGTACTGAACATTTAGGTTGATATCTGCTATAACATACGTGACACATAGGCTGAAATGGCTTACCATGGACTGACAAGATTTGTATTGTCGCTGTTCTCCTGCACATATTATGTCCCCAGTCTGTCTGTGAAAGGTGAAAGACAAATTACCTCTATGATACAACTATGCTACACTGTAATTCAAAATGATACAAAAAGAAAATGACAGGCTACTAAACTCTAGACAGGTCACGGGATTTCTTGTTGAATACAGGCTACATGTATGAAAGTGTCTTCTCTCTCATGCCACATAAGCTACAAGGTGTTGATCTGTGTGCTCAGGTGGCATTTGTGCTTTTGTGGGTTGTTAAAAGTCATTAAACCCCAGATAAATGACTTTATATTTACACATCCTCGGCGTGCTGGAAAATTGGTCTGTGCTTTCAGTGGTACTCCTTTTCCACCATCAAGAGCTATTTATATTTGGAATACAAAAATGTAATAAATATATTCAATAAATCAGACACCAATGAGAAGTGTTTTGTGGAGGTGAAGGGAAATAGAAAGTTATAATGAATTAGATTGGTGGGCACAGTGGTCAATTGGGCAAAAGAAGCACCATGCACATCTGCATTTTGACAACATTATAATATAACTCTCAGTAAGGGGTACATTTACTAAGAATCACGTTTGGTCGAGATTACAATCTCGGGTGAGTTTAGGCATTTTTTTCAACTCGCAAATTTACTAAAGACACACGGGTGAGTTTGGGAGACATTTCTCTATGTCCACTGAAAAACCCGGGTGAGATTGCAAACACAATTAAACTCAAAAGTACTTTCAATGAAAAAGATGCAACTCTGGAATTTACTAAGAATCGTGATTAAAATCATGGGTATAATTGTAGCAAACTTGGAGCTAAATAGAAGTTTCAAATAGACCACCTCCTGAGCTGCAAGTTTGTCAGAAACATACACAGATCTGTGTGATTTGTGTATGTTTCTGCATGTAAACTACCTACTGTAAAGTATTTTTCTGATTTTTCTTTAAATGACGTAGGGTCCCCCCAAAAAAGCACAACCAGCCTCGGGCACCTCAGCCAGTCCTGGTTCCAAAAAATATGGGGAAAAACGTATAGGGTTCCCCCGTATTTTAGGAACTAGCACTGGGCTGCTAAGCCTGTCCTGGTTTTAAAAATATGGGCAAAAAAATGCCTATGTTTTTTCCCCTGTATGTTTAGGAACTAGGACTGGCTGAGAAGCCCGGGGCTGGTTATGCTTTTTAGGGGGGGGCTCTACGTAATTTTTTTTTTTAAATTAACCCTTTTTTCACAGGTATGCCACACAAGCAGCCTGCACATATCTCACTGATATGTGCAGGCTGCTTGTTCAGGAGAGTTTGGCTGCAGTCAGACACTGCAAACTCGGGTAAGTAATCTCGATCTGATACACCATCGGAAAACACGATCTCAGCTAAACATACTTCTTAGTAAATTTACCCCTAAGTGTTCAGGTTCATAGTATCCCCATAAGAGCCTTGAACAGCAGCCAGGTTATAATTTTTGTTGCATTCACACAAGTAGCATGTCTAAGGATACCTACAGCACAGGATGCACTGTCACCTGATATATGATTACATACCTACTTACCTAATGTTTGTAACATAATATGTTACAGATCTTTGTGGCCAAATCAGGAAGCACTGGACAATTTACAGGTGTAGCTTCAAAGTGTAGATGCTTTTACTGCAACATAATCAAGTTGTACTTTTAAATTTTATGTATAATTTTCTGCCATCTATGTAATGGAAGCCTTATATCTTACATGACATTACTCCTATTTCTAGTCTGTGCTGTTAACATTTACATGTTCACACTTGTGACATGGGAATCAGTATGTATTATCCCAATGCTGGTTGGCCGGCAGGTGTGAAGATCCCGATAGCGGATTTAGGTACCCCCCTAACCCTAACCCTCCCTTGGGGTGCCTTCCCTAACCTACCCCCTAGTGCCAGCCGTAACCTCCCACTAAGTGCCTAAACCTAACCCCCGTCCCCGCAGCCTAAACCTAAGTCTCCCAGGGGAGGGGTGCCTAACCCTAACCTGCAGGCCGAAATAAAAAAAAAACCCGCCCTGATTCAGAACGAGCGCTCGCAAACAGCGAGTGGCTCTGAATCAGGTCCATATTCCGTAACGCTGTACAGAGAATATTTGCTCATTCAGTACCTGCCTCAGTGGAGCTTACAATCTTAATTCTTGAGCATACTGACTGTTACTATGTAACAATGATCAGGAAGGGTGTCTGTTTGGTTGATATTTAAATTTTGAGCAGTAAATGAGACAGTAATCTGCCTCAGATGATTTGCATAATTCCCTGTTCCAGTAGATGTAGTTTTATTTTATAGGTTTATCTCTCTTGCTGTCTCTGGAGTTATAATACCAACAGTTATATACCAGCGCCTGAATCCCGACACCTGTCAGACTCCCAGTGCTGGCATGCCAATGGTATGTAGTTGGGTTAGGAGAGGGTGGGAGAGTTAGGGTTAGGCACTAGTGGGAGAGTTAGGGTTAGGCACTAGTGGGAGAGTTAGGGTTAGGCACTAGTGAGAGAGTTAGGGTTAGGCACTAGTGGGAGAGTTAGGGTTAGGCACTAGTGGGAGAGTTAGGGTTAGGCACTACCGTGGAGGGTTAAGTTTAGGCACTGGGGGGAGGATTAGGGTTAGGCACTAGTGGAAGGGTTAGGGTTAGGCACTACCGTGGAGGGTTAAGTTTAGGCACTGGGGGGAGGATTAGGGTTAGGCACTAGTGGAAGGGTTAGGGTTAGGCACTAGTGGGAGGATTAGTGTTAGGCACTAGTGGGAGAGTTAGGGTTAGGCACTAGCGTGGAGGGTTAGGTTTAGGCACTGGGGGGAGGATTAGGGTTAGGCACTAGTGGGAAGGTTAGGGTTAGGCACTAGTGGGAGGATTAGTGTTAGGCACTAGTGGGAGAGTTAGGGTTAGGCACTAGTGGGAGAGTTAGGGTTAGGCACTAGTGGGAGAGTTAGGGTTAGGCACTAGTGGGAGAGTTAGGGTTAGGCACTAGTGGGAGAGTTAGGGTTAGGCACTAGTGGGAGAGTTAGGGTTAGGCACTAGCGTGGAGGGTTAGGTTTAGGCACTGGGGGGAGGATTAGGGTTAGGCACTAGTGGGAGGGTTAGGGTTAGGCACTAGCTTGGAGGGTTAGGCAGTGGGGAGAGAGGGTTAGGGGGAGGATTAGGATACTTACTGACAGGTGTCAGTATCCTAACCCTGTTGGGATGCTGGTGTTGGGATTCTGACCATGGGCATCCTGAGCGTCCCCGTCTGCACATGTGCACCACTGACATTTAGAAAAACGCAATTAATTAAAAAGTACTTTATTCAAGAGTAAAGCATCTTTGTAATGATATTAATCTGTTATTGCCATCCATCCTTCTAGCCTAACACACCTACTATAGAGCCTGATTCTGAGAAGGACACAGACTCTGCCGCGGCTGCTTCATTTACAGAAGCGCTAATTCTGCACCCAATTTTATAAAAACAGATGCAAACTTGCAGCATCTTGAGACGCTTCATTTTCGTCTATGGGCCTGATTCAGAGATAAATGGTAATGCAGCCGTGGAAATATGCAAGTTCTAATCTCAGCCTTCCTATTGTACATGACTGTGCGATGGAGTGTACGAGCGCTGAGACTCCTACTTTCAGGCTCTGTAGTCTGTGCATTTGTGATGGAGTTTGTAAACATACCAACATCGACACAACATCGGTAACACCATCGACATTTGCAGGTCTACTCTAGTTACTCTCCTCAAATCCAGCTAAACATGGCCTCTGAAGCATTGTATTTGTGATTGGGAACGCAGCAGACATGCCTGTGACGCTACCATAACATGCCCATGAATTGGCCCCTTCTCAAGTGTTAGCGATTCTAAACACAAATGTGAACGCATCACTAACGTTTGGCCAAGCGTGCACAGTAAGGGATTTTAAAACCTTTTGCCCATGTGCTCAACCCAAGTAAATATCAGCACTGCGTACATCTTTGAATCAGGCCCTATATGCGTCTTTAGACACCATCAAAACTTACTCCAGCCCTATGGCAGTTGCAGTTTCTCCGTCCAAGTATAGCTACCTGTGGGAGCAGGTTAGCATCTTTGGATGCAGCCGCTTTCAGCATCGCGCCCACATCAGCTTAGCCACACCCCTGTTGCCTCCCAGGTATGCCCACTAATAATCACCTCGCGTCCGAATATGAACTGCGTCTCTGAGCGGTAACAAATATCGTTCAATCGTTCATTATATCGGCCAGTGGATATGCCGTCAACGACCAGCGATGCGCACCCCCGATGCTCGTTGACGAAGTCGCTCATCGCCCAAACCTGCTGTCCAACCTGATGATATCGTCAGGTTGAGTAGGTTCGAGGATAAGGGAGGGTGCCGGCACTGAACGATATTGTGAATGATATCGTTCAGTGTGTGTGCTCAATGTCGTTATGGCCACTGAGCACTCTGCTGCCGGGGACTCATGGAGCGATATCGTGTAGTGGATATGCGGCATTACACTACAACATCAGCCAACTGCATGTGGCATTCACACTACCTAATCTGCATCAGGCCCCTCATATTCAACAACAATTGCAAATGACATTTGGCAATTTTTTTTCACACAAACAAAACACATATGCACACATTATGGCTGTGTTTAAAAATAAAGTTATATTATTCAAAATGTTGATAGCAAGACTGCTCACCGTAGACAGTGGCGGGTTCTAAGTGTCACTCCCTCCTGACATGTGCTTGAGCATGTAGTCCAAGACCCCCATGCTGTCCAAACTCCAGAGGATGAGTGAGGAATCCTTTCACTTTGCGGCCTCCTGTTTTCTGTCACCTATTATTGTGAAAGAATCAGGAATGGAGATAAGCCTTTTTTTTAGAAAAGGTGTGACACGGGTGACTACTTTCTGGTGTACCATGGTCACATATTATTTTAGTTATGACTGAAGTGAACAGATACTGTAGCTTAAGCTTCACCTAGGGCAATGTTCTGTACATAATAGTTTGAATACGGTGTCAGTGACAAAGGGTTACTGACAGGATGTTAGCCCTATGGTAACATGTCCCCAGCAGCAGATACATTTTAGAAGAGGACTTGTGGTAAATTTTCAAATAATTTTTTTTGTGTTGGTTTCAAAACCGATGGAAACCTCTCGGTATAGATGGCAAGTTTGTGTCTAAACAATGTGTATTTACTATCTGTCAGTTTTCAGTATCATTTGAAACTGACAGCGATGTTGGTCAGTTTTGTCATCGGTTTTGATATTTCCAATGAATACTGCATGCAATTTCTACATCAGAAACCCTCTATAAGCCCACTGACACCAGAACAAGCATTGCCTTATGGTGAGGGTGTAGTCAGGTGGTTGGAGATAATAGGTGAGAGGTGATTTGTAAGAGAACTTTGGTGAGTGTTCCTGGGATTTCTGAAAGTAATCTTGTCATTTTTTGTATAGTATTCTCTGAGTTTAAAGTTTGTCTTATTGTTTTGTTTGGTGTCAATTTTATTTTCCATCTTGTAAGTGATTATTTGTGTGTGTGTCTGTGGTGTGTTTGTGAGGATTGTAGTGTTATGCTGGGTACACACTGGCCGATGTATTGGCCGATCGATTGATTGGCCAATATATCGTGCTTCCATCGGCCAGTGTGTACAGACGATATGTCTGTGAACAACGTTGTTCACAGACATATAGCATTGGCTGTGCTGCACAGTCAATAAATAGATATGTCTGCAGACATATCTGTCCATCGGCAAGTGTGATCGCCCGTACACAGGGGTGCAGAGGGGGGGGAGGGAGAGCTGCGAGCGGGTACTACTTACCTGGCTCCAGCACAGCTCCCCATCCACAGCAGCCCAGCACACGCTGCACGAACAGTCTCCTATGCCAACACTGATCGCGCCCCGCATTGGCTGTGCGCCTGACTGAGGGGCACACAGCCCCCCCACCCCCAGTGCGCAGCAAAAAAAATTCCCCGAGGGGGGTGTGGCCACATTTCCCACAATTAGGCCATGCCCCCTACCCACCCCCAGTCCGGCCTGACCCACTGCAGCATGCAGATGATGGTTGTTCAGTGTGTAAGAACGACCATCATCTGCAGATATATCTGTCAGGTGTGTACCCACCTTTAGTGTAGGTTTTTATCTTTCAGTGTTTGTCTTGTCTGGCTTTTTGTTATTTGTTTAGATAGAAGGGGAGAGGAGAAGGAGCAGAGGACCCACATGCACAAACCTGAGGCCCCATCCCCAGCCTCACTTCCTAAAAGGAAACTAATGTCCAATTATTTGCTGACATAAAGTTTACATTTCACCATACTTACCATTAACATATTTATTTGTTTATTTATTTATTTGTTCTTTTGTATTTTGCAAAGTTACACCAAGGGGCCTATTCATCATCACTTAATTTCTACAAAAGCAGGTGAAAATACACATTTTCACCTGCAATTGTAGATATTAAGTATTGGGGCCATTCATCACAAAGGTAAAGCAGGAGATCTCACAGATATCTCCTACTTACCTTCCTTTTGCGGAATGGCCCATTGTCCCCATACGCTCGCGGGGACAGCTTATTTTCACATCAGCTGTCTCTACGTCAGGGCAATGATGAATTGCTGCAGCGTCATGACTACTCCCTGCTCTCCCCATCCCCTGCTGCTACAGCAGCCTATCAGAGGAGCCCAGGGAGGAGTCACCTCCGCCTGGCTGTTTACTGCCACAGTGCCCCCTCCCTCTACTCTGCCCTACCTCCGCCGCTGCTGTAGTAAGGTGATCACCACCTATTAACTGCCAGTGTCCCCCGCTATGTCAGGTGTGACCTAACATATGCATATGACAGGTCACCACTTCTTAATCAGAGATAATTGGTAAAACCGAACCGCTCATCTCCTCACACTTCCCTCTGCTCCCCCCTCACACTGTCCGCTACCTCCAGCTCCCAGTACTCCCTCGCACTGCCCCACATGCTGCAGGGAGGTGACCCGGCAGCCGGCACAGAAGGGGACAATCCTACTGCAAGCAGAGGACCGAAGAAGAAGACTGCATCGCTGGACCCATGGATACTGGATCGCATCACAGGATAGGTAAGTATTCCTGAACTGCTCCTTATCTAAGCTATAGATCGCATCAACCTGATGCGATCTATAGTGATAAGTAACAATTCACCACCACAAATGTACATGAATAGACCCCTAACTGAGCACGCAGTGATAATGGATTAAACCACTAATTAAGCAGCTAGTGGTCTTGTGCCAGGCATGAAGATATATGCAGGCTCAATATCTACAGTAAAAGGCACACATAAGGTATATACATTAACCTACTGAGGCAGTTGTTTGAAACTTAAAACGAGTATCTGGGGCGTTGGCTATAGGTGGGCTTAGCCTTTGTGTCTAAATATTGGAACCAGTCCTTTGTTTCTTAGCTTCAGATGGAACATGAAGGAGACACTGTGCCCTGTCCCAAACCGTCTGACTAATAATTCTGGGTATCTTGTGTGACTAAGACTAAGTGCCATTTTTTTGGATGTTTTACCACAAAATAGCATTGATATACCCCGCCCTAAGAGTCTTAAAGTCCTATTTATTATTAGGTAGGTGGTGAATATTAAAATATTGTAACAATTCAATATAGCTATGGTGCATACTTGCCTACTCTCCCGAGAGTCGTTAGAGGCTCCTGATTTTTCGGGTAACCCCCGCACCCCTGAAACAGTAAGCAGACCTTCCGCATCCCACCCACTTCCTAGTGAAGTGACCAGGATGGGGAGATTTTCAGAGAAATGTGAGAGGGGGCGGGGCTAAATGACCTGCTCCCGGAAATGATTCCTGATAGGTCAGTAAGTATGCTATGGTGCTGGAACGGCTGCTCTGAAAAGCAACCATCTCTGTCATACTTACCACAGATGATTCCATCATTAATTAATAGCTCCAAAATGTTACAGTGCTGGGACTGACCCGGCAGTGTTAGTATGCATAATAATAATATGTGACCTGAATTTACACATGCACACTGCCAGAGAAAGGAGCTGGACTCTGGGAACCAACACCATCTGAAGTGTGCTGAGTACTGGGTAGCCACATCGATTCCCTAATATTGAATGGGCCCGTAACTTAAAACATGCGGTACTAGTGGTGCTAACTTTGACTGAGGCTAACTCTGGCTGATGTTGACTCTGACGCTGACATAGATTCTGACTGATGCTAACTCTGACTCTGTACCACAGACACACTGACGGAAGACTACTTGACTGAATATCTACAGAACATCATGTTTTAACCACATGTTGAGGGGCTAACAAGAGCCTCTCCTTCAGTGAGGTACCTCAGCACTGACTAAATGGCTAGTAGCACCTATATTTACTTGACTCCTTTCCACAAGCATTTATTTATTGTCTCTTAAGTGGCCTAAAACAGCAGGCTTGGACTGGGCCGGCGGTGGGCCCCGGGCATTCATAGCCACACCCTCAATTGCAGGAGGGCGGGGCCTAAAACAGGTCACCGAGGCCGTTCATTTCAGCAGGGCAGGCTGCACACTGTAGCTCTTTTCCGGGCAGTCATCCGGCTGCTAACTGTCCTGGCAGAAGACTGCAGGCTGTGAGATGTTTTTTTTTCCCCCTTCACTAATGTCCCCTGCCAGGTCCCACGCTGCTCACTGGAGGTTTGTTTACACTACCAGTGTCAGTAACCAAGCCCCCCTCCCCCCAGATCAGCCACCAATCAGCTGGTTTTATTTCTCTAGAGACCTGCCCCCTCCTCTCCACCCTGGGTCCTGCAGCAGGAGTGTGCTTCAAGTTCTCTTCCCCTGCGTGGCTGCTGGCTTCCTGCTCTCAGTGAGGGACCCTGGCTTGCAAGTGCTTTATATCAATGTCTACTTCAGCCAAGGTCCCCAGGCATCTGTGTTTAGCATTACTACAGGTAACAAAGTGCAATACAAAAATGCTCTTAAGTGTGACCCCCCTGCCTACACATGTCTCTAATCTCTGCATCCCTCTCACTGGAATCCTTGTAACTGCTTCCTCTTCAATGCATCAGCCTCTCCTGTAACCCTCTCTCTGCTATGCCAGATGTCTATATATTGCAACACAGTGTTTATATATATATATATATATATATGTAACACATTAGCAGACTTTCAGCACAACTGTAGGTAACCATATGAGTGCAGTGGCACATATATAGTAATGTAAACAAATTAATCCAGAGCCAGCACATCCATATCAAAAACAGTATTTTTATAAAGTCCAAAAAGACATCATAGTAGCAGCAAAATATCCATATAAAAGTGTGTTATCAGGATGACATGGTATATAGAACAGCAATAGTCCAGTGAATACTCATCATAAGCAAAGTGCAATGCCAGTAGCCATCACCAAATGACAGACTCGACGGCCGTTTCGGTGTACCACAGCCACCTTCGTCAGGAGCCCAAGTCATAATACCACACACTATGGGCCTGATTCAGAGCTGAACGCTCTGACCAGAGCGCTCGCTCTGAATCAGGGCCCTCCTCCATGAAAATGGAGCGGCCTCCTGGCCGCTCGTATAGCTGTGGGTGACCACCCACAGCATATGCGAGCGGCCACAAAGATGGTCGCGATGGTCTTGACCATCGCGACCATCGGACTTGCGATGGAGACCCTGCGGTAGGGTCTCCCTGCCACAAGCCCTGGAGTGATTTTGGCTCTATCAGAGCCAAAATCACTCCCACTGACATCACTAGTGATGTCAGTGGGGCCGGCTTCAGACGGTAGGCGTTCCCATGGGAACGCCTCCATCTGGCAGGCACGCCCACCAAAGGGGGCGTGCTGTCAATCAACATCGACAGCACGCCCCCTTTGGTGCGAGACCCGGAGCGATGGAAAGCCCGTCGCTCCCCGGGTCTCGCGCATGCGCACGACGGAGCTCCCTCCGTCGTGCGCATGCGCAGTGGGGAATATCGACCCGCTTGCGAGCGTCCTGACGCTCACGAGCGGGTCTGAATGACCCCCTATGTTTATATACCCAGCAGCCTGATTTCACAATTGGTAAATCACACTCACCTGTCTGCAACCCTGCTGTCTCTGCAAACCTCGCACCGGAAGTAGTGCCCCGTTGTCAAGGTAACAAAGTTAAACTACCGCAGGTGACGTATAACAAGAACGCGTCACCACGTCAACCAGACTAAACACATTACCGGCAGACTGATGAACTAGCTGGAAAGAAACATATCTCATTTCCAGCTACAAAAGGTTCTATACCTGCAAAAAGGACTTATATAGCAAAAAGTCACACATTAGTGACATTGCTATATCACAATAAAGATGTATTTACAGCTAGGAACTAATGTTTAGCATAAAGGATAAATAAGATTATATAGAAACCCAACAACGAGGCACTGCCATGGGGTAAAATATGGCCCCTGCCTATGCAAATCTTTATATGCATATTATGAGAAACAACATATCATGGCAGACCCCACTTTTTCTGAAAATATATTTTTTTACGTTCGTTATATAGATGATTTATTTATGGTGTGGACTGGTGGCTTGGAACTGCTGACCAAATTTGTGGATAAGCTTAACTCTCTGCCTACTACCATAAGATTCACCATGGCCTATAGTGAGTTAATGATTAATTACTTGGATGTTTTTGTATACACCAGTAATAATACATTGTGTACCAGGCTATAGAGAAAACCAACAGATAAGAATACGCTATTATCTGCAGATAGTTTCCATCCAATACCGTTGAAACGTGGTCTACCTTTGTCTCAATTACTTAGGGTGGTACGTATCACCTCTGATGCTTCTGAACTCCCCTTAGCATTGCAACAAATGGGTGATAGGTTCCTTGATAGAGGATATCCTGCAACAGAAATTGATGATGCCATTAAACAATGCAATGGACTTACACAGTCGAGTGCTTTATTGTACAGCAAGTGCAGTGACCAGAGCAACAGACTTACTTTTGTTTCCACTTACTCCATTGCCTCTGCACATATTCGTAATGTCATACTTAGGCATTGGCATATTCTACAGTCCGATGATACTATAGGATCTCAATGCCAAGAACAGCCAATTTTTTGTTACAAAAAAAGCAGTAACATTATGGATGGGATAGCGAAATCTGATATTGGACCGATTAAATCTACCACCTGGCTGAAGCCTAATAATGGAGCCTTCAAATGTCACGGCTGTGTGAACTGCCAATATCTGATACAGGCGCTTCCTTTTTGAACCCTACGACTGGTAGGGAATATAAAATTAACCATCACCTAAATTGTGACAGTCGGTATGTGATTTACATCATCATCTGTCCTTGTCACCTCATTTACGTTGGCAAAACAATACGTACTTTAAAGGAGAGAATTGCGTTACATCGCTCTTCGATTAAGAAAGCCATGAGTGTGATGGATGTCAATACACCCCCTGTTGCACGACATTTTGTCTCTAAGGGACCTACTCTGAGGGATTTTCGATTTTTGCCGATTGATCACATACCTCCAATGAGAAGGGGAGGTGATCGAGGCAGACATTCTGCAAAGAGAATGTGTATGGATAAATCGTTTGAATACGATCGCTCCCTTTGGTCTTAATGAGGGAATATCATTGAATTGGTTTTTGTAATATTAATATCTGTATGTAAAGTGCTATGGGTTTTTTTCCTTTGCACTGATAGGCTAATGGTGAATCTTGTGGTGAGATTATAATTATTTACATGCTTTTTTGATTTCTTTTTTATCCTATTTGTGGTTACAATTTATTATATACTTACCAGCCTTTGTTCGCTTTGGTGCAATCTAGCTCTTTAAGATTTTTTATTAATATTAGATAGGTTAGTACTGGTCCCTGTACACCTTTCCTGGGTTTCTATATAATCTTATTTAACCTTTATGCTAAACATTAGTTCCTAGCTGTAAATACATCTTTATTGTGATATAGCAATGTCACTAATGTGTGACTTTTTGCTATATAAGTCCTTTTTGCAGGTATAGAACCTTTTCTAGCTGGAAATGAGATATGTTTCTTTCCAGCTAGTTCGTCAGTCTGCCGGTAATGTGTTTAGTCTGGTTGCCGCGGTGACACGTTCTTGTTATACGTCACCTCCGGTAGCTTAACTTCGTTACCTTGACAACGGGGCACTACTTCAGGTGCGAGGTTTGCAGAGACAGCAGGGACAGCGCGCGTGTGAGCGTGTGGATGCAGACAGGTGAGTGTGATTACCAATTGTGAAATCAGGCTGTTGGGTATATAAACCTAGTGTGTGGTATTATGACTTGGGCTCCTGAATAAGGTGGTTGTGGTACACCACAATGGCCGTCGAGTCTGTCATTTGGTGATGGCTACTGGCACTGCACTTTGCTTATGATGAATATTCACTGGAATATTGCTGTTCTATATGCCTGGTCATCCTGATAACACACTTTTATATGGATATGTTGCTGCTACTATGATGTCTTTTTGGACTTTATAAAAATACTCTTTTTGATATGGATGTGATGGCTCTGGATTATTTTCTTTTTATATATATATATATATATATATATATATATACATATATATATATATATATATATGCATGCAATGTATATACACATATATACTGGGTTACCACAGCATGCCGAACGTTTCCTACTACTGCAGTGTATGTGCATATTGCCTACTATGTACTATGCATGTGTATATCTATAATATATATATATATATATATATATATATAGATATGTCTTGCAATGTGTGTATGGACGGTCCTTTGCAAGTTTCTATTTATAACCAGTCCCTGAGAGCCTTTTACTATTGACTGTTGTAATGCCGGGCACCTACAGTATGTGGACATTGTATGTATGTATATATTGTGTATGTATATATATATGTATATATGTATATATATAGGTGCCAAAATAACGTTGCCTATTTTTTATTCCGACGCCGGATCTAGACAGACGCCATCCCGAATGAGGTAAGTCGGGGTGTCTTAGCTGTTAGCCGTCAGGGGGAGTGTTCAGGTTAGGCAGCATAGCGTGGTTAGGTTTTGAGGGGGGTTTAGGATTAGGGACCCCTAGGGGGGCTAGGGTTAGGCACCACTGGGGGGGTTAGGGTTAGGCACGAAGGGAGGAGATTTAGGATTAGGCACTAATTGAGGGGGAGGGTTAGGGTGCGGGGTGGGGGGAGGGTTAGTATACTTGCTTGACCCCTGTCGGGATACCGACCATTGGGATGCCGCTGTCGGTTTCCCAACTGCCGGTATTTCATACCCATTCCATGTACAAACGCTGGCCTCTAGGGACTACATCAGCTGCAGCCCCTAGAAGCTGGGTAGGGCTCGTCGAAAAGCAGAGGAGTGGCTTCCCATTATAAGCACTCTCTGCTAATTGCGGTCTGGATTGGTAGTCCCAGTGGGAGAAAGCACCCGGCCCCTGGGGCTGCCTGTCTGTACGTGATTAGCAGATAGTGGTTCTAATAGGGAGCCACTGCCAGTAAACTCTCTACCTCACTGGGGTGCCAGATTTTATGGGGAGGTGGGAACTGCAGCCACTTATTAAAAGGGTCACAGATTATTGATATTGTAATAGTCTGGGATGACCACACCCCTCTAATTGATGGCTACACCCCTTCAGTGGGCCCCTGCCATTGCATTCCCCTGTGGGCCCTTCATGACCCAGTCCGACACTGTACAACAGTCTATCTTTCCTAGCTAGCTCCTGTTCTTTACTGTGTATATCCCAGACAGAGGGCCTGCAGAAGCTGGCCCTCCTCCACTAACCCCCTCACTGCAGAGTCCATTAAGGAAGTGAGGGTTACACCAGCACACGGTATGCCATGCTAGGTCGGTTCCATCATATGATAAATAAATGAAGTATTATTGTGGAATTACAAGTCACAGCAAGGACTGGCGGTCATTGACAGCTTGCTCATTATGCACACTGGCATGTATGGAATGGTTTGCTTATTGGAGGGTAGTCTCACCTCTCCTTCGATGTTATACTACAGCAGGCCCCCTGTGGTGGTTGACTCTGAGTCGTTTAATGGACCTTGGTATAAATCAAAGGTGTACCCATTTGGCATACAGAGACCTCATTGTATTTGGAGCTGGACCTCCCAGACCCTGCCCCGAGTTAATCTTAGCAGTCTTTTCAAGAGAATATGGGCTCTGGACTAATGCCACTTCCAGCACAACATGGCCGACCTCAAATGGAGGGAGCCTTGCAAAGTATTAATCAAGCAGCCAGGGCAACTACCTGAGTCACCACTGATCAGCCCTCTTAACCATAAGTACTGCAGTACTGGTGAGAGGGGATTCCAATGTATTTAACTTAATTTAAAATGGACACCTAGCTTTTACCACACCTGGGTCTGTCATTCCTCCTAATTTGGCAGGTTCCTTGAGGACTCTTATGAGCTAGAGATGCACTCCTCTCTATAAATTCACAAGAAAAGGGAGGTTCACAGACAGTGGAAATTAAAGCAACACTGTGACAGTTTTTATAAATGTTATGTAGAATCTGATTGGTTGCTATGGGCAACATCTCCATTTCTAAAAACTCTCACTTTAGTAAATATACCCTACTGTCTGTTTGAGAGATGCCTGGGAAGTAGTGACAGAAGCTCACTGTTTATGATTTGTAGCTGGCATGAAAAGGGTGAGAGTCATGTTTTACTATTCCTAAAGCATGAGAGTGTTGCTGCAGTTGATTGAATTGAGTTTAACCTTTTGGGTATCCCAGTTGCTTCTCAGAAATCAGATAGCTCAAAGTAATCTGAAGAAAGTACACTCACTTTTACTCCTCTCAATTACATTTGCAAAGTGGCTGGAGAACCTTGTATGTATTATACTGGGGACCCATAATCCATCCATCACAATAAGTGATCTGCTGTAGACCTTATCCATCGTGTCACATTTTCTGGTGTGTGTCTTTTTCTGCTTATGTTCAGAGCACCAATGTGTCCAATCGTAATTGAGCCTCAGATTGTAGCACATATAAAGGCCCCCATACATCAGAGATTGATTGCAGCAATTGTGCAATTTGTGTATAAAAATCTTTCCCTTTTTCAATCGATTGCAGAATTGCCACAATCGATTGAAAAAGGGAAAGATTTTTATACACAATCGATTACAAATTGCACGATTGCTGCAATCAATCTCTGATGTATGGGGGCCTTTAAATAATGTGTCAGAGAGGCAGCAGCTGGATTATTTAATCAGATTAAGAATAGCACGCATAATATGCAATTTCCCACACTGTGTTTACTGGTCTCAGTGATCTCAAATTGCATCTCACAAGGTCAAGTTGTTAGAACTTAATATGAAGGCAAACAGTTGGGATGTGACTTTTGTCTTTCCTTACCACTACAGTTCACATTCATTAACCCTTTTCCTGAACTAACCTCCCACCATTTTTTCCTGCTCTTCCCATTAAAATATTGGGAGCTAATTTGTTTGACATTTTTGTTTTTATATTCCTGTTATGAGTGTTAAACCACCACCCCAAAAGCAAGTAGCATATAATTGGAGACTGCACAGTACTGCTTACAGAGCTGGATGTAACATTACACACAGTAGCCAGTGACTAGAGGTGGCTCAGGCTGGGAGGAAGCTCTCTCCCTGTACATCAGAAACCTTTCTGTGTTCTTCATTAACAAGACCAATGAAAAGCTGGAGAGAGAAATGTCAACTTATGTGCGTTTTACAGCTGCTGAAGTGTTACATAAGCTAAGTGGGTGATGATTTGCCTGATCAACTTGATTCATCTAAGTGGATGGGCCACACAGTTCAAAACACGTAAAGATTTTTTGTCCAACCATCCAACTAGTTGATTGGTTGGAATGAAAATCTGGTAAGGTATGAAAGCAAATGACAATCAGCAATTTCCTACCAAATGCCAGAAAATGGACAAAAATTGTTTAGATCAAACATTTAACAAACTTGTCTGACGACCATTTTCATCTGTTTTCTGGCATTTAGAAGCAAATTGCTGAGCATCAGTTACTCCCATAAGTTACCAGATTTTCATTCCAACCAATCAACTAGTTGGATGGTTGGACAGAAAATCTTTACGTGTGTACCCAGCTTTAGAACTACATAATGATCTGTGTTAAAGATGTACAACTAGTGTATAGGATAAAAAGGGCCATGATTGTGTGTATACAGGCTCTGATTGTGTACAGGCTCTGATTGTGTACATCACTGCCTAGATGCATATACGAGTGTGGGTCTCCCGGCCAGGGGATACTCATACCACTTTTATCATTATCAACAAATATAACATTTGCTAATTTAGACTAGTGTGGCAAGAAAACTAGTTGATTGTCTAGGCCCTAGACCAGGGATTCCCAACCACGGTCCTCAAGGCACACTAACAGTCCAGGTTTTAAGGATAGCCATACTTGAGCAAAGGTGATTTAATCAGTATCTCAGTTATTTTGATTTAACCATCTGTGCTTAAGCATGGATATCACTAAAACCAGGACTGTTAGTGTGCCTTGAGGACCGAGGTTGGGAAGCACTGCCCTAGACAATCAATGGTATTTGGGTGTAATATATGGGTCTGTGTACTAAACCTTGGATGGAGATAAAGTGGACGGAGATAAAGTACCAGCCAATTAGTTCTTAACTGTCATTTTTCAAACACAGCCTGTGACATGGCAATTAGGAGCTGATTGGCTGATACTTTATCTCTGTCAACTTTATCAGCCAATCAACTACTAACTGCCATGTCAGGTGCTGTGTTTGAAAAATGACAGTTAAAAGCTGATTGGCTGGTACTTTATCTCCGTCCACTTTACCTCCATCCAAGGCGTAGTAAATAGACCCGTGTTTGAAAAAAAAACAGGAGCTGATTGATCCACTTTATCGCTCTCCATGGCTTAGTATATAGACCCCATACTGCACATGGCACAAAGCCCTACAAAATAAAAAAATTTGCACAGTTCACTAAAGTTTCTATTTTGCTTTTTGAACAGTGGGCAATGAAGCAATGAGCTGTGGATAAGATCACTAGGGAGTGTGTATGTGAGTGTACAACTAGAAGTGACTACAAATGTCCCACTGCCAGGCCCAGGCTCTTCTGAGAACATATAGGCACGCAGCTGCAGATGACAGTGGTTTGGATCAGATTTTGGCCCTGATTCAGACCCACTCGCAAGCGGGCGCACGTACGTTAGGCGTACGTACAAAAATATTTAAATTCAATGGCTCGCTCGTATTTTCGTTCGCATCTAAAATTCCTCCCTAAACTCTGACGACCCCTCCTCTAACTAACGAGCGTACGAAATAGCGAGCGTACATCCCCGAAATGGCTTGAAAGGAACGCACGCACAAGTATAAACAGGAAGTGGCCTTGTCAGATGTCGATTACCTGCTCCTTTATTCTGCCTACCTCCATCAATCGTATCATGCCAATCAATGTATCAATTAGCTTAATTGTTTGTTTTTTTTCAACACAATGCAAGAAACTTTACTCTTGTCCGTGTTTGTGTTTACCCGCAGAATACGTACGGATGAAACATTCGCTTTTATTGTTCAAAAAACATGTGAACCACAATTAAACAATTGTTCTATTGCTGTGGATCCCCGCATATTTCCCTGGGTTCATTTCTTTATTTAAATTTGCTTACGCATGTCACTGCATCAAGCCTATCATAACTCTCCAGAGATTTCTGGCCCTGTCGAACACATGACTCATACACTAACCAATAAAATTGCTCCTGTTAATTTCCAAAATACATTAGCCAATCAGAAAATTTTTACACACTTTATCAAAAATGATTTTTAAGAAAAACACCATTGCCATCATGAGAGCCTCCGCATTCACCAGGCGCGAGCTGCTGGTGCTTACGGAGGTCATGGATCGCCGGATCACCAGCTAGCCTCCACCCATCACCAACCGGCAGAAGCGCTCCGCGTATGCGGAGGCACGGTCCCGCCTGCGGTCCTTCGGCTCACGCCGCAACATCGGGCAGCTGGAGCGCAGGTGGTCCGACCTGCAACGGCGAACGCCCCGCTTGCTGGCATGCTTTCGCATGCAGATCGAGGAAAGTAAGTGTTATGTATTGTGGTTTTAATGTTTGTGTTTGTGGGGCAAACTGCGTGTGCATGTTTTCCTGTCTGTCCTATTTATTATTTGTACTCATATCTGCGTGTGCATGTTTTCCTGTCTGTCCTATTTATTATTTGTACTCATATCTGCGTGTGCATGTTTTCCTGTCTGTCCTATTTATTATTTGTACTCATATCTGCGTGTGCATGTTTTCCCTCTATTTCTGATTTATTCATTCTACTCCTATTTGGCTTATTTTTTGGGTTGTGTTTTTTTTTTAGTTTTGGTCCCCGGATTTGTCCATAAACTAACCGCAATTTCTTTGACATATTTTAGGGGGACAGCCAAGACTCCGCCGTCACCGTCCGTCCAGACGGTGTTCCTGGCCACTATCCCCAACCCCCAGCCAACACTCCACCCCAAATCTTTCCCCTATTCCCCACTCCTCCCCATCCTTCCCAGACCCTCTCCCGGAAATGTCGGGCCTCCCCCTCCGTCCCACTTCCCCCTCTCCTCCACCCACCCCTCTTCCAATTACCCCCTCCCCGGAGTCCATCATAACTCCTCCCCATTCTTTGGGGAATGACGGATCCTCCGAGGAGGATCATGAAGGCATTTCCGGAGCTCCCGTTTTGGCTCCCGGTATGTTTTTATTTTGTTTTTTTTTAAAGCACAAACTGTTTGTATGTAATCATGTGTCGTGCCTTTCTTCGTGTTTTTGTGGCTTGACTTTTGGTGATTTCGCAGTTTGCCTTTACCTCTTCCTGGTGATTTCAACATACACATATCACACCTGTGGGAATTTGTACATAGGCCTTGTATTTTTGGCAGCACCCCCTTTTTTTATTTTTTTTTAGGTTTAGGAGTGATTTCGTTGTGTTTTTGTTTTTTTAATGTGGATTCCCTATTGTTGTATTAACCCACACACTTTTCTCACCCACAGAGGAACAGAGGCGTCGGCAAGAGGTGGCGGATTGTGTTGGCCAGA
Organism: Taudactylus pleione; assembly: GCA_031769625.1. Taxonomy (NCBI): domain Eukaryota; kingdom Metazoa; phylum Chordata; class Amphibia; order Anura; family Myobatrachidae; genus Taudactylus; species Taudactylus pleione. The sequence goes on along the minus strand of JAUIMM010001030.1, from coordinate 13,208,960 downwards.
TGCGCCAACATGTAATTGGCATTCTTGTGGCCCTCGACCGGCTGTCTGGCCTCCTTCGCCAGTAGTTTTTTTATTTTTGTTAACTTTTCAAAATAAATTTTTTCATACAAATATACGTTCTGGCTCATTTTTTAAATCCAAAACCAAGATAGTTTAGCCTGACATAAGTAGACTGTTCCTGCAAGGATTTCCCTTTTTTAAAAGTTAGATTGTGTTTTGTCTTTGTATGTCAAACAGACACAAGAAACACATAACAGTAACAATGTCATTTCCCTTTTTGGGTGTAGTGTCAATTACATATTTCTACATTTTACAGGTTCCTAGTTGGTGCGCAAGCTGCTTAGGCCAATCTTACAAATCCCAAGGTTGGGCCAGGCTTCCTTTTGGTGTGGGTTGGGAAGCTGAAAACATATTTCAGTTTAGCTCAACTGGCGTCAGTACTGGATTACCCCTTAGTCAAATGTAACTTGTGTTAACCTGGTTACACTTGCTGTTAACGTCCCAAAAAAGGAAGACCATTTCACTCTCCAAACATTTATTCACAACATAACAGAGAAAACAAAGTGGTCACTCCCAAAAAAAGAACACAGTGATAAATTCAAATACAACACATACCAAGAAATAATTAAATAAAAACAAAAAATCAAGAACTGGTTGACGAAGGACCATGCCAACATGATTCCACAAACATGGCGTTGCAATATGGGTTCCAGAATATATGCCCAAAAGGACCAGATCCAGGTTTGGTAAGGGTAGCAGGAAGTAGTGAGCGTTGGAGTGCCAAAGATTATGTGAACAAACAGAAGATGGTGAGAAAAAAAACACAAAATTAGATGTTCGCAAACAAACACAAACACATTAGGTATAAACACTGTAGTTTTGTTACAACTTACCTAAAAAATCTGGCCACAACATCATCGCGTATGGCCCCCCCACATACTGACCTCCGACCAACCTCGGGGGGGCCATCCTCAGGTAAGGCATCCTCTGGCTGCATTGGGACACCACTCCTTATGGCAATGTTGTGAAATATCCCACACAGGACCACAATTTTAGACACCATATCCGGCACATACATGAGCTCGCCCCCAGAGCGGTGGAGGCATCTGAATCGGCCTTTTAAAAGGCCGATACAGCGCTCCACCACTTGCCTGGTGGCTGTAAGTGCGGAATTATACGCACTTTGTGGCCCTGGTGTGGGAGCCAAATAAGGAGTGAGCAGCCAGGACATGCAAGGGTATCCACTGTCTCCTGTGAAAAAAAATAGACAACATCAGGAACACTGTGTATCAAGCTTAACATTGTTATGTACTAAAGGTCTCCACTTACCCAGAAGCCACGCATCACCAGCTTGTAGGTTGGTTAATTTCTGCCATATCCCTGATTGCCGGATGACGAAGGAGTCATGAGCACTTCCTGGTAATTTAGCATTCAGGGACAGGATCTGGAGGGAGGCATCACATACCACCATTACATTCAGGGAGTGATAGTGTTTACGGTTTCTAAATATTGCCTCCAGCCGTGCTGGAGGCTGAAGTGGTATGTGAGTACCATCCACAACCCCTATGATGTGTGGGAAGCCAGCTATTTGGTAAAAATTGGCCTTGGCCACACTAAGGGCACCCATATCCAAAGGCATTTTAATAAAATGATGGAGGTGCTTGAAAAGTGCCTCCATCACTGCCCTCAGGATCCGGGAAAAGGAGGATTGGGAGATGCCCGCCACTATTCCCACCGTTGTTTGAAACGATCCTGAGGCACAGAAATGTAACACCGCCATAAATTGCGTCAGTGGTGGTATTGCTGTTGGACTGTCAATTTGCCGCTCAAGATCACTTTCTATTAATGAGAGAGTGTCTATGATGATTTTGGGAGGTAGACGGTAGCGTCTTAAAACCTCATCATCGGGCATTCCAAACAGGGTGACACGTGTTCGAAATATCTGGGGCCTTGCATGCCTACGATGCCTACGCCTGGGACGAGTTTGAGGTTGGTCGTCTTCCGGGAGCAGGGCCAGAACAATTTGCCCCAGATCTACCTGAAATTCAAAGTTTACAATGTAAGGCTTTTGAGCCACCCCAAAAGTAACATAAAACAACTTAGCTTTATGATACCATCCATAGCTGCTTACATGCCGGGGTATTGTCATGATACGTATAAACTGTAAAAAAGCCAAAAATGAGACATCAAAAATTTAGAGGGTGATTTTATGTTTGTCAAATTGGTGCAAGCCAACACATAAAATAGGCGAAACACACATTTGGCCATCGATGAAAACGACATTGCACACCGTACGTCAAATAGGGGTCAAATGGACCCCAAAAATGGAAAAGGGAAAAGCAAAACTGGTTTACATGATGAATAAGCCTCGAAAAATGCGTTAATTATTTCGCAAATGCAAGTCACTACACCAACAGTAAAAAATGCGTTAATTAGTTCGCAAATGCAAGTCACTACACCAACAGTCAAAAATGCGTTAATTAGTTCGCAAATGCAAGTCACTACACCAACAGTCAAAAATGCGTTAATTAGTTCGCAAATGCAAGTCACTACACCAACAGTCAAAAATGCGTTAATTAGTTCGCAAATGCAAGTCACTACACCAACAGTCAAAAATGCGTTAATTAGTTCGCAAATGCAAGAAAAATAATGGACTTACCAAAATCGAATATATAAGATTTCCCTCAAAAAGGTCTTTGGGTCCGAAAGCCAAAACAAACTAAAATAGATGAAATTAGTGTTAAAAAAAAAATATCAAACAAAAAACCAGAAGTAGACACCAATTGGCCACAAATTAGACTGCACAAAACTTACCAAATCAGGAAACGATGGCAAAAAATAAACCAAAAAAATGCGAACGGAAAACCAAAACAACTGTAGCAAACCAAAAAAAATACAAACACCGCCAAATCCTCCAACCGCAAACAACCAAATCCAACCAACTTAACCGCCAACAATCCAACAACGCAACCTCGACTCCACACACACCAAGCCATAAATAGTGTTTATTTTCCCGCACAAATTAAGGATGAATCATAGGGACGCACAATGATGCGGCCGCAAACTAAGGACGCATGTATAAATACGTCACGAAATCACATTTAATTTCTGGTTGATTTCATTCTGGAAGCAGAGACATGGCTTCAGACCAGGGAAACAATGGCCAAAATTCCGGCGGTAAGGCCTTCATGCATTTTGTCTCAATGATTCTTTAAAAACATAATATTGTGCAAGTTGTGAAGTGGCTAAATCTGCATATTTACCCAAATAGGTGAGGAGGATGACATGGAAGAGACTGCTGGCCCCAGTCAACCCGCCAAAGCTGCCAAAAAAAAAAGGCAGCCACATTTCACAAGCAAGGAGATGGAGGTTTTGATCCAGAAGTGCGTTGACATCCTGCCCCAGGCAGCCAGGAATATGAGCCAAAGCCAGAAGTGGAGAATGTGGGAGGAGGTCGCCGTTGCTGTCAATAGGGTGGGTGATTATGTCCGTCTAGCCCGGGATGTCAAACGGCGGTAAGTAAACACTTTCCCATCCTATAAACAAACCCCATTGTAAAAAAAAGGATAATGGTTCCAATTTCATTCCACAGATGGGCAGACTTCAATTATCGTCTCAAGCAAAAACTTGCCGACAGGGCTAGGCATGCAAGGGGGACAGGTGGGGGTCCCACCCCTGTGTCATTGGAGTTGACAGACTTAGAAGAGCTGGCACAGGGGTGTGTGCAGGCTGTGGAGGTGTTTGGCGTGTCCAACATGGATACGGACATGCCAGACTTTGCGGCTCCTCATGTTGGCCAAGGTAAGTCTTGTGATGTCACCAACTCTGAAATGCTATTGTGCCAATATGTAGATTCTAATGTGAGTCTTTTCGCATTTTTCCTAACAGAGACAGAGGCGGATGAGTCTGCTCCAGAGGGGAGCCTTGGCCGCAGAATTTCTGCTGGCTCTGCAGGGGAGGAACCAGTACATCCGGCTGAGGACCCTGCAGAAGCCAGTCCAGGGCGTGCCCCCTCGCAGGCAGTGGGCCTCCTCACAGAACTCAATTTTAAATCGGATTTCCATACGGAGATTCTGCAGAGGATGGACGCCAGTCTGATACGGGTGGCTGAGGCCCTGGAGCAAAATGCTGCGGCCAACGTGACCATTGCTCAGGCCCTGGCGGAAAATACCAGGGCCAACATCCGCATCGCCAATGCCCTGGAGCAGCTCGTTCGCCAGCACATGGTGGAGCCGACCTCCCTTCCTGCCGGAACATCCGGATCCTCCACCTCTGGCACAACATCAGCCAATCCTCCAAATGTGCCTAGCCCTGTGCCTAGTCCAGAGGCCACAACATCTGCCTCTGGACAGGCCAGCCCGATGGCATCCCGGACCCGGTCTGGCGCCCACCCTCACCCAGCCAAACGGGCGAGAAAACGGTGACAGCAATGGCGACTTTTCCCACACTCCTTCTGTGCTTGGCTCATATTCCTTTCTGGTCAAAACTTCCCTCTCCTTTCTTGTGAAATGTTTTTAATTTTGGTATTTACGTTTATGTTACCAGTTATGGCTTTTTTTTTTTTTTTAACAAATATCTTTGCCACAAAAAAAGGCAACAAAATATTAGGCCAATTTGTTTGTGTTTAAACAATAAATTTAAAACAAAAAACTGACATTGTATTGTGACATTATTGTACAAATGGGTTACATTTAATCCTGGCCCTAAAGGCAAAAACTGACCCTCTTAAAAAAAAAAAAAAGGCCTCTTTAAGGAACGTTTAAAAAATCACATAGCGATGCAAATTCCACAGTAAACCAAAAAAAAGGGGAGCTAATTAAAACATGATGACATTATTGTTACAATAGGCCATAACCAACAAATTGTGGCCAAAATAAAACACCAAAAATGTACGCTAATTGATTGTGTAATCATGACATTTCCACCTGCGTACGCTTTTGTGCTATCCCAATAAACTGCTTTCCAAACACATACCAAGCCGGTTTTCAATCCAACACTAATTACTTTACTGACCAGCCGCGATTAATCACAGCACCATCGTTGAGTCCCGGGACGGAGGAGAAGGCCATCGCCAATGTGGTCGAGTAATCCTGACCCTAAGCTGTGCGAGCATTTTGAAGGGAAAGCGGATGTTCCAGTGACGTATGAGACGGTCCGAACACATTTGACGTTCGCATCTGCTAATGTATGTACGCCCCAAAAACGCCTCGCCACGCCTGCGTTTTTTCATCTCCACCCCCGTCAACACCCAAAAACGCCCTGTTCTGTCAATCACATTTGACATGTCACTTCCTGTACGCTATTTTAGGAACGAGAGAAAAAAAGCTCGCAATCTGCCGTACGCACATGCGCAGTGTAACACCGACGCATGCGCGGTTAGTCAACATCGGAACGCAACGAGCGTACTGTTGTTAACGTGCGGCTCTGAATGAGGGCCTTTGTTTCTATGGAAGGGGGGATAGGGTAGGGCCTAATTTCAAAACCTCTTAGGTCAGTCATGTGGCTGTAGTCGCCATGGAAATCGTATAATACTAAGCAAACTGTAAATCATTAATAGTTGAAAGGAAAATTAACAACTTCATTGTGTCTTCATATAAGTAACCAAAGTGATTTATGTAAAAGAAACACCTGATTTGTACTTTTGTTGTTTGTTTTCTTTTCTTTTCTTAATATTTGGTGTCTACATGTTAAAAAGACAATTTTTTCTCTTAATTCTGTAGAATGCAAAACTATGTTTCGTGTTTACCAGGGGATACGATACTAAAGCAAGCACATTTTTTTCTTTATTTATGTATCTTTCTATTAAAAGTAATAAAATAACAAATAAAAAAGCATCTCAGACATACAGTATAACATCAGTAGTACAACATAAAACATTACATCAGGGTGAAGAGTAAATTGTATATGATAAAAGTCATATAAGAATTTAAGTAATTCAAATAATTTATTACAGAATCTTGTAATTTTGTGACAAAACTAATAATTATTATGGGGAAATATAAGCCCTGTGCAAGAATCTGATATGGATTACGTGTAGTTTTGCTGAACAAAGAGCTCTGTGGGTAGCAGGTAAGGAACTCAGAATGACTACTAGGGGGTATATTTACTATAGTGCTGGTTCTTAGAAGTGGAGTTGTTGCCCATAGCAACCAATGTAATTCTAGCTGTTATCTTCTAGAAGATACTAGATACAGTAAATGAGAAGTAGAATCTGATTGATTGCTAACCCGCACTTTACTAAATATACTCCTAGGTCATTAAGATTTGGGAAGTTACAGCATCATGCTAACCATAGTTGTGACTACACTGCATCTCCAGCAGAATCTTAAGGTTTGAATAAAGGAATCTGATTTTAAATTTGACCCTGCATGATAGTGACTCTCCCCGCTGGAGACTCAGGTGAGACACAGAAGACTTTTGTACATAGTGCAGCACTTGTAGGTACCTAAAGAATTCTGTGTGGGGTAGACCAAAAGATTCTCTAAACTGTAAGTAACTCGGGATCGAAAACAGCTTTGATCGCAACAATGTCTCTATCTCTCCAAGGGGTCTATTTATTGTCAATTAACATTTTCACCTGCTTTGTAGAAATTAAGTTTTGGGGCCATTCATTAAAAAGGTAAAGCGGGAGATATCACAGATATCTCCTGCTTACCTTTGTCTCCCGATGTGGCCCTCTGTCCCCATACATTAGTATGGGGACAGAAATTCATAAACTCCACAATATTTTCTGAGCTTGATTGCGTTGCGATTCTGATGGGTATCGGGGACTGTATGCCATCTCAGAATGGCGTACAGTATCACTCACAAGTTCCAAAAGAAATGTTTTTTTGGAACTTGATGAATAACATAATTTCTACATCCCCATACTACAGTATGGGGACTGTGAAAATTATCGGGGGAGAATTGTAAACAGGAGATATCAGCAGGTTTGCGACGCCCATGGCCAATGAAGCTCCGCCTACTCGCGGGTGCCCGAAGCAATGCCCACTCACAGGTGCACTAAGCTCCGCCCACTAACAGCGCACAAAGCTCTTCCCACTCGCGGGTGCACAAAGCTCCTATCGTTTACTCCCCACAGTAATCCATCAGCAAATGAGCTGACAGTTTGAGACTGCAGTGGACAAGATAATTATGAAAAAAGTGGAGCAGCAGAGGCTAAGCTAAGCCCACAGAAGTATGGACAAGGGACATACTGAGCAGAGGAATACCACACGAATCCCCACTGGTATGTGTAATATCTGGTGCTCCTTTTTGAGAGCTTTCTCTGGGTCTGGGTGTATATGTTTTAGTATATATATATATATATATATAATATATATACATACGTGTATGTGTGTATATATATGTATATCTGTCTATATGTATCGCAGAGTGATTGACAGGAAGTGAGTATTTGGGGGTATTGACGGGGGGGTAGTACAGTGGCATATCTACCGCTGCCGCAGACCCCGTGGGGGCGCGGTGGCTGCAGATTCCATGCGGACTAGCTATCCGCATGAATCTGCTGAAAACGACCCTCCAAAAATGGGCGCCGCCTAGGAGGAGACATATGCTAGAGGTCCTACTGGACCTCTAGCATCTGTTAGTCACCCAGGCAGGGCGGTAGTGTGGACCGCACATAAGTGCAGTCTGCACTACACTACTAGTATGACAAACACGCAGCCGCCGGCGCTGGCAGCTGTGTGTTTGTTTTAGCAGCCGATAAGAGTCAGATAGACTCTCATCGGCTGCTTGCCTTGCGCCCACTACCGGAGCCTGGCTCTTCCGGCTTTCGCAGTGGGTGGTGGGAGAGATGTCATGATGTCTCTCCTATCATGCAGAGCGGGCCGGCCCGGGATGACGCAGGAGCGGATGAGCAGATGCCGAAGCCTGGATCAAGGTAAGTGGAATTTCTTTTTGTATGTCTCTCTGGTGGGGGGGGGGGGTGTTTACTACTACAGGGACTGCATAGAGGGGAATTACTACTGGGGGCATTGCTGGGGGGCTACTACTGGGGGCATTGCTGGGATGGCTACTACTGGGAGCATTGCTGGGGGGTACTACTACTGGGGGCACTGCTGGGAGGACCACTACTGGGGGCACTGCATAGGTGGGGATTACTGCTGGGGGCAGTGCATAGGTGGGGATTACTGCTGGGGGCACTGCATAGTTGGGGGGACTACTTTAATGGGGGCATTGCTGAGGGAGGACTGGGGTCACTGTATAAGGGGGACTACTACTGGGGGCATTCCATAAGGGGCACTGCATAGTGGGACCACTGCTGGGGCACTGTATAAGGGGCACTACATAAGGGCTTGTGTAGCTATCTGAGAGGGGGGGTGCAAGGTTGAAGAAATGCCTAGGGTGCCAAAAAACCTTGCACTGGCCCTGCACCCAGGGGCTCCCATGCGTGATGTACTGTGCCGAGGAGACAGAGGAGTATAGCCGCTTCCTGCTGTCTGACAGGTACTCATACTGGTTCCCTCTCTCTCTCTTCCTTGGAGCTGTCAGACACCAGTGGGAGGAGCTGATGTATCTGCAGTGGCCAAAACCTGACGCCCCCCACACCCAGGCCACTCAGGATCCTGGATATGTACCAGATCATACTTGCCGACAATCAGTTCCCTGCTTCCGGGATCGAGCTGATTGTCGGCTAACAGAGGGAGGCGTGCCCGACCATTGACGTCACATTGGGTCCGGGCCGCGTCATCGTGGCCCCGCCCCCTCTTCACAATGCCATTATTTTCAGCATTGTGAGGCAGGGGGCGAGGCCACGGTGACCCGATTCAGTGCGAATCGCGTAACTGGCCCCCCACTGCGGGGTTTTTTAGTTTATTCTGGGGGGGAGGTTGGGAGGGTTGCTGGCTGCCAGGAGGCTTGCCTGCCTTTCCGGGAGGCCGGGAGCAGGACCCGAAAATCGGGAGGCTCCCGGCCAAATCGGGAAAGTAGGCAAGCCTGCCAGATGCTGCTGTGTGCAGGCTGCAATGCTCTGTCGCTGTGATACATGGTGTACTGTACATATAAATGCAGTGTGAGGGATGCTGGCGGTATAGGATGCTTTGTATGACTGGGAGGGATGCCCTGTGACTAGCAGGGATGTGCTATGAATTAGAAGGGATAGCCTGTGACTAGAAGGAATGCTCTGTGACTAGCAGGGATGCTCTGTGAATTCAAAGTAGCACCGGCGCCCCCATTTACATACACTCCCAAATATATACAGTATATATTATATCCCTGGCAACGAGCGTAAAACCCCTGGCAATGGGCATGGAGCCCCTGGCAATGAGCATGGAACACCTGACAACAAGCATGAAACCCAGAGACCCCGTGCATCTAGCATGAAACCCCTGGTAATGAGCATAAAACCCCTGACAACGAGCATGAGACCCCTGACGAGAAGGTAATTTAAAAGTAATTAGAAGCCTTGCTATTGGGCATAAAATGGTGTCGGGGCAAATATGTAAGTGGCACTTTGGTAATAGGCATTACAGTGTGTGGCATAATGTGTAATGGGCACTATGGTCTGTGGACTAATGTGTAAGGGGAATTACGGTGTGTGGCATAATGTGTAAGGGCCATTACTACAAGGAGGAAAAATACTGTAAACTGTCTACGGGGGGTGGGAGCACATTTTTATCTTTTGCACTGGGAGCCAAATTGCGTATAAATGGCCCTGTACTATATTTTACCAATATACTGGGGGGGGGGGGGTTTCGTCAGAAACATTTTTGGCAGGGGGGAGCAAAATTTATAATTACACCACTGGGGTAGTAGGTGAAATGCAGGCTTGTCAGTGCGTTTGAACACCATTACAGGGGCATTCATAAATTTGTTACTGTGATGGCATATGCAGCTTGAGCTACAGTATCACTGTGTGCGATGAGGTTAGCAATTTCTGAGTAAGGTCTGTGTGCGTGAGGCTCCGATGGTTTCACAGAATTGCAAGGCATTATGGATGTGTATAAGGGGAAGTGGGTGTCCTTATGTTAGGCTGCATATGGTATTGTCATTACGATCATTAACATAGTTTCGCAGTGGATCTGAGTGTGTAATCACAGCTACGATCGCAATAGAGATCCATAATGAATCAGGCCCAGAGTCCAGAAGAAGGCGGAAAGAACAAGACAGACACAGGCAGCAAACCAGTATCTCAAGTTTAATTAGAGTTGGGGACTAAGGATATTTTTTAAGACCAGTCTGGCATATACAAATATTCTACTTTCAAATTTCCTCATTTTTATTATTCAGACGTCTATGGGGTTAATCCAATTATACGTCATCGCGACAATTGCCACACTATGCAAATTCGGGCTCGAGCGGGCCACTAGGGGTGTGAGTTGCTGTGCAATTTCCGGCGTTTTAATGACATAGTATGCAATTCTACTGTATTTGTTATTATTATTATTATTATTATTATTATTAGTACAATTATTAGTATGTACATCTATTTGGAACATATGCTGAGAAATACTGATTTGTATTAGATTAATTTTAATATTGACAATATATATTTTTACTACAAATTGCTTTACTTTATTCAAATAACATATCTTAACACCTACATTAGCACTCTGAGAATATTTAGGGACATATTTATCAATTACAGGTTGAGTCTCCCATAACCAAAATGCTTGGGACCAGGGGTATTTTGGATATCGGAATATTCCGTATTTTGGAATATTTGCATACCATAATGAAATATCTTGGGAATAGGAACCAAATCTAAACACAGAATGCATTTATGTTCTATATACACCTTATACACACAGCCTGCAGGTCATTTTATACAATCATTTCAATAATTTTGTAGCTCAAACAAAGTTTGTCTACATACATGAAAATCATTTATGTTTCATATACACATTATACACAAAGCCTGAAGGTATTTTTATGCAGTATATATTTAATAAGTTTGTGCTTTAAACAAAGTTTGTGTACATTAAACCATCAGAAAGCAAAGGATTTACTATCTCAGTCATGCTAAAAAAACTTCCGTATTTTGGAATATTCTGTATTTCGGCATATTTGGATATGGGAGACTCAACCTGTATTGGGTTTTAGACCTGATAATTGAAATTTATTATCATTGCTAGTTGCGGTAATAAGAAATTATTTAAAGCCTGAATGTATAAAAAAATACAGGCAGGGACAGGTATTCCGAAAGGAGCCCATACCTGGGTCAGGGGGTAGTTATGAGATCGGCGGCCGCAATGCCGCTGGTCTCAATACCGACAGCTGAAGCCTGACAAGGGACTTAAGATAGGCATTGAAATACCGACACCTATCTTCATCCCGACGCCGGAACATACATATTAATGCCACGCATTTCCATACACTGGGTACACCCACTTTGGCAGACGGTTACACCCCTTCAGCGGGCCCCTACTATTGCAATCCCCTGGTGGGCCCTTCATGCCCCAGTCCAACCCTGGATATCAGTGTTATCTCCTGGGTTACAGTAATGATGAAGGAGCCTATAACTTAATTTCTACACAATAAGGTGGAAATGTTAATTTTCCCCTACCTTTGTAGAAATGAAGGGATGATAAATAGGCCCTAGGTGTAGAAATGAAGGGATGATGAATAGGCCCTAGGTGTAGAAATGAAGGGATGATGAATAGGCCCTAGGTGTAGAAATGAAGGGATGATGAATAGGCCCTAGGTGTAGAAATGTAAATTCACTCAAATGTTTTGCTCATATCTACATGCTAATTAGAGTCTGTGGCTGTGCATAGAGAGTTATGTATTCTTTTAAGACTGAAAATATGGGTCTGTTCTGAGCTGTATGTAGCTGTGATGTTGAACACAGTGTTTTCTGTATGCGCATGTGTCTGAGCTGCACTGCACATGTGTGCCGTAGGTGTTTGTACAGAGGACACAGAACAGATTTTGTCACACGGTCTCTGACATATGTTGGGTGTTCCTGGGCAGCATCTGGCTGGCAACAGTGGTGTGTGACTAAACGGATGCACAGAGATTTTGCGTGTTATGGGAGTGTCACAGGCATGTCGTGGCCAAGTTGCTGGTAGTGGGTGTCTCATACCTTGCACAGTTATACATACGGATGTACACCAGGGAAGGGCATTGTAGCAGCATTAGCATAAAGTCACAGACCTGACTGCGGCAAAAGATGAAAGGACGGCCACAGCTACCTCTGACTCAGAAGCAGCCTATATGTGTATTTAATTATTAATATTAAAGAAAAAGCATATTTGTATATTATCTACATTGTCAATTTATTTAAAAAAAATTGCAGTAGCTGCTTATTTTCCTGCCATAAACAGCAAATTATCACCAATAGACAGCACAATAGTTGGCATGATTAGAAATGACCGTTTTCTGCTGAGTAGATCATGTATGTAAGTCTGTCATGCTGTCTAGTCAGATTCTAGCGTACTGCAACTCCCTTCATAAACCTCCCCATCATAAACTACAGTATGAACTGAACAAAGCACTTATTACTTTCTATGAATGGTTATTCACTGATGTGTATATGCTGCACCTGACATGAATTTATGACATGTAAATATAAAATGCATACCCATTTGCATTCATACTTGTGTCTATAGGCGTTTACAATGGGGCTCGTTTTTTTGGATCCTGCTTTGTCCACTTTGCCTCTGAGCAAGGGCAACATCCATGCCCCGAAACCTTCTACCCATCAAGGGTAACTCTTGAGTGATTGCCTATTACATAAGTGTTCACAATTATACATTCCCTATTGATCAATTTACTGTACTTCTGAAAAGTTCTCTGTTTAGGTTTGTTTGTTTGTTTGCTTTTTTTTGTGTGTGGGGGGGGGTGGTGGTGATTTATAGTTTTGTAAGTTACAATTCACTAAACTCTATTGAATATATCATGTACATACCCATTAGGGGATTAACCTAAGTGGGTCAATTTGTGGATCAACCAGAATTGAGCTGTATTTTTATGTTCATGTGAGTGAGCAATATAAATGACTCTGCCATTAATATGAATGAATATGCACAGCATTGGTAAAAAAAAAAAAACAACCTCAACTGACATTCAGTTTATCTTTTAAACACCACCCTTTCCCAATTGATAGACTTCAGCCCTGCACTGATAATAATAGGTTGGCTATGACAAGGAGACCCTATGCTTTGTCTCTAGCGGTGGGACAACACTCTCGGTGTCCCTCTCCTTTAGAGGCAGGAGGCCATTGCTATATAGCACTGGGGCTGGTTCAGGAATGTTTGGGGAGATAAACAGCATCATTTTATGTATAGTTTATGGAGATTCTCCAGTTCATATAAATTCATATCAATGGGACCATTCAACTGAAGGGGAAAGTTATTGATATTACCTATTTGTGTAGAACCTGCGTCATTACAATTGGAACCAGCAGAATGTGAAAAGGAGATTAGTCCATACCATGAGTCCTTGAATAGGCTTGCTGGTTTATTGGTAACAACAAGTATTTTATATGTCAGAAACTCTTAAAATCCTGATCCTTCCCTCTCACAAGAGGATTGGGTATGCAATCCCATCACACACAATGCAGGTGGTCAGAATCCAGGCACCGGAATCCTGATGGTGAAAATCCCGACTCCTGCAGGTAGGTAATCTAACCTTTCCCCTAAACCCTACCCACAGATATACAAGTGTCACATATCAAATTAAGCAGTGCAATCTCGTGAAGCATTTTTTTCACATGTTGTGACTAAGGGCACATCAGTGTGAAAAAAATGCAAAAAAGATGCTTGGTGCATGCCAAGTCGCACAGAACCTGGCATGCTGAGAAGGGCTGTTTGGCACGACTACGGCAATAGTCTATGAGGACACATCTGTACTAACAACGACCACTTTGCTTTAAACAATACAGTGCTTTCTTCAATAAACAGACTTTTCTTACAGTGACTTAGCCTATTAACAACAGTCCATGTATCATTGTCATGCAATGAAGCCATTTCTTTATCTATTGCTGATTTCCATTCCTCCTAGTCATTGCTTTACTTTCCTTCTTGGATATTTAGGGGTTCACAGAAAGTGATATTTCCAAACTCCTCATAATATCTCCTGGGGGTGTTCCTTTATTGTTTCTCACAGTACTCTGTGATTGGGTAACCACACTTGAAGTCTCTAACTCAGACACACTTCCAGCTGTTGGTATATCCAGTGTAACAAGCTTGTGCTGCAATTCTTGTTCCGGCTTCATGCTAGGTGGCACTGCTTCATGGAACACCAGATCTCTGGATTTTATAAGTTTTTTGTTTGTAATGTCCCATAGTCTGTATTCTCTACTTTCTTGGCAGTATCCAAGTATGATACACTCCATTGACTTGGGATCCAGCTTATGTCTCTCTTCCCTGTGTATGTGTGCATTTGCTCTGCACCAAAAATATTCTGAGATAATTGATGCTTGGCTTACTTCCAGACCACACCTTTTACAGTTACTGCAGGTGCATTGGGCCTGATTCAGAGCTGAACGCTCTGACCAGAGCGCTCGCTCTGAATCAGGGCCCTCCTACCTTTTTTTGGAGCGTCCTCATGGACGCTCGCATAGCTGTGGGTTACCACCCACAGCTATAGGGAGCGTCCATGATGATGGTCGCGATGGTCTTGACCATCGCGACCATCGGGTTTGCGACGGAGACCCTGCGGTAGGGTCTCGCTGCCGCAAGCCCTGGAGTGATTTTGGCTCTATCAGAGCCAAAATCACTCCCACTGACATCACTAGTGATGTCAGTGGGGCCGGCTTCAGACGGTAGGCGTTCCCATGGGAATGCCTCCGTCTGGCAGGCACGCCCCCGGCACGCCCACCAAAGGAGGCGTGCTGTCAATCAACATCGACAGCACGCCCCCTTTGGTGCAAGACCCGGAGCGACAGCTTGGCTGTCGCAGTCCGGGTCTGGCGCATGCGCACGACGGAGCTCCCTCCGTCGTGCGCATGCGGAGTGGGGCAACATCGACTCATTTGCGAGCGTCGTTTGCTCGCGAACGGGTCTTAATGACCCCCATGGTTCTTTATGTACACTGCAGCAAACATTGATTTTGCCCTAAAACACTTTTTAGGCCTGCATCACTCAGCATAGTCTTCACTCTCTCCACATTTGTGTTGTTGGCCCGTTTACTGACATCATTCTGCTCTGGTGTGCATGCAATCGTTAGCTGCTGCTTAATGCCATATTTAGTTAAGAAGTCAGCTACATTTTTATTTTCATACTAGCCACCATTGTCAGATCTTAAGATTTTCAGCTTCTGACTCATTTGCGTCTCCACCAAACTCTTGTAGTCTGCAATTTTGTTTGTTGCTACTTCACTCTTGGCATTGATGAAGTAAACATGTGTCATTCTCATGAAGTCATTGATAAATGTCAGGACATATTGATACAGTATACACTGATTGATTTTACCTCCGTCGGACCACATACATCTGTATGCACCAATGCTAGAGGTGCCTCAGCTCTGGTTGCTGATTTTGGCAAGGGACAGCGGATTTGTTTACCCATTATACAGCTCTTACATGCTGGTGTCTCTATATCATTTATGGCTATTCCCGTCACCATCCCATCAAGGAGTTTCTGGACATTATAATACCCCAGGTGGCCTGGAGGCCTGTGCCACAGCTTCATAGATTAGCTTGAATCATAGGCAGTCCACACATAATTCATCACACAACACTCCTCTATGCCTAGGCCGTATAGTTGCTGGCACTGGATTGCTGTTGCTATCACAGACCTTTGCTCAACACACTTACCCTTTGAAATGCCTTGTTGCTCCCGAGTCCTTGTACCAACAATCCTTCCTATGACTGTCTGTGACATTGTTCCTTTTATCATGCTTCTGTGAGCCACTTGAGTCGAGTCTCTCAGTCTGAGGCTTTATGTCCCACTTTGTGACATTCAAAAGACTTGTAATTAGGCCTCTTGGGTTTGCTGTCCTTTGAGGATAAAGCAGTAATCTCAGCATTTGTCTCACCTGGTATGTGTTCCTAGTGTTTAGCCCTCATGATCTCCATTAATAGTTTAGTCACACAGGATTCTAAAGCCACCAATCAAATTCAGGTGTTAGGTTCTGTAGCATCACCAGTGCAACCTCCTTGCGATCCAACTGGGACCCTACAGATGTCAATTGCTGAGATATGGACAACATCCATTCATGTCTTTGCATGCACTCAGTTTTCTACAGTGAAGTGTACGCATCAAGTTTATCCTCCTTATCAGGCCTTTATCTTCATATGCTGCCCGCAGAGCTATCCTCATGTCATGTGCTCTGACAATTTCTTGTTAAGTATGGAATACATGTATGGTGCCCATTGGCCCTATTCACTTCATCAGGATTTGGTTTGTCACCTGGATCATTTGTAATTTTCCACAGCTTCTCTCAATTAAGCTGCATCTCCATAGCAAACTTCCACATGGTGTAATTTTCTGAACCTCTCAATTTTTTGAAGGTCATGCTGGCTGATACACTATGCATTTTCTGGCTTGATCCAAACAGAACTTCACTGAATTTTTCACACACAGAGTACTGGGCCCATAACCTATTGATATGGCCTATTGGTGTAGAACCTGGGTGATTACAATATGTACAAACGGAATGTGAAATAGAGGTTAGTCCACACAGTGGTTCCTTAATCAGATGTGCAGGATTATTGGTAACAGCAGTAATAGTGGTAACACACACAGTGGTAACAGGTGCAGTTATATCAATGGTACTGCAGATAATATACAGCGGTAATCGCACTCACCTCTGAGGAGCTAAGTACAGCACAGTGACACTCAACACAGTGGCATATGCAGGGTTGGGCATGCACCATGAAGTCATCCTACGGGAGTCACAGCACAGAGGAGAATGAGAGCACTTCTCAAAAAGCAAGTTGCCCTTCGATTTTGATTTTGGATGCATTTGAAAACACTTGTAATCATGACCAGCACTTAGAATTCATATGTGAAGTACATATCAAAGACATAGGGTATATATCAAAGACATAGGGTATATATCTATTTGAACATTTGTTTGTATGTATGTTTTTAAAGGCAATACCTAGGTCAGCGAATAATATTTATATGTAATAAATATGCTATGAAGCCCATTTAATAAGAATAGAAGCAGAATTCCACCCTGTACACATGATATAATGTGCACATATAGGTAGTATTGAAAAATAAGGACATTTCTATGAACAGGTGTCAACTAATAACACAGTACTAACCAGTACTTAGTACTGTAGTAACCAAAAGCTACACAAGTGTTGCAATGTCACACTCTATGGCTACTTCCATATGCAAGAGGCCACAGTGTTCCTAGTCTGCATAACTGAAGCTTAGTGAAACATTTAATTGAAATACTGCAGTGTTTGTAGATAGCACATTGTTTCCATAACTCAGATGCCTGAGAGTACATGTTCCCCCCTGTATTGCTGTGGAGGCGAGAGCACATGCAGGAGTGTATGAGTGGTGACAGCCTCCCTCTCAGCAGCTGGTGACAAAAGGCAATAGAAGTACAATTTCCGGGGATATCTCTCTCCTATGATAAGATCAAGGATGAAAGCTAGAAGTACTTAGCTAAGTTTCCAAACGCTGAGTGTGCTGTTAGCACCATGAAATGAAGACGATCAATATGTACATGTGCAGTAGTTGTACGAACTCTACAGGTTGTTTTTGTATTTGTATATTTTTCATAGCGGATTTGGGATTACATTATATTTTAAAAGGATTTTCTCAGACAGTATTTGGTTTTGGAATAACAATTAGTGCATTTGAAGAAGCATTTATTTACAGTATCTTTATATGCCAGATTTTGGTGTGAAAATATATTGAAGGGAAAACAATAACTTAGCCAGCTTATGACATACTTTTAGATTTTGGATCAACAAATTTGCCTTGGCCTAAATCTGTTCTTTAGTTTTTGGGAAAGCCTAATAACTCATTATATTAATGACATCTTACCTGAACTTGGCTGGCAGCTTGGATGGCATATACGACCAATATCAATGGTCTGAGCCTGTTAAGAAACATAACAGTGGTATAGCTGTGTAGTAACAACTAGTTGCTCTGAGGTACATTCTACTGTGCGACATAAGCTATGTAAAATAAAGCTTAGCAATTCCATACATGCTAACTCACCAATTCTCCAGGCACATTCTGAACACTCCAGACGGCAGCAGATGTCAGAACTTCATGGGCACTTTAGTAACATTGTCAGGACTCCACAGCTCTCTAATATCTGATCCTCAAAGATTCCTTACATGATAAAGTCCAGGTAATGGGATGAGCGGTACCTCTCATATTGAACCTAAGGGAAGTATTATAAGCTCAAAACATCACTTCTTCAAAAAAGAAAAGCTGATCTCACAACTTGGATTCATGCCGTTCCTTCCTTCCTTCCTTATGAGCACACCCCTTATATTTTACAATACTTAGAAACCTCCCTCAACAATCTTTTACAGATATTATAGCATTTATGTGATATAGACACACCAGCAAATAATACAGCTGGACACTTTGTTTCAGTTATCATTGCTACTTTCCATATATTTTGAATTAATTAAATAATATTCATGAAATAAAATATCAGTGTCACATTATGCGACATCTGTATTGCAGAATAAAGTATGTTACACATTAACAATTTTAGGAATTAACACAAGTTAAGAGATATTTAAAGTCACAATTTTTTTTATTACATATGGTTCTATAGCTTTATACAGCCAACATTACCAGTACTGTATGTCTACCTTTCAAAGAACACATTCAGACATGGATGATATACTGTATAGATATACATTTTTATTTATTTTTAATTGAAATTTGCAAAGTGTAATGTCTCAATGAAATGAAAGTCTAGTTTAAATAAGCAATTGGAGATCAAAGTCATAGAATTATTTTATTTAACAAAATGGGGAGTGTCAGTTTGGAGCTGTGTGAGGACAGAGAGAGAGCAGCAAAGGGTATCCTGTGTGGTGTGGAAGGGAGGGGGGGATTCAGGGGTGCCTCAAATGGGGGGGGGGGGATTGCACAGTAGTTGTGTGAGGGGAGAGAGAACAGCAAAGGGTTACCTGTGTGGTGGTGGTGTGGAAGGGAGGGGGGGATTGCACAGGAGCTGTGTGAGGGGAGAGAGAGCAGCAAAGGGTAATCTGTGTGGTGTGGAAGGGGGGGGAGTCAGGGGTGCCTCAAATGGGGGGGGGGATTGCACAGTAGCTGTATGAGGGGAGAGAGCAGCAGAAGAAAACCTGTGGGGAGAGGTCGGAGATGCCATGAGTAGGGGGAGGAGTTTAGAACTGTATGAGGGGAGAGAGCAGCAAATTGTAACTGTTGGGGTGCGGGGGGGGGGGCGCACATGGGGGATGGAGTTTGGAGCTGTGTGAGGTGAGAGAGACCAGGAGAGGAAGGAGCTGGGTGTACCACTAGTAACAACACTGCAGCGGGCATCCAGCAAATGGAGATTGCGATGGCCGCCCGCACCGCCCTGGTCACGGCACTGGGTTTGTCTATGATATCTAAGAGGATAGTAATAGATAGAAGAGGCACATATGTTGCAGTGGTGGTAGGGTTTACTATCAATCATGTACCTGAGTAGTGAATGGTTAATTGGTTAATGAGAGCACCTCACATCTCATCATATGTAGATAGGGTAGTAAAGCAGTCTGTGTTAACATGCAAAATTAATTAAAAAGGATATCTGTTCAGAGTGTTTATTAAAAAGCCATACAATGTACAGTGCACAGTGATGTTTTGGGCAGCTGTTTGCCCTTTCTCAAGCTCTGAGCCGAGGGACAGGAGAGCGATACAATAATGAGTGTCTGCAGGCAACAGTGATGCATTGTGGAGGCTCCTTGCAAATTTGGGGCTGCATTTCAGCAAATGGATTTGGGGATTTGGTGAGGATTAATGGTGTCCTCAATGCTGAGAAATACAGGCAGGTACTTATCCATCATGCAATACCATCAGGGAGGTATCTGATCGGCTCCAAATTTATTCTGCAGAACAACGACCCTAAACATACAGCCAATGTCATTAAGAACTATCTTTAGTCAATTATAATTTATATCTAGATTTATATACTGCAAATATTTTAATTATTTTGTCGGATATTTCTCTGCAATGTGTTTATTATGCTGAGGAAAAGTCAATGATATATTTGTATCATCTTATGTTGTTTTTCCTAACAATAAAATATTAAAAAAAAAAAACAAACAAACTATCTTTAGTGTAAAGAAGAACAAGGAGTTCTGGTAGTGATGATATGGCCCCCACAGAGCCCTGATCTCAACATTGAGTCTGTTTGGGATTACATGAAGAGACAGAAGGATTTGAGCAAGCCTACATCTACAGAAGATCTGTGGTTAGTTCTCCAAGATGTTTGGAACAACCTCCCTGCCGAGTTCCTTCAAAAACTGTGTGCAAGTGTACATAGAAGAATGGATGCTGTTTTGAAGGCAAAGTTACACCAAATACTGATTTGATTTAAATTTTTCTTTTGTTCATTCACTTTGCATTTTGTTCATCGATAACAATAAACTATTAACACTATTTTTTAAAGCAATCTGACTTTGCAGCATTTTTTCCACACCGCCTAATACTTTTGCACAGTACTGTACATATATACATATCTATAAAATTGAAACCTCGCACTGTGCACATTATGATGACTGGGTAGATCACTGGGAATGAAGTAGGGTAAGTATTAGAAGCAGGAGGAAGAGAGGGGGAGGGGAGTGGGCTGGGAAGGATAGGCCAGAGAGCGGGTGAGACTGGGATACCAGGAGAGATGGGGGTGACAGTAAAGCAGCCAAGACAGGGTGCAGGCAGGGGCTGGCTGGCAACTTTCCGCCTGGGGGGCAACACAAGCAAGTGGCCCCGTGGCTTTCATTAAAAAAAAAACTTGTGATGGAAAAATGGGCATCATGTTTATGTATATTTATTGCTCAACCCCCCATCTGTATACCCTTTATTGTGCACCCCCCACCTGTATACCCATTATTGTGCACCCCCCACCTGGATACCCATTGCTGTGCCTCCTCCCCATCTGTATACCTATTATTGTGGCCCCCTCCCATTCTGTAAACCCTTTATTGTGCCCCCTTCCCATCTGTATAGCCGTTATTGTTGCCCCCTCCCCATCTTCAGGAGTTTTCCTATGTTTCAGTGCTGCAGCTCTGCGGCTCCTCCAGTGCAACAGCAGCTGCAGTTTCTCTCCAGACAGTGCAGGTTCCCGCCGGCAGCTGCTAACATTGCAAATTCTTATTTGATGTCCGCAGCATTGCCAGCAACAGCAAGTGATGCCGGCAGTGGGAAATGGAGCACATGCAGGGGGAGGACCAGGTGCCATCAGGGCAGCCAAGGACAAGTGGCCTGCGTCTTTCGTGACCACCCTAGTCACATGTCTAGCAACCGGTAAACATGCAGAGGATGCTCCCCAGCCGGTCAGTTTGTTACAAGGATAATCAGTGATTACTCTTGTAACACAACCAAACAGCCTCTGCATGTCTCCCGGCCACCAGATGCATATGGAGCATATGGCGGCTGGCAACTGGCAGCCCCAGAACACAAAACTCGTACCAGCCCGAGAGGCAGATGGCACCCTGCGCCCTGGCTCAGCACACCCCTGGTGGCACGGGCGCAAATGAGATGGGGATGGCCAGAGAGTAGGTGAGGTAGGGGCAGCTAGAGAGTAGTAGAAACTGGGGCTACATCCATCCATTTGGAGCGTCCTCTGGATCCTCATCATCCCAGTACACAGCAGTGTGTGCTGTGCTGTGGAGGGAGGCTGCTGTCTCCTCTCTGCTATACAGTGTGTGGGAGTAAGAAGTGTTACAGGGGGCTGTTGCTGTTGTTGTATTTTTTTTATGCAATCTGTTTTTATTGAGAGTAATAAAAGAAAGTGGGGTGTATAGAGATATAGGCAAGTACACATATCAAAATACAACCATAATAAACATTAGCATAATAATCAATGGCATGGATACAGTGACAGTGATACAAAACCAAAAAGTATATACTAGGACTGAAGGACAACAATTTCATAATAGATCCAATGTACATTGCTGGGTGAAGTAAGTAAGCAAAATAAAAACAAATAAGCGATGAAATTAGCAGAATGTAAACCAATAGGAAACAGAGAAAGAAAGAAAAAGGGGAGGGGGATGGGGGGGTATACTGTATCTGTTAAGGTACAGGAGCAGAGGAAGGTGCAATATGGGCAGCATACTCATGAGTATCTTTAAATCTCAAACAATCATACCAGGTGTCAGGGAAGTCAGTGGTAGACAGTTTGGTAGAGGATGTGAGGTTCTCCATGGCCATGTAGAGATCCTCACTCTGGAACCACCAAGACATAGGAGGCATAGCAGGGGATCTCCATAAATACGGGATATTCGCCTTTGCTGCATTCAAGAGATGCTGAAGTAGTGATTATTTAAATTGGGAGAGCTTCTCTATGAGTCTAAGAAGCCAAAACTCAGGGGTATCCAGTTGCTTTAGATAGTTTCTGAACCATCCATCAAAAGTCAGCCAGAACCGGAGTCGACCACCAAATATGAAATGGGGTGCCTGGTGCTCGACCACATTGCCAGCAGAGGGCTGAAATACTCTGAATCAGGTTAATATGAATGGGGCACCAATACCACCTAGATAAAATTTGGGATTGTATTTCTACTACCTGGAGTGAAGAAGAGCTAGCCAAGGTGTAACAAAATAATCGGGACCACTGGTTTTCCGTCAGCTCTCCGTTCAACTCCTTATGCCATGCTGAGACATAGGGGTCAGAATCAGGCTAGGCTAGCAAGACAGAGTTGATAGATCTAAGAAACCAACTGTCTATGCGAAGATTCCGACAGACAGTCTCCTATGTTTGTGGCTTTGCGCTGGGCTGAGGGGCTCACAGCGCCACCCTACCCAGTTCTCAGCGGCGGCCCTACTAAAAAAAAATTGTTTTCAATCCTAAGGGGCGTGGCCCTTCCCTGTGCGCCCGTATTTACATTTTGGACTGTCACACACTTAGCACACAGTCACTATTAAGAGACTTTCCGAACTCCCTGTACATCATAAGCCACCTAGCTCTCTTCACTTGCCCCTAACCCACACACTTTTCTATTTCCTGCAATACACCGCATCTCATTTAAACATTTGATCTAATTAAATATATTAATTAATTAAATGCATCCCTATTTCTTACATACTCATGGAATTCTGATTTTAGACTATCACGTCTCTTTTTGTGAGCCAGATTAATTGAGAGCAAGGCAATTTCAAAGTGGACAAACTGCACAGAGCAAATTAGTAAAACAAAGATTAATTTTACATTTTATTTTTGAAACATTTATGTGCAAAATTTGCATTAACTCATAACAAACGATCAGACACGCTTTCATTTTTTGTATTGAATAATATATACTTTATTTACATAAAAATATACATAAAGAAGACATGATTCAATACATTTAAGTCTACTGTGCTGCAACACAGCCAAAACACAATACACCATAAAACTTAAAACAGCCATACACTTCATAGTAAGGATGGACATATAAGCCCTAGCATCAATGTTACCATCTGCACATGACAATCTATGATGGGAACCTATCAGCCTCTCATCATTGTTGGACATTATCTGCTAATAAATTATATTCGATCATAACACAGTAGGAACCAGGATGTACAGTATAAGTTAACATCTTTACAAAGCCCAAAAAGAACAATAACAGATGCACAACTCCAACATTACTCATATATAGTAATTAGAGATGAGCGGTTTACAGAGATTCGAACCCACCCGAATAGCATAACCGAGTCAGATCCAAGCAGGCTCGGATGTTCCTGCCTTACTCAGATCTCTCAAATCGAGGCAAAACCATAGAGACGAAATCTCACGGTTTGCGATCAATGTAGTATATAAGGGACCCCGCGACGGACGCCATTTCACTCCGGCTTTGGAGACTGAACAGGGAGGGTGGGTAGTGTGGGGCTGCGAGAGGTGCTGGTGCTATCTGCTGTGTCCTAGGCTGGTGACTGCTGACCCATTCTGGTCTCTGGTCACGGTGCGGTCACTGTCACTGTGCTGTCTGCTGATCCATCTGGGCTGTCTGCTGTGTCCTAGGCTGGTGCAGCTGATCCATTCTGGGCTGGTGTTTTTCATGTCTGCTGTGTCCATCTGAGCTGGTGCAGAACTGCAGATACATCTGGGCTTGTGCTGTGTCCATCTGGGCCCTTCTGGACTCCAAAAAAAAATATATATATAGTCAAAAAAAAAAATCAATCAAAGTGTCTTTTATATTTTTCTGTGTGTGTGTGTGTGTGTGTGTGTGTGTGTGTGTGTGTGTGTGTGTGCATGTTAGGCATACCACAGTACCGCACAAGATCCAGCCCAACTCCAGTCATGCTAAAAACAAAAAAAATCAAAGTGTCTTTTATATTTTTCTGTGTGTGTCTGTGCGCGTGTATGTTAGGCTTAACCGCAGTACCGCACAAGATCCAGCCAGCAACGCAAGTTGCAAGCTAGTGCTTCCCGACTCCAGTCGTGATCAATCTGTCCTCTGTGCCCAAGTTCTGGAGCTTAAAAAAAATAAAAATCAATTGTCTTTTTTTCTAATAATTGTCTGTGTGTCTGTCCACGTTAGGCTTAGCCGCACAAGATCTAGCAAGTCGGCAACACAACCTAGTGCTGCCTGACTCCAGTCGTCATCAATCTGTGCTCTGGGCCCAAGTTCTGAACCCGAAACTCCCCCCCCCAAAAAAAAATTGTGTATTTTGTCTATTTATTTTCTGTGTGTGTGTGCGTGTTAGGCTTAGCCACACAAGATACAGCAACACAATCTAGTGCTGCCCGGCTCCAGTCACCAATCTGTGCTCTGGGCCCAAGTTCTGGACTCGAAAAAAAAAAAATTGTCTTTTGTATATTTTTTTTCTGTGTGCGCACGTCTGCACGTGTGTAAATTTTGAAACCGCACCTTGGCTACCCTATTGGTGTTTGTGACACTGCTTCAAGACCGCAGAAAATATGGAGGGCTGTTACATAACAGGAGAGCAAGGCCAAGAACCACATGTTGTAGCTGACGCCAGCAGTCATCATGATAATGCAAGGCCGTCAACTTCCTTGTCCTCTATGAAGGCCCATGCCTTCAATCCTCAATGGTATCCCAACCATCATCTTTGCACAGTCCTCAGGTCTATTAATAATTATGTCAATCAGTTTTGAGCCAGCAAGCTGGATGTAACCTTTTGGCCCTTTAACTAGATGAAAAAAATCAATATTGTGAGCTGTGAGGTCACCAAAATTGACTGGAAACGAGTGGAAATAAATGTTATTGAGGTTATTAATACTGCAGGAACAAAAAGAAGGCCCATTTTATGTGATTTTAGCTTTTTTTTTATTTTTTAAGAAAAAAAATCCAGATCCAAAACCAAAACACGAAAACAAAACACCAAGGAGTAAAATCCAAAACCTGAGTCAGATCCAAAACCAGGGCAGATCCAGATCCAAAACAGGAGGGTCGGCGCACATCTCTAATATATATATATATATATATATATATATATATATATATATTCAAAATAAATATGCTGACTAGATCACGTATACCCCAGCCTGGAACAGGCAACCTTCTGGCTCACTCCTCCTACTACTTGTCACAGCTGACAAGGTCCATGAGATGCAGAAAGTGCAGGCTGACGTGAATAACTGGACCTAAGCCCCTACTTCTGCCTGTAGCAGTGTGATTATCAAATAATGCAGGTGGTGGCAGCAGTGATCTGCTCATTCAGTGGCTTGTCATGCTGTGCTTGCTCTATCTCATAGTGCTCAGTTCACCAGCTGTGACAGGCAGCAAGTACAGCTGTTTTGTTTATTTTTTAAGAAAAATATCCAGATCCAAAACCAAAACACGAAAACAAAACACCAAGGAAAGAAATCCAAAACCAGATTCAGATCCAAAACCAGGGCAGATCCAGATCCAAAACACAAGGGTCAGCGCACATCTCTAATAATGATACATATTGCAAAAGAATTTTGCAAATAATAAAATAGAGGTTTTGGCATAATCATGGCCATGGTTATGGGCCTACCCACCGTGCCCAGGTAACCTCTGAGGGTAGGTCCCTAACATACTGGGGTTGAAATCCAGAGCGCAGGACACCCCTAAATCAGCCCAGCTGAGCCACCCCAGGGCATCACTCTAATGAGGAAAGGTGAAGTGTAAAAAGGTGTAGGATAGATAAAAGCAGCTGCTGCTGCATGTAGGGAGGTGAAAAATAAAGATGTGAAAATAATACATATATTAAACAAA
Organism: Taudactylus pleione; assembly: GCA_031769625.1. Classification (NCBI taxonomy): domain Eukaryota; kingdom Metazoa; phylum Chordata; class Amphibia; order Anura; family Myobatrachidae; genus Taudactylus; species Taudactylus pleione. The sequence continues at coordinate 13,182,733 of JAUIMM010001030.1, read as the reverse complement.
CAATAGAGGTGCAAGAAAGGAAAATTGTGTTTATAATGCGATGCCCTGAAGCAGCCCAACCAAAGCAATCCAGGGGACCCATGCCCCAAAAATCAACCCATGGCTGCACTGCAGTATATAAATATTTATAGGACTTACCTAGATTGTGCCTCAAAACTTTTTAAAGTGCAGTCAAAATGCCAGATCCCTGCTTAAAACCAATAAGGGACAGGTGGGAAGGGGTGCTAGCCTAGGTTGAAGGCATTTCATGCCTTCAGGTGTGCATAGGAGCACATTAAATAGACTGCTAGACTATTTTATTATTTGCAAAATTCTATTGCAATATACTTTACTATATATAATGAGTAATGTTGGAGTTGTGCATCTGTTATTCTTCTTTTTGTGCTTACAACAATAGTCTCCGCAGGTAGCACCTCCCATTTTATATATATATATATATATATATATATATATTCAGGGTGTGCAGTCTAGGGCCACATATTTTATTTAGTGTTAAATGCTGCCCCCTGCTTTCATGTTACAATTTGTGAACAGACTGAAGTAAAACATAGAGGGGTATTCAATATGAAACATAAACTTCGCTGTCGAAGTTTACGTTTCATATCGGAGATTTTACCTGCGTTAAAGTATTGGGAGCGCTCCCGCTTATCCCCGTATTCAATTTGAAATCGTCGAAAACGGGACACGGCGATACTTGGATCGGCGAAAAAAAACTGGAATTTTCTGGAAATAATTGTAGCCCCCTAAAGATGTCCAGACCTCAGGGATCACTGTGGATACCCCCGTTTTTGCCTGCAGAAGAAAGTCGGGGTTTTTAAATAGCCGCGCAGGTGTTTTTTTTCCCGACATTGAAGAAGTGATGCAGAAGAGCACTTAGGTTTTTTTTTCTTTTTTTTAAGTGGTCCCATCAAATTTGGGGTACATAAAAATGGGTACTAGCATATTTTTAAGTCCCTAAAGGTAATTTTTTAAAATTCTGCAAAAATGCACCTGCCGCTACTTTGCGCAATGAATAAAACACCTGCCCCATACTTGGAGACCCCACCAGAAATAATTTCGTTAGTTTGGTAATTTTTTTACCTAATTTTTTTTTTTTTTAACCCCCCCAATTTTATTTTTTTTAATGGTGTCCCGATTTTTTTGGGGACATTTTTTTTTTTAACATTTCCTTTTAAGGGGACATTCCCAAAACTACAGGCTATTTTTTATAAGTCTACACCCCCAAACCCCTATTCTGTATTTTTTTCACTTGCTGTAGTGATTTGAAAAATTATCCCTGTTTTTTAAAAAATTACCCTTGACCCCATTCAAGGAAAAAAACGGGAATTTTCGGAAAATATGCCTGGGACCCCCCTAAAGATGTCCAGACATGGGGGATCACTATGGGTAACCCTGTTTTTGCCTGCAAAAGAAAGTCGGGTTTTTAAATAGCTTTGCCAGGTGTTTTTTCCTGCCGCGGCTATTAGAAACCCCGACTTCCTTCAGTAGTTAAAAATGGGGGTACCCATAGTGATCCCCCATATCTAGACATCATTAGGGGGGTCCCTAGAATATTTCCTGAAAATTCCCATTTTTGTTAACCTGTAAAAAAAATCTGTAAAAATGTTGAAAAAAAATGACATAAGGCCCCCCCCCCCAATAGCCAAACCAGCCCCAGGCTTGCCAGCCAGTGGTGGTTTCTAAAAATACGGGGAACAAAATGTGTAGGGTTCCACCGTATTGTAGAAACCAACACCAGGCTACAGGGACTAGTGCTGGTTTTAAATATAGGGGCCAAAACGACGTGGGGTACCCCCTATATTTAGGACCAGCACCAGACCCAACCGACCGGGGTGTAATGCCACAGCCCGGAGACCCAATCACCGGGGCTCCAGGTCCAAAGCATTACACCCCAAGTCGGTCAGCACAAGCCGGTGATCTCGGGGGAGTTGGGGACCCCCCCAAAAAGGGTCCCCCCTCTCACGAGCACCACAGGCTTACGCTGCAGCCTGGGGCTCATCCCCATACCCCTGGAGCGGTGGTTATGGGGGTAATAGGGGGGCCAAATAATGTAAGACTATTGTAATTTACAGTGGAACTACAAGTGCCAGCATGCCTGCCATTTTGCACTTGTGGAACTACAAGTGCCAGGAGACATGCGGCACCTGTAATTTCACTGTAAAATAAATAGTTAAAAAAAGACAAAACACACATACCGTGCCCAGTATAAGTTTATTACATACACCTACCCATTCACACATATTTACCTATACCAGATGTTCGGTCCCCATTTTTAAATTTTTTTTTAAAGGTTAATAAAAACGTGAATTTTCGGAAAATATTCTAGGGACCCCCCTAATGATGTCTAGACAGGGGGATCACTATGGGTACCCCCATTTTTAACTCCTGAAGGAAGTCGGGGTTTCTAATAGCCGCGGCAAGTGCATAAATGCGACTTTGAAGAAAGTGGTGCAGAAGAGCATTTAGAATTTTTTGTTGCGAAAAATAACTATGCCCAGCAAATTTGGGGTACTTGAAAATGGGGGTCAGCATATTTTAAAGTTGCAAAAGAGACTTGAAAAAATCGTGAAAAACCCACTTGCTCAAGGAGCTGCAATGAAAAAAACACCTGGGGCATACTTGGGGCCCCCCCAGAGTCAAGTTTGCTATTTTTTAACTTTGTTCCCCAACATTTTTATTTTTGGCCCCCAAATTCAAAGTGCTTTTTTTGGGGTGTCCCGATTTTTATTTTATTTTTTTACACAGATCGTTTCAAGGGGTCATTCTGAAGGGTGCAGGCTATTTTTTTTAAGCCTGCACCCCTAAACTCCAATTCTGCACTTTTTTTCGCCACCTTTTCAGTGGTGAAAAGTTATCCCCGTTTTTTATCAAAGACTTTTCTAACCTGCGAAAAGTCTTTGAAATTGAATACGGTGTAAAACTAAAACCTGCGATAATGACGTCATAATTGCGATATTAACGCAAAAACGATGTTATCGCACCCATATTGAATACCCCTAATAGAGTAGTGTGAGTAAAATCACCAGGATTGTTATTAGGTTTTAAAATAATTAATGAAACATTAATTAAATAAATAATGCTTCAATCTGCTTTCATGGTATTTTAGTTAGATTTAAAATACAGTATAGAAAGTGTTTAAATCACCAGGCTATGTTCTGCATAAAAGATGGTGGCACTCTGGTATAAATATGTTTAATAATGTATAAGAAGAATACTGTGCCATGAAATGCAGGTCAGATTAATGGAGGGGGGCGGCTGTAGCGTTTGCACCAGGGCCCCCACACAGGGTTGAACTGAACATGAGAACACCTGTTCCCAGATAAGACGGTATGAGTAATGGCTGACTGGAGCAGCTTGTGAGGGCCTCATTCAGAGATGGATGCAAATCCTGTCATGACTGTGATTCTGTACTCAGCAGACTTTTGAAAATATGCTAATGACTTAGCTGATGTCTTGTGCACTCTTAAGACACCCGCCACTGGGATCTCACATCCGCCAATTACATACCAAAGCGGCAACATCTGAAGCATCGGTCACACATCGAACGTCTGAGTAATCCTATGCTGTCTCGGATACAGGGCCGGTGCAAGGTTTTAGGGTGCCCTAGGCAAAGGTTCACAATGCTACCCCTGCTTCCCCCAAATCCTCCTTCCAGCTAACAGACACGTACAGTCAGGTGCATAAATATTGGGACATTGGCAGAACTTTCATAGTTTGGCCTCTATTCACCACCACAATGGCTTTGAAATGAAACAAACAAGATGTGCTTTAACTGCAGACTTTCAGATTTCATTTGAGGGTAATTACATCCAAATCAGGTGAACGGTGTAGGAATTACAGCGGTTTCTATATGTGCCTCCCACTTTTTAAAGGGGCCAAAAGTAATGGGACTATCAACTCAAAAGCTATTTCATGGACAGGTGTGGGCTATTCCCTCATTATTTCATTATCAATTAAGCAGGTAAAAGGTTTGGAGTTGATTCTAGGTGTGACATTTGCATTTAGAATCAGTTGCTGTTGACTCTCAATATGAGATCTAAAGAGCTGTCACTATCAGTGAAGCAAGCCATCATTAGGCTGAAAAATCAAAACAAACCCATCAGAGAGATAGCAAAAGCATTAGGTGTGGGCAAATCAACTGTTTGGAACATTCTTAAAAAGAAAGAACGCACCGGAGAGCTCAGCAACACCAAAAGACCCGGAAGACCATGGAAAACAACTGTGGTGTGTCGAAGCTGGATTAGTGGCTGAGACGGAATCAGCATAAAAATTAGTGTGCGCGACGCCATCTTGCGAATGGCAGCTAGACTCCATTTTAGAAACAAGAATCTGCAAGACGCCATTTTGCGAATGACCGCCAAGCGCCATTTCAGCTAAACTCACACTTAAGTACATATGGCGATGCTACTATTAGTATCATGCGATCGCATATTTTACCATACCTCATACGCACATTTATACACACAGTTGCGCTGTTAATATGTTGCACATTAGTGAATACATAATAGCCTACATGCAAACACTGTTTAGTAGCTGCATGCGTGCGCAATCACATAGCAAACTAGCGTCTTTTTTACATATCCCTAATTCTTACATAATGCACACTTATACAAAAGGTTCCATAGCTATAATGTAAAAGATCCAAGTTTTATTCATTTATTACAAATGCTGTGAAATAAAGACTATTTGGTATCTAAGGTTTAATACATGATAAGTAAGCCGTGATTAATATTATACTGATCTGCACTTTATCCATAGCTTTCCGGTATCATCGGTGTGAAGATCGGAACATGCGTTCGCAACTTATGGACCGTAAAGACATACAGAACCAAAATGTACTTTGTAACACCAACAGTCTAGATTTGCATGAGGCGGGAAAACGAAGGCAACCAGCTGTTAGAGGCTGGACCGTGGCCATTTGAATCAACCTGTTAAGTGCCTTGTAACAAACGCACCGTGAAGGAGAGCCAATGGAATCGCAACAAGACCTCTCTTTTGTCCAGCTTATTTCTGGGGGGTATAAATATGTGTGCTCTGACCCTGGGTTTCTAGTCTATTCTGCTGATTGCTGATTGACGGCGGTCTCTTGCTGATGCCGGAATCTGGTCCCAGAGTGCTTGCATAGGTATAACTGTATCTTGGGTCTGTATAATTTCTTTTCGCTAAATTGTACTTAGATCACAGCGTGTATTATCTGTACTTTGGTTGAATAATACTTTGTGCTTTGGAAACACATGTTCAAGATCTAAAGTCTTTATTTTACTGTATGACTGCGTACGCAAATAGCATAAATCTTAGAGGTTATAGGCAGGTTTAGAAGGTATAGGTAGGAAGGTATATAGCCAGTATCCTTAGTTGGGGGCTCGTAGTGAAGTCACGTACCTAATCACACGATAAATACATGGATATCTATATCTCAGCAAAGGGTGGATAGTGGCCACAAGCAGTCTTACCTGCAACCATTCGATACTGAGAGATCACTACCCGTTATTGTGTGACCAAGAGACGCTGACTAGAATCCATGGACAAGAAAGGAAGAAGTTTGTTTTCCTTTGTTGATAGTATTTTGCGTTTAAAGGGGTGTCGCAGTATTGCACACGCGGCTAAGTCGCATTTTTGTACGCAATAGGGACGCACTTTTGCGTCCCTAAGGATACGTCATACGGTTGTGTGGTGGTCGCATCACTGTGTATGCGACTAATCGCACAATAGCGTATACGCATTTCCCGTTGTGCTGTCACGTGTTTAAACAAAGCCATTGAGTTTACATTATCAATTGTTGCTAATATCTGGGTTAACGTGTATTTTTCTGCGCAGGAAAAAAGTGTGTATCAGTGAGTATTTGTTTATGGTGTAACACGGGACCTAAATGTTAAGGGTATCGTAGGACCCTTAAGTGCTAGGCGCAGGAGTTGGCCTAGTGACTCGGTAGCAGCTTACCGTTTACTTTACACAAAGCAGGTGTATGGGTTGTTATTTTTGTTAGGGTTCGGCCCCCAGCGTGATTATAGCATTCAGTAATCAATGTGTGTGATCTGTTAGGCTTATTTGAGCCCTATAAATGAACCACATAGTTTTGGTTAGATTATGATTGTGAGCTGAGGGGAGGGTGGACGAAATCAACTGGAACACAAAGGGTACTTTGCTGCCCCCTAGCAGTTGAAAGGTAGTCAAAAAGGGATTGCTGAGCGGAAGCGGCCTTTACTTCCGTAGGTGAGTGGAAGCGTCTAGAAGTCCTCCATAGGGTTTGCGGATACACCCTTTTTCCAAGGCGTCCGCAGGTAAGTGGAAGTATCTTAATTGTCTTTCACCAGTTTAAATTTTTATTGAAAAACGTAGGAGTTGTCCCAAGATGGGACCCACGCAAACAGTAGAAATGTTAGACAATGATGTGCTGCTAATGGAAGCGCCGCTTGGGTCAGCCCGTTGTATTATGCATACTAAGTACAGTACTAAAGCAATAAGGTACTCTGACGTATGGTTTAAAATAACGATGAAGAGTGTTAGACCGTTTCCCAGAATTGGTAGTTTTGATAAAGATGTTTTGGATAATGTCCGGGATCACATCAGTCTGATGCTTTCTCGAGAGAAAAAGGTAAAGTACTATGAATGTTTAACATTGTGGCAGCATGAAGGGAATGCGTGGCTTAAAAATGTGCAAGCGACGCAAACTAGCGTTGCGAGCACATTGCCAGTAAATACACCCGCAGCGCTGGATTGCAATGCGTGCGAGCCACAAAATGGCACGCACGTGCGGCAAGGTAGCGTTGCGGACGGTATAGCCAGTAGTTCACGCGCACCACCGCCACCTTATGTGGATGGAGGTGCAGATACAGTCATTGAAAAAACTCATAAAAATGTAACAAGCAACCTGTACCCTCTCTTAAGTAACCATAAAGAAAATGTTTATGAAGTGGATGATGAGCCTATTGTTATGTCTGCCATTTCCCATGATGTGCACATGTTAGATGCAACACCGCGACAAGCTCAAGTGGTGCCACCATCTCCATCTGTAACAGCACGGGAAGTGTTAAACTCCTCTGCGCCCGTGGAGGAAGTTGTTAATACTATACGTTGCAGCAACAGACTAAACCCCCAGCCAGGTAATAAGGTCAAAGGTAGCACTGCGGCCGGTCTGCATCCCATTCGGACAATCACTGTTCCGACTGGGAATGCGGATGCGAACGGAGTTGTACCTACAAGGGATGTGGTAATGCATTGTCCTAGGACAAGAGCAGAACTAAATTCCATTATAAATGATTTCCACGATCCCAAAAAGGAATTAGCCAAATGTCAAAGATTTTTGAAAAATTTGGGTAGTTCTCATGAGCCCACCAATAAAGATTGGCGGGTGGTGTTAAGGGCCTGTCTACCACTCAATATCGACGTGACAAAATTTATCACGGATTGTGTATTGGATGCTGACGTCCCCTTAACAGACCAAGTAAACCAAGGTAACATTACCCATATTATAACTCAATTGGGTGTATATTTTCCAGTAGTAGTTAACTGGAACAAAATTTTCACCATAAAGCAAAAGGAGAGTGAATCTGCAGAAGATTATTGCGACCGGGTTCTGCAGGCTATCACCCAGTACACTGGGTTAGAGAATTTTAAAGATAGCATTCACCACAGGGGAATGATTGTCACCATACTCATGGATGCCCTTAAAGAGAACCTAAAAAACCCAGGTTCAGACCTCACAGCCTGGCTGGAGGGGAGTCACAATAGATACCCTCATAGAATCCGCCATAGAACATGATAAAAACATCTCAAAGAAGAGAGAGACCCAGAGCAAAAAACTAATGGCTGTCAGTATTCAAGCTCTGGAAGGAATGATGGTAACATCACAGCCAGCACACACACCTGCACCCACACACACCTGCACCTGAACAGTTACACGCCCTCACTAGCCCCACACCACTGCAAACACAACCTGATCCGACTTACCCTGCACAACCACAAGTCCCATACTATCCACAAACTACATATCCCCCACCATATCCTTTCCCTCAATATCCTTACCCATACCCTCCACCTCTCCCTCCTGCACAACTCGCACAACAACCCCTTTCTTCATCCAATCCACGAACATGTTTTAATTGTAACCAGCCAGGATATGTAAGTAGAAACTGTACGGCAAGAAGGGTAGGACCCCAAGTCAGGGAAAACCTGGATATCCCATATGGAATATGCACAGAGACCAGCAACTGTCCAACAGGCACCAGCTCCAATCATGGCCGTTAATGCTTTCTTGGAGAGTGGGAGCCAGCGCTAGGGGTCAGGTCATATCTGTAGTCTACAGATAGTCAGGTTAACGGGAGGTACTAGGGAAGAGTCAGTCATGATGGTGATGTAGCTGGTACTAAATATCCTTTTCTTGTAGACACAGGGGCGACCAGGTCAGTGATAAAATCTCCTGTTAATTTACAGATTTACAGGTAACCAACGAGACAGTACCAGCAATGGGCATAACGGGTAAAGTGCAACATTGTCCTTTAACAAAATCCACAGAGGTTACTATCGGGCCGTTGCATACCAGGCATTCTTTCCTTCTGGCTGCTGTGGCTCCTACTAACCTCTTGGGAAGAGATTTGTTATGTAAGATGGGATGTGTTATATATTGCACCCCTGATGGTGTATTTCTAGATATCCCAGAGAGAGTTGCACACGAGGTGAGGGATATGTTGGACACTCCCCAAAGGATAGTGTATCACTCTACCAGTGTAAATGGAAATCCATCTCAGGTAGATCAAATGTTGTCCCAAATTCCAGATTCACTTTGGACCAAGGACGGACAGGACACTGGATTAATGGCAAACGTAAGCCCCGTAATGGTAAACTTAAAAAGCGGTAGGCAAGCTCCAAAAATTCCTCAGTACCCACTAAAATAGGAGGTAGAATTAGGAGTTTATCCAATAATTGAACGATTATTACAACAGGGAATTTTAGTTCGTACAGCTAGTGTAGCCAACAGTCCCATCTTCCCAATGAAAAAGAGTGGTGGGAGGGGTTACAGGCTGGTACAAGACCTTAGAGGTGTTAATAAGGTAGTAGAAAGCCAATTTCCCGTAGTGCCAAATCCAGCTGTCATTCTTATGCAGATCCCACCAAATGCAACCCATTTCACTGTCATTGACCTCTGTTCTGCTTTTTTCTCTGTACCCCTTCATCCTGACTGTCAGTACCTTTTCGCTTTCACATATAGGGGTGTACAATATACATGGACACGATTGCCCCAGGGTTTCATAGACAGCCCCAGTATCTTCTACCAGGCCTTGCACGACTGTTTACAATCTTTTCAACCTGCCAATGGGTCTGTTCTAATCCAATATGTGGACGATTTATTGCTATGTTCTGATTCTTTTATGTTATGTTTAAATGATACTAAACTTTTGTTGCTTCACCTCTCGCACACAGGACATAAGGTTGCTAAGGACAAACTACAGCTGTGCCAATCCAGAGTAAAGTATTTGGGACACTGCCTAACCCAGGGGTTACGACATCTCACAAATAACAGAATCCAGGTCATACAGAACATGACACTGCCGCAGAACCAACAGCAAATTCGTACCTTCTTGGGAATGTGTGGATATTGTAGAATGTGGATCCCAGGTTTTTCTATTCTGGCCTTGCCTTTACAGGACTTAGGACCTCATTCAGAGTCGGTCATTGTGGCCACACGGTCGTACGCCACCGATGTTCGCTAAACTGCACATGCGTAAAATTCGCAATGCGTGTGCGCAAACTAGCTATTATGATCAGAAGTTTCTCTCTCCTTCAACTTGGCCAGGTCATTAGTTTGAGTGACAGGATGAGGCGTTTGTGGGTGGTAACGGGGGAGTGGAGATCCGAACGCAGGCGTGCCTGACTATGCAAACAGCGTTTTATGGGAGTGCATAATTAACTAAATAGTGTCATGGCACATGTGACATGGGAGGTTTTTACACTGACTTGATCGTAGTGCTTAAGAGAGGGTATGGTCAACCTTAAGCTCTACGACCAGCTCCGATGGTCTCGATTAATCCTTATATGCCCGGAGATGATGTGTAATACGAACGAGAAGGGGGCGTATTTTTAGTCTTACGGCTGCATCCTCCCCTCGCTCGTCCAGCTAACGATTACATCTTAACGACGCAACTTGCGAGCGCTTCATTTGCATATCCGGCCCTTTTACCTTACGACCGTGCAGCCGCAACGACCGACTCTGAATGAGGTCCTTAGTCTCTTCCTCAAAGCCCGACCATGTCATACACATGGAGGAATCAGAGCAGGCTTTCCTTAATCTTAAAGATAGTCTGACAAAAGCACCTGCATTGGGAATACCTGATTATGAAAAACCCTTTGATTTGTATTGTACGGAAGCCGATGGTTGTGCTGCAGGTGTCCTCACACAAAAACATGGTGATGCCAGTAGGCCCGTAGCATACTACAGTGCCCAATTGGACACTGTAGCAAGATCACTCCCAACGTGTTTAAGAAGTGTAGCTGCGACAGCTCTATTGGTGAGTAAAAGTGAGGACGTAGTATTGGGCCATGATATGATTGTCTACACTCCCCACGCTGTATCTGCCCTGCTGAACTCTGGGCCTGATTCAGAGCCATACACTATTTGCGCTCGCTCATTCAGAAAAAGGGGCCGGCTATTTAAATTGAGCGCTCGCTCTTTGCGGTCTGTTGACGCCTCTATGTCTGAGCGAGCGAACAAAACATGCGCTCGCTATTTTGTAAAGAAGCCCCCTGGCCGCTCGTATCCTAGGTCATCTCCGCTATTTATTAGATTAATCGAGTACATCGAAAGGCATCTGAACTGCTCGCAGTGGTTGTGGTAGGATTTTCCTACCGTAATCATGCGAACAGTTCAGGCTAAGAAACAACCAAGTGACGTGGCTGATGATGCTGCTTTGTTAATTATGCACACCCTTAAAACGCCCGTTTTGACCGTTTGGCACGCCTGCGTTCGTATCACCACTCCCCGTTTTCAAGCACCTTCCCCTGTTACCACCCACAAACGCCTCATCCTGTCACTCAAATTAGCAGGCACTCGCTATTTTGCGAGCGCTCGATTTCCGACCGCAATGACTGGTTGGCGCATGCGCATTACGACCCATACGCATGCGCAGATGTGCGAACATCGCTCGGAGCGAACGAGCGGCCGCTTACGAGCGGCTCTGAATCAGGCCCTCTGCGCAAACCAGACATGTCTCTTCAGCTAGGTTTACCAAATGGGAACTAGCTCTAATTGCACCTGCAAACATCACTGTTAAACGATGCAGTACACAGAATCCAGCAACGTATTTACCATATGTACAACATGATGTACAAAGGGTGGAAGGAGACGGGTTGCTGGCAGGAAGTGAGTTCAGCGGACATAATGATACACACAATTGTATGGAATATCTGAATCAGACCTTTACTGCTAGACCTGACATACGTGACACACCTTTAGAGAATGTGGATGTGACATTTTACACGGACGGGAGTTGTCATAACCAAACAGACACAGGTGAATTATGTACAGGTTATGCTGTTGTAAATGACACAGACATCATAGAAGCTGAACCTCTTGGTCCTCCTCACTCAGCCCAGGTGGCAGAGTTAGTAGCACTAAGAAGAGCGTGTGAATTGGCAGCAGGCAAATCTGCTAACATTTACACTGACTCTAGGTACGCGTTCGGAGTCGTGCACGATTTTGGAGCTCTATGGTGTCTGAGAAATTTTATGACAGCAGCAGGCACACCAGTGGCACATTCCAGACACATGAAACATCTTTTAAAAGCAATCCAACTGCCCAAAACGGTGGCAGTAATTAAGTGCAAAGCCCATACATGTGAGAGTGACCCGGTGTCACTAGGCAACAACAGAGCCGATGAAGTTGCAAAATGGGCAGCAGGGTTAAAAATGGTTTTACCAACAGAACAAATTATGTCTTTTCAAACAATTGATATGCTGAAACTAACTGAGATGCAAAATTTGTGTTAAATCCAGGAAAAGTCCATCTGGAAGTCCAAGGGATGTGGGCAAGAGTCCTCCGGGCTCTGGAGGGATGGACAAGGTAAGCCAGTAGCCCCCAAAGCATACAGTATTACCCCAGCCTGGCTGAGGCAGCACACGGTCTGACTCATCTGGGAAAGCAAGGTATGTGCAAATTGGTGAGAGCATACTGGTGCGCACCGGGTTTTTCTTCACAAGCAGAAAAGAGAGCAATGTCCTGTCTGACCTGCTTGAGGAAGAACATAGGGAAAGCGATCCCTACCGAACCATCCCACATTCCACCGACTGACGGACCTTTCCAGGTGATACAAATTGATTTCATCCAATTACCACCCTGCAGGAATCTCAAGTATGTGTTAGTGTGCACTGACGTGTTCTCCAATTGGGTTGAGGCCTACCCAGTGGCCACTAATACTGCTGCGTTTACTGCCAAGAAAATAGTACAGGAGTTTGTATGCAGATACGGTATCCCTAAAATTATTGAGAGTGACAGGGGTACCCATTTCACAGGTGATGTTTTTCAAAATATGTGTAAACTGATGGGTATTAATAAACAATGGAGTGAGCAGTATATACGGGCGCCTCACACGCCCTCTTTGCTGCAAAAAACTTTTCACAAACAGCACCACCCTTCGGTACTAGAACATATGTGAAATAACAAGTAGTGACTAGTCAAGTGCGCACGGTGCTTTGAAAGAGAAAACAATATATATGGTACTTCCCAAATAGTTTCCTGTCAAGGTCCTGTGGCAAATCCCACCGATGTAATTGACATGCAAAACATAAGAATCATCCAAACATAGTGTAATAAAGTCAAAAATTCCAAAATTTATTCACAATATTATATAAAAAATCCAAGTGATGTTTTTTCTGTATTGCTATGTATGCACAGAAATCAACCTACAATCTTCTTAAAAACTCTATAGCATAAACATTCTCATATGAGGATTACTACTCCTCTTTCCAATAAAATGGGAAATTACCAGAAGTCCCAAAATTAAGGGCTCGTAGTTTATTAAAGGTGGAGGTCTCCGGATGGCCTCTCCCTTTTGAGTCCTTACTGAGGGAACCTCTTTCCGTAATCCCACTCCAGGCAATGATCCTGTGAATTATGTACAGGTTATGCTGTTGTAAATGACACAGACATCATAGAAGCTGAACCTCTTGGTCCTCCTCACTCAGCCCAGGTGGCAGAGTTAGTAGCACTAAGAACGTGTGAATTGGCAGCAGGCAAATCTGCTAACATTTACACTGACTCTAGGTACGCGTTCGGAGTCGTGCACGATTTTGGAGCTCTATGGTGTCTGAGAAATTTTATGACAGCAGCAGGCACACCAGTGGCACATTCCAGACACATGAAACATCTTTTAAAAGCAATCCAACTGCCCAAAACGGTGGCAGTAATTAAGTGCAAAGCCCATACATGTGAGAGTGACCCGGTGTCACTAGGCAACAACAGAGCCGATGAAGTTGCAAAATGGGCAGCAGGGTTAAAAATGGTTTTACCAACAGAACAAATTATGTCTTTTCAAACAATTTATGTGCTGAAACTAACTGAGATGCAAAATTTGTGTTCAATCCATGAAAAGTCCATCTGGAAGTCCAAGGGATGTGGGCAAGAGTCCTCCGGGCTCTGGAGGGATGGACAAGGTAAGCCAGTAGCCCCCAAAGCATACAGTATTACCCCAGCCTGGCTGAGGCAGCACACGGTCTGACTCATCTGGGAAAGCAAGGTATGTGCAAATTGGTGAGAGCATACTGGTGCGCACCGGGTTTTTCTTCACAAGCAGAAAAGAGAGCAATGTCCTGTCTGACCTGCTTGAGGAAGAACATAGGGAAAGCGATCCCTACCGAACCATCCCACATTCCACCGACTGACGGACCTTTTGAGGTGATGCAAATTGATTTCATCCAATTACCACCCTGCAGGAATCTCAAGTATGTGTTAGTGTGCACTGACGTGTTCTCCAATTGGGTTGAGGCCTACCCAGTGGCCACTAATACTGCTGCATTTACTGCCAAGAAAATAGTACAGGAGTTTGTACGCAGATACGGTATCCCTAAAATTATTGAGAGTGACAGGGGTACCCATTTCACAGGTGATGTTTTTCAAAATATGTGTAAACTGATGGGTATTAATAGTCGACTTCACACCCCCTACCGACCACAGGCCAGCGCCAAGGTAGAGAGAATGAATGGAACTATTAAAAATAAGTTAAGTAAAATCATGGCAGAGACTGGACTAGGATAGCCAGAAGCTTTACTGTTGGTCCTACATAGTATAAGGACCACTCCTAGACCCCCTCTAAATCTGTCCCCCCTTTGAAACACTGTTTGGTAGACAACCTCATTTGATTATAAGTCCACAGGAAGACTTGAAGGGTAACAACGAGGTAACTGTAAGGTATCTTATATCAAAGAGTAAACAGTTAAAACAGCAACAGCAGAAACTGAAATTGTTGTCCCATGATATGCCTGAAACTAACTCATGATGTTGAACCTGGAGAATATGTTATGATCAGAAATTTCTTGCGTTCAGGTTGTTTGACTGATCGGTGGGAAGGTCCGTACCAGGTACTGCTGACAAGTACTACATCTTTGAAGGTGGCTGAGAGAGATACCTGGGTCCGTTCCACTCACTGCAACATGGTCAACCAACCAGTGGGGAAACAAGGCGGAGACAAGGCTGATAACGTGGACCTGTCGATCGCAAGCTTGTTCCGGGTCTTTGTTGTGACAATGGACTGGCCTGCTGTGCTCATTTTCATATTCTCTTCTAGAGTGTTCACCATCCTGGTTGGTGCGGGAATGTCCGGTTTCTGTGTCGGGGGACTGATAGAGGAGATGGGAGCTGATGGCAGCGCTGATGGAGTGGAGTCAGGAGGAGTGCTATGCCAATCAGGGGAGTGTTTGACCAATCTTAGTACTGTAATTGTTAAAAGAGCTGTTATTTCGGATACTCAGGAACGGTGTGGAGGTTTATCGTCTGAAGATTCCTGTATTTGTGAGTTTTGTGGGTCCCTAGTTGATGAGAACTGTATCCAAAGGTGCCAACCTAAATATAACCCGTACTGGGGTGGGTATCCTTTAGAGGATTATCATAGCATGGTAGGCAAAGTTTTAAATCAAACTGATTGTTGGGTGTGCTCACATGTGCCACAGGGTCAACATAATGTAGGGTTGGTGCCATTTCCGTTGAATATCACAGAAATTTTAGGATTGCAAAAAGGGAAAACCTTGGATGGAAAATTCCTATCATCCAAACCACCTCATTTCAAACGATATCAATTCCAAGCAGATAGATGACTTTTGTGTTTAAACATAACCAACCCCAATAAACCAGGGAATTGGGAAGTGACGGGGAATAATCAGACGATGACCTTCTCACTGAGAGCTGATAATGAATCTATGAAGCGTGATCTGTTACGCTCAATTAAATCTAATGGCAGAAGCTTTAGGTATCATTATACATTGAGTTCCACCAAAGAAATTATTGGTAAGGTACCAGATGGATATTGTGCTAAGATAATACAACCAGAAACTTGCATGTACCAGATGGAAGAGCCTGAAATAGGACTGTTTGCAAGGGAAATGTGTTTAATGATAATGATGCATTCTATCCCTTATTTTCTCCCCGATAATGTATATTTTATATGTGGAAGAAAAGCATATAAATGGCTCTCCCCGAGTTCCGAAGGTTTGTGTTACCTGGGAAGAGTAGTCCCAGAGGTTATGACCCTCACACATGTTGAAATGCTCGGTATTCATAAAAACACACCATCACCATATCTTCACACACAGTATGAACACAGAGGCAAAAGAAATATGATACCTGGTGACTTGCATAAAGCCACTCAGTTAATTAGTGAGACAACTGGCTTTCACGTTTTAGTAGCATTGGATCCCACCAGGATTGCTCGGGGTACACTAAATGCCTATCGGCCACCCCACCCTCCACCCGCCATGTTTTATCAATGTAATCATGGAAAGCACATTGTGATACTGAATTGGATTTATCCCCCACCCCGTAGACAATTATATGCATCTCAAAGAAATTACACTCTAACTTTATTAATAACAAAACAACAATTTCAACAAAAGTGTTCAATACGCCATTTTGGGGGCCCCACTTACACATTTTAATGGGAATCCCCACTTTTGGGGGTAATTAGAATATAAGTCTACTTGGGGGCCCCATTTACACAGGTCAATGGCCACCCCCACTGTTGGGGGTGGCCAGAATATAAGTCCACTTGGGGGGCCCATTTACACTGGTCAATGGCCACCCCCACGATTGGGGGTGACCAGAATATAAGTCCTCTTGGGGGCCCCTTTACACAGGTCAATGGCCACCCCCACTGTTGACTGACATCTGCGGTTATTTGGGGGGTGAAGCGGGGATGGTGACAGGGACCATTCTAAAAAAATTGGGGGGTGAAGCCCCCTTTTGTACGCATAGCCAGGCCAGGGCCTGCATCTTCCAATACAGATTGCGACTGAGGAGTACCGTTGCCTGTTTAGACTTACTCTGATGGACGATGACTGCGAGCACAGCGTTCATCCGATGCTGTGACTTTGGACACAGGCATCGGAAATGCGATGCCAGCAGGATGCATCTTTTTCCTTCAGACGCCCCCTGTAGGCATTAGCATAACTTAGAAGTAATAATTGCAACTGTTACTACTTACCGTGATACTCTGCATCAGGACCAAAGTATCGTCCTCCTCCTCGCCCTTCTCCTAGTCATTCTTGTTCTAAGTGGTTTTATAAACCTAAGAACTGATTAAGCTGTACCACGTGTGGACCAGGTGAATGCAGTAATTTGGAGCCTCTCCCATTATGCCACATACAGTACTGCCCCTTACTCTATTATGCCACACACAGTAATGCCCCTTACACCATTAGGCCACACACGGGATGCGGCTAACATTCCGACAACTGGGATGCCATCTGCCGGAACCCTGGCATCGGAATCTTGATCGCCAAGACAACACCGGCGCTGAAATCCCGACATGACTCGGGATGCTGATGCCGGCAGATGGCATCCCAATCATAAGGACACTGGGGAAAGGTAAGTATCAGCTGCTGGGGGTGGGAGAGTTAGGATTAGGCAGCCTGGGGGGACTTATAGTTAGGCTGCGGGAGGGTGGAAGTTAGGGTTAGGCTTCCCTAACCTTCCCCCTCCCGCAGTGGCCGGCACTGGGACAGTGTATCTGCTTCTAGCATCGATTAAGTGGCAAAAGCAACAGTTTCAATTTGGCGCCAATCTCAAGCCAATTACGGCTCGTGGAACAGCAGCCAATAGAAGCGACTGTGGCAAGCCAATCGGCGCATCATGGTTCCACTCTCCTGCGGTGTCTGAAGTCAGATGCCGCTGTTGGAAAGAGCCAATTCAGCAGTGACGGGCTAAGAGGAAGGATGTCCTGCAGCCACGGAAGAGGCCAGAAGGTACCGTGGTCAAGGAAGATGATGTCCGGCACTGGCTAGAAGAGGAGGTGGCGCCTCTGTCCAGGATGGGCCAGTGGCAGAGGAAAGAATCTGAGGACCGGAGAGCGATGTCAGTGCGGGAATCAAAAGTGCTAACAAAGCTCCTAACTGCAGCCTCTCACAGCATACCAGTAGGCCCTCTGTGAGGCATACTATTAGCCCCTTCCTGGACAACCAGGGTATATGGGCACTAGGCCCGTGGGTGCAGTAATACCTCAGGCCTGTCTGCATGTTAGGTAGGCAGAGAGCCTGTGCTCTGATAAGGCGACCTGGCCACTATTTGTGTCCTAAAGTAGGCAGGCCCAAGAGCCTTAGCCCCATTAAGTAAAGGGACTAGTAATTAGGTCTAAGTCCCCTCTTTGTGCCCTCCAGTAGGCAAGCCAGAGGCCTGAGCCACTTATAAGACTCTGGGCATTAGGCCCAGGTCACTAGTAAATGATTAGGCAGGCTTAAAGCCTGAGCCCGGATAGAAAAGTGGTCCAGGGCATTAAGACCAGACCAATACCACGCAGATGCTAAGTGGGCTTCAGGGCTGAGCCTTTGATAAATAAAGTGACCCAGGGCATTAGGCCCAGGTCACTAGGTGTATCCCTGTGTAGGCAGACAATGTGTCTGAGCCCCTTGATTAAAGTGATCTGGGCTGTTGGCCCGGATCACTTAGAGTATATTGATTAAATAGGTGTGTGCCCTGCTATAGACCAGAGAAGGGGCAAACTGTGGAGACCAGTGGTTAGGTGTGGAAAGTTGTGCAGCTCCCACCCCATGGTTGTAACTCTTTCCCCTCAAGTGGATGGCTGTCAGGCCCCCACTTCAATAGCTTTGCTCGCCACCAGTTGACATACCCCCAGTAGTATAGAAGGAACTGGCCAGTTCTGTACAGTTACACTTAAACACACACACATATATATATTTATTCACACACATATATATATTATATACAGACACATATATATATATATATATTTATTGCAACCGCATTCAGTATGGGATCCTGGCTGACGCATGACCAGCACTTTGATTCCCGGCTGCGGCAGCCCGGCAAAACAGCAGAGCCCAGCAGCAGAAGGCTGACAGTGCCGGAAATCCTGATCGTCCCTAAGGTAAGTATAAACTAACCTAACCAACCCCCCTAACCCTCCTTAGGGGTGCCTAACCCTAACCTCCCCCCAAGTGCCTAACCCTAACCTTCCCCCTCTAAGTGCCTAACCCTAACCCCCCCTTCCCTGCTGCCTAAACCTAAGTCCCCCAGGGGGGTGCCTAACCCTAAGTCCCCCCCGGGGGTGCCTAACCCTAACCCTCCCTCCCTCCCCCTAGCCTAACCCTCCCGGGGGGGTGCCTAGCCCTAATTCCCCCCCGGGTGCCCTAAACCTAATCCTCCCCCCCACGGCTGTCCGCTCGCGGCGCCCGGCATCCCTTCGATCGGGATGCCGGGCGCCTGTCTCCTGGCGTCGGGATAATGACAGGCGTCTAGATTTTAGACGCCTGTCATTTAACCCTAGGCGGGATAGATGATTCGGGAAGCCGGCGGTCGGGATTGCGGCCGCCGGCTTCTTAAACATATCCCATTGCAACCATCACCATTAGTGTATATTAGATATATCATATTATTAATATGAAATATCTAATACAGGTTGAGTCTCCCATAGCCAAAATGCTTGGGACCAGGGGTATTTTGCATATCGGAATATTCTGAATTTTTATAATATTTGTATAAAATAATGAAATATCTTGGGAATGGGATCCAAATCTAAACACAGAGGGCCTGATTCAGAGACGCTCGTAAGCGGCCGCTCATTCGCTCCGAGCGATGTTCGCACATCTGCGCATGCGTATGGGTCGTAATGCGCATGCGCCAACCAGTCATTGCGGTCGGAAATCGAGCGCTCGCAAAATAGCGAGTGCCTGCTAATTTGAGTGACAGGATGAGGCGTTTGTGGGTGGTAACAGGGGGAGGTGCTTGAAAACGGGGAGTGGTGATACGAACGCAGGCGTGCCAAACGGTCAAAACGGGCGTTTTAAGGGTGTGCATAATTAACAAAGCAGCATCATCAGCCACGTCACTTGGTTGTTTCTTAGCCTGAACTGTTCGCATGATTACGGTAGGAAAATCCTACCACAACCACTGCGAGCAGTTCAGATGCCTTTCGATGTACTCGATTAATCTAATAAATAGCGGAGATGACGTAGGATACGAGCGGCCAGGGGGCGTCTTTACAAAATAGCGAGCGCATGTTTCGTTCGCTCACTCAGACATAGAGGCGTCAACAGACCGCAAAGAGCGAGCGCTCAATTTAAATAGCTGGCCCCTTTTTCTGAACGAGCGAGCGCAAATAGCGTCCGGCTCTGAATCAGGCCCAGAATGCATTTATGTTTTATATACACCTTATACACATAGCCTGAAGGTCATTTTATGCTATATTCTTAATAATTTTGTGCATCAAATAAGTTTGTGTACATACATGAAATTCATTTATGTTTCATATACATCTTATACACACAACCTGAAGGTAGTTTTATACTATATTTTTAATAATTTGTGCTTTAAACAAAGTTTGTGTACAATGAACCATCAGAAAGCAAAGGTTTCACTTTCTCAGTCATGCTACAAAATATTCTGTATTTCGGAATATTCCGTATTTCGGAATATTTGGATATGAGAGTCTCAACCTGTATACACTAATGGTGATGCATTATATTTATAAATTATATAGCATTCATAGATTTACAACTTGCAACAGGATCACAGTGTCAAAGTACACAGATTCACAGCGTCAATCTAGCAGCCAGTCAGTGGCACGCTCGCTTGGCTCTTCCCTTCACAGACAGTGACAGTCTTATTCCGACTCACTGTCTGCGTCACATTCTGTAGGCTGCCCACGGTCACCTGCCTCCCACCCTCCCAATCTCCGCCCACCGACCGGAGCCTGGATCTGGTACTAAGAGAGAGAGCCTCGCGAGATGATGACGTCATCATCTTGCGAGAGCACCAGCTCCACAGCGGTCTGCAGCCTGCATTGCAAGACAAGTGAGTGACAGTGCACTGTCTGTGACACTGACACACAGACAGTGAGCCACTCCATCCCCCCCACCCGAACTGCCGCCCGCCGCCACCCACGGTAGTTTTAGTAAAGTAGTAAAGAAGAATTTTAAAAAGTTGTAATTAAACCAAAAAAATGGTGATCTGCTGCGGGTAGGGGGCCCGGGCCTGGGTAATCTGTACCCACTCACGCCCCCCTCCTCTCGGCACCCCTGTGCATAAATTATCCCATGCGATCTCCTATGCAGCATGAGAGCCCTCTGCGTGTCAGGAGAGATGCAGAGTCTGCTGCTGGTCAGACCTGTCGCAAGGGCAAGTTGGCCGCTCCATGTGCATTGATGTTACCAATATTTACGCAGGTATTCGAAGTGTGGTTTCTCTATGCTCTAGTAAGCTCTGTAACTAACATACTTACTCAGCTGCTTTCTCTTTCTCTGTTTACTCACACCTCTGAGTGACAATAGACACGCCCATAGGTGGACCTAGTCATGCCCATAGGTGGGGCTAGACACGCCCTTTGGGCGGAACACAACATGCCCCACAGCAGCACATTCTGCTACCACCTGCAATCACCCTGAAACTAGTTTTCAAAAGTAGGCAAGTATGATTTACATATGACCACGTCAGTTAAGTGGTTAATGCTTTCTATTTAACGTGTTTAATTTGAGGTTATAAGCTTAACTCACTTGGGGGTCTATTTACTAAGCTTTGTTACATGCCTGTGACATGGCAGTTAGGAGCTGATTGGCTGGTACCTTATCACCATTCACTTTATCTCCTAACAAAGCTTAGTGAATAGAACCCTTGGGATGTAATCAATGCTAGCCAGAACAGAGCAGTCTTCACACACTGACCAATCACAGCGAAGGTGCTCTGTATTATTAGATGCTGACAAGCTTTTTTTATGGTGTTTATGTTTGTGCTTTTATTTAACAGTATACATTACTTATTGCAGACATATCTATCCATCGTCAGGTGTGCACGGGCGGTCGGCAGCCGCGAGGAGGGGGGCGGGACATGTCCCCCGCCCACCGGGACACGCCCCCTGGTCGCTGGGACCTATGGGCAGGCACAGATGATGGTTGTTCAGTGTGTACGAACAACCATCATCTGCAGATATAGCTGTATAGTGTGTACCCACCTTTAGATTAAAACAGCTATACAGTTATGAACATACAAAGCTGGACATTTTGTCTGCTAACTCAGTGCCTGATTCAGTAAGGATCGCAGTTGCTAATACGCGCGCAATCAGCCGATTAATTAGCCCTGCACATGCGTATACATCGCATTGCATGTGCACGAACCAGCCGCTGCGATCAGGACTGCGATCGCAGAGGCTACGCAGACCCATGGCAGAGTGACTGACAGGAAGTGCCGTTTGTGGGTGGTGACAGGGGGGGGGATGTTCGGGTGAATGCAGGCATATCTGGCATAAATTATTCTGATACCATATGCAGCCTGAGGACTCATAGCGTGTGCTGAAGTAAGCAATTCCTGAGTGAGGTCTGACCTGCCTTAACTGTGTGTATGGATCTGATATTACTCGATGGTACCGATTGTTTCACTATGTTGTCAAAGTATACGGATGTGAGTAAGGGGAAGTGGGCGTCTTTATGTTAGGCTGCGATAGCAATGCGAATGCAAACATTTACATATCACCGCTGATATTAGCAACTGCGTTGCGTGCGTAGATGCAGAATAGCGATCCATGCTGAATCAGGTCCTCAGTTGATTACTGGACAGTTACTATAATAGATGTCATCATTAACCATAAAGATGCCAGACACTGGCTTCCTATGTATCTTCATTATTTCTTCCACATCTCCCCTCCCTCCTGTCCTCCCTCCTCTATTCTCTCCTCCCATCTCTTGAGTTCTGTGTCCCAGCTGAGTTCCTCCAATGAGAGAGCACTACTGCTTTGGTGGCCGGATGTTTGCCCTTTGCCTGTGATTTTGGAGCCTAGTAGGTGGATTCCTGATTGGAAATGATCAGAGCATGGAGATGTCCAGCAGCCTGCATACAGAGAGAACACAATGTCTCATTGAAGATCCACAATCTGGAAGACTGTACAAGAGAGGAAAGCTCCTAGGGAAGGTAAGATGATTTCATTCAGGTTTATGACAGAAAATATAATTTGCATCTAGTATGTATAACAAGAAATTATGTTATATACAAGGACACTGTTACCTATACTTAGCTTTAAGTAGAACCCATAGAGGTCTGTCTTTAGTAGACTATATGTGATTCACCTGTCTGTACATAATATTTCCCCGTCCCTCTTTGTATATATATGAAAGTGTATTTTAAATTGTATTTCTAAAGCATTTCCTTATTTTCTTTGTTTATTTAGCACTTTACATGAATTGTGCTGATGTCGGTTATATTACATTCCTTTAGAGGGTGTATGTTGAGTTTATATGATTGCTATAACATGATAGATTGCTATAAAATGTAAATTACAGCTTTGGAAGAGCAGCTCAGCAGAGAATCAGGTTCTGCAATGGGTTAGTGCCGGCTGTGAGATGCCTTTGCCGTGTGTCACTGGCTTGATGTCAGGTGCGTATTAGCATGTGCCATTAGTGACAACACTAATACTATTTCATGTCTTCTCAGGGCACTTTTGGGAGGTGCTACAAATGCACCGATGTATCCAGCAGACAAGTGTTTGCAGTGAAGATGATCTCGCACACAAGAAAATGTATGATACAGCAAAGAGGAGGGGTGAGCACTAATACCAGCATGCCTTAACTACTTCATGTCCAATCCCCTTCAGCTTGTCTTGTCGCTTATTACATTATATTTATTGTCCCTTTATACACCATTGTACAAGACACGTGCATACTGAAATGTTACACTCATTGCAGTGCACATAGGGCTAGATTCAGAGATGTGCGGTACAGGCACAGCCGCTGCGTCTTTGTATGCAGTAGCTGTGCTAAATATGCAAAAGCCGCAGGAGGAGTATTAAGTAAAAATACGCATACTGCAGACTTTCTGATCCGCTAATGCGTCCGAAGATCAACTACGTGACTTCAGGTTACTAGGATGTCCGGCAAAATCACGCTGCAGGGGCCTGTGAAGCTGCATCCAAGGACGCAGCCACTGGCTTTGGCATGCCCAGAAAATGGGCCAGACACCCCCCCTACTTTCTGTAACGCTCCCTATAGCCATCCCCAATGTCACAGGGCCAGATCTGCACCATGCGCAGTGCGGCTCATGCACAGATAAAAAAAAAACATTGGAGATTTACATAAACATTGAATTTACATCAATCTCTGAATCAGCCCCATATGTAATGCATGCATTTTTGATAGGTGGCTTTGTGAAGATCTAATATATACTGTAGTAACATGACATGCCGTCTGCCCTGTGTCTATGCTACCGTTCAGTCATTACAGCTCTGTGTTTTGTAAACAGGTTGAAAAAGAGATTGAACTACACAGCCAGTTGAAACATAGAAACATTGTGAGGTTTTATCACCATTTTCAAGACCAGAAATATATGTACCTGGTACTGGAGTACTGCAGACACAAGGTTTGATGCATTCCTCTAATGTAACTGTAAGGGATGGTGGGCACTAACAGCTTAAGGCCCCCATACACGGTGAGATTTGCAAACCATCCATCTCGTTTGCGATTTCCCTTGAATTCCTGAACTCTCCCGGTCAAACGATATTGTGCCCACACACGGAACATTTGTACATATCACCAAACAATATAGATGAGTCGTAAATGACTGCAGATTGTAAATGATATATCGTTTGTAGCCAACAACTTCACGAAGTTGGAATTTAAATAATGGGAGGAAAAGTGATAACATATTGTCCATCGCATTGTTCATTATACACACACACAAAACAATGTGTGAAAATCATGAAAGATAGGTCGATATCTTTATGCAGGTTCAGTTGATCAGGGACGACGATGTACGACGTCGGGGGTGCGCATCGGCATCGTGATCATCCCCACTCACAGCACTTTTTACACGATTGGTCATTCCAATCGATCAAAAATGGCCAAATCGTGTAAAAAATTGCACCATGTAAGGGGACCTTTAGAATGTAAAGCCACATACTGTGAAATTGGTATAATATGGTATGGTCTAATAAAGTGTGCGAGATGTATCAATACAATGTTGCATAACATTTCTCTGATATCTGCTGCCGTGTCCCGATAGCTAACATCATCATTTGGTGCCATCAGCGGCCACCTGCACATAAGCAGCCCGATGGCTGTATACGCGCATTACAACTGCTGTGTCTGGAACCCAGAAGTAAAGACTTTGCCAGGACAGCAATATACCGGAGGAGCTGTCCTAGCAACTACTGTATATATTGATACATACCAGAGCGAGTGCCGGTTAGTCGACGATCATTGATGGAAATTATCTAATTTTATATACGATCTTTGATACATCTCGCCCACCATCACAGGGCATTATCTCTAACATAGCTTAGCTCCTGGGGGACCTATATATCAAGTCCCTTTTGCCTAAAATAGTTGAAATGATGATCTCTGTATGATTTAGGTATCTGGGCTATTTAACATAAGCCTATAGCAAGACAAAGCTAAAAGACTGCAGGTCTGGCCTTTATTTATCAAGCTCCTAAAAGCATAGCTTTTCAGTGGTTGTCGAAATTGGCTAATGCCATCTTCAAATGTATGTAAAATGTACATTATGTACATACATATGTATAATATACTGTTGATATGAAATTGAAACACCTATAGTGCATATGCAACTACAGATCATCTGAATACACCAATGTTTATTGTTGACACTGATACGCTTTTGTTACTCTTCTGCAGTCTCTTGCTCACATCCTCAGGGTACGTAAACTGCTGACAGAGCCAGAGGTGCGGTACTACATGAAGCAAATATTACAAGGGGTACAGTTCTTACACCAGCAAGGCATTATCCACAGGGACCTGAAACTAAGTGAGTAACATATCTTATTGTGACTATATATTACCAGCTCAATGTTACCTGTAGCCATTCTCATAGTGTGGTGGTGTATAATTCAGCAAAGCATGAATTTATTTTGTAAGCCAAAGCAAAAAGGTCACGTAGTGTCTCCCTAGAATATTCAGTCACAGTCTGGCTCCAGAAATAGGCCATTCCACACACAGCCTTAGTAAACCTGGCACTTCCTCACATACTCTGCATGTAATAAAACTCAGAAGTATTCCCATAATCCTCCTCTTTATACCTCTGTAATATATGGCATGTCATCCTTTTACATAACACAGCCTCATTCATTAACAGTACATGTAAAGCTCACATGCCGGGCGTTCCCCAGATCCCTACTCTTATACAGTCATTGTAAATCTGGCAGAGGTAAGTGAAACACGTTATGATTTTTGGTAAAATGGAACTTTATATAATATTACAATTTCTTTTAATAGAAAAATAAAATATACTGTTTCTAGATATTGTATGAAACAAGTTTGCAGCATATCTAGAATACATTTTTTAACAGATTAGAACCACATTTACCTCAGTACTTTACTGTATGCCTAATAAAACAACACAGCAGTGAGCTACAGGTGTATTCATGCAGACAATAAGACACGAGAGCCTCTTCAGTGTATGTACAGCTACATGTATATTGTATCATCCTCAAGAGCAGTTTCTATCACTGCACACCTCCCAACAATTTAATATCCTAAGGAGGGACAGGTTGCGCACCGAAGGTGAGCGCGGACGAAAGGGGCGCGGTTTGCACAAAAGTGGTGGATCCAATGGAAAACGGGACGGAGCCTCGCAGCTTCCCCCTTTTTCGTCACTTTGGAGGCATGTCCAGCACTCTCCGAGATGCTGTGCAGCCCCCAGGCAGTCCATACACATGAGAACAGATGCCGTGCGCATGCGCACAGCATCTGTTCTCCTCCTGCACACCCGCTGCTCTGCTATGCAGAGCTGCGGTTTGTGCTCTCCCCAACTCCCCCTCCACCACGGGCACTGCGGCCCGCGGGTGGGACAGCGGGACAGTCCCAGAAAAACGGGACAGTTGGGAGGTATGTCACTGCGTTACAAACATAACCCTCTGTGCTTTAGTATAGATGTTACCCACGTGGACACCACACAACATAACAGCACCAATTGTTCCCCATTGGTTTCGCTGAGGGGTATATTTACTAAAGTGAGAGTTTATAGAATGGTTGCTATGGGCAACAGCTCCAAGCAACCAATCAGATTCTAGCTATTCTCTTTTAGAAGGTGCTAGATAAATGAGTAGAATCTGATAGGTTGCTATGGGCAACAATTCTATTTCTATAAACCCACACTTTAGCAAATATACCCCTTATTGTGTGGACTAGTACTAGAACAGTGCCTTGTGAGACTTCAATTCAACATTGTAAAAAAATAGAAACAATTATACCTTCCATATAGAGGTACTAACCAAGGACCAATAATTACTTTTTGATGTCTCAAAAATGTTTCAAAACATTGTACAGATCATGGCTACTTGTTAAGGGATCGGTTATGCACTTTACTCTATTAGCTAATTACAGATCAGTAAGGAAACACTCAGGCGCTTGTTATCAGTATAATGTCCAGTTTGTTTCATCACTGACTAAAGGCCCCCATACATCAGAGATTGATTGCAGCAATCGTGCAATTTGCAATCGATTGTGTATAAAAATATTTCCCGTTTTCAATCGATTGTGGCAATTCCGCAATCTGCAATCGATTGAAAAAGGGAAAGATTTTTATACACAATCGATTGCAAGTTGCACGATTGCTGCAATCATTCTCTGATGTATGGGGGCCTTAATCTCTGTCCTTTCCCACTGCTGCCCTCACTTCACATTTTCTACTGTGAGGAACCATTCTGGAATCAGCTCAAAAGTATAGATAATTATTTAGTCATAAATTATTTATTCATATTTATATTGTATTATAAATGTCCCATATATAGTCATATACTATATATTTATTAAAAAAAATGGAATAGCTTGTCAATGCTCGCGCTGTTTTTATATAGCTATTTTTCTTAGCATCTCGAGCCTTCATTCTATTTTTGGTTATTTTATAAGTTACTCATCTGAGCTTAATGCTGCATACACACGTAAAGATTTCTGTTCAACCATCCAACTAGTTGATTGGTTGGAATGAAAATCTGGTAACGTATGAGAGTAACTGATAATCAGCAATTTGCTCCTAAATGCCAGAAAACAGATGAAAATTGTCGTCACACAAGTTTGTGAAATGTTTGATCTAAACAATTTGTTCAAACAACAGTTTTTGTCCATTTTCTGGCGTTTGGGAGCAAATTGCTGATTGTCATTTGCTGTCATACCTTACCAGATTTTCATTCCAACCAATCAACTAGTTGGATGGTTGGACAGAAAATCTTTACATGTGTACCCAGCTAAAGATCTGTTAATGGAGACATGCCTTTATTGATACATGCATTTATGTTTTTAATAAATTAGCCCATTGCATTCTATTAGTTAATACAAAATAAGCCCATTGAATTGTTTTATGGAATTCAGATTCATTTACTCAAAATGTATTTGGAAATGACCAGGCTAGACACATACTGTATCTTCCTCATGTACCGCCATGTTGGCATGTCTGTTACTGCTGTGTTAAACATTATAAATGATACACAATGTTGATGCCGGTGTTGCTCTAAATAACAAACAGTGATGGGATGTGCTAGAAATAAACCCTTTTCTGCAGTCCTCTCACCCTGCCAGTGACCCTCCACCACTTTGTGCTCACACCAGACAGGTCACAGATTATACTAGTTACAAATGTAACACTCAGACAGTTACTTAGCATGGCCGTTCCTGGCAGGAGCCTCAGAGGAACACATGGCATCTATTCTAGTGATGTCCAATTCCTCTGTCTGCAGACCAAGTTCGAGGAGCAGCTTCTGTTCTGCAATCTGTTTGCAAACACGTAATGTACAGACATGCAAGCACCAATACCATGCTTTAGTGACATTTTTAACACAAATTTTGGGCACATACACAAGAAAATTCACATATCTATACAGTAACACAAACAGTGTCTATGAAATACAGTCACACTCATTTGGAATTTTTCCCATTTTGTTACATGCTGGAATGATGAAAAGTGACACAACAAGTACCCATTCTTCCA
Source organism: Taudactylus pleione (assembly GCA_031769625.1). Classification (NCBI taxonomy): domain Eukaryota; kingdom Metazoa; phylum Chordata; class Amphibia; order Anura; family Myobatrachidae; genus Taudactylus; species Taudactylus pleione. Next base: position 13,154,100 of record JAUIMM010001030.1, on the reverse strand, counting down.
TTCTCCATTAACATTCGGGCTCTTGGCTGCACAGTTTAATTGAATAGTATTGTTCCATTTTACTTTTACAGAACAAACAGTATTACACCTCTGCTGGGCATATTAAGGGGCACCTGTTGCCTACACACAGGGGGTCTCATTTATAAAATGCACTAGAGGGTTTTAGGAGAGCATGCAATATTGTATGGTTGCCCGTGAAGCACTGCTGACCGGACGACATGGTGTGTGATCGTGGGTGTGCGCAGATAGTCTGTACACACTTCGCGATCCGCACGATCCATCATTCCGATCCACGATGAAATGATAGAACGTTCAATGGATTGCATAGTGTGTACCCAGCTTTACTCTATTCCCAAATCTGAATCGGCCCATAGTTGTATGTCTTAACGATACTGACTTTGAACCTCTATACACTCCTGCCTATACCTTCTAATATCCTGCCTATAAACCTCTAAGGTTGACGCAATTTGCGTACGCAGTCATACAGTAAATAAAGACTAGACCTTGAACCTGTGTTTCCAAAGCACAAAGTATTATTCAAGTAAAAGTACAGTCAGTTACACGCTATGATCTAAGTACAATTTAGCGCAAAGAAATTATACAGACCCAAGTACAGTTATACATACGCAGCGCTCTGGACCAGATCCTGGCATCAGCAAGAAACCCCCGTCTATCAGCATTTAGCAAGAAGACTCCCGACTGAGGTCACAACACACACACATTTATACCCTCACAGAAACAGACAACATAAAAGAGAGGCTTGTCGCTGATGCCATTGGTTCCCAAGGGGGATGCATCTGGTACAGAGCATTTAACAGGTTGATTCAAATAGACACAGTCCAGCCTCTAACAACTGGTTGCCTCTGTTTCCCGCCTCATGCACATCCTAACAGTTGGTCATATAATGTACATTTCTGTGTTTTAAGTCTCTGCGGTCCATAAGTTGCGAATGCATGTTGCGATCTTCCCACCGACGATACCGGGAAGCTGTGGAGAGGGTGCAGATCAGTATAATACCAAGCACGGCATACTTATCATGTATTAAACCTGAGCTACTAAATAACCTTTATTTCACAGCAATTATAATAAATGAACAAACTTTAGTCTTATACTTTAAAGCTTATGGAACCTTGTATGTAAATATGTAATGTGTAAGTATGCAGGGTTTGATAGAAAGACGCTAGTTAACTTGGGGTAGATGCGTGCGCATGAAGCTAACAAACAGCGTTTTCATACAGGATCTTATGCATTCGCTAATGTGCGACTAGTTAACAGCGCAATTGTGCGTATTATGTGTGTATGAGAAATGGTGTAAGATGCAATCGCATGATGCTATTAGTAACACCGCCATATGTACTTAAGTGTGAGTTTAGCTAAAATGGCGCTGGGTGGCCATTCGCAAAATGGCGTCTTGCGATCTCATTTTCAAGATGGCGTCTTGCGGCCAGTCGCAAAATGGCGTTGTTACGATCTAATTTTTAAGCTGATCTTGTCTCAGCCAATTATCCAGCTTCAACAGTCTGCAAGCTATGTTGGCCTACTCTCATGTTTTTGTTTTACTACTTTAATACTATTGTCTTGTACTCCCTTCCCTCCCTCCTTCCTTTCTTTCCCTGGTTGTTTGTTCCCCTTTCAGTACTTTCTGGTCAATGATAACTACCTTGTATTGCACGTGGTTTCAGTGATTTCAGCTGCTGCATTGAAAAATGTTCTAAATAAAAATTTATTGTTTAAAAAATAAATAAATCTCATGCACGTATAGGGATTATGATATATTATGCATGCATTATCCACAACTGAGGTACCCAATTCTGGGATTCAGGGTTTACAGTTCATTATCTCGTTGTAGGTAATTTTTTCATTGCCAAGAACATGGTTGTAAAAATTGGGGACCTGGGATTGGCAACAACTGTGGAGCAGTGTGAAAAGATCCCAGGGTAAGGATACCGTCCATGTTATCTAACTGCTGAAGCATGCTTGTGAATTTCTGCATCCTCTGACAGATGTGTTTTTCACCCCAGCGTCATATGTGGCACCCCAAACTACCTATCTCCTGAAGTTCTGGCCAAGGATGGTCACTCTTTCAAATCAGACATCTGGGCTCTTGGATGCATAATGTAAGAGATGTATGAAAAAGTACTGAGATTTCTGTTTCCTTTCCCTGTACTACAAGTGTCAAGGAAGCAACATAGCATTAAAATACATGACATAGTCAGCATGATAATACCATTAGAATAGTAGGTTCTGCTCACGCCAGGCCCACAATCCAAGTATTTATATCATTCTATAATTCTCTGGCAGCTCTACAAACTTTGAGAGAGCCATCCTATTTATGTATACAGATCTGAAAAACGGCAGCATATAGTCTATCATGTGCCATCATAAGCCATCCAGGGACGAACAATTCAGTTTTTGTAATAAATACTGTTTGTTGATTTAGTCATATGGATGTGACCTTGTAGGGTCAAGAATCTTCATTCCCAATGTACATATCTGAAATTCAGAGGATTAATTGTTGTAAATATACAACCAAGGGCAGGAACAAGGCCAGACCTCTTTTGGGACATAAAGGAAGATGCATCAAACTTTCTAATCAGGACAGGTGAAAAGTTACCCATAGCAACCAACCAGATTCCATAGAATTTCATAGAATGTAATAGATAAAATGATATATACGGTTGATTGCTATGGACAACATCACCGCTTTTCTCTCTTAGAAGGTTTGATACATCTCATAACATCAAATATAGAGGGAATTCAATCAGACTTGTTATTTTAACAGGTATGAAAAAGGGTGGAAGCCGCTGGCTTTAACGCCCTGGGCGGGATGTAGTTTTAATTCCGACAGCCTGGATGTTGGCACTTAGAATGCCGGCGCCGGAAGCCCAACACCTGTCAGAATCCCAGCGCCCACATCCCAACGGTAAATACTGGGGTTAGGGGGAGGGTTAGGGTTAGGCACTAGGAGGAGGGCTAGGGTTAGGTACTAAAGGGGGAGAGTTAGGGGTAGGCACTAGGAGGGGAGGGTTAGGATTAGGAATAGGGAGAGGGGGACAGTTAGGATAAATATCAACATGTGTCGGTATCCTCCTAACCCCATCTAGATACTGGCGTTGGGATTCTGACCACTGTCATCTGGTTCCCAACCCCCCGGATCTATTCAATTAGAGACAATTTTCCATACAAGACACTTTTTAACACCCATTAAATTAACGCGTCAATGGGCGTTCACTCATATTAATGGGCGTTAACACATAGGATCCGTGATGAATTCGTGGACCTATACGTTAACAGGGTCTTAGCACCCCATAACATGGAATTTACAGAGGATTTCTTTTTGGGTCTAATCAGACCCCCCCCCCCAAAAAAAAGCCCAGTTAAGTGCAGCCTGCAGGCTGCCTTCGGGGCTAATTAAATAGCCTTGGGGGATCAATTAGCCCTGCAGTAAATTACCGCAGGTAATTGAATTCCCCAATAATCTAGAAGTCAGTTTTGGAGGCTGTCCCATAGACAGTGAGGAATCCAGGAGTAAACATAGTTTAGTTGTAAGTACTGTTATATATATCCGATTGTTTGTTCAATGGAAAGCTAGAATAAAGTTGAATCTAATCTACAGATACCCATTCCCTCCAAATATATACAGGAAATGATTGTACTGTATGTTATGCAGTAAGGTGGTCTGAGGGGAGACCTGGAAATACTGATTCATGCTTTTGTATTGTCCCTCAAATACAATTTGTTGGTCATGGATAGAACATGACTTAAAGGCCTGGGGGAACAGTAACATTGACAAGACATCTGAAAGATCCACAACAACCAAACAACCAGATGTTGTCTTTCTCTCTCTATAAGCTGTACAATAAGAATGTAAATTATGTGACTGAGTGCTATGGGTTACAGCACACCTTTTCATACATGTCTCCATTGTCACAATCGTGGGATTCTGAGGCTGTGTTCCTGGGCTGGGCCTTGGACCTGGATTACTCAACTCAGGTGCTCTCTGGAGGAGACTTGGTTTTCTGAAGTTTCTCTGCATGAGAGGATACAGAAGACTGGTGGAGAGTTTGGTTCAACTCGGAGACTGCTTGATGCAACTGAGCAGCTGCTAGGTGAAGGGTGGCAGTACGGACTGCTTGGAGCAGGCGAGAAGCCGTGAGGGGCGAGGTGACAGTACGGACTGCTTGGAGAGGCTGAGAAGCAGTGAGGGGCAAGGTGGCAGTACGGACTGCTTGGTGCGGCTGAGAAGCTGTGAGGTGGTAGCGTGGAAGTTACTTGGTGCGGCTAGGCAGCCGTATGGAGATGGTGGTAGCGTGGACGCTACTTGGAGCGGCGGGGTAGCATTATGGTGACAGTGGTAGCTTGGACGCTACTTGGAGCGGCTGAGTAGCCGTAAGGTGACGGTGGTAGCTCGGATGCTACTTGGAGTGGCTGGGTAGCCGTAAGGTGACGGTGGTAGCTCGGACGCTACTTGGAGCGGCTGGGTAGCCGTAAGGTGACGGTGGTAGCTCGGATGCTACTTGGAGCTGAATATTATTACATTTTATTTATAGGGCGCCACAAGAGGTCCGCAGCGCCGTACATACAGTAAAGGGTACACAGAACATTACATTACAATACAGTAACCAACTTATAAACAAAGCACAAGTAACAATTAGCAACACAATTCTACATACACAATACAGCTGGGAAGGTGAAGGCTGTCATAGAAGTGCTAGAGAAGAAGGCTGTGAGACAGTGGGGAGGAGGACCCTGCTCCTAGGAGCTTACAATCTAGGGGAGAGGGGAGATAGACAGATGACATGAGGCAAGAGTGTGTAGAGGGGGACCTGAGTGCAGGAAGTAGGCGAGGTAGAGATGGCTGATGCAGGAGGGGCAGAGACTTGGTGACGGTTATGTAGTGCAAGGGTATGCTTTGATGAACAGGTGGGTTTTCAGTGGATAGCAACAAAACACCTATGGAGCACAGTGGGAAGGCTCACTTAGTAAACTAAGAAACTAGTTGCACTGGCAATTTGCTAATGGGACAGGAGGTCCCTTTATACCAGGTGCTGGATGCTGACTGGCCAGGTCCAGAGGGTGAGCTGCTCAATTGGTGGAGACAGCATCACGTGTTCAGGCCCAAGATGGCTGCGCCCATCTGTACTGGGAGTGCGGCAGGAGCGCTCATGGAAGAAAGCCCAGCTGAGGGAGACGGAGTGCAGGTGCCGGCGGGGAGTGGAGAAAACAGTGGCCACACGGGAGCAGGTGCAGAGAAGGCAGCGACCAGCCGGGGAGTCGGAGCGCCGCGGGACAGCGCCCGGACAGGTAAGCAGCGGGGCCTGATGCGGAGGTCCCCGTGGTGGCTTGTGACATCCATTATGTAACTGTGTGATTATACAGATTTTTGATGGTGCAATGTCTAAAAAGCCTTTGGGCTCTTTTTGCCCCTAAAGATCTACTTTTTTAATTAGTTAATTAATTCTACTGTGTTCCTTTGGATAAAACCACTATGCTTCACGAATGTCAACCAATCAGTTTCTTCTTCCTGCACTAACAACATAATGTTTGATGATGTCCTTTGTCTACTTGTAGCGCCAGGTAGCCAGCACTTACTATTAAATAGGATACCAACCAGCATATGAATATCCTATCCATAGACATTGTTCAAAGATCTTATTAGTCACATGGGCATTGAAAAAAAGGCCTATTGGAAGCCAAAATCTTATACTTTGTCCAAACTTAGGAGCATGTTCTCAAGGCTTCCCAAGAGCACAGTGTATTAAATGCTTAATGAGCGCTCCCATAGATATCTTTTATAGCTGCTGTAAAGCTTACTTAATGTTTTGGACAATCCGCATTAAATGACATTTCTTGTAGACTGACATTAGTCTATGGGCATGAATGCTTGCAAACAGCAGAGGGTTAACACTTATGAACATTTATGAATGGCTGAGCGTTACTGGTTATGAGAAGTGAGTAAAGCAGACTTTTGTTACAAGTGTGTGAGTGCAGGTCTAGTCACTTACAGTACATTAAGGGGTATATTTATAAAGATTTTAGAAATGGAGATGTTGCCCATAGCAACCAGATTCTACTTAACATTTAACTAGCACCTTCTAGAAGATAATAGGTAGAATCTGATTGGTTGCTATGGCCAACATCTCCCCTTCTAAAAGCATAACATTCAAATCATAACACCTTTGTGTCTAAAGTCTGTTTTGCAGTACCAAAATGCTATTTATTGTACAGAAAGTAGCCTTAGCCTTTGATAGGAATCAGGATCAGCACTCCTTAAAGCATGAAGATTAAACAAATAAAATAGAATGGTTTAATGAGTTGAAAACATCCACTTCTGCACTGCAAGTTTCCACACTTTGGGGCTGATACAGGGGTGTACGCAGCCACAACTGTGTGTATTGGCGCTGCTCATCTGCGACTTTATGTAAATACCACCACAAAGCCCTTTCCTGGTGTACATCCATGAGTATGAAGGTGCAAGGACTGAGACCCACTGTCCAGGTCCGTAGATTGGTGCATCTTTTACCATGGAAACTTGCACATTCGGTATGACAGGTGCAGGTTCTCCGTCTGAGTATGGCCGTCTACTTGAGCGCCTATGTGCGCAACCACTTTCACAACACTCCCATAACACGTCTATAAGATGGGCCATCTCCGTGCATGCGCTAAGCTACCGCCCAGGAACGCCCCACGACATTTCTGATACCATAGCTATTAGCAACAGCACCTTTGTGTGAACATTGGGCCTGATTCAGAGATGGACACTAATGTGATTGCAGCAGCGTTCTCATACGATTGCAGCTGTGAAAATATGCTAATGCACATCGAGCAGCCATCTTGGCCTTGTGGCAGGTCTGACCAGCTGCTGCCTTGGGAGCTCTTCAGACATGTAGAGCTGCGTATACACTCGCAGTGGATAATTTATGCACGCCCATGTAGCGGCGTTTACACGGACAGATGCCTGCGTTTCTCAGACCACCCCCCGTCACCACCCCCAAACGCTGACAGCCTGTCACTCACAGTGCGGCTTATACGCATGTGCGATAGCAAACAATCCCTCGATCTGCATGAAAATCGCATTAGCGTCCATCTCTGAATCAGGCCCAGTGTGTGTAACACAAGTACCATAGGAGATATCAGGGATATTCGCACACGCGCAGCATCAAAAGTTGCTCAGGTATGTGACCTTCAGCATTGCGTGTAGCTCTGAATCAGGACCTTTGTGATATATGAAATAAAGCATTCGGCATTCCCACTTATAGCTATATTTATGGAAATACAGTAGTAGCATCATATTTCATTCTCGTGGTGGCCTCACACTTGTGTGTTAGAAGTTGTGTACTTGTGCTGCTTACAAACCTCTTTAGCAGCATTGTCATGTGTTTGTGTGTGTTTTGGATCAGCTAGGGGACACATTGTTACTTCACACCGTACTTTAGTCATTTTTAACAGCTTTTTTTCTTTTACAGCTTGTGTTTGATAGGCTGCAGCATTTATAATTCATTTCAGTGGTCCTGGACCTTCAGCAGTTTTATCTGTTAGGGGAAAACACAACATATAACCTTAGTAAGCTATAGAAGCTTTGGAAACATTAGAGGTCCAGCAAATAGCATATGCCATAGACTGTAGTGATAGGGATGATCAATAGATATTTGCTGCTTTTTACTGACACTGCTGGTTACAAAACACAGATCTGACACCAACCCAATATGGGATTTGGTACACAGGTGACTTATGTTGTTTCTGTATAGAGTGCAGACTCTGCGAGGGGGTATGTGCTGTTGTACTTACACAATACTAAGCTATGGGAAGTTACAGCTCCACTCTCTCACATTCAGGTACACAATGCTGTGTGGATATTCTCCTTTCAGAGCCCAGTCACAGAAAGAGATGTATTACTTCATCCGAGAAGGATTCTTTCCTGTACCGTCTTACATATCATCTAATGGCAGAAGACTAATCATCTCTTTACTTGTGAGCTGCCCCACCAATAGGCCATTTATAGAGGACATCCTGGCTCATGATTTCTTCACCCAGGTATAGAACGGTCTCACTGGTGTACTGAGATAGGGGTATATTCATTAAAGTGGGGGTTTATACAAGTGGAGGTGTTGGCCATAGTAACCAATCAGATTCTAGCTATTATCTTCTAGAAGTTGCTAGCTAGATAAATGATAAATAGAATTTGATTGGTTGCTACAGTATGTGTAGCATCTCCTCTTGTATAAATCCGCACTTTAGTAAATATACCCCTTACAGTACATATTTGGAGGGCTGTCATAAGCAGCTACATGTAAATGCTGCACTGTGCAATGGGATGTATTTACGAAGTTGTATGTAACCTAATAGAACGCCATAGGACAAGCATAAAATGAGTCTTTTATCATCACTGAGTCTTTTCTTGTATTCAGGAAATCACTCCCGAGAAGCTCTCATCTACCACCTGCCACACAGCTCCCACCCTGTCACTTTCCATCCACCTCACCAGATTCTTCAGAAAGGCAGCTAAAGTTTTATATAGAGGAGTATTATACAGATCCTTATGCACAGGTATATAACTTGTCAGCTTCCAGCTATACATAGCTAAGCATACTAACTTCATCTTGTACAAATGCTTGTGCTATGCTAGAAATGTTAGTGCAACTGGCATTCTTTTTATAGCATACAGTGTTTATATTAATAGTACCTTTGTCCTCTCTGTATAATGAATAATAATGATCAATTCTAATATTTCCTCATAATTCACTTGGAGCATTATATAACAAACTTGCTCTTTTTTTGATGGAGGGGGCAACACTCCAAGAGGTGGGGGAAATAGTACAACAACCTGCAGTTGTCTGGTAATTAACCAATCAGATAAATAAACTACTGTAGTTCTTAGCCTATGTATGTGTTTGTCCTAAGCACAATTATATACTAAAAAATTCTCATCCGTTATAAGGTTGACTTAAAAAATACATATATTGTATAGTTATTCAGCTCTTAACATTTATGCACTACTGAAAAGTTATTAAAATGTATTAGAGTTTTATTGTATGGTTCAGGTCTCATTATCAAATGCTTTCTATAGATAACAATTGATACAGTGATATGTGCAGGTCATTAAATATATTATAGTAAGGAGGGAGCAAATATAATCAAACTAATGCATTCCCTGCTAATTAACAACATTGCTAAATATATCATAATAACATTATACAACGCCATAATATCACATTTGGATAAAACCATCCTTTGTGTTTGCCCTCATTAATCTCTATGTATCTGTATGTTTTCTCAGAGTTTCCAGAAGCAGGGGGACATAATAGCTCCATGATTGTCCCAACGCAGAGTCTGATGTCTCTCAGTACAGATAAGATGTGTGAGGTATGAAGAAGAGGGTAGCTGGAGACGGCATGTGCTACAGGCATAGTTTTCCACATTTGGAGAGACCTCTTGTCTGTCTTTTGTCAGGGAGAAAAAAAAGGAGATGTTACAACAAGACCTGGTCATGAATCTTTGTACATTCTCATGAAAGGAAGAATGAGCCACAGGAGCAGGTCGGCCTCCCAGAGTGAGCGCCAGTTTTACCAGTGGGATAATGCCAATAGTGCCTTGTATGACACCATGCTGGCTATATATACTTCATTATACAGAGTCACAGTTGTATCTCATCTCCTACTGTGCAAGTTACTGTAAGCAATGTGTAAGGTATCAGGTTTGGTTACAGAGAGAAATGTGCATATGTTTGTTCATTTTTAATAGAAAATTACTTTATTTACATAAAATGTATGAACAAGAGGCATAAAAATAGGCCAGTCAGAAATGTAATGCACCCACATATATATAGCATCCAGACATTAGAACACAATACACAACATACCATTTATGGTGTAAATACACATTACATCATATATTGCATTTTTCTGACAACACTGAAATCAAGAATGTTTCCTACTAAGCTGATTGTAAAGCTGAAATGGTATGTATCAAGTACCTAGATATCCAATCCTGCATAGCATCAATTATTCTCCTCATGTATTTCTAAGTGTCATGTTTTAAACCTTTCCCTACTATATTTTTGATAATCTAAGATTACAGCTGTTTGTTACTGCATTGCTTTCACCATCTTGCTTCTACCTATCATTTTATAGAATGTTCTTGATAACGCTACCTCACAGCTCATTGTGTGCATAGGGTGGTTTTGGTGAGAAGTGAAATAGATATAATGATGTAGGTTGGGCAGGCGAAAGCTAAGGGGAATATCAGTTTTCTTACCTTCCTTGGCTTGTCCTTTACTATAGTCTCCTATGTTATCAGTGTGAATAAGTCATCCTCTCAGCAGTACCCTTCTTAATCCATTAGGTACCATCTCTGTAGATGTGTCTGGCCAATCCACAGAGATTGCAGGGCATCTACCTTGGACAGTCCCCATTCTTATTATGACCATCCTCTTAGCAACTCCTTCATAGTGCTATGCTAATGTCCAGAGAGAAGCTCTGTGGCAAGTGCTGGAGGCCATTGGCTTCTACCTGACAATGACAGATTATTTATAATCAATTATTATTAGTACATGGATACAATCCTCATTTTCCATTATATGCATTCGTCATTCTGGTATGAGTTAGGTGTGTACCAAAGAAATAGCTCCTGAGCAGACTAAGATACAGTATCACATGATGGCTTTGAGATATGCTGCCTGCACCTTCAATAACACCTGCAATAAGTTTTGGTACAATCAACACTAGGAATAAGAATTGATCATGAACAATTAAGATTTTTTATTAAAGATCAATTGGAAAACAGATTACTTCCACCATGTCCACATTCAATTACATTTCCCATTTTGATAACTTTGTAGCATGCTACGTTTTAACACTTTGCTCTGTCAGAAGCTCAGGCTTTGCTCTATGTGCTATTCTTTTCTTGTAGTGCAGACAGAGACCGTCACGGAGAGAGTGGTGGAAGATGTCACACTTCTATTAGAGAACTGTCTCTGCAACATCATACCAGGTGAAAGCAAAATCGGATAACATAAAGTCAGGATGCTTGAAGGTTACTTAACCATGAACTGAATGTTGCACATTAAATTTGTAGCCCATAGCAGCTGGGATAGAGCCGTGTATTTGGACACTGCATGCTCCATTCACATTGTGTATTTCATTAACTACCAACAATTGCAGGTGTAAGTGCTGATTACTCACCGGCATCAATGGTGGGGTTTATTGCTGTAATTTCAGTGGATAACCCCCTCCCCCAAGCCATATTACCCCTGGTATATATTTATTATACACTGGACAAAAAAAAAAGTGATGCTGAAAGTAGAGTGCTTGGGGCCATACATAGCTTATAGCTTATAAGGGGCAGATGTATCAACCTTCTAAAGGGGACAGGTAGAGGAGTTGCTATTTAAAAATAAAAAGCAATAAAAACAACCATCTTCTAGCTGTCATGTTATAGAATGTATGTTGATTAATAATAGCTAGAAGCTGGATAATTGCTGCTGAGCAACTTCTCCACTTGTCCTCTTCAGAAGGTTTCAGTGCTCAGTTATTCAATACAATAGCACAACATGTGTTACATACATATCTCTTTTGAAGAATAAACAGAAAAAGTCAATATAAAGAAAAAGTGCTGAGACCCAGGCGCAACAGATAAGCTGCTCGGGGCTAAAACACAAAGGGTAACCCTGGACCCTTAAAAATGAGTGAATAATGTAGAAAAAATATTATGAAAGCCCTTAGCGCTAAAACGGGAATAAGGAAAGAGTACATATACTTCTCTTGTGGCATAATTTCTCTCAATAATAAAGAGGCGTTTCCAAACATAAAAGAGAAGACAATAATAATATAGTGTGATACTGTACGTAATAAATAGCTAATTCTAAAATCTAACAAATAAAGCAAATATTTTAAGAGATAAATCTGAGTAAGTTTTATCCCAGAATAATTAGCTCAAAAGAGAATATCATAAAAACGGATCAATTACTAATAAAACATTTTACAGACATATTCTGGATATTCAATACTAAAAACATGTGATAAAAGCTCAAACATAGAGCAGTAGTAGTACAAATAAAGTTCTAAATGGCCAAATAGGCCTTTGTACCAGATAGATGATATAAGTTCAGCGTTGTGTCACAGCCTTGAGGAAGAGCTATCGCTCACAATGCATCAGTGCTGATGCCAGCTACAGACTACTTCTCTCCTGATGGGCCTTTGCCATTTACACATAGTAAGTGAAGTCCGGCATCACTTCTAGTGCAAAACAATGCTGAACTTACATCACCCATCTGGTTGGAAGGCCTATTAGGCCATTTGCTTGTGTGTATTGTAATGTAACACTATCACTTTGGACCAGGGCGCTGTTTTATCACATTAGCGAAAAGTCTTTTGAACATTTTCAGTGGCCAATATATGCGCAATGGAGCCATGTGTGGCTTTTTCTGTCACAATGCCTGCTCATAAGATCAAACGCCAACACATCTTTGGGCACCAGGAAATGAGATTTCATAGAAAAGAAATTCATCCCTTGCACTATGCAAATGGGATTTTGTAAAGGGCTATAATAGGACATATTCCAACAAAGATTTGCTGCTTGAGCTGAGGTGGTGGTCTCATCCTCTGACCTGTAAAATAATATTAAATAATGAATATATTTATCTTCTTCTGCTAGTTTTGATTTCTCATTTTCCATCAAGCAGGTGAATTGGATCCCAGAGACCAGGTAACTTGCCCCATCCTGTGGGTGACCAAGTGGGTGGATTACTCTAATAAATATGGCTTTGGTTACCAGCTGTCAGACAACTGTACCGGAGTGCTTCTGAGTGACGGAACACACACTATTCTCACCCCCCATTTGCAGTAAGTATAACAATATACTGCCATTTTTTCTGACTTGGTTTCAGCGTGGCTAAGATGTATCCTTTCACTCTCTTTCTTTCAGAAAAGTTTGTTATTCTACTAGCTTATACGAGCACATTACATTCCCTGAATGGAGTCCGCCCTGCAAGTTGGATGTAAAGATGAAGATATTGAGGTTCTTCTCTGAGTACATGCAGGAAAATATCTTGGAGGTGAGGACTTAGCAGCCATAGGAGAAGCATGTTGTTTGTGTAACATTTTTATTTTATTCCACATTGTATGAGTAATGGTGCGTACACACGCAGTGATTTTTTTGGGCGATTGAACGATAATGATGTCGTTATCTTTCAATCGTCAAAAAAATCGTTCAGTTTCTGCCACAAAACGATGAACGATAACTTCCAATGCGCACTCCTGTTTGTAGTTATTGTTCATTGTCCGAATCTCCCGTCCAACCTGACAATAATGTCAGGTTGAACATGTTCGGGGATGAGGGAGGGAGCCTGGCACTGAACGAAAATCGTTCTTGATTTCGTTCAGTGTTTCTGCTCAGTGTCATTAACGACACTGAGCACACCCCTGCCGGGGACACACGGGACTATTTATTTCATGGAGCGAATCATCCCATGTGTATGCACCTTAACAAGTATATGTCAGTGATTATGTGAGAAGATCCAATACAATAGGTTTGTTAAACTGATGGCATGACACACCTAAACAAATGACCTCTATTTTTTACTCTGAAGTCTAATTCTATTCTGTATGTCAATTTGGAATCAGCAGAGGCTAGATACTTAATTAGAGTAGATATTAAGCTATTGACATAGCTATATCAATGCTGTCACCCTTTACATAACATGATAAATAGGGATGCCGTTTATAGACCGGCGGACTAAATGCCGCCGGTCTATATCCCGACACGAGAAGCCGGACGGGGAACTTCAGATAGGAGTCAACATACCGACGCCTATCTGAATCCCGACGCCGGAACGCCGAAGGATGACAGCCCGAACGAGGTAAGTCTGGGCGTCTTTAGCGTTAGCCGCGGTGTGGGGGTGTTAGGTTTTGGGGGGGAAGGTTAGGGTTAGGCACCGCCAGGGGTAGGTTAGAGTTAGACATTCCCTCGGGAGAGCTAGGTTTAGGGTGCGGGAAGGGGGGGTTAGGTTTAGGCACCCCCGGGGGGGGAGTTAGGATTAGGCACCATTCAGGAGTTTTAGGGTTAGGTGCCCCTAAGGGAGGGTTAGTGGGAGGAGAGGAGAGGACAGGGTACTCACCAGCCGGCGTCGGGATCTCCTGCTGCCGGGCTTCTCGTGACGAGATTTGAACCAGCGGCTAAACAGACTGATTCCGAAAAATGAATGGCTAAATGTCATGTCTACAGTCCCTTCCATAATACATATTAAACTGGAAACTCTGCTTACAGGGTGGAGATCTCCGTGCAGCACCAAGCCCCAACGTCAGGACTTTGTGCCTCCTGCACTTCCTGAAGACAGACCAGGCTCTGCTCATGTTATTCAGTAACAGGACATTACAGGTAAGTAGGTCTAGTCAATGCAGGTCATGAATATTTACACTGTTGCCTGGATGCCACTAGAATATAGCTATGAAATATAGGTCATTATTTTCCTTAGCGGAAACAAGTTCTTTATGCAATTCCCATACTATAGAAACAGAGTTTGACGGCAGATAAGAACCACTTGGCCCATCTAGTCTGCCCACTATACACAACATATCTGATGATTTTGATAGAATATTTAGATATGGGAAAATCAAGCTAGTTTTACAAAGTAGTCTACATAGGTTGATTTTGTGCCATTTTTTAAAAAACATATTGCATGTGGCTTTCTGGGAACCATATCAGATTCACAAGTAATAGCATCACTGGGATGTAGCGGTAGTACACAGGGCATTCAGTTATTATTTGCATATGACCCCTAATGCTATATCATTTATCTTCATTGGTAGGTGAATTTTTACCATGACCGCACAAAGATCATCTTAAGCAGAGGACAGCAGTGTTATCTACTGAGTTTCATTGACCAAGACAGACAGAGCTGTACAGTGCCCCTGTCAGCACTGCAAACCAGTTGTCCTCCACTCATAATACAGAGACTGGAATATGCCCTGAAAATGCTGCAAAGCCTGAAATGGGATTAGCCAATCCACAAAGACACATTTCTGACAGGTTTTATGGGACTGCCAAGTGTACACTGTAGTTACAATTTATAATAATACGGTAACCACTGAAAAGGAACAAGGCATGTTATGAATTGTGGGCACATGTAAGTGAATGTAGCACCTGTAAAGATTGTTGTCTGGTGGGAAAGTCATGATATAGCATTTCATTAAAGTTGTGTACTTGGTTAGCCGGGAGCGAGGCAGTAAGCCAGGTCAGGTTCTGTGCCAGATACAGTAGCTGTCAGGGTACAGAAATATCAATCTGGTAGTAGTGAGAAAAGATGCAGCACAGTCTGGTAATATGGAGGTTTAAATTTGCATCAAATGAGAAAAACAAGAGTTCTGGAGTACATTGTAGCAACTCAGATTTCATACTGGATCATCTTCTACTTTATACCAAAGAGATATTTTGTAATCAATAAAGGTCATTAATGAAAGTGCAAAACATTTGTCAATGCATAGTTTCTCATTGTGTGCAAATGTACCTGTTCATTCATATTCTGATTTTAAAACCATCCCTTTAATCAGTCTATCCCTACTTTAGCAGGTCCAATTGGACCAGCACCTGCTGGAAAGATATACAGTATGTGTCCGTTTGGAGAGTAGCTCCCACTTAACATATAATTCAATTGGAAAAGGCTTAGTCCGGCATTTGCACGCTAATTCTTGCTGGTAATACCCGCGTTAGATGTTGTTGAAAATCGGGAAATCAGTCTGTACCCCCAAAAAATGGAAACTAATATTGGATAACAGTATAAAGTCGGTAAGTGGCCAAAAGCAAAGTATTTGGGGTTCTTAAAATGTGTCAAAAAGTCTGCAAAGTAAATGCTCTAGATCAATTTGGGGTGCATAAAAATGCCTGTAAGTAGATGTTTGTGTCATTTTAAGCCACTTTTTAAAATTTGTTAAAAAACACCTGTAATTCCCACCTGCAAGATTATATACATCCATATAGTACCTGCTTATACCTGTCCTATATATTGTAACCCATTATTCTGCATTTTGCAGAATTTCACCCCAAAAATGACATGTCATTATTGGCCAAATTAAGTTAATTAAAAAGTGCTTCATTAATCATTAAGGAGATTATCAGAGTGGTTCTGAACCAAGTCGCCACATTTGTACCTTAAAATAGGGATTTTCCCCAACGTTTCACCTGCTCAGGTGGTTGCAAAAAAACTTGCGTTAAATCCAATGGAGAATAAACGCACATTAACTTGTGTGCTAATTGAATAGCTTAAAATTCACACCGCCCGTAAAAAGTAACATTTACATGTGTAAATGGGCTATTGCGGCTAATTGAATGTGCCCCTATGTGTACGTCTGGAGAGTAGAAAAGGCTGTGTGCCCACTACAGAATAGAAACATCTGTGCGCCCCCCTACAGAGCAAAGAACATTATATCACATTATCTAATCAGGGGCGTATATATAATGGGTGCTGGGCACACGGGCCCCTGGGTCCAGGGGGGCCCACACAGCACACCCTGCACCCAAATTTTTAATACTTACCTTTCCGGAGTCCCACGTCAATGCTATCAGCGCTGTAAAAATTGCCTGGAAAATTACGGCAGCGGCCATTTTCCTGCCGTTTTCCACATGCGCAGTAGAAAAATCACCAGGAAAATTTTCCCGGTGACCTGCACATGCGCAGTAGACTCTGGCGCCCAGAATCTACTGCTGCGGCACTGCACTTAGTGTGCTGCTGGCCGCCGGAGAGAGGTAGGGCCTAGGCGGAGACTGCACACAGGCCCCCTCCTCTCTTAAAACGCCCCTGTATCTAATGTCAATGATTTCTCTGCAGAATGGAATAACATACTAATACCCCTTTTACACCAGAGCAAAAACCTGGGTTTTTGCTGGGTCTACCCGGGTCGCAGCTCAGTGTAAAAGGGTCCCTGAAAAATAACCTGGGTCAAGTGACCCTGCAATCCAACCCAGGTAGCTACCAGGGTTGGACCCAGGATGGACCCAGGTAATGGTGCAGTGTAAACGGTGCAACCCGGGTTATCTGACCTGGATCATGCCTAAAATGAGCGGACTGGTGGTTGTGGAGCAGTCACCTCCCACTTTTTATGACCTCACAGGTTTAGCAGGGCAGACCTGAGTTCTGTGTGAACAGGGCTGACCTGGGAGTAACCCAGATCAAAGGTGCAGTGTAAATGGGTCTGACCTGGGTCTGACCAGGGTTGGAACCATGTCCAAAAACCCAGGTCGGACCTGGGTTTTTGGTGGAAAAGAGGTATAAGTTGTACTAATCGCAAAACTATGTACATACTCTGTACTTATCAAGGAACATCCTCACTATGCCCACCACCTTCTCACGTTAACCGGTGCAAACATCTTTGCAAGTGTTGCCATCTCAACCCACAAATCTTTACGCTTTGGCATCATTCTAGCTGCTGCTGTGTAAATAGAGCTGCACAGGACCAACAAAGATATTACACTGCATGTCAGCTATTTCGCTGCACACATGAGGCCCAATGGTGGAAGCACTTTGTGCACCAAACAATTTATTCATGAGGATGGAGTGAGTACATTTTAAGAAGCAATCCTTCATGTATGTATATAATGACATGCTTCAGTGATGGTACTGAATCCTAGTGAATTGATGGGTTGCAATTTGAATATTGCCACACAATAGCGAGCGACCACTGGGCATATGCAATAGGTGCACTCTAAAGGTGCCCACACACATACCGATATACTTACGATCTGACGATGTGTCCCATTTCCCTTGAAATTCTCCCCGGCAGCTCAGCACACGATCAGCACACGATATGCTGTCCAGTCTTCATCCGATCTCCTGCAGCGATACTTTTTTTATAGTGCATTGTGTCCTAGATTGTCCGATCTGCCATACTGCACAGCCAATCTGAAGATGCGATGTGTGACCTGCGGGGGGCGTGCATCGCATCATGATCGTGAGTGGGGACTCACGATTTGGGCATTTTTTACCCGGTCTGTCATTCCAATGTGTCGGAATCTGCTAGATTGGGAAAAAATCGCTGTGTGTTTGGGCACCTCAACAGAGTCATCATGATTAGTTTATATGTTAATTTTTTACTGTAAATAATGTTGTAAAGTGATACTTAAGTACAAATAATCTGCATAAATAGCTAGTTATTTAGTTTAATTAAGCAATAGAGCAGATGCAGCACACTAGTACGCGATGAATTTGTGATAAATCATTTAAGCCAGGTACAAACTAGACGATATATTGGACGATTCGTCGGTTTTGGGATGAATCGGAAGAACAAATCGTCCACATTGCGCGCTCCTGTGTGTTGTTCGACACATCCTCAGAAGATCTGACGGTCGCCACAATAGTGCTGGATGCGGCAGGAGAACGACATATCGGGCAGTAGTACACCAGATCGTGCAGTGCGTATGGACCACCCGATATATCATCGAATCGCATCTACTATCATTGGTTACGCACATAGTCTTGTGTGTACACAGTCCCAGCTTTAGAGTGTGAACAGATTGTGAATTACTGGCATCTGGTGACCTCCATTTACCAGCTGCTGCGGGAGGGATGATTAAAGCATATGTAATTAGCGGTACTCAGGACGACGGGGATAATACACAGGACTCCAAAGTTAACCTTGGAGTCCTATGTGTTATTATTATTCTCTTTCCCCTGAGTGCCACACCACACATATGCACGTACACACACACACGTATATGCACATACACACACACACATTGCTAATTCATTATCTGTCACAGATCTAGGCCACAAGTCAACTATAAAAAGCACAATTGAAAACAACAATGCAGATACTAGACAACATTTCAATTAATTCAATATAGTAAGTAATGATAACAATGGTTCTGCCAGGAAGTTTATAGATATCAATGCCTCCTGGCTTCCAACTCTATATATGCCATGCACACACCCATCCTATTCATTTTGTTGCAATTATACCTATACTATATAGTGTAAAATATATTACAGTATAAATACTACATACTAACAGGAATCACATGTCCATATAGAAACAGTTAATCATAAAGCTCATAGTAAGTATATTTATGTCTTGATCTGTTTCAGTCTTGATCTACAATGGGTTTGTAGATATAAATGCTGTTACACTATGTGGACACTATACTATTATTAACATATTTATTTTATAGCACCAGCATACTGAGAAGTGCATAATAAAACAAAGAAGTAAGAATGCTCTGCTCCTACCCAAGCTTAAAGTCTATGAGGCAGTATTTCATTACAGACTTACATTCAGCAGGTACTTTAGACTAGGGAATGCTGCATAAATTGCTTTGGAAAAGAAGTAGGATCTGATGAAGTGGCAAAGCTTACCCCAGCTGCAAATGACCAGAGCACAGTGCAAAACTGTGACATGGCTTTACAGAGATTAGCCCTATGCTCCTTAAGTGCTACCAGCTCCGGGTTACATTCCTATCTAAAACATGCTGCAATATACAAGTTCTAGGAATTTAGGTCTGCCTCACTCATCCCGAAATAACCAGTGTGTCACTAGGATAACATGTGCCCGGGCTCATTTCTTTATATAAACTCAAGTACAGAGAGCCAGGCGACTGTTTAGTGCTATAAACACCCCCTCATCCACAGAAGCTCTTAGGATACAAATACCACTTGTTCAGCCTCCTGACAGGTCTTAACCTTGAATCCGGAATGGCAGTGATAATGAAATGTCCTACTGAAATATGGCTTAGTTATACTAAATCTAAAATACAGGTTAATCCAGTACCAACGCCTGTTATTAGCTGTGCAGTTTGCATTCAATCATTTAAGATAGCTGGATGCAGTCATATGCTTCCATATTCCTTCATCAAGTGGGTCTAATTGTTTCTCTATATATTGTGATTCCGTAGAAATCTGATGTATACAGCTAGTTGCCCTATGAAACAAATGTGGTCATATCTTTAGTTGTACAAGTTACAAACAACTGTTCCCAGTAGCCATTTCATGTGCTGGTGTGTGTGTGTGTGTATGTATGTATGTGTATATATATATATATATATATATTCTGGAATGCATTGGATTCGGGTGCTTTTTTCTTTGGATAAGGGGTTTCCCATAATCTGGTATATACTGAATAACACTGTCACCGGTTTTAACTCACTGGTGACAAACACAAATTACTACACTGCTCCTAGTATTCCCCACATTATGAAACTTTATTATAATTAATGCTGTGGGCATTAACAGGGCCGTAGCTACGGTAGTGTAGCCGGTGCCATCGCACAGGGCACCACAGGTCAGGGGGCGCTGTTTGGGCTGTTAAATTTCTGTTTATTATCATTCTTGCTTGTAGCTTCCTCTTATTTCATCCCCAGCATCTCCTGGCCTCTTCTATCTCTTCCTTGGCCCTTCCCCATGAAGCCATGGGCCTTTTTTGGGTGCATTATGGCCCTCGTTCAGAGCCGCTCGTAAGCGGCCGCTCGTTCGTTATGAGCGATGTTCGCTCATCTGCGCATGCGTACAGATTGTAATACGCATGCGCGAACCAGTCAGTGCGGCCGAAAATCGTTTGTTCGCTAAATAGCGAATGCCTGCTATTTTGAGTGACAGGAGGAGGCGTATGTGGGTGGTAACAGGGGAAGGTGCTTGAAAACGGGGAGTGGAATTCAGAACGCAGGCGTGCTTAAAGGTCAAAACGGGCGTTTTAAGGGTGTGCATAATTAATACAGCAGCGTCATTGACCATGTCACTCGGTTGTTTTATAGTCAGAACTGCTCGCAAGATAGCGGTAGGAAAAACCAACCACAAGAATAGCGAGCAGTTCATACGCTGTTCGATGTACTCGATTAATCTAATAAATAGCGGACATGACGTATGATACAAGCGGCCAGGGGGCGTATTTTTCAAAATTATGACCGCAAGTTTTGTTCGCTCGTTCAGACATAGAGGCGTGAATAGACCGCAAAGAGCGAATGGTTCATTTGAATAGCCAGCCCTTTTTTCTGAACGAACGACAGCAAATAGCGTCCGGCTCTGAATCAGACCCTATGTCCCTTTGAAAAATGAGGGGGGCGCCAATGCTCTTTCTGGCACAGGGCACCAAAAGGTCTAGTTACGGCTCTGGGCATTAATAATTGCTTTCAGGTTTTCTGGGCTATATTGGATATACTTGAACTTGCTGGGTGGGCATTATCAATGGTATATTACATTAATGGGTATTATTACTGGCAGGTAAAATCTTTCTGAGCATGATCATTGGGTATTAGATAGCTGTGGTACAACATATCATAACCGACATATATATTGTTGGAAATTATTGCTGGTATAGTATATTCTGTTGGACATAATCTCTGACATATTGGATGACTCTGTAAATTAATCACTTTATACATTATAACTGATACACATTACCTCTGGCATAATCAAAAGAAGAGAGATGGGTGGGACGTGGATTGGCATGGCAGGCTGTAGGACGTGGGTTCGTTCCTTGCTCTCCTGCTGTGGATCCTACATAAATCCTGTTTTAAAGGAGTCCTCTGCCCGCATCCTGCTTTACTGTGCAGGTGAAGTGACCCTGCATCCCCCTGAACCAGATTACCTGTCCAGCGGTGGTCCTGTCTGCCTACACTCCTGAAGCTGCTGGTGGGCCCTTGCGTTTCTCCTCCTCTGAGCAGTCTTGCAGTGCTGACAAGCGCCACTGCTGCGGTGCCACAGGCTAGGCTGACACTCATTTCTTGTTAGCATTTGGGATCTGGCTGGATCTCCTCCTCTCCATTGGACTCCGTTAAATGCTAAAGGTTCCTGGGCAGCTCCTGGTATCTCTGGTGGCAGCCATCTTGGATTTCTCCTGATCTACCTGCAGCATGTCTGGGGTGTTGCATAACCTCTAGTGTGATATTTACAGCTCATGCACTGCTGTCCTGGCTGTGGACGCTTCTCCCACTGTGTTCCTGATCCCTGCATAAGTTCTTTCTCCAGTTGGTCCTCGTCTCCATGATTTCCTGCCTCCCTCTGCCATGTTGTTCCCGACCCGGCTGTGTGTGGTGACTGGAGGCCACGTTCATTCAGCGGTTTCATGGCTGCAGATAGTATTTCAGCCCTGAAGGCTGTTGCGGGACCTCCCATAAGATTATCCCTGTCCTTAACATTATCACCTGCCCAAAAAATGTGATTATATATATATGATAGGGGTACTCTTCTTAATTATTTGCCCTTACTATTAAGGAGCCTTCTCAGAATCCAGCTCAAACACTGGCTGCACAGATTCAGGTTCTGACCCAAAAAGTGCAAGAGCTATCTCTTCGAGTTGAGGAGACTCAAGGTGTTTCAGCTCCATTGTGGTGGTCAAGCCTAAACTGAATTTGCCTGACAGGTTCTCGGGGACCACAAGGATTTTTTACAGTTGTAAATGTCATGCTCCGACCCAGATCCTCTGGCTTAAAGGTCCAACAGGTTGGGATCATTATTTTACCTACTACCGGGAGACCCTCAGACTTGGGCCTTTGGTCTACCCTCCAGTAGTACGGCACTACAGACTGTGGACTCCATTTTTGGTCCAATATCCTTCTCCAGAGTCCTTGGACAATTTGATGAACTTGGCCATTCGCATTGACCAGCAACTCCAGAAGCGCAGGGTGGAAAAGAATCTACCATCTCCTGCTGCACGATCTCCTGTTTGGATGGCTTTGCCTGAACCAGAGGAACGTATGCAACTAGGAGCCTTTCATCTTCCGGTCGAAGAGAAGCGTAGGAAATGTTTTTTTGGGCCTTTGTCTCTACTGTGGCGGTAAAGGACATTTAGCCAAGCTTTGTCCAGTTAAGTCGGGAAAAGGCAAGGTCTAGGTGTATCAGGGTAGTTACATCTAGGCCTAGCATCCATCTCTCCTGAAATTTCAGTCCTTATCTCCACAGTCATCAACTTACCTAGTGCTCAAGTTTCCGTCCCTGCCTTCATGTATAGCGGAGCTGCGGATAATTTTATGGGACCTGCAGAAAATGAAGGGGTCCCTTGACACTGGGCTGCAGGCTCATATGCTGTGATCAAATCATGCCAAAAAACCTCCTTGGTATTATTTGCTGCACACACATATAGATTTGCAGTATATTATTATTAGCGCCGATAGCAAAAGTTTTTCTGTTTTGTATACATTTATACATATACATTAATATTGCCACGCTGCTTGTACCATGTATGATATTTGTAAAACCGAGTGCGGGCATATTTCTATTCTGTATTGTTTCACAATTTTGCCTTGTGCTATCATGGCAGCTTTCAATTAAGGCTATAAAAGGCCTAGTTGGGTGTGGCTAACAGCCAGCCCCTGTATAGATGTGTCCCTCTGTATCTAGGATGTGAGTACATTTACTGCAATGTAATGGTGTACTGGACATTCAGTTCATCCGTAAATTATTCACAGCGCTTCACTTTTTCCACATTTTGGGCAAAATTTAATAAGCGGCGGTTTGACGGTGGTTTCTATTCTATTCTAAACCCCGGCGGTTTGGTGGCGGTTTCTATTCTATTCTAAACCCCGGGGGTTTGGTGGCGGTTTGCAGCAGTTTCTAAATGACAGCCCTGTTCTATTCTATTCTAAAATGTGTTTTCATGGCAGTTTTGCAGCGGTTTTGGCCTTAGTAAATCTGCAGATAGCAAAACTGGCGCCAAACCACAGTCAAAACACATTTTAGAATAGAATAGAATAGAACAGGGCTGTCATTTAGAAACTGCTGCAAAACCACTACCAAACCCCCGGGGTTTAGAATAGAAACCGCCACCAAACCACTGGGGTTTAGAATAGAATAGAAACTGCGTCAAACTGCCGCTTAGTAAATTTTGCCCTTTATGTTACAGCCTTATTCCAAAATGGAATAAATTCATTTTTGTCCTCAAAATTCTACACACAATACCCCATAATGACAACATGTAAAAAGTTTTTTTGAGATTTTTGCAAATTGAATAAAAAAAAAACCCTAAGAAATCACATGTACATAAGTATTCACAGCCTTTGTCAGGAAGCTCAAAATTGAGCTCAGGTGCATCTTGTTTCCACTGATCATCCTTGAGATGTTCCTACAGCTTAATTGGAGTCTACCTGTGGTAAATTCAGTTGTTTGGACATGATATTGAAAGGCATACACCTGACTATATTAGGTCCCACACTTGACAGTGCATGTCAGAGCACAAACCAAGCATGAAGTCCAAGGAATTGGCTGTAGACCTCCGAAACAGGATTGCAACCAGCATGCCAAAATTTGTTTAGCGGCCGGCCATCCACGCTTGTGGAAGGCATAAAGAACAAAAAAAGGAGTCCGATTTCCAAATATACTTGGTACAGTCAATGTTATTATGAAGGGCCTGGACCACGTCATATGTGAGGAGAGAATAATCCGTCCACAGTACCTAAGCCTAAAGGTAAGTGATACCACCTTCAAAAGATAGCCCAGGTGGGTACAAAGTAGAGCACGGTCTGAATGGAAAACCAGGAAAGGTGTACAGTGGGATAATGCACCCACTGAGACAATAGCCAGTAAGAAAATCAATTTCCACGTCAGCCCTCACAGATCAACAGCATTCAACGGTTTAAAGTGGGATTGTTGAAGCGCTCTCAACACTAAAGGCAGGTCTCACGGAGTCACATAAAGGGTGGTTGAATGTGAAGGGCCCCTTGCAAGAAAGTTTGAACCACCGGAAAGCGAGCCATCTTATGTTGCAACAAGACTGAGAGGGCTGCCACCTGTACATTCAGGGAAACAAGGCAAAGGCTCGGATCCAAGCCGACCTGTAGAAAATACAAAGTCTTGGAAAGGTGGAAAATAAGTGGATCCCAACCATGGGAAGAACACCACTCGAAATATGTTCACGATAATAGATCCTTGCTGAGGAAGGTTTCATGGCAAAGATCATAGTCCGGATGACAGAAGTAGAAATATTTTTGGCCCTGTGGTTAGAAGAGCCCAATCCTGGATCATGAACGGATGACCCTTGTTGAGGCAAGATGAGTGGAGTGTACTTTTATTATATCATCCTTTTTAAATTCCAAACAGTTTTTTTTATATTTTATTATATATTTCTTTATATTATTTTTTTTTTTATAGTTTTAGGTTATATGTTGATTTATGGTGTAATTGTCAACATGGTCACTGTGCACTTTAGTTTTAGGTCTTTAACGCCTATAAAATCTGAACCTGCTATGTGATTACCATAGTAACAGATTGTCTACCGTCCTATTATGAGGGCGGAAGTAGCGGGCACTTTCTAACAGGTTGGGTATGAAATCCGGGCTGTTGGGATGCCACTGGTCAGAATACAGACAGCGGCATCTCGACAGCCAGAATCCCGACACCCATAGGAATGCATGGTAAATATTTTCCCATTCCCTACCCTCCCTCCCCGGTGCCTAACCCTAACCCCCCTAGTGCCCAAGCCTAACCTTCCCCTCCCCGCACCCTAGACCTAACACCCCTCCCCCAGTGCCTAAACCTAACCACCCCCTTCCCGCACTTTAATCCTAACACTCCCTCCCCGGTGCCTAACCCTCAACCGAATGCCTAACCCCGCTACCTAACCCTTTCCTCCCCCTAACACCCCGATACTTACCTTCGGGATGCCGATGGTTGAGATACTGGTGCCGTGATCCCAACCCGTCGGGATTTAGGTGCCGGTATTAGACCATCCGCATGCCAGACGCCAGTATGCCGACTACATCCCCTTTTTAACCACTAAGCTAGGGCCGAAGAGACACCGATATATGGAACAGACTACAGATTTCCTATACACCAAGAGAGACCGGATATGATGTACGCCAGGCCACAGGGACACCGAGGGACAAGAACGGAAGTGACATCACGGTGTTCCCAAGGAGACACGCTGAAAGGGACACAGATGATGCGACCTGTCCGATCATGGACTACAGAGTTAAATGAATCCACTACTTAGACTCCACCAAGAGTCTAAGTAATGGTAAGTATTTTCCCATTCCCTACCCTCCCTCCCTGGTGCCTAACCCTAACCAAGGTAGACAACAGGGGGTCTCGACTAATTACTACCCGAAGATGGGCGGGAGGAAGTCACCACGCCAGAGCCGGACGGAATTGATGCCGGGGGCTTGAGAATGCCAGTTGGTATAAAGAGAACAGGAGTAACACACGCTCGCCATCCTGATGAAGCCTGGTATACAGGTGAAATGCGTACTGTAGACAGCGAGGAAGGGGGCATCACGGACGCCTGCACTGCGCCTGATACCCTACATGTTTGCCGGCAAATGACTCCTACATCCTTTACCACTGAGCACTGGACTACCACAAAATGGCATAACAGAGTAAGGTTAGATCATTGGATTTATACCACAGCAGGTTAATGGCTTTTTTATATACCCTACTGCATGATTTTAACTGGAGGGCTACAGTAAAACGCTCAGTAGCGTACCTCTCCCTCTCATTTTCTACAGAGATTTTAGGAATTGCACAATTGTTGTGTTTGTACTTGTTTATGTATGCTTTTATCATATATGTTTGTATACCAGTATTAATAATTTATTGTGACTTTTTACTCCAATTGTTCATTTGTATCTTGTAATATAGTCAAATAAACCCTTATACTTCAATTCGGACTGTGTTGACAATTGATATATAGTCTGAGAAGGAAGCGCCAGAGGTACCATCTTTTATTTTACTAAGAGTTTATTCAGGGAAGGTGAACCCCTGTAAACCTCACGGGCAACATCCCAGACAGACCCATCAGGTTTAACACAGCCTTCATTCACTTATTTCACCATGAGATGAGTGGAGCCACCATGCCAGGGAATGGCGGACCTCTTTGGATAGTGCTATCTTTTGGCAATTGAGATGGAGGGGAGAGTGGTTCCATCACTGTAGAAGTTCTAGTTGCAGTGGCCTGGAATGGATCTGCCCTTATTCCACCATATCGAAGGTGGAGACCATCTTTCTCAAAACTTGTATGCAGAAGTGAATAGATACTCTGCACTGGTGTAGAAATAATTTGATGAGGGACTGAAGAGACGCAAGCTTGTCCCGAGGAAGGAAAACCCTCTGCGCTCTGGTATTCAGGAGAGCACCCAGATGGAGCATTTCATGAGACAGTCAGGCTGGACTTGCTCCAATTGATCAGCCATCCATGTGACTGCAAACCATCCATGATGAGCTGCATGTGTTCACGAAGGGTTTCTGGAGACTGAGCTAGTATGAGAAGGTTTTCTAGGTACAGCAGAAATCTGATTCTGTGGCCACAAAGGTCAGCTGCCACAACAGCCATGACTTTCATGAACACCTGAGGTCCCGTAGACAGTCCAAAATGAAAGGCCCAAACTGGAAGTGGTCCTTCTGTATTGCAAATCGCAGAAACTGCTGATGATCATCCTGGATAGGCGGTCTATAAGAGTTATGCATGTATGTTTTCAAGTCTGCTTCAACATTTTCTAAAGACACTTTTTAAGCTGATTTTATTTTTTGCACTTTGTGTTATTAATTTTAGAAGTGCTCATTTGGATGCTCCCCATTTTAAGTGGTTATTTGCTTGTTATATCTATGTCATTGTTTTATATTCTATGATATATACATTTTATGCCACCTACAGTATGTTATAATAGATAATTTTCTATAAATATTTATGCATGGGGTGCATTGTGTCAGTGCCATAAGGGTCAGTTACTTTCACTTATCTACAATTCACCACCAGCAGTGACACAGGGGGACTGCCTTTCTGACTTCCTAGGCTGCAACACATTCTGCGCTTAGGGTTCAGCCACACTATTTCATTCTTATTCTGTACCTCTACCCCCACGTGTTTGAACCCCGAGCTGCAACTATATACTCCCACTTCTCTAAATTAGAAAATATACTTAAAAGTGCTTTTTATTTTGAATTCAATGATTGTGATGTCACGGATGACAATGTTCAGACAGCCATGTCCCCTATGAGCAACTGTCTCATCAAAGAGAACAAAAATTGCTGCCCTTGAGAAGTACCAAGCAGAACATGTCATTCCCGAAAGGATTACAAATAAAAAAACAACCTTCATTTGGAGAATCATCGGAAGTGTTTATAAAAGAATGGTCCTTAATTTTGAACCATTGTTCTTTCTCCTTAATTGATTTGATCAGTAAAGAGAAAAGAAAGGATTTAAAAATTATTAATGAAAGAATTGACATACTAAACGCATTAATACAGCCATTTGAAGATGTAGAGCAGTGGTGTCAAACTCGGGCCCTCCAGCTGCAGTGGAACTACACATCCCAGCATGCACTGCCACAGTTTTACTATTAGGGCATTCTACAACTGTGGCATGGCATGCTGGGATATGTAGTCCCAGAGCCGCTGGAGGGCCCGAGTTTGACACCCCTGATGTAGAGGAATGCACAGCAGCCCAAAAAGAAATAGAAAAAAAAACCACTAGAAAATTGATAAACAAAAAATGGAGGAAGTTCCAACGGGTCTTCAACTTCTTAAAATCTGATAGAGAGAAAAAAATCTAAGAAGGGTAAAAAGGAGGTGAGGAAAGATAACCAACCAGAAGAAACCTCAAAAATCACAAGAAGGAGATTACCCCACTTTAGGGAATACAAATACAGAGATGAATTATCCATGGAAGAAGAGGCAATTACATCAAATCCATTCCGTCCCAACAATAATTGGTGAACACCAAGACACACTTCAGACAACCAATAAGAAATCACTTCAACTACAATATGAATACCTATAACAGGTACCAAAGATTAGAAGAATCCTATACACCGAATGCTAATTTTTTAGGAAAAGGAAGGAGGTATTGGAGAAACAGACCATTTTAACCACTAAAAGTAAGAACAAAACAGGGAAAAGAGGGGAGAAAAAGAAACAAAAGAAGAAGAAATAGAATGTCCCCAAAAAGGCAGCAAATACAATTTTAGGACAACAGTGTAGGATATTTAAGTTAAGTTCAAGGAAACTAATAAAAAGAAAAATAAGTTCTTCAAAAGGCCTAAAATTCACCCCAACAAGGAAGATAGATGCAATCTAATCATACATTGAAATATGTCAGAAAATTGATGCTAGAAATATTTTTGCGCCACACAAGAATTAATAGAAAACCAGGAACCGAGTATTTTTAAGAAAAATTATGTTTTTATCCATCCACATGAAGGGCCCATTTTTAGAAAGTTTTAATAAGCTGGTTTTAGATTTACATTGAAGAAATCGAAGGAAAGAAATACATATGCAAATGGAATCTAACAAGAAAGGAAAGAGATGCCATCAAGAATCTCCAAAGAGATAAAGAAATAGTTATCAAACCACCGGACAAGGGTGGCAGTATAGTCATAATGGACAGAACTTGGTATATACAAGAAATTGAAAAACCAACTACAAACTGAAACACATAAAAAAAATGGAGACCGGATCCCACCAATAAAACTTTACAAAACTTCACCAAATTATTGGAAGAAGCTGAAAAAGAAGAAATCATCATCAAACAAAGACCCACATTTCTGGAAATTGATAATCCCACTACAGCAACCATATACCTTTTACCAAAGGTCCATAAGGATGAAAAGAACCCACCGAGTCGGCCAATAATATCAGGCACTAATAATAACACCAGCAATGTATCTTCCTTTATAGACTGCCATCTACAGCCAATAGTTGTAAAGAACAAGTCCTATCTCAGAGACACCACGGACACCTTGGGAAAACTCACTTTTATACAATGGGAAGAGAATATGTACATGGTGTCTGCAGATGTGGCATCCCTTTACACCATTATTGAACACACAAGTGGACTAGAAGCCACCAAATGGTATCTCCAAAAAACTGAATTAAGTGAGAAGAAAATATCCTTCATTCAGGAGAGTATTAAATGTATCTTGTTCAACAATTTCTTTTTTAATAATGACTATTATTTACAATGTATTGGCAATGCCCTGGACACCAGGCCCACCCCAAGCTATGCCAACCTCTTTCTCGCCAAGTGGGAGGAGGACCATGTATGGCATAGTCATTCTTGGGGTACAAACCAGGTGTCCTGGCATAGATATATTGATGACATTTTATTCTTCTGGAAAGGCAATCTGGAGGATTTGGATCATTCTGAAATTACTTGAACCACAACAGCCTCAATATCAAAATAACTTAATATAAGCCAATTTCTTAGATCTCACCAGTTATATAAAAAATGGCAATATAAACACCAAATGTTATCGCAAACTTACATATATCAACAGTTACAGTCAGGTGCATAAATATTGGGACATTGACAGAATTTTCATATTTTGGCCTCTATTCACCACCACAATGGCTTTGAAATTAAACAAACAAGATGTGATTTAACTGCAGAATTTCAGATTTAATTTGAGGGTAATTACATCAAATCAGGTGAACGGTGTAGGAATTACAACGGTTTCTATATGTGCCTCCCACTTTTTAAGGGGCCAAAAGTAATGGGACAAAACTAAACAATCCTAAATCTAACTTTCACTTTTTAATACTTTGTTGCAAATCCTTTGCAGGCAATTACAGCCTGAAGTCTGGAACGCATAGACATCACCAGATGCTGGGTTTCATCCCTGGTGATGCTCTGCCAGGCCTCTACTGCAAATGTCTTCAGTTCCTGCTTGTTCTTGGGGCATTTTCCCTTCAGTTTTGTCTTCATCAAGTGAAATACATGCTCAATTGGATTCAGGTCAGGGGATTGACTTGGCCATTGCATAACATTCCACTTTTTTGCCGTAAAAAACTGTTTGGTTGCTTTTGCAGTATGCTTCGGGTCATTGTCCATCTGCACTGTGAAGCGCCGTCCAATGAGTTCTGAAGCATTTGACTGAATATGAGCATATAATATTGACCGAAACACTTCAGAATTCATTCTGCTGCTTTTGTCAGCAGTCACATTATCAATAAATGCAAGGGAACCAGTTCCATTGGCAGCCATACATGCCCACGCCATGACACTACCACTACCATGCTTCACTGATGAGGTGGTATGTTTTGGATCATGAGCAGTTCCTTTCCTTCTCCATACTCTTCTCTTCCCATCACTCTGGTACAAGTTGATCTTTGTCTCATCTGTCCATAGGATGTTGTTCCAGAACTGTAATGGCTTTTTTAGATGTTGTTTGGCAAACTCTAATCTGGTCTTCCTGTTTTTGAGGCTCACCAATGGTTTACATCTTGTGGTGAACCCTCTATATTCACTCTTGTGAAGTCTTCTCTTGATTGTTGACTTTGACACATATACACCTACCTCCTGGAGAGTGTTCTTGATTTGGCCAACTGTTGTGAAGGGGGTTTTCTTCACCAGGGAAATAATTCTTCTGTCATCCACCACAGTTGTTTTCCGTGGTCTTCCGGGTCTTTTGGTGTACCTGAGCTCTCCGATGCGTTCTTTCTTTTTAAGAATGTTCCAAACAGTTGATTTGGCCACACCTAATGTTTTTGCTATCTCTCTGATGGGTTTGTTTTGATTTTTCAGCCTAATGATGGCTTGCTTCACTGATAGTGACAGCTCTTTGGATCTCATATTGAGAGTCGACAGCAACTGATTCCAAATGCAAATGTCACACCTAGAATCAACTCCAGACCTTTTACCTGCTTAATTGATAATGAAATAACGAGGGAATAGCCCACACCTGTCCATGAAATAGCTTTTGAGTTGATAGTCCCATTACTTTTGGCCCTTTAAAAAGTGGGAGGCACGTATAGAAACCATTGTAATTCCTACACTGTTCACCTGATTTGGATGTAATTACCCTCAAATTAAATCTGAAAGTCTGCAGTTAAAGCACATCTTGTTTGTTTCATTTCAAAGCCATTGTGGTGGTGAATAGAGGCCAAAATATGAAAATTCTGTCAATGTCCCAATATTTATGCACCTGACTGTATATAAACAAAGATAGCAAACACTTAAATAGATGGCATGAAGGAATCCTGATAAGCCTAGTTATGCGTGTCAAACGGAACTGTACAGAAGAAACCATATGCCAGGAGCAAATGGATACCATGAGTTGTAATTTTATTGCAAGGGGCTATAATGAAAAAGAGAGTCAAGCAAGAAACTCTTAACCTCTACTCAAAACCAAGAGGAACCCTGAGAAGAAAGATTTATCTTTTATCACTCAATACGGCTTCCATCATTATCTTCTGGAGAAATGTTTTAAAAAACATTGGCGTATCTTGCATAAGGACCCCATTCTTTCCTCAATTTTACCTGCACAACCAAATTTTATCTATAAGAAATCGGATAACCTGGAACAAAAAAAAAATAGTGAGAAGTACCCTGGATACCAATGCACCAGCCAGAGTAAAAACCAAGGGATTCCATCGTTTTGGTTCATGCACTATGTGTAAAACTGTTCAAAGCACCAATACCAAACTAACAAAATTTGAAATAAAGGGAAAAGAATGCTACATAATGACTTCATAAGTTGTCATACTCTCGATGTTGTCTATTTAATAGAATGTTCATGCAGACATATATAGCGGTAGGACTACAAGAGCCCTAAAAACAAGGATGCAAGAACATCTAAGAAATATAAAAAAAAGGCTTGGGTACTCATTCCTCGTCAGAACATTTTAAGAAATTCCACAATTTATGGCCATTGAAAGCATCAAAAACTGTTGGAAAAATAGAAACGGAGACACTAAAAGAAAATGCAATGGATATTTCAGTTAAAACTCTAAAACTAACTGGCCTTAACAAAGACTTTGAACTTAAATGGTTTTTATAAAATTCTCCTTTTTATAAAGAATTTCTCTTTTTAATGTTCTTATGCATCTAAACATTTTTTTAGAGTTTTTTATACACTACAGAATTGATTCTTCCCATGATGTAATAACTTTTTCCCCTCTTTGCATTTTACACTAATTATGAATAACTTTTCTAATATATCTCATTTTACATTCCTATGGGTATTGTGGATATTAGAAAAGAAAATGGGCAAACACATCAAAACGCATGCTTCCCGCTTAAAAGATGGTAGCTTTTCACACCATCCACATCATGTGACATGGCCTGCATTACATCACTTCTGGTCACAGCCCCATATGCAAACCAGAACTACATGTGCGACACACACACACACTTCCGGCTGTGTCAAGATTGCGTGCACCGGAAGTGGAGGATGACGTACTTCCGGCCAGACGCTGGCGGAACTTCATACAGAATACAAGAGTGGAACCACACAGCACAGTCACATGCCTTGAAAAAGAGCCTAATAGTCAGCTGAACTGTGCCAGGACCTGTTGGAGAAGATTGCCTCCCTGACTGGAGCTGACTTTGGGGTCGATGTAGGGTAATACAGAGATGCCTTTAATTTTTTTTTTCCATCTCCACTTTTGTTTACATTTCGATTGTTGCACTTTCCTTGAACTTTGGAAGTGCTAATTTTGGATGCTCTATAAGAGTTATGGTTGTATGTTTTTCTAAAGACACTTTTTAAGTTGATTTTATTTTCACTTTGTATTATTAATTTTAGAAGTGCTCATTTGGATGCCCCCCATTTTAAGTGATTATTTGCTTGTTATATCTATATCATTGTTTTATATTCCGTGATATATACATTTTATGCCACCTACAGTATGTTATAATAAATAATTTTCTATAAATATTTATGCATGGGATGCATTGTGCCAGCGCCATAATGGTCAGTTACTTTTACTTATCTACATATATGTAGGCATTCTGTATGTCCAGGGAGGACATGTAATCACCTGGCTCCATGCTTGATTGATGGAATGGAGCAACTCCATCCTGAACCTGGGGACCCTGAAAAACAGGCGTGTCATCAGGTTGAGGATGGGGCAGAAGGAGCAGTCTGGTTTTTGAATGAGGAATAGATTTGGAGTAAAAACATGTCCCACTTTGGATAGGAAGAGCTGGAACTAGCACCTTGAAGGCCAAAAGGCCCTTACGGAAGTTTAGAGGCCTGCTGCTTTGCAGACATCGACTGGGAACCCAGTGGAAAAACTGAACCAGAGGGCATTCCTGTAATGTTAAGGAATACCCTTGGGAAATAATGTCACCGACCCAGGTGTCAGATGCAGTTTCCAACCATACGTTGGGGAAGCGAAGATGGCCACTCACCATGGGAGCCCGTCCTCTTATGCCCTTGTTCGAAATGAAAAACCTTTGGCCTTTGGAGTTTCCAAGGGAAGGAAAGCTGTCTTAGAAGCCACTACAGTGGCGATTATTTTCTCCAAGTCAGCAAAGAGAACCTTCCCAGAAAAGGGAAGGGCTTCCAGCCCTTATTGGAGTCTTGTCTGGTCGCCAAGTGTGAAGCCATAAGACTTGACTAGCTGCCACTAAGGAAGCAGAGACTTTGGAGGATAGAATGCCCAAATCAATGGTGGCCTCACCCAGATAAGTTCCAGCCTCCCTGATGTCATCCACAATGGAAAGGAGGTCTGAACAACAAACTCCTGAATGGAGTCCATCTTCTAGGGAATCTGCCCTGTAGCCCAAGGCTTTGGCCACCCAGCCCGAAGCAAGAGCTGGATGCAAAATTGCCCCCCGCAATGGCAAAAATGGACTTAAGAAAATTTTCCAGCTTTCTGTTTGTGGAGTCCTTGAGTGGGACTGGGCAGTGCAATCAGGGGCACTGCAAGCTGTGCCGAGCCTGGGGGCATGGCCTTATCACAGAAGGTGGCCACGCCCCCTTAAATTCATATAAATGGTAAAAAGTGAGCAGTCTCCCACTGCAGCCCAGCACACACGCTGTGAGGTAAAAGGGAGGGAGGGGGTGCCAGACCCAGACCCCAATCAGGCCCTTCCGGCAAGCCCTGGCAATTAGTACCCGCATCCCCCCTCTCTGCACCCCTGAGTGCAGTGAACTTCACTAACCTTGCAATGTGTGCATCTACTGGAGGGTAGGATTTCCATCATTTCAGATCCCCTGGAGGAAAAGGTCAGAAAGATGAGATCCATTTGGACACCAAGATTTTGCATGAGGATGTGACCAGGCTTCTGTCAGAATATTCTCCAGCAGAGCAGATGGAGGGAAAACCACCTGTTAGTTCTTCTTATGTTTGAAGAGGGGCACCTCCAATGCTGGAGAGGCATCCGTATCCTTGATAAGAAAGACTCAGATGCTCGTCCTGAGCCAAGGAGGATTCGACATCTGACGTCTGGGACAACTCACCTTCCTCCGAGGAGTCATCAGACTGGGAGTCATAGCCTAAGTGAAAAGGCGTAGAACCTGATCGGGTTTTTTTTTTTAATTTAGTCGCAGGATCCAGCTTATGATGTAGGGAGCTGGAGGCCTGAACCAAGCCTTGGACCAACTGGGACAAACCTTGAAACCAAGCAGGCTGAGAGGGCCGGCTGTTGATCCCTGGAAGTAGGCTGAGGTCTATTGCTGTCCCCTGGAAGCCACCAATGAGCACAGGGCACCAGGAGGCTGCCAGCTGAGATGCTAATTCCCGCATGGCGAGCGACAGGGAGGCTGCCCACATAGATTCATGTGGGGGGGTTCACCTCTGAGAGGGACTCATCATTGTCAGTGTGATCCTGAGCCAAGCATGAAAATTTTTCCTTACAGGCTTTGCAGCATGTAGCACAAGAGCATTTGTCTCCCGGGAAGTCTTTGTAGAGGTACCCTTAGAGGACATGGAGCCTGATTCAGAGCCGGACGCAATTAGCGCTCACTCGTCCAGAAAATAGGGGTGACTATTCAAATGAACCGTTCGCTCTTTGCGGTCTGTTCACGCCTCTAGGTCTGAACGAGCGAACAAAACTTGCGGTCGTTTTTTGGAAAACTACGCCCCCTGGCCGCTCGCATCCTACGTCATGTCCGCTATTTATTAGATTAATCGAGTACATCGACCAGCGTATGAACTTCTCGCTATTCTTGTGGCTGGTTTTTGCTACCACAATTTTGCGAGCAGTTCTGTCTCTAAAATAACCCAGTGACGTGGTCAATGACGCTGCTGTTTTAATTATGCACACCCATAAAACGCCCGTTTTGACCTTTAAGCACGCCTGCGTTCGGCTCTCCACTCCCCGTTTTCAAGCACCTACCCCTGTTACCACCCACAAATGCCTCTTTCTGTCACTCAAATTATCAGGCATTCGCTATTTTGCGAGCACATGAATTTCGACCGCACTGACTGGTTCGCGCATGCGTATAACGATCCGTACGCATGCGCAGTTGGGCAAACATCGCTCGGAGCGAACGAGCGGCCGCTTACGAGCGGCTCTGAATCAGGCCCATAGTTCTGCTGCAAAAGAACATCACACAGACACAAAGCAAATAAATTATTTTTTCTTTCGGTCCTAGCTCCCAATTTTTGAGATTGGAGCAAAGGTGCTAACTGGTCTAAATGAAGATGCAGCAAAAAACGGGGTCAGTGATGTTTAAAGACCCAGTGACAGTGCTAGATTAGGACATAACTAAGCAACTATCAAAGAAATGACTGCTAGTGGAAAAGCAATGGTTACTATAAACGGGAGGGCGTACTGCACGAACCTCAAAGTACAGGATGTGTAGTGATAGCTCAGCTGTATCTGGGGGGGGGGGGGTCATAGCTCTCTGGGATTATCAGTTATATGTGGTGGGATCAGGGGCGTAGGGAGGGCAGCTCCGGTGGAGCACAAGCTCCAGGCATCGAAAAGTATAGCGGGCGGAGCGCAGTCTGACTCTGGCTCCACGTGGCACCTACAGCCCGGCCATCTTCTGCTCGCAGCTGCTAGTGATAGCCTGAGCCACGCGTAGGCTTCCTCAATGTGCGACCCTAACCAGAGTCGTGCGTGTGACGTCAGCCGGGCGGAGAGTCAGATCGGAGTGTGGAGCGAGGAGCCACCTGGGACGCGCTGCACCTCACCGGAGAAAAAAAAAAAGAAGTGTGTTCTGGCTCACTGGCTCGCCTGCACTTGGCTAATACAGTATGTACTAACTATATAAATTTATAAGGGTGGTCAGTGAGGGGGAGGAAAGTCAGTGGTAGTGCCCCCCCTCGGATTGTAGCATTCCTTATATTTATTATTGCACCCATCAGCCAGTGTCTTGTTGATTATATATCAGTGGGCCACTGATTATGTTTGTGTGTGTGTGTCTGTGTGTATATATATATATATATACAGTCAGGTCCATAAATATTGGGACATTGACAGAATTTTCATATTTTGGCCTCTATTCACCACCACAATGGCTTTGAAATAAAACAAACAAGATGTGCTTTAACTGCAGACTTTCAGATTTAATTTGAGGGTAATTACATCCAAATCGGGTGAACAGTGTAGGAATTACAACAGTTTCAATATGTGCCTCCCACTTTTTAAGGGGCCAAAAGTAATGGGACTATCAACTCAAAAGCTATTTCATGGACAGGTGTGGGCTATTCCCTTGTTATTTCATTATCTATTAAGCAGGTAAAAGGTCTGGAGTTGATTCTAGGTGTGACATTTGCATTTGGAATCAGTTGCTGTCAACTCTCAATATGAGATCCAAAGAGCTGTCACTATCAGTGAAGCAAGCCATCATTAGGCTGAAAAATCAAAACAAACCCATCAGAGAGATAGCAAAAACATTAGGTGTGGCCAAATCAACTGTTTGGAACATTCTTAAAAAGAAAGAACGCACCGGAGAGCTCAGCAACACCAAAAGACCCGGAAGACCACGGAAAACAACTGTGGTGGATAACAAAAGAATTATTTCCCTGGTGAAGAAAAACCCCTTCACAACAGTTGGCCAAATCAAGAACACTCTCCAGGAGGTAGGTGTATATGTGTCAAAGTCAACAATCAAGAGAAGACTTCACAAGAGTGAATATAAAGGGTTCACCACAAGATGTAAACCATTGGTGAGCCACAAAAACAG
This sequence comes from Taudactylus pleione, assembly GCA_031769625.1. NCBI lineage: Eukaryota > Metazoa > Chordata > Amphibia > Anura > Myobatrachidae > Taudactylus > Taudactylus pleione. The sequence goes on along the minus strand of JAUIMM010001030.1, from coordinate 13,116,336 downwards.
GAAGACCAGATTAGAGTTTGCCAAACAACATCTAAAAAAGCCATTACAGTTCTGGAACAACATCCTATGGATAGATGAGACAAAGATCAACTTGTACCAGAGTGATGGGAAGAGAAGAGAAGGAAAGGAACTGCTCATGATCCAAAACATACCACCTCATCAGTGAAGCATGGTGGTGGTAGTGTCATGGCGTGGGCATATATAGCTGCCAATGGAACTGGTTCCCTTGTATTTATTGATGATGTGACTGCTGACAAAAGCAGCAAAATTAATTCTGAAGTGTTTCGGGCAATATTATATACTCATATTCAGTCAAATGCTTCAGAACTCATTGGACGGCGCTTCACAGTGCAGATGGACAATGACCCGAAGCATACTGCAAAAGCAACCAAATAGTTTTTTAAGGCAAAAAAGTGGAATGTTATGCAATGGCCAAGTCATTCCCCTGACCTGAATCCGATTGAGCATGCATTTCACTTGAAGACAAAACTGAAGGGAAAATGCCCCAAGAACAAGCAGGAACTGAAGACATTTGCAGTAGAGGCCTGGCAGAGCATCATCAGGGATGAAACCCAGCGTCTAGTGATGTCTATGCGTTCCAGACTTCAGGCTGTAATTGCCTGCAAAGGATTTGCAACAAAGTATTAAAAAGTGAAAGTTAGATTTAGGATTGTTTAGTTTGTCCCATTACTTTTGGCCCCTTAAAAAGTGGGAGGCACATATAGAAACCGTTGTAATTCCTACACCGTTCACCTGATTTGGATGTAATTACCCTCAAATTAAATCTGAAAGTCTGCAGTTAAATCACATCTTGTTTGTTTCATTTCAAAGCCATTGTGGTGGTGAATAGGGGCCAAAATATGAAAATTATGTCAATGTCCCAATATTTATGGACCTGGCTGTATGTGTATATATGTATATATATATATATATATATATAAGCAGGTCAATGGGAACTTGCTATATATATATATATACAATCAGAGAGGGGAGGCACTGTCTATGACATTCATAAAAATGCATTTACTATATAAAAAGTATGCATGTACTATATGAAAATAAATGTATGTACTATGTGGAAAAATATGTGTTAACTAAAGTGAGCGCTGCTTCTTCTCGTGTGTGCGTGCGTGTGTGTGTAAAGTAGGAGTAAAGGTTCGACACCATTCTGTGGCCGCACTTTTTGCTATACTTCAAACACGAGGGTTTTGGTTCGGTGTTTACCAACCTTGTACGGTATCTATACATGTCTCCACTGACTACTTTACTGATTAATGGCTATCGTGGTGCTCCTTTAGAAATGTTTAGGGGAACCCGACAGGGTTGTCCCCTTTCTCCCATGTTGTTTAACTTATCCACAGATCCCCTGTTTCGTAATAGTAGACAAATGCACAGATTTTAAAGGCATATCAGTTGGTTCCTAAGAAATTAAATTAACAGCATTTGGTGACGATGTTTTGCTGTATTTAAATGACCCGACTATCTCTTTGGCCCCTATTTTTTAGATACTGATACAATTTGAGTTGATATCCGGGTTCTCGGTGAATGGAGAGAAGTCGATAGCACTATGTCTGGGGTCGCGTCCTACACAATCCTTAATGACAAGTGATTCCCTACTGAAGTGGACTAGAAACTATTTCACATATCTTGGGGTGCGTGTGCCTCGTTGCCTGGGTAATCTTTATTCTTTAAATTACACTTATATTATAAAGATGAGCTCGGATGAGCTGGAGGGTTGGAGAGATATTAGTTTGTCTTATTTGGGACGATCTAGTCTAGTTAAAATGGTATATTTTCCGAGACTTATGTACCTTATTCAAGTTCTTCCCGTTTCTTACAGTTAAAGACTTGCAAAGTTTGAACGCAATGTTTAGGAAATAAATATGGCATGGTAAGAGACCAAAAATTAGCTTAGTGTGTCTGCAGCAAACCAAGGCAAATGGGGGGATAGGTTTCCCTGACATACGAAAACACAATTGGGCAGCCATGTTTAGATACCTATTTGATTGAATTCACGACAGTGACATCTACGCCAATACTTCCATTGAAAGAGGTTTTTTGGCTGATGGGAGTTTGCTGGCTTTCCTACATCTCCATGACCAAGAGGTGCACCAAAATGTAATAGACAACCCCTTGTGGAATACCAGAATGTTATGGCATATAATTCGGCACCATGTTGGATTGAATTCTCACAAATCTATTTTTCTTCCATTCCTGGATAATCCTGATTTCCAAGAAGGTCTGGCTGGGTATCCATTTACTTTATGGCGAGTTGGGGGAATTGCTAGTATAGGCTGTTTAATTAATAAGGACACAAAGCAAATTTTATCATTTGCAGATGCGGTGGAGAAGTATGCTACTTTAACTGGCCATTCCCTGGCTTTTCTGCAGGCCAAACATAATATTCAAACAGTGATTAGACAGTTTTCAGTCAAGGATTGGAACAATCATCTAGATTCGCTGCTGTCACACCCTCCTGTTTTTAAGAAGGCTATCTCCTGTTATGTTTTTTTTTTCGTGAGGACATGGATCACTCCATTTCCAACACAGGGATGACACAGTGGCTGCCACAATTCTCCTCGCTTTCACTGGATGATTTGTTAGCTGCGCTTGCGTTTTCCCGTAGAACATTACCATCGGCTATGTATACCAAAATGTTCCTAAACATTTTTTACCGAGCATATTTATCTCCACGCAGGAGCTTCCTCATGGGACGTTCCTCCTCTCATGCATGTTATCGATGTGGAGAGGAAAATGCAGACCTGTTTCATTGTTTCTCGCTCTGCCCGCTGGTTAGAAGGTTCTGGCTTCAGGTCAGCTATCAGTGCGGCTGACAATACTGCAAGAGTGGATTTCCATATCTCCCTCATCATAATCCCTGTTTAAATCTAAGCTTTTCTATTTGTTTCGCATATACTGGGTAGAAGTAGCTATGTAACAGAACCTAGCTGTGCCATGTTCTCCCGTTACAAAGCCTACAATAAAGCAGCACGCAGGCAGCTTTGCAATTGCGATCCTTGCTATAATGCAAATGCAACAGGTGTATGACACACCCTGCTGCATTTGTGATCCCAGCACTGCGACAGAGGTCGCAGGCTGGGAGCACCATCGCGACCATCGGTGGTCAATGGTTGCGATGGTAACGGCACCGTGCGGCCAGCCAGCTGAGTAAGCCTCAGCTTACTCTGCCTGGTCGGCATGCAAGCCCCGAAGACTGCGTACGTCTATGCAGTTCCCGGGCTGGCCACTCCTGGAAAATGGGGCGGACACACCCTGTTTCCGGGAATGGCAGAAGACCCCATACCTCCATCCCCCATGCCTATAAATCAGTGATCACAAGGATTTGCTCGATACCCTAAATGGAGCCTATGGTGCTTAGTGCTGCTCTTGAACACATGACATAATTTAATAAATTTCCTTTTTTATGATTTTAAACAGGAAGCGGTGATGCCATATAGGTTTGTAACTTAAATAAAAGAAATACACATCAAAACAAATAAATAAAAATAATGTTTTCACACTATTCAGGATGTTTCCACTCTGTTCAAGATGTTTTCACACTATTCAAGATGTTTCCACTCTGTTTAAGATGTTTCCACTCTGTTTAAGATGTTTCCACTCTGTTTAAGATGTTTCCACTCTGTTCAAGATGTTTTCACACTATTCAAGATGTTTTCACACTATTCAAGATGTTATCACACTATTCAAGATGTTTCCACTCTGTTCAAGATGTTTCCACTCTGTTCAAGATGTTTTCACACTATTCAAGATGTTTTCACACTATTCAAGATGTTTCCACTCTGTTCAAGATGTTTCCACTCTGTTCAAGATGTTTTCACACTATTCAAGATGTTTTCACACTATTCAAGATGTTTCCACTCTGTTCAAGATGTTTCCACTCTGTTCAAGATGGTTCCACTCTGTTCAAGATGTTTTCACACTATTCAAGATGTTTTCACACTATTCAAGATGTTATCACACTATTCAAGATGTTTTCACACTATTCAAGATGTTTTCACTCGGTTCAAGATGTTACCAATCACTGTGCACTTGTCATCATGCAGTAACGGCTGATAGATAAATGTAGCCTGTAGAAAAAGACAAGTGTGAGTTACCCATGTAATGCCACTTTCAGAAGAGGAAATGATTGTTCTTAATTATGTCTCCTATAGAGATTATAGGCATGTTAGGGCATTGTAGAGTAGAACATATCTTCCATTAATAACAATTCAACTATTGCTCAAATGATAACTGTATATAGGAACTGTTTTTTGTCAGTGTAAGATCATAGATGGCAGGTAATCTCAGCACCGTAACTACATTTACTGGTGCCCGGTGCAGGCAACGACTCCTCCACATGACATGAGGGGCGCCCTGCTAGGCAAATGCAGGGACCATGGGTGAGCAGCGGTGCCGCCCACAGAGATCTGCACTGGTGCACTGCTCGCACACCCCTAGTTATGGCCCTGGGTAGTCTGCCTGCTGTTTGAATGCCCCTTTGCCCCCCCCCCCCCCCCGTTTTAGGAGACAGCTAGGTATCCTCTCGTCATCTATATGCAGACACATGGGGCCCAAACATCAGATATAAGAATGATTCACTGATTCTGCCAAGTTAACACTAGAAAATCTCTGTGGTAGTAGCTGAGAATAAAAATGCTGCAGGACGCCGACACCAAAAGGTGCATAATAATATGTTGCTGGTTCTGTCAACTTTTCCTGCAATGAGCTCCAAGAACCAGTTTGCATAACAGACAATTCCAATATCCATACATTTTGAAAATTAATCCCTCTCCCCTCCACCTGAATAGTGGGAGGAGGAAGGCAGAAGGTAACCAGTGACGACAGGAAGGAAGAGGGGGGTGGACCAGTGAATGCAGGAAGAAAGTAAGGGGGATCCAGCGAATGCAGGAAGAGAAGAAGGGGGGGATCCAGTGAATGTAAAAATAGAGGAAGGGGTGAACCAGTGAACACAGGGAGGAAGGTGGGGACTAGTGAATGCAGGGAAAAAGGTGGGGGACCAGTGAACGCAGGAAGAAGGTTGGGACCAGAGAACACAGCAAGGAAGGGGAGGCCAATAGATGTGTGACGGGGTGCAGTGGAAGAAGGATGGGAGGACCAATGGTTGAAGAATAATGGAAGACAGGGGGTGGGTACAGTGAATAAAGGGTGAGGGGATTAGTGGATGTAGAAAGGAAGGGGTAGTGGATACTAGAGACTCGCTGTCAGCTCTAAGAGCCCGATTCAGACCCGGCGGCTAAGCTGCATTCGCACGCAGCCGTCAGAGGCCGGGTATGCAAATCCGCGATCGCACGGGATGGCTTAAGGTGCGGCGGCTGTGCGATCACAAGCCAGTCTAATGCCGCCCCCTTTCCCTTCTCAGCACGTCATCTCCAGGAAGTGTATTAAACCATCTGTAACATCGAGAACCATCGGAGGCATACACAGTGCTTGTGGCAGACCCCACCCTTCCGCAAGCACTGCGAGTGCTGCAGTAAAAAAAACAGCCAGGTGATGTGTACAACGACACTTCACTTTAATTATGCATGCCCAAAGAACGCTGTTTTGACGCTCAGAAATACCTGCGTTCGCACATCCACTCCCCCGTTTTTCCAGGTCCTTCCCCTGTTACTACCCACAAATGGCACATTCTGTCACTCAACCTAGCGGGCCATCTATGTGTTCTGAGGGATGGCTTCCCGATCGCTATGAGAGGCTCACGTACGCGCACAGTGATGCATAAGCATGCGCAGACGGTGACAATCGACCAGCAGCGTGCGAACGTAGCCTTGCGATCGGGTCTGAATCGGGCCTTAAAGCTAAGAGCTGACGGCCAGTGTCTAGTATCCACTTCCCTTTCCTTCCTACATCCACTAACTTTCCTTCCTTAGACTAAGCCAGTGACTGTCGGCAATAGGTGGCGCTGTTATAAGGTTCAATCATTTCCCTGCACCCAGGGCAGTAGAGTGCCTCAGTGTAACCTGCTGTACTAGGCTAATGCCGCAGTCTGTCTCCTCCTATGACCGGCAGCACTAGCAGCTATCCTGGCAGCAGGGGGAGAGGAGCTGTGTCAGCTTAGTACCAGAGTCCAGAGATTAAGTCCTGCACTGATCCCTGTGCCTTGCTCTGACCCCAGCCATACATGATGTCATCCTGCTACCTCTGCATCGTACGAGCAGCAGCTGGAGTAAGGGGGTGGAGGGGGTAAGCATGGATACACTGCAGGTGGGCATCCCGGATATTGCGCCGACTGACTTTAGTGCCATCACGGAATTCGGACAATGCGGCTCCGCTGGGTGCCGTGATGCGATTCCTGATAAGAGCCATCATGTTTCTCAGCTTCTTACGTCACTGGCACCACCACAGTGTCCATGGGCCAAGAGCTCTGAGGCTGGTGTGCGCACATGCACAAAGTCCCCTCTGCTCTGGTGGCCATTTTGTTGTAAATAGAGAAGAGAACAAAGTAGCGCTTGGTCATTGAGGCTGCGCTGTCTGTGGACATATTAACAAAAGTCAGGCATGGCTCATTATGTAAACACATGCCATAACGCCCACAGACAGACTTAGCTAGGGATGGACATCGGAATCCCGGCATCAAATGGTTGCTGGGCTACCTACATCAAATCCAGTGATGCGATGGCAACTAGCCGATATGTACCTAGAAAATCGGTAAGTGCTGTTCTTTGTGATAGAGGGATTTCTGGGTTTATGACGCGCATGCCTCTCAGGGGCATCCCAAAAAGAGGCCCATAGCCTTCTATTAGTGTAACAACCCATTGAGTCGAAGCACCGGAATACATACAATATATGAGAAATGCAGTAAAATGCACAAAACCTACAGAATTTTGCAGTTTAGTACATCCCATCCTGTGTATGGTGAGGTTTCCTCCTGGGTTGCTGGGCACGGGAATTCAGACAAGGGATGCCCATCAGTGGGCTGGCCGTTAGTGGTTATCATCAAGCATTTCATCGGTGATTAACATTGATGGAGCAAAACCATCTATGGTGAACTGTTGATAGTTTGCCACTGGAAGGCAGGGCGTGTCGCAAGCCAATCAGAATTGGGGGTGGGTCTTAGCAGACCACTGGGAGGCTAAATTCCAGCCGTCTGAGATAGAAAGAACTCATCAGGTCCTAGTCAGCTATAGATGGCAGGGAACCACTGGATCTCTGCCATCATTGACAAAACCATCAACCATCGGTAGTTAACCATCGATGGTTGTTAACTATCAATGGTCGATGGCCATCCCTAATTTAGACTCAACTTTAATGAGAATGATTACGGAGTATATTCATCATCCTTTAACATTTTCACTTACTTTTGTAGAGGGATGACACCAAAATGCCAGCTCCTTTGCAGTGACAGGGTGCACACCACATGATGCTCCTTTTGGTTATTGGTGGGCTGTTAATGTAAACAGTGCAGTGATTACATCACCAGGGCTCCCTGCTGAAAGCAAACCAGTGATGCCAATAGTCGTGATGGTGTGTGATACATGGACTTCCCATACTTGGTCAAAATGAGTATTTTGCAGTAGTAGCGTAACTAGGGTATTTGGAGCCCAGGGCAAGTTAAAAATGGAGACGCCCCTAAGTTTGTGCGCGAGAAAAGCCACATGCCACAAGGGGTGTGGCCAATGAAAAATGAGGACATGTCAACATGGCTCCCCACCATTTCCTGTCACTCTGGGAACATTCCTTTCCATTCCATGTGCACCATAATGCCATGCAATGTCCCCAGTAGCGTTGCCCCTTATGCAGTACCCCCTGTAGTGCCCCTTATACAGTGTCCCCAGTAGTGCACCCTTATACAGTGCCCCCAGTAGTGCACCCTTATGCAGTGCTCACAGTAGTGCCACTTATAGTGTACCTTATACAATGCCCTCAGTAGTGCCCCCAGTAGTGCCACTTATACAGTGCCCTCAGTAGTGGTCCCCCTATGCAGTGCCCCCAGTAGTTTCTCTTTATACAGTGCCCCCAGTAGTGGTACCCCTATGCAGTGCACACAGTACCGTTTCTCGTCACTCTGGGAAGATTCTTTTCCATTCCATCTGCACCTTAATGCCCCAGTAGTAGAGCCCACCTTACAATGCCCACTGTAGTAATGGCCCTTATGCAATGTCCACAGTAGCATTGCCCCCTGTAGTAGTGTACCCTTATACAGTGCCCCCAGTAGTGGTCCCTCCCATGCAGTGCTCCCAGTAATATCCCTTATATAGTGTCCCCAGGAGTGGTCCCTCCTATGCAGTGCTCCCAGTAATGCCATTTATATAGTGCCCCCAGTAGTGGTTCCCCTTATGCAGTGCCCCCAGTAATTTCCCTTATACAGTGCCCCCAGTAGTGATCCCCCTATGCAGTGCCCCCAGTAGAGGTCTCCTCTATGCAGTGCCCCCAGTAGTTCCCCGTATGCAGTGCTCACAGTAGTGGTCCCCCCATGCAGTGAACCCATGAGTTCCCTTTATACAGTGCTCCTAGTAATGGCCCCCTCTATGCAGTGCTCCTAGTAGTAGTCCCCCTATGCTTTGCCCTAGTAGTGTTCCCCCCTATGCAGTGCCCCTTATACAGTGCCCTATGTAGTTCCCCCATTAGTGGTCCCCCCTATGCAGTACCCCCAGTAGAACCCCTTATATAGTGCCCCCAGTAGTGGCCCTCCTATGCAGTGCCCGTTATATAGTGCCCCCTGTAGTGGTCCCCCCTATGTAGTTCCTTTTATACAGTCCCCCAGTAGTGGTCCCCCCTATGCAGCACCACCCGTAGTGGTCCCCTGCATGCAGTGCCCCCTATACAAGCACCCCAGTAGTGGTCCCCTCTATGCAGTGTCCCCCCCTTATGCAGTGCCCCTAGTAGTGGTCCCCCTAAGCAGAGTCCACAGTAGCGGTCCCCCCTATGCAGTTCCCCTAGTATTGCCTCATACAGTGCCGCCAGTAGTGGGCCTCCTATACAGTGCCCCCAGTAGTCCCCCCTATACAGTGCCCCAGCAGCAGCCCCCCATGCAGTGCCCCCAGTTGTGGTCCCCCCCTATATAGTGCTCCCAGTAGTCTTCCCTATACAGTGCCCAATATATATATATATATATATATATAAAACAAAGACATGCACACAAAAAAAACAACACTTACCTGAATCCCCGCTCCTCCGTCCTCCCGCTCAGCACTATGGGAGAGACGTCATGACATCTCTCCCATCACTCACTGTGGGAGCCGGAAGGTGGAGCACATGACTGAGCTCCAGCTCGGCTCCGGTAGAGGGTGCAGCAGCCAATGAGAGTCTGTGTGACACTCATTGGCTGCCAAAACAAACACACCGTCGCCAGACAGTACGAGTGTAGTACCCAGCGCCGGCGTGTTTGTTACTGTGTACTCTTTGTGGTCCACACTACACTGACTTAAAATCACTGTCCTGGACTGCGGCCAGTCCGATGGAGCCCAGGGTACGTGCCATGCTCAACCCCCCAGTTTTGCCACTGCTTTTCAGAGAGGGCATATACCAACAAGCTTTTGTGTAGTTGTTCCTGGGTCCACCACTAGCACCCTCTATACCCCAAGGGTAATGAAGTGTCATCCAATATGGATGACAAGGAAAGTGGAAAGTGGCACAATTGCAAAATCAGGTCCTATTACATTTCCCTCAATATGTCTTCACCAGTGTAAATCATTTATTATTACTGTACATGTGCATATAATAGTCTGGTGAATTGTAATCAATTGATGGAGTCTAAAACATAGTTACTTACTATTTAGATGTTCTTTGAAATTTTGAGCGCAGCCAGCTTAGGAATTTATTCTTGTTTTGTTTCCTGCAAAAAAACCACATATGTTGGTACATGCGGCAGGTTCTGGTTCATGTGTATGTTTTGTTTATCGGACAGCATTGTCACAGAAGAAGAGACACTTGGGGGTAAATTTACTAAAGTGAGAGTTTTTAGTAGTGAGTTTTAAAAGTGATGTTGCCCATAGCAACCAATCAGATTCTAGCTATTATCTTCTAGAAGGTGTTAGTTACTGTAAATGTTAAGTAGAATCTGATTGGTTGCTATGGGCAACATCACTTTTAAAACTCACTTCTAAAAACGCTCACTTTAGTAAATTTACCCCTTATGTGTATGACTACTGTGTATGTGTCTCACATGTACATAGTTGTGTGTATATGACAACTGTGTATGTGTCTCACATGTACATAGTTGTGTGTGTGTGACTACTGTGTATGTGTCTCACATGTAAATAGTTGTGTGTATATGACTACTGTGTTTGTGTCACACATGTAAATAGTTGTGTGTGTATGACTACTGTGTATGTCTCACATGTAAATAGTTGTGTGTATATGACTACTGTGTTTGTGTCACACACGTAAATAGTTGTGTGTATATGACTACTGTGTATGTATCTCACATATAAATAGTTGTGTCTGTGTGACTACTGTGTATGTGTCTTACATGTATATAGGTGTATGTGTATGACTACTGTGTATGTATCTCACATATAAATAGCTGAGTCTGTGTGACTACTGTGTATGTGTCTCACATGTAAATAGTTGTGTGTGTGTATGACTACTGTGTATGTGTCTCACATGTAAATAGTTGTGTGTGTGTATGACTACTGTGTATGTGTCTCACGTGTAAATAGTTGTGTGTGTATGACTACTGTGTATGTGTCTCGCATGTAAATAGTTGTGTGTGTAAGACTACTGTGTATGTGTCTCGCATGTAAATAGTTGTGTGTGTATGACTACTGTGTATGTGTCTCACATGTAAATAGTTGTGTGTGTATGACTACATGTGAGACACATACACAGTAGTCACACACACACAACTATTTACATGTTAGAGAGATGAATGTGTGTATTTTGGGGCTAATTGGGACTTTAGTAATTACTATTTACACACTCACACTACTTCTCTATGCTATCTCTGGACAGAAGTATATACAGTTGTCAGATGTAAATTAAGAGAGTAGAGGACCTGTGGCAGCCTCCTTGCTAGCCCCTTCCTGTCTCTGGGACAATGGTGGCTGTGCTATATTCCCGGTGATATCTGTACTGTGCATACGCAAATCTCTGGAAAAATGGTGGCTGCACCATTTTTACTATGATTGGGACAATGCTGACAAGTGACTAGGAGAGGTAAGTATACTAAATGGGTGCAAGGTGTGTGGTGTGGGCCCCCCTGGTCACAGGGGCACCTGCACCCATTATAGATGCACCACTGACAGTTGTACACCTGACTAATGACTGGGGCAAGTGTGTCTCTCTGACTATTTACACATGCAGTAAATACTCTTTTTTTCTATGTCCCATAATACAACACTTTACCATGATATACATACTGAATAAACCAACGCGTTTCGTCGTGTGTGACTTTTTCAACCTTGAAAGTCACACACGTGACGAAAAGCATTGGTGTATTTACTTTCATCCAATACTGATGTCACAGACGTGTGACCAGAGAACTCAGGAACCACAGACACCGGGAATGAACATACGCGGCTAACGTGATGGGGGCATCACTAAACAGGAATAGTGAAAAAGAGAGTTCCTGTCTCCGAGTGACCCGGCTTGCTGCTCCACTGTATAGCGCAGAGGAGATCCTGAAGTCGCTGCAAACAGGGACAGGTAGGGAGAGGGACGAGTTTAACAGTTTCTACCACTGCTGCTATAACCAGCAAGTATTTTATCAGTATTGGTTTATTATTATGTTTATTTACTTTTCATTTATATACACCTAACCCTTTCATATACCAAAAAGAGCTATAAACATACTGCTATCAATTTATGTAGTAACTACTTTATGTCTCAACACTGTGACTTTATTTTATTATACATAAGCTGTCATATTTATTTATTTTACAAGACCTTTCAAAATCTTACTAATTTTAATACTACTATTTGGTATCCTAAGGGTCACCAATGTGAGAGCTACTCAAAACATAGGCCCTGATTCAGAGCCGCTCGTAAGCGGCCGCTCGTTCGTTCTGACCGATGTTTGCCAAAAATCGTTTGTTCGCTATATAGCGAATGCCTGCTATTTTGAGTGACAGAAGGAGGCATATGTGGGTGGTAACAGGGGAAGGTGTTTGAAAACGGGGGTGTGGAATTCGAACGTAGGCGTGCTCAAAGGTCAAAACGGGCGTTTTAAGGGAGTGCATAATTAATACAGCAGCGTCATTGACCACGTCACTTGGTTTTTTTTTACTCAGAACTGCTCGCAAAATAGCGGTTGAAAAAACCAGCCACATGAATAGCAAGCAGTTCATACGCTGTTCGATGTACTCGATTAATCTAATAAATAGCGGACATGAAGTATGGTGCAAGCGGCAAGGGGGTGTATTTTTCAAAATTACAACCGCAAGTTTTGCTCACTCGTTCAGACTGAGGCGTGAACAGACCGCAATTAGCGAACGGTTCATTTGAATAGCCACCCCTTGTTTTAGAACGAACGACCGCAAATAGCGAGCGCCTCTGAATGAGGGCCATAGTTATTTATAGGGAGCGCTGGATGATTGTTCCATCAGGATACTTACCGATAGGTGTCAGCATCCTAACCATGTGCCGGCATCCCGTACACAAAACGTTTATTACTTAAATGTTATTTCTATTATTACAGTTAGCGAGAAGATGATTCTCATTTGATTTTTAGAGGGGAAAACTTCAGATGTTAGTATTTATGTCATTTTGTTTGCAGTTCTGTTATATATGCAATTTTTATTTCTTTTAATATTGAAACTGTGACTTTCATATATATTATTATCACTGTCATGACTATTATTTTGTATATGATATATAATTATATTAGTATATTATATAAAAACAAGGGAATGTAAGTACAGCAATTACTACTGACACAGTCACACTACTGTTCTATTCTCTATGCTATCATGGGATGTAAGTATATACGGCTACTCCTGACTAATGCCTGATACAGCACATTATAATGATACACATACTCAGATTCGGGGACCTTCTAGAAGATAATAGCTAGAATCTGATTGGCTGCTAAAGGCAAAATAGTTCAAAAGACTCTTACTTTAGTAAATATACCCCTGAGGTGGTGATTCAGAGCTAAACACAAAAGGGATAGCTTCTGCCTCTTCAGTAGTAGCGGATCTGAGAACTTCTGCAAATGCTGCAGGTGGCATCTGGGAAACTGGCCCACTGCCAGATACTCAGATCTGCTGCATGCATCCGAAGATGCAGCATCGGATCAACATTGGGAACATTGCATGGACTATTAGACATCTGAGCAGGGCTGCCATCAGGGAGGACTGACGAGACTACTGTTCCGGGCCCAGACACTCCGACAGAAAAGGGGGCCCGGCCTGCTCCTCCACCTGTCCATCGCTGCTGGGAGTGCAAATGAATGGGGACGGCGCCACTACTTACCCGTGCAAGTGAAAGGGGTCACTGTCTTAATACCCACCCGCCACCGCTACTGTAAGTGCAAATTAATTGGGCCACTGGACAGTTTCCCCCCAACCCACCGCTATTACCTCTTCCCCAAGGTGAAAGGAGCCCATCGCCTGCCATGATGAGATGCCCGTCCGCCCCTTCTGCTGTTGTACAATAAAGATTATTTCCAGCGCATGTGACGTCATGGCGCCACTGAAGGAGAGAAGCCACAGCACCAGCCTGGTAGGGTAAGATTTATATACTGCCTGGCTGAGGGAGAAGAGGGCTGGAAGAACACTTTGTGCAGGGCTGGATAGAGGTATATCTCCATCTATCTATGATATATATATATATATATATATATATATACACAGTCAGGTGCATAAATATTGGGACATTGGCAGAATTTTCATATTTTGGCCTCTATTCATCACCACAATGACTTTGAAATTAAACAAACAAGATGTGCTTTAACTGCAGAATTTCAGATTTAATTTGAGGGTAATTACATCCAAGTCAGGTGAACGGTGTAAGAATTACAACGGTTTCTATATGTGCCTCCCACTTTTTAAGGGGCCAAAAGTAATAGGACAAACTAAACAATCCTAAATCTAACTTTCACTTTTTAACACTTTGTTGCAAATCCTTTGCAGGCAATTACAGCCTGAAGTCTGGAACGCTTAAACATCACCAGATGCTGGGTTTCATCCCTGGTGATGCTCTGCCATGCCTCTACTGCAAATGTCTTCAGTTCCTGCTTGTTCTTGGGGCATTTTCCCTACAGTTTTGGCTTCATCAAGTGAAATGCATGCTCAATCGGTTTCAGGTCAGGGAATTGACTTGGCCATTGCATAACATTCCACTTTTTAGCCTTAAAAAACTCTTTGGTTGCTTTTGCAGTATGCTTCGGGTCATTGTCCATCTGCACTGTGAAGCGCCATCCAATGAGTTCTGAAGCATTTGACTGAATATGAGCAAATATTGCCCGAAACACTTCAGAATTAATTATGCTGCTTTTGTCAGCAGTCACATCATCAATAAATACAAGGGAACCAGTTCCATTGGCAGCCATACATGCCCACGCCATGACACTACCACCACCATGCTTCACTGATGAGGTGGTATGTTTTGAATCATGAGCAGTTTCTTTCCTTCTCCATACTCTTCTCTTCCCATCACTCTGGTACAAGTCGATCTTTGTCTAATCTGTCCATAGGATGTTGTTCCAAAACTGTAATGGCTTTTTTAGATGTTGTTTGGCAAACTCTAATCTGGTCTTCCTGTTTTTGTGGCTCAACAATGGTTTACAGCTTGTGGTGAACCCTCTATATTCACTCTTGTGAAGTCTTCTCTTGATTGTTGACTTTGACACATATACACCTACCTCCTGGAGAGTGTTCTTGATTTGGCCAACTGTTGTGAAGGGGTTTTTCTTCACCAGGGAAATAATTCTTCTGTCATCCACCACAGTTGTTTTCCGTGGTCTTCCGGGTCTTTTGGTGTTGCTGAGCTCTCCGGTACGTTCTTTCTTTTTAAGAATGTTCCAAACAGTTGATTTGGCTACACCTAATGTTTCTGCTATCTCTCTGATGGGTTTGTTTTGAGTTTTCAGCCTAATGATGGCTTGCTTCACTGATAGTGACAGCTCTTTGGATTTCATATTGAGAGTCGACAGCAACTGATTCCAAATGCAAATGTCACACCTTAAACAACTCCAGACCTTTTACCTGCTTAATTGATAATGAAATAACGAGGGAATAGCCCACACCTGTCCATGAAATAGCTTTTGAGTTGATAGTCCCAATACTTTTGGCCCCTTAAAAAGTGGAAGGCACATATAGAAACCGTTGTAATTCCTACACCATTCACCTGATTTGGATGTAATTACCCTCAAATTAAATCTGAAAGTCTGCAGTTAAAGCACATCTTGTTTGTTTCATTTCAAAGCCATTGTAGTGGTGAATAGAGGCCAAAATATGAAAATTCTGTCAATGTCCCAATATTTATGCACCTGACTGTATATATAGTGGCAGTATCACCAGAAGTGGCACTGGTGAGCAGCAGATTCTGTGTGGGGCAGGGGAGATCCGCCAACACAGACTAGAAAGGCATTGTGGGAAGATGCCTAATTGCTGCCTTGTGAATAGAGCTCAGGTGTGGGCTGATGAGAAGGCAGACCAGTCAGGCTACTGTGGGAAACAATCTATGTGGGATTGTGGCAGCCAGAGAGCCCAGTGAAGCTAAGCGAGCCATTGGGGGCCAGGAGGCCTGTGTCTGGACCTTGCAGGAGGCAAGGGGGGACCACAAACTCTCGGACTGTTTGACATTGGAGCAGTAAAGCTGCAGGCTGAGGAAGCCAGGGCCTATATCTGTATGATACAGGGAAGGCCACCAGGAATGTGTTTGGGTAGCTGTGGCAGCCAAGCCAAGCCAGGCTGGTGCTGGCGATAGACCTGCAAGAAGCAGGCAGAGACTTTGTTGGAAGACTAGCTGCACCACGTTAGAGAGGGCTCAAGAAGTGAGTTAGACTCCCGAAACAGGGGCTAGGTTATTTATCTTTTTCTGTTCCTTTGTGTTGTACCTGTTTTTGCCTGCTGGAAGTAAAGCACCATCTCATTTATTTTACTTGAAAGCTGTGTGTGGACCCTCATTAAGCACCTAAACAGCACCAATCCACCCTCTGCCGAGCTAATTACCCCATAGATATCACTATATATATATATATATATATATATATATATATTAGGGGTGTGCACCGGCCACTTTTCGTGTTTTGTGTTTTGGATCTGGATCTTTCTTCGTGTTTTGGATCTGGATTGGTTTTGCCAAAACCACCCTTCCGTGTTTTGGGTTCTGGGTTTTGGATCTGTATTTTTTTGAAAGAAAGCATAAAAACAGCTAAAATCACAGAATTTGTAGGTTTTTCTGCTCCTATGCTATTATTAACCTCAATAACCTTAATTTCCACTCATTTCCAGTCTATTCTGAACACCTCACACCTCACAATAGTGTTTTTATGTCCAAAAGGTTGCACCGAGGTAGCTGGATGACTATGCTAAGCGACACGAGTGGGCGGCACAAACACGTGACCCATCTAGGCGTGAAACTGCAGTGGCAGACAGGATGGCAGTTAGAAAAACTAGGCCCCAAACTGTACATAATGCAAAGAAAAAAAAGAGGTGCAAGATGGAATTGTCCTTGGGCCCTCCCACCCACCCTTATGTTGTATAAACAGGACATGCACACTTTAACAAACCAATCATTTCAGCGCCAGGGTTTGCCACACAACTGTGGCTGAAATGATTGGTTCGTTTGGCCCCCACAAAACAAGCTGGCAATTAATCTGTCCCTGCACAAACTGGCTCTACGGAGGCAAGATGTCATCCTCATCCTCCTCATCCACCGATTCCTCACCCTCTTCAGTGTGTACATCCTCATCCTCACAGAGTATTAATTCGTCCCCGCTGGAACCACAGGTCCCTCTGTACGTTCTGGAGGCTGGTCTCCCTGGAAGAGTTGATAATTCATTTTATGAACATCATCTTCTCCACATTTTGTGGAAGCAACCTCCTACGCCTTTCGCTGACAAGGTTCCCGGCTGCACTAAACACTCTTTCGGAGTACACACTGGAGGGGGGGCAACTCAGGTAAAATAGAGCCAGTTTGTACAGGGACCTCCAAATTGCTTCTTTTTCCTGCCAGTACAGGTACGGACTGTCTGACATGCCTACTTGGATGCTGTCACCGATGTAATCCTTTAACAGACAGACGCACGCTTGTCGCTGCTGCTTTGAGGATGCAAGTGCGGCTACAGCCCACACAATTCACAAAGACAGAAAAAAAAAGAACAATATTTTTATTGTTTGTGTAGCACACTTTGAGGGTGTCACCACCCTTTAACAGACAGACGCACGCTTGTCGCTGCTGCTTTGAGGACAGTATCATATGCAGTGACAGTAGACTTGTCAGAAATTGTTGGCACGTCCTTCAGTCCGGACCAGATGTCCAAACCAGCCCTTGACTTATGACACAGGCGCACGCTTGGCGCTGCTACTATGTTGATGCACGTGCGGCTACATCGCACACAAGTCACAAACACATTAAAAAAATAGTTTTTTATTTTTTGGAGCACTTTGAGGGTTACACCACCCTTTAACAGACAGACGCACGCTTGTCGCTGCTGCTTTGAGGATGCAAGTGCGGCTACAGCCCACACAATTCACAAAGACAGAAAAAAAAAGAACAATATTTTTATTGTTTGTGTAGCACACTTTGAGGGTGTCACCACCCTTTAACAGACAGACGCACGCTTGTCGCTGCTGCTTTAAGGATGCAGGTGCGGCTACAGCCCACACATTTCACAAAGACAGAAAAAAAAGAACAATATTTTAATTGTTTGTGTAGCACACTTTGAGGGTGTCACCACCCTTTAACAGACAGACGCACGCTTGTCGCTGCTGCTTTAAGGATGCAGGTGCGGCTACAGCCCACACATTTCACAAAGACCGAAAAAAAAAGAACAATATTTTTATTGTTTGTGTAGCACACTTTGAGGGTGTCACCACCCTTTAACAGACAGACGCACGCTTGTCGCTGCTGCTTTGAGGATGCAGGTGGAATCTAGACGGGATTTGGAACCGGGGACACACTACCTCCATCAATTGTCTAAATCCCACTGCACTAATGGCGGATACCGGACGCACGTCTAACACCAACATAGCAGTCAAGGCCTCGGTTATACGTTTTGCTTCAGGATGACTGCTGTCGTACTTCATCCTCATCGCTAGGGACTGTTGGAGGGTCAATTGTTTAGTAAAAGTAGTGATGTTCCTACTTCCTCTCTGGGATGATGAACAACTCCCAGCAGCAGCAATAGCACTAGGAGGAAGTGGTTCTTGATCTTTCCCTATTTTATTTTTATCGGAGAAAGTTTGGTCCTCCATTTATGTTATATTGATATATACGTGCAGCTAAAGCGCACACAAACACAGAAAATATTTTTTTATTTTTGCTGGAGAGTAGTGCACTTTGTGGGTTACACCACCCTTTTAAGAAATGAGCCAGCCGGCTCTTTACTTATGGGACACAGGCGCACGCTTGGCACTACTTTGTTGATGCACGTGCGGCTACTGCGCACACAATTCACAAACACAGAAAATAATTTTTTTTTTGGTTTGGACTGGAGTGTACTTTGGGGGTTACAGCACCCTTTAACAGTCAAGCCAGCCGGCCCTTTACTTATGACAAAGGCGCACGCTTGGCACTACTTTGTTGATGCACGTGCGGCTACTGCGCACACAATTCACAAACACAGAAAATAATTTTTTTTTTGGTTTGGACTGGTGTACTTTGGGGGTTACAGCACCCTTTATCAGTCAAGCCAGCCGGCCCTTTACTTATGACAAAGGCGCACGCTTGGCACTACTTTGTTGATGCACGTGCGGCTACTGCGCACACAATTCACAAACACAGAAAATAATTTTTTTTTTGGTTTGGACTGGAGTGTACTTTGGGGGTTACAGCACCCTTTAACGGTCAAGCCAGCCGGCCCTTTACTTATGACACAGGCGCACGCTTGGCACTACTTTGTTGATGCATGTGCGGCTACTGCGCACACAATTCACAAACACACAAAAAATATAATTTTTTTAGCACTTGGGGGGAGCACCCCTGATGGACAGAGCACTCCCTGGACAACACTACCGCACCCCTTTAGGACTGGGACACTGCACAGGACTTTGGAGTGGACACAGCCCCTATGGAGAACTGACTGCACAACACAGTCCAGCCAGCCCCTATGGACTTTGAAGCAGTGGACACACCCCCTATTAACAACAGAAGCACAGCACAACACAGCCAGCCCCTATGGACTTTGAAGTAGTGGACAACAGCAGCACAGCGCAGAACAACACTACTCTGCACTACACTACACTACACAGCCCAGCCAGCCCTAACTCCCACCCTCCCTCTTCACTGTCCACAGCCGAGTGAGAAAATGGCGCCGACGCAGGTACCTTATACAGGATCCAAAACCCGCGAGACTCGGAAGGCGGGATGATGATGTTTTGCCTCGATTTCAGATCTGAGTCAGGCGGGAAAAGTCGAGCCTGACTCGGATCTGCCTCGGATCGGGGGGGCTCGGGGGGGTTCGGATTTCAGAAATCCGAACCCGCTCACCCCTAATATATATATATATATATATATATATATATACACACACACACACACACACACATTTATTTGTGTATGTATGAATGTATAATGAGAGATATGATAAGAACTTACCTTTGTTATCTCTCTTTCTACTAAGTCCATAAGGTCCACAGGGAGACTTTGGGGTACAGGTGATGATGGGAGTCATCCGGGTACCATGCAGTTAATTTCTCTTCCCAGGAGGTATTGGGTCCCTCTCATATACCCCGCCCCCGGGCCAGAGGCAGTTTCGTAGCAAGCCAAAGGCCGGAGGAGGATAAAAGAGAGAAGAAAAGTCTGAAAACACTAGAATCAGATTCTCACACAGAAGGAGACTGAAAACAGATAGTCAGAGCAAAGCCCATCTGAAGCACAGGTGGTTCAGGGTGGGTGCCCTGTAGACCCTATGGACTTCGTAGAAAGAGAGATAACGAAGGTAAGTTCTTACCATATCTATAATTTTCTACTTCAGGGTCCATAGGCTCTACAGGGACACCTTGGGGATGTCCCAAAGCATTACCCTCTCCTGCAGAGAGGAGAATCCGCCGCCCGAAGGATGCATCCTGAGAGGCAAAAGGTATCAAAAGCATAATACCTCAGAAAGGTCTGGACAGAAGACCACATGGCTGCCTTACAAAGCTGAACAGCCGAGGCCCAATGGCGAGCTGCCCATGAAGGACCCACAGACCGAGTAGAATGAGCAGTAACTGAGGGCGGCACTGGAAGGCCCTCATGAGTGTAAGTCTCAGAGATCGCCATGCGAAGCCGCCTAGCCAAAGTTTGTTTATTGGCTGGCCAACCCTTCTTGTGGAAGTCGTAGAGGACAAACAAGGAGTCTGACTTCCGAAGGGAACTAGTACAGTCCACATAAATCCTGAGGGCACGTACCACATCCAATAAGGCCTCACCAGCCGAGAGTTCTGAGGAATTAAAGGGCGGCACAATAATTTCCTCATTAATGTGGAAACTAGAGACCACCTTTGGAAGGAAACCAGGGCGAGAAATGGGGAACTACAAGAGAGAGCCCCCAAATCAGACACTCTTCTGGCAGAAGCAATAGCCAGAAGAAAAACTGTCTTAGCAGTGAGCCATTTGAGATTCACTGAGTCCAGGGGTTCAAATTGAGGGCCCTAAAGACAACAGTCAAATCCCAAGGTGCCACAGGAGGGACAAAAGGAGGCTGCATGCGAAGGACCCCTTGAAGGAAAGTGCGGATATCAGAGAGAGGAGCAATCCTTCGCTGGAACACACAAAGGACAGAGACAGTGAAGCAAGGCTGAGACCGAGGTCCAAACCCGCCTGCAGGAAAGCCAAAACTCTGGATACCCTGAACACTTGGGGGTTGTAACACCATTCAAAGTAGGTATGCCACATCCTGTGGTAAATCCTGGCAGAGACAGCTTTTCGTGCTCTGAGCATTGTGTTAACCACTGAGCTGGAAAAACCCTTGGACCTTAGGAGGGATGTCTCAAGAGCCACGCCGACCAAGACAGACGACCTAAGTCCGGGTAAAGGCAAGGACCTTGAGACAACAGATGCAGAGGTTGAGGCAACAGCAACAGATTGTCGATGGAGAGACTCTGAAGATCTGAGTACCAGTGACGTTTGGCCAGCGCTGGAGCCACCAGCAGGACAATGCCTCCTTCTTGCTTGAACTTCCGAAGTACTCGAAGAAGGGAGACTGGAGGAAACAGGTACGCAAACTGGCAGAGTGTCTACCAAGAGAGCCTTGGCTTCTCTTGTCCTGGACCCGTACACTGACAGTTTGTGAGTGTGTCAGGAGGCCATGAGGTCCACATCAGGAAGGCCCCACCTGTCCACTAGGAGCTGAAACACCTCTTGGTGAAGAGGCCATTCCCCGGGATGCATGTTGTGATGGCTGAGGAAGTCCACTTCCCAATTGAGAACTCCTGGAATGAACAATGCCGATATGTCAGGATGCATGACACCTCTGACATAACCGCCGGACTTCGAGTCCCTCCTTGATGGTTTATGTAGGCCATGGTCGTGGCGTTGTCGGACTGAACTTGCACGGGTTTTCTGTGAAGAGTCTGGCTTCTTGTAAGGTCCTGAAGACTGCCCGAATTTCCAATATGTTGATTGGAAGTGCAGACTCCTCAGCTTTCCATCGTCCCTTGAAGAAGTGTGGACCCATCACTGCACCCCAACCCTGGAGACTGGAATCCGTTGTCAGAAGGACCCAGTCCGGAATCCAAAAGGAGCGCCCCTTGGTGTGGTGGGCCAACTGCAGCCACCAAGTCAGAGATAGCCGTACCTCCGGAAAGAGTACCATCATTTGTGTCCTTTTCCGATGTGGTAATCCATCCCACCTGGAGAGGATCAATTTCTGCAGAGGACGGGAATGAAACTGGTCATATTCCACCATGTCAAACGTTGACACCATGGATCCCAGTAACTGCATGGCTGAGTGTATGGACACTCGGCGACTGTGGAGGCATCTGCGCACTCGCTTCTGCAAAGTGAAGACTTTCTCTGTGGTCAGAAAAATCTTTTACTGTTGGGAACCAACAGAGCTCCCAGATGGAGCATGCTTTGAGATGGGATCAGGGAGGACTTCTTCCAATTGATCAACCACCTGTGCATCTGTAGTACAGATATTGTCAGCTGTAGGTGGTGGTGAAGTACCTCTGGAGACCCTGCCAACAGCAAGAGGTCGTCCAGGTATGGTAACAGACAGACCCCCTGTAGCCGCAGATGGGCTGCCATTACCGTTATAATTTTTGTAAACACCAGAGGTGCAGTAGAGAGGCTAAACAGCAGGGCCTGAAACTGGAAACGCTGTTGTGACACAGCAAACCTGAGAAAACGCTGGTGAGCCGAAGCAATCAGAATATGCAGGTATGCGTCCTGAATATCCCGAGACACCATAAAATCCCCAGGTTTCATAGCCAGTATAATGGAACGTAGAGTTTCCATCCTGAACCAAGGTACCTTGAGGAACTTTAAACACCAACACAAGACAGAAGGTATCTGTGTGGGTGCACTAAAGACCGTAATAATAATAAAATATAATAAATTATATTTATTGGTATACTTTAAAAATGTGATTTATAATATAAACAACGTTGAAATATTAAAATATAGTAAACAGAATTAAGAAAGAAAATGTGTTTTAAAATTATATAAAACCTGTGGCTGCTGTCTGTGTACTCTGTTTTAATAATGTAATAAAGGCTTAATAGCCCACAATCAAAAATATCTCCTGTGTCATAAGATCACTTATATTAGTCTATTGTTCCACAATAAAGAAAATATTTTAAACCAACATACTGTTCCTAGTGTCTTGTCTGTATATTTGAGTATTACTTCTCTGGTTAAATTATAACATCATGCACTTAGGGATACTTGTATCTATTATAACTGTTTCCAAAATGATTTGTGTAACAAAATGATATTAATGTAACAATATAGTGATTGTGCAACAATGACTTCTGTCAATACAGCATTTCTCCTAATCTATATATCGTGTTTTCTGGCTTGTCACATTTTCTACAAGGGACTTAAAACATTGAAAGCTATACCAACTTATAATATATTTATTGTTTTCTATTGTGAGTACAGCCAGTCACATTCACGAATGATGATAAATATACATCTACTATAGATCTCTAAAGTTATAGGATCTATTGAGAATCTCCACCAAGTCACAACCTATTCTCTATTCAGATTTTGATACAACATGAGCAACAGCGTATGTCTAAAGTAATTTGAGTGCACATTCAGACCTGTTATCTAGTTAGTTTAGTAGATGCCTTTGTTCCATGGTCTGTAGGTCATTAATCTAAATGAATTACTACAGTCCGTGACCTCTCACTGCGCTTTCTCCGCCACGCTAATATATTCAATAGCTATGGGAATCTACTCTCCCTCTGATACTATACACTGCTATTTAAAAGTATAGATCAAAAAGTGCCCTTGTTAACTCCAACAATAAATATTAGTGATGGGAAGCATAACAATGCTAGCATTCCATGTTTCTATGTATCAAACAAGGAAAAAATCCTATTGCCCAGTAAATGGAACGGTACTGTGAATTACATCTACGTATTCAGTGCAGCTAATAACCTTTTATAGTTATAGTCAGTGTGTCGACATATGATTCAAGTTTAGTACACAAGTACAGCAGCCACGGGGACGCCAACATACGTTTCACCTGCGGCTGCTTTTTCAAGGCATCCTGAGGAACTTGTTCAGGGATTTCAGATTGAGGTGGGATCCGCTCGGTTTTTGAACCAGAAAAAGGCTGGAATAATAACCCAATTCCCTCTGGGATAACGGGACCGGTACAATGACCCCTGCCTGCAGCATGGATTGTACTGTCCTTTGAATAGCCAAGGCCTTGCCCTTGTTTGACAGGAGGCCTGTGCAGAAGAACTGATGGGGAGGCAGTCTGTGGAAGGAGAGGGCGTACCCCCGAGAGACCACTTCTCTCACCCAGGTGTCTGTAGTAGTCAGACACCACCGCTGGGTGAATTGAAGAAGTCGGTCTCCCACCCTGGGATCCCCCAGCGGGAGGCCCGCCCCATCAGGCTGAGGGCTTGTCATCAGGCTTGGCAGCTGGACGTCTCACACTCCAGGCTTGTTTCTTAGGCTTGGCAATTTTCTTGGTGGTAGACGGCCTAGGGAAGGACTGGGTTCTAGCCTTACCTGGGGCCCGATAGGTCCAAAAGGACAAAGGCCCTGATTCAGACCCACTCGCAAGCGGCTGTCCGCTCGCAAGTGGGTCGATGATGTGCACTGCGCATGCGCACGATGGCGGGAGCTCCGTCGTACGCATGCGCCAGACGCGACGAGCGAAGGACTTTCCTTCGCTCGTTGTGTCTGATCAAAGGGGGCGTGCTGTCGATGTTGATTGACAGCACGCCCCCTTTGGTGGGCGTGCCTCCCTGACGGAGGCGTTCCCAAGGGAACGCCTACCGTCAGAAGCCGGCCCACTGACATCACTAGTGATGTCAGTGGGAGTGATTTTGGCTCTGATAGAGCCAAAATCACTCCGGGCCTTGCGGTTGAAAACCTCAACTGCAGGCTCCGGCTCGCAGTGGCGATGGTCGCGATGGTCAAGACCATCGCGGCCATCAAACTGCACGCTCGTATAGGCTGTGGGTGGTGACCCACAGCTATACGAGCGTCCAGGAGGACGCTCCATAATTATGGAGGGCGGCCCTCATTCAGAGCGTGCGCTCTGCTCAGAGCGTACGGCTCTGAATGAGGGCCAAAGTCTGCAACCCAGAGGGAGCAGGAGCAGATGGCAGACAAGCCGACTTAGCTGTAACAGTGTAGCCACTATTTTGTCCAAATACGGGCCGAACAGGACCTTACCATTATAGGGTAAACACTCCAAGCCCTTCCTGGAGTCCGCATTTGCCCTCCAAGAGCGAAGCCACAGGGAGTGGCGAGAGCAATTGGCGACATAGAAATCCTGGCATTCAATAAGCTGACATCCAAGGGTGCTTCATTTATATAGGTAGCTGAATCTCGCAAGTTGCCCACCAGATTCAACTCCTCCCTGGTCTCATCTGAAGACAAGGACCCCTCCAGGTTGTTTGCAAAGTATTCCATAGCCTGAGCCACCCAGCCGATAGTCATAACTGGTCTGCATGCGGCACCTGAAAGGGAATAAATGTACTTCAGGTGCTGGAGGATCGTCCTCTATGACCAAGGCCGCAGGGACAGCTTGTATCAGACCCGGAATATATATCTTGGACTTGGACTCCCTCTCCCGTGTAGAGGAGTCAGAGTCATCCGGGAGCGCCCCATCTTCAGATGAGACCTCATCATCATCATATAGAGTAGATTGGGACGATGGCAAAATCTTTTAGCCGGTCTGCCCTGAGGGGCCTCCTGCTCTTTGCAATGCAGTGGGAACTGTATTAACCCACTGGGGAGATAGCACCTGCATGAGTGAAGCAAGCTCTGAGAGGGCATAAGCTGCTGCTGCGTGAACCCCAGGGGGGAAAATACAGGAGGGGCAGCTAAACGTCCCACAATGGCCGTAAGTGCTTGTGCAGAGGCTCCTGCAGATTGGCAGGGACCATAGAGGGACCTGGGGGAGCATATCACCTCAAACATAATCCCTCCAGTACCATGTCTCCCACCCCTAAAGTCGTTGTACATTTTTTACAGGACAGCTTGTCAGGAGCCACATTAGGCATATCACTCTCACTGCCAGACATAGTGAAGGGGATACCAATATAATGTATGTGACCCCCTGCACAGAAAGAACAGATTGTGAGGGTGTACCCCAACACCTGTTTGTTAGGGCTCGGAGAGAGAGGACAGGCACAGGGACAGCAAAATGGCTGACAGGTCAGAAAGTGAAAGTCAGACAGACAGCGCTAGCATACAGCCACATACAATGCAGAATAAAAATAATACCTGCACTAAATCACACTTACTGGTCAACTACGCAGACTTAGCATCTGGTAGGACAAAAATCCTACATACGCTGACCACTGACCAGGAGGAGAGGTATGTAGGGGGACCCGGACTCCGCACCGCATCTGCGATCTGCGACACCAGCCAGGAGAAGATGGCGGCCGGAGATCACTGAGGGGGCGGATCCAGAGGAGGGAAGTTGCCACAGCCCAGCCAGACTGCGGCGGCAAGCTGCGCTGTGCAGCTGGGAGGAGCCGGCTGTTAGATAGGGAAGGCTGCCTCCCCTGGTCAGCGTTTAACCCCTAGGATGCTGGAGCATTCCGCCGAACTCCAGCCCAATGCCCCAGGTGGCTCAGTGGGGACGCAGGACTTAGTGCCTGGCCCCACTTGCTGTCAACCCCAGGGAGTCTCCCACCCTGGGGGAAAAGACTGCGACTCGGCGCGCATCACTGCAGTGACATGCCGCTTACCTTGTGCCCCGGTAACATCCGGCCACAGTCCAGGGATCCTCCGGGGTCCCTGCTAGCCAAAATTCCAGAGGCCCATCAAGATCCCCGGATCAGTACCGGCGTCTCGGCGCCGGCGGGGTGACGGAGCGCCAGCACGGACGTCCTTTGGACTGTCCTTGCTGTCGTAATCTAGAAGGAAACTTCTTTAAAACAAAAAAATCTTTGGGGCCTGTGCGTCAGTGACCCAACTCCGGTCAGGCACCCAACAAAACTGAGGTGACTCTGGCCCGGGGGCGGGGTATAGGAGAGGGACCCAGTGCCTCCTGGGAAGACAAATTAACTGCGTGGTGCCCGGAGGACTCCCATCATCACATATACACCAAGGTCTCCCTGTGGGGCCTATGGACTCTGAAAATATATACAGCATATATATATATATATATATATAATTGTACCAGGCACATATGCTGCATGTGCAGATGCAGTTGTATCCCGCAAGGAGGGGTTTGTGGCCGCGCAGGGCGGGACTTCCTGGGGGGCATTCGCCATACCTACCGTCGGCTCAGTTTCTATACTGTGGGGTGGGGGGGGGGGGCCCTGTCTATTTTGTCAGTCCCAGGCCCCACAATTTCTGATGGCAGCCCTGCATGTGAGCAACCCTAAGGTTGTGACAATATATACCGCTAGTAAGCTGCAGAGACCAGAGAATCTGCATCAGAAGACGCAGTTGCAGGATTTGGCATGCCCATAAACTGGTGGTGACATGCCCCATCACTGCCCACAAATGCCTGAGAGATGTCAATCACACTGCGAGTAACACAACAGTGTGACCGGAGCACAATACCTTTACCGCAAATGCGCACTGCAGCACTACGCATGTATACAACAGAATACATAGGTCATTTGTGACCGAATCATAACCGCGTCCATCTCTGAATCACCACTTTAGTTCTTTATCATTAGGGCTACATTATATGATGTTACTGCTGTTTACTCACATTAGTTAAGTGCTATTTCTATTAGGACAGTTGCAGAATAGAAGACTTCCGTTTGATTTTTAAAGTGGAAACCTTGTATGTTAGGATTTATGTCATATTATTTTTGTTATATATGTGATTCTTATTTAATTATTTTTATATTGAAAATTACTCATATATAATATTAACACTGTCATGACATTATTCTCTCTTTTGTGTATGATATATAATTGTATTAGTATATTATGTAGAACAGGGTAATAGGAGTACAGCAATTACTACTGACACAGTCACACTACTGTCCTATGCTCTCTGTACTACCATGGGATGTAAGTATATACGGCTGCTCCCCTGACTAATGACTGAGGCAAGTGTTACTGTGACTGTGCCTGCCGCATACTGAGGTGATCCGACTGAACATTTGCACATAAATACACTTTGTTTGTGTGCATCTTGTATACGTTCCATAATACAGCATATTACAATGATATACATACTTAGAATCCGGGACCTCTTCCTCTGGTGGTCTATTACACATAGAGTAAAAAATAAAATGTGAGCATAAATAATATATATACAATATAGCTGTATAACAGTGTTAAGGATTTTCTATTAGATAATGAAGTACTTTTCTCCTTGCTAGGTACTGATTACATGATGATTACATATAATATATGCTGGCTAACAAATGTATCTTAATTGGCTACAAAGATCGCTACTTATGAATTATTGCTAGTGAATTATTATTAATCTATAAATTCATAATTCCAACATATTGCATAGCTCTTTACATGCTCATGTACAGCAGCCACTGTGTTAGTGGAACTTACAGTATTAATTCTCTACCACACAAATTAGGGTCACTGTGGCCCAAATCTATTACCATACCACTATATTGTTAAGCCACATGCGTGACTCTTTAAGACAGGGGTGGGGAACCTTTTTTCTGCCTGAGGCCATTTTGATATATATATATACGTATATAACATTTGCGGGTCCGGTGCAGGCCACACCCCCTCCATGTGACGTCACATGGGACGGGGCCACAATCACCGGTGTCAAAGTCAAATAATTGGATATGATCACTTTACAATTATCTGACAATATAGTCGTCTATAGTCTGATGATGTTTTACTAGGACGCTACTTTGCGTTGGCACTATCCAATGCGCACAAATGCGTATTCACAACACACATACACTGACGCACATAATGCACACACACATATATATATAAATAAATATATATATATATATATATATATATATATATATATATACACACACACACAGACGCTCATTTACGTATTCAG
Organism: Taudactylus pleione; assembly: GCA_031769625.1. NCBI lineage: Eukaryota > Metazoa > Chordata > Amphibia > Anura > Myobatrachidae > Taudactylus > Taudactylus pleione. The sequence goes on along the minus strand of JAUIMM010001030.1, from coordinate 13,087,634 downwards.
ATACATACACATAGACGCTCATATGTACAGTGGGGCAAAAAAGTATTTGGACAGCCACCGATTGTGCAATTATTAAAAAATGGAAGAAATACAAGATCACTGACAATCTCCCTCGACCAGGGGCTCCATGCAAGATCTCACCTCATGGGGTATCAATGATCTTGAGAGCGATGAGGGATCAGCCCAGAACTACACGGGGGGACCTGGTCAATGACCTCAAGAGAGCTGGGACCACAGTCACAAAGGTTACCATTAGTAACACACTACGTCATCATGGATTCAAATCCTGCAGCGCCCGAAAGGTCCCCCTGCTTAAGCCAGTCCAGGTCCGTCTAAAGTTTGCCCGTGACCATCTGGATGATCCAGAGGAGGATTGGGAGAATGTCATGTGGTCAGATGTGACCAAAACAGAACTTTTTGGTATAAACTCCACATGCCGTGTTTGGAGGGAGAAGAATGATGAGTGGCATCCCAAAAACACCCTACCCATTGTGAAGCATTGGGGTGGAAACATCATGCTTTTGGGATGCTTTTCTGCAAAGGAGACAGGACGACTGATCCGTATTATGGAGATGGGGCCATGTATCGTGACATTTTGGGAAAAAACCTCCTTCCCTCAGTAAGAGCATTGAAGATGCAACGTGGCTGGGTCTTCCAGCATGACAATGACCCCAAACACACCGCCTGGACAACTAAGGAGTGGCTCCGTAAGAAGCATTTCAAGGTCCTGGATTGGCCTAGCCAGTCTCCAGACCTCAACCCAATAGAAAATCTGTGGAGGAAGTTGAAAGTCCATGTTGCCCGGCGACAGCCCCAAAACATGACACATCTAGAGAAGATCTGCATTGAAGAGTGGGCCAAAATACCTGCTGCAGTGTGTGCAAACCTGGTCAAGAACTACAGGAAACATTTGACCTCTGTAATTGCCAACCGAGGTTACTTTAGTATTGAGTTAAACTTTTTGATTGTCCAAATATTTATTTTCCACAAGAATATACAAATAAATTGTTTAAAAATCATACAATGTGAATTCCGGAATTTTTTGTTCTGATTCTGTCTCTCGCAGTTAAAGTGTACCTATGATGGAAATTACAGACCTCTCTCATCTTTTAAAGTGCAACAACTTGCACAATCAGTGGCTGTCCAAATACTTTTTTGCCCCACTGTATATTCACATACATACACATGGACGCACATATGCGAACGCATATGTATAAAATGGTTCCCACACATTTTAGTTAATAACCAGAGTTATTAAAGGTATTGTTAGCTAATAATTATGATGTAAGATGTACTTAAAATAGATCTAAGGTTCAGAATACAGTGGACATGTCATGTTTGGTATCATACTAAATCCCTGTTTATTTGCAGACATCCGTTTCTATTGGCATCATCATGCATCCGGTAGTTATGGATGATAGGGAGTTATTGAGTAGAATGTCATTACTTGTATGCAGTGTTGTAGCCAGTTTTAACGAGTTCTTTGGCGGGAAGCTACACAATGTGACCGTTGGAAGACTGAGCCATACCCCTGATGACACTGTATGAACTGACCAAAGACCAGATTGACCAGAAGCAAGAACCAATAAGATCCTGTTAATTTGTCCCTTTGTTAACTCTGAAACCTGTAAGGTATATAGGCTAGTGTCCTGACCCCGGTGTACACAAATATTTTTTGCGACCGCAGACTTCAGGACTGATGACTGTATACTGGGACCAGTGCGCACGTGTATGTATCAGCTGTACTATTTTATTGCTTTTTACTCTAATTGTTAAACTTACATCGTGTTACCCCTTTTTACATAAATAACTGTTTGTGCTTTCAAACCACACGATTAGACTGGAAAACAATTCTTTCTTAAGCGACTTGAAGCGCAAAATAGCGACTAAATGGTATTCATACCGGTGATTACAGCAAGGCTCCGGGGGGCTGTAAAGGCAGCGGTGTGACCATCTGAAAGGTCTCAAGGACGCCCCAGGTGGCACTGCTGCATAGAATCTGGCTGCAGGGTGCCATTCTAGGCACCCTGCTAGCCATATGAGGCTAACCGAAAAAAGCTCAGAGGTCCAGACCAAATGGTTCCCTGGGCCTTATACAGCCCCCAGCTTGAGGTTCCCCATCCCTGCTTTAGGGTATCGTCCTGCAACAGCCTTGAGGACTGGAATTTCTTGGCTAGATATGGACGTGAAGCAGCTTTGAGAGCTGGAATAACTTGGCTTGATGGGAATCTGGACCGTAAAATGAGATGCAACCTTTGGGCCGTGCAAAAGCCTTGAGGGCTGGTATGCCTTAGCTAGCTGTAGCTGATGGGCCGTAGAATATGAAACGGCATTTGGGCCATGCAGTAGCCTTGAGGGCTGGTATGTCTTGGCTAGCTGTGACTGGTGGGCCATAGGATATGAAGCGGCCTTTGGGCCGTGCAGCAGCCTTGAGGGCTGGTATGCCTTGGCTAGCTGTGGCCGGTGGGCCGTAGGATATGAAACGGCCTTTGGGCCGTGCAGCAGCCTTGAGGGCTGAAGTAATTTGGCAAGATGTGGCAGATGAAGATCAGTGCTGTAATGAAGTCACTGGCATTGGTATGCAGGTTTGCGCACTGAGGACACTGGAGTGCAGCCTGTGCAGCCGGGTTGACACAAGCAGCTGACGCTGTAGTGCGGCCTATGCCGCCGCGTTGACACAAGCAGATGACGCGGTAGTGCGGCCTGTGCCGCCAGGTTGACACAAGCAGCTAATGCTGTAGTGCGGCCTGTGCCGCCGGGTTGACACAAGCAGCGCACGCTGGCTGCGTACTCTAGACACCGAGTACTGTCCGTGCCGCCTGGATAACATGAACGGCTGAGGACAGATCTGCGGACCGTGCCGCCTAGATGACACTAACGGCAGGTAGATGTTATGCGAACCGTGCCGTCTGGGTGACACAAACGGCAGAATAACAATAAAAGTAGACAGGAGAACTGGAGCTCGACTGGGTAACAGGAGACAAAGCCAGAACCGGAAACAAGAAAAGTCTATCACCGGCATTGGAGCAGTGTTCGCACCAGCAGGATATAGATGCAGGAGCCAATCTGGACTAATCCCAGAATGATGGACAGGAGGTAGGCAGAGATTCAGTGAACGTTAACCCAGCATTCGTCTCGCACAGCATTCGTAGTGTGGCGTCTTTTGACATATATCTTTCTATCTTTGGGAGGAAACAGGAGGACCTAGAGGAGTCCCACAGGAAGACCATGAGATGGTGCAAACTACACACAGATACTGCCCTGGTTACAACCACACCCATGGCCAAGCACTGCAAGGCAATAATATCAGTCACTGTCCCACCCCCTCTTCTATTGGATGCAGACATAAGACTCCAGATACTCCAGTACTTCTTCAGGTTTCCAATAATGCATCATGACTTTGGGAAAGATACCCGAGGCCTAACTCCATACATAATTTTGTAATGGGTGCAGGGTAAGTTGCACCAGGGCCTTGGCCCAGAGGGACCCTGCATTGTGCACCCTGAACCCAGAGTATACTTACCTTGTGCTGGCAAGCAGGTCTCTCCTCCTCCTCAGTAATGCCATCTTCCCAGTGACATTTTCAGGAAGATGGCACCATACAGTGCAAGCAAATACTCTGGTACCATGCCAGAGCCTTAGCTCCCTTGTGCTCATGTGCCATCTTCCGAATATCACTGGGAAAATGGCGCCAAAGGGCACAAGATAAGATGCTGGGCTGAGGGGTCTGCCACACATTAGTCCGCTCAGGTGTTAATACAATCTTACTTGTACAATCGGGAAGGGCAACAATGTGACCCTACAGATGTGTCCACATACATCTTACTTCCTTGTGTGTATAAATGACATGGCATGACAGGAGCACCCAGCATCTTTTCCTGCAAGTTTTACCTCCAAATGCATTTTAATTTGCAACGTACTCCAAATAGGATGCACAAGCAGCTTCTACTGATTAAAATGACATGCCTATATTCTGTGCATGACTGTGTGTGTATGTGCATGTGAAAGACTACGTTACAGTGTCCGCGCCTGTGACACTGTAATCTGTATTTGCTCGTTGCAAATAAGAAACATTTCAAGGTAAAAAGTTGCATGAAAAGACGCTGGGCTGGAGTGAAAAGTTGTTGGATTTAGGGGCTGGCTCGTCATCTTCTATTAATAAAATGGATCTGACAGTTAGCACCAAGGTAGGAATATTATTTCTGACCGACTTTCATCCTCCTCCAGAGGGGAGTCAGGGCTAGAGAGATCAGCATCTTCTGCCTCATCGGATGATACCTCAGAATCTGAGAGTTGCGTGGACTGTGACGATACCACAGAATGCTTTAAGGGGTTACTGGGTAGGGCTTCTCATCTTGCAACATGGTTTGAAAGGCATGAGATGTAGCCACCCGTCTCTGCACTGAGTTAGCGAGTACGTCTACCCATTGTATTGCATGAACATACATACACTACCCCAAGAGAGAGAGGTATGCAGGGGGACTGGACCATGCGCTGTCCTGAGAGATCTGCATCTGTACCACCAAGAAAATGGCCACCGGAGACTCCTGCGTGGCTGCAGGAGTAAGCAGCTCAGAGAAGCCAGACCTCAGAGGAAAGGCTCCTCCCTGAGCTGAGGGGAGGAGCCGCTTAAACAGGGAAGCTGTTTCCCTTGGCTGATTGTTTAACCCCGGGATGCTGGTTCCCACACCAAAATGTCCCTGGTGGTCTAGTGGAGTGTGAGGGCTGGAGCCTGCATCTACACTCAGCACCTCCGGTCCGTCCCGAGACCGGAGGTATGACTGGCAATGAGCCCGTTGAGATCCCCAGATCAGTACTGGCGTTTCAGCGCCGGAGTGACAGCGCAGACGTGCTATGGACAGTCTGCTGCTGCGCGCTCTGAATTTAGTAGAATAAACTATCAAAAATCATAAAAGAAAAGAGCTTTAGGACTGCTAAGCAGCCCCCCGCGTTAAAAGGTGACCCGACTCCGGCCGGGCACCAACGAAAACTGAGGTGCCTCTGGCTCAGTGGCGGGGTATAGGGAGGATGGACCTGTGCATCCTGGGAGCTGAAAGCTTTAACTACGTGGTGCCCGGATACATCACCTACACCCCAAGGTCTCCCTGTGGAGCCTATGGACCCTGAAGAAGAAATATACTGTATATTTATGGTACATGAATAAGTTACAGGATCATATATGACTCATCTAAAATAAAAAAGTAAAAAATAATATAGGTACATACATGAAGGGTACAACCCGGTTTGACGACATAGCACTGTTAGAAATATAAAAAATAATGAAAGAAAAAGTTAGTGGTTTTCTTAATCCAAATTGCTTTAACTTACTGGAATACGGCTCTGTATCTTTTACTACATTGCTTTGTTTTTCTGCCTTTAGTCTCTACTTTTGAACCAAATCTTTATATCATCTGGCAGAGTTGTTTATTTTGTTGCCCTACGATACAACACAATGCTGTGATCTGGATACAACTATCTGATCTGTATCTGTAGAAATGTACCTGATGCATAAAGCACAGCAGAGCAGTATTGTATTCTATAACAGCAAGATGAAACAACACTGCCTGACTATACAGAATAAAAACATGGGGCTTGGGGCCTGATTCAGACCCGGTCGCTAGGCTGCATTTGCACGTAGCTGGGTGATTTTCGCAATCTGAGCATGCGTAAAAGACGCAGTGCACGAAATAGTCGTTGCGATCGGGAAATGATCGCAGCGAGTACACAGACGCCCCACAAGTTTGAGTGACAGAATGTGCAGTTGTGGGTGGTGACAGGGGGAGGTTGATGGAAATGGGGGTGTGGTGGTGCGAACACAGGTGTGTCTGAGCGTCAAAACGCCATTTCTAGGGCGTGCATAATTAAGATGCAGTGTCATAGTACACATCACATGGCTATATTATACACTGTAGAACTCGCAGTGCTTGCGGTAGGGTATGGGCAACCACAAGTGCTGCGTATGGGTCCGATGTTACTCGATGTTACAGATTGTTGCAAACACTTCCTGGAGATGACGTATGTTCCCAAGGGAAAGTGGGCGACTTAACATGGGCTGGTGGCATCTAAATACATACTGTGATCGCTCGCCGAGACAAAGTGGGCATAATGTCTTGTAATGTAATGGGCATAATGTCTTGCCGTGCGATCGCGGGATTTGAATACTTTGGCAGTAAACGGTTGCGTGCGAACGCATCTAGCGACCAGGTCTAAATCGGGCCCTTGATTCACTAAGTGCCATTTTTTTGCAAACTTGCCAATTCTCAGTGGGTTTGACTCTGAAATTTAAAACAGCACCAATATTAAGTGTAAAACCAGTTATGTTATGCATTTAATATTATAGTTTTAAGTATTAGGGCCAAATACACTGAGAATTGGTCGCTTACAAAAGCCGCTGCTTAGTAAATCTAGCCCATGGTCCGACCTCAGCCTGTGGGAAAAACTTGCTGTATAAGTAGGTGCATACTTGGCTACTTTTACATTCTCCTCTCCAGCAGAAGCCCAGAGAGGGGGGTGCAGCCGATCACATTGAGGCCGGGGTGGCCTCTATTCATCATTAGGCAATTTTAGCCCCATCCATCTTTATGGAGCCGTGATTCCCAGTATTATCTCCCCCATTCTCCCCACTTTACTAGGAAGTGTGTGGGATGCAAGAGATCCACCCCTCTCTTCTAGGGATGCAGGGGACTACCTAAAAAATTGGGAATCTCTCACAACTTCCAGGATAGTAGGTAAGTATGAAACTATGAATAGGTGAGAAGATGCTTGTTTTCCATTTGCCTCAGGGCTAATTTTCTCCTATTTTCAAGCTGTGGGTAACTATATGAACCAGAGGATTCTCCTGATCCAAAGGACTTAGGCGACCAACAAACTGGTAAACAAAGGTTATACGTGAGTGAGTGTTTATTTACAGACATCTGTCTGGTAGGTGTTTATATATGTTTTATTAATTTATATTTTGTGCACTAAAGGTCCAAGCTGGCCCTGAGTACCAGGGCAAGCTGGCACTTGTTGTTCTTCAAGTGGCAGCATTCCCTAGCAGCCATGGGTATTCTGGAGCTTGTAGTACTAAAATTGCCAGCATGCCCAACCACTGAAAGGCTGCCTGGATATGCTATGACCTGTAGTGCTGCAGAACATGTCAGTGTTTACATTTATTTCAACTAATTAACCCGCACCCACTGCCCAGGGGTATGGCATAGCACTAGTGCCATCAGCACAGGACTGTTTGTCCAGTAGGGATGAGGGACACATTTATTTTACATGCCAGATCCCCCTAGGGGAATATAGCCCCAGCTGCCCAATATTGGGTTGGTAGGAGCACTCTATGCCAGCCTGCCCCTTCCCTCTCTCATTTGTACCTCTATACACATAGACAAGTCTTTTTCTGCATACAGACTGATAAAAACTACATTTTACTGCTTATATCTAGTATGAGAAAATGCATTCTGCGCCCCATAGTGAGATGCTAGGACAGTGCACAGAGCCATCTAGCCAAAGCAGATTATGGAACAGGGAGAGGGAAAGTAGAGCTTGCACTGTATCTCCATAGTCATACATTATCTCTATGGGATTATCCATCTCCCCCATTCACGTGTCAATACATGGAATAAAGTGACGGATTAGGAGAGTAACCAATAACAAATATTGCAGACTTGTCACTATTTAAAGAAAACTCAGACACATGTCCTTGATGGAGCTCATTAAGCACTATCTAATGTCTTCTGATTAGCTGACTGTGTACTGACCTCTTCAGCTAATAGCACTTAGGGCCTGATTCAGACACAATCGCTAGGCTGCGTTCACATGCAGTTGGCTGATTTTTGAGACCTGCGCAAGCATCGCAGTGCACGTGCGTAATCCAGTCATTGCGATCGGGAAGCGATCGTCCAGAGCACACAGACTGCCCTCTAGTTTGAGTGACAGAATGTGCCATTTGTGGGTGGTGACAGGGGAAGGTCCTTGAAAACGGGGGAGTGGTGGTGCGAACACAGGCGTTCCTGATCATTAAAATAGCGTTCTTTGGGCATGCATAATTAAAGTGGAGCGTGCTTGCGGTACGGTCAACCACAAGCACTGCGTATGCCTCCAATGGTTCTCGATCTTACCAATTGTTAAATACACTTCCGTGACGTGTGCTACAAAGGGAAAGTGGGCATCATTAGATTGGCTTGTGATCGCATTGCCGCCGCACGCCAAGACTTAGTGGGCGTCCTGATGTCTTGCTGTGCGATCGTGGGATTTGCATACTTGGCCCCTTGACGGCTGCATGCAAACGCAGCTTAGCGAGTGGGACTGAATCAGGCCCTTAGATCATTATCATCTCGGCTACATTATATGAAGTTGAAAAAACTAATTCATATTAATTTACATTTAAATTAGGAGAGGACAGCAGAAAAGAAGATTCCTATTTGGTTTTTAAAGGAGAAAACCACAGATAGGTGGAGTATGATATGTGAGCATTCAGAATGTCAACATTCACTATGTACACACCATAAAGTCAACATGCTCCAAATATTGACATGTTTACGATGACGACATTTTCAACATGTCAACATTCACAAAATCACACTGATATTTTGGCCTAAAACCATAATTGCAGCTTAACCCTAACTGCAGCCTAAACCTTACTGCAGCCTAAACCTAACCGTAGCCTAAACCTTACTGCAGCCTAAACCTAACCGTAGCCTAAACCTTACTGCAGCCTAAACCTAACCGTAGCCTAACCCTTACTGCAGCCTAAACCTAACCGTAGCCTAAACCTTACTGCAGCCTAACCCTTACTGCAGCTTAACCCTTACCGTAGCCTAACCCTAACTGCAGCCTAACCCTTACTGCAGCCTAACCCTAACTGCAGCCTAACCCTAACTGCAGTCTAACACTAAGTGCAGCCTAACCCTAACTGCAGTCTAACACTAAGTGCAGCCTAACCCTAACTGCAGCCAAACCCTAACTGCAGTCTAACACTAACTGCAGAATAACCCTAACTGCAGAATAACACTAACTGCAGCCTAACACTAACTGCAGAATAACCCTAACTGCAGGCTAACATTAAGTGCAGCCTAACCCTAATTGCAGCCTAAGCCTAACTGCAGAATAACCCTAACTGTATATGTTGACATTTTGATTGTCGGCATCCTGGCTGGAATCCCTTCAGCTGTTAGTATTTATGTCATTTGTATTCCTTTTATCATACTGCAAGTGTTAAACCCTGGCCAAGCAGCCCCGCCTCCCGGCGCCCTGCTCGGCTGGCATACTTAAAGACGAGGGTATGCTGCGAGGCCAGGCTCCCGTGACTCACGACACGCCCCTGTGAAAAATAACACCCCTTTTATGATGAGGCCACACCCCTTTTACAAAATCACACCCCGCCTATGGCACGCGTGCAGGGGGACTGCCAGGGCTGATATGGAGCCCCAGTCCATCCCTGTTTACTTGTACAATAAACACACCTTGTTTATTGCAACTCTTCCAGATTGCCGTCCATTTGTTGCTATATAATAACTGGTAATAAATTATGGATAAATATATTTATATATTATTATTATATGTCTGATGTTATGCAAGGTTTCTCAGTCAGGAGCTGCTAACCATCTGACTGAGAATCAATGTATAAATGTAAAATATGCTTTGCCTTCTAAAACAAACCTCTAGTTCTTCCTCATGTTATCTATACTGTAATTTCAAGATATTGCAAACATGAATATGGTGCTATCAAAGCTTCTTATACATTTATGAAAAGAAGACATGCTGGGGGAATTATAAAATTAGTCTCCAAGTGTGCAAAAGTGCAGATTCTCCAACGATCCTGCCGTGGGATAAAGGGGAAGCAGTCACGTTACCGGCGGCCGGGATGCCGGCTGTTGGAATCCCGATGTTGGAATCCCGACACGGGTCTAAAGATAGACGTCGAAATACAGACGCCTATCTATATCCCAATGCCGAAATCCTGACAGCCACCATCCCGAATGAAGGTAAGTGGGCGCTGTAAAGTGTTAGCCGTGGGGAAGAGGGTTAGGTTTACGCACCCGGGGGGAGATTAGGGTTAAGCACCCTGCGGGAAGAGTTAGGGTTAGGCTACGAGGAGGGGGGGTAAGTGTTACGCACTGCCGAGGTTAGGCACACCCATGGGAGGGTTAGGTTTAGGGTGCGGAAAGGGGGGAGGTTAGGGTTAGGCACCACTAAGGGAGGGTTAGGGTACTCACAGGCCCCTGTCGGGATTCTTCACGATCGAGATGCCAGTGTCGGTCTTTTGACCGCCGGCATTCTATCCATCGGTATATCATACAGATTACGGAATAAAGCATTGGGGATTTTATATTTGTTTTGGGTCTTATTGTTTTTGTAAGTCACATCAACCTAATTTTGCCAAAATTGATACTTTGAATTACAAAATCAGCCCTATTACATTTCCCTCCCAAAGTATCTTAACCATTAAAAAGCATTTATTATTATTGTACATGTGCATATAATAGTCTGATGAATTTGAATCAATTGATGGATTCTTAGGGGCATATTCAATTAGGTGCGAAAAGTCTAAAACTTTTCGCATGCCGAACTTTTCGCGCTCATCGCTGGTTTTACCTGCAGAAAAGTATTGTGCCGTATTCAATTAGGAATTGGCAAAAACGGCACCTGGCGAATTCAGACCTGGCAAAACATTTTGTCAGAAATGGGGAAAACTGCCTGGAACCCTGAAAAGATGCACTAACATAGGGGATCACTATAGGGGTGTTTTAGTACCCCTAATAAAGCTATTCTGTTTACTTTAGTTTTTTCAAAAGATTGCTATTAGCGTCTTTGCGTAAGTGAAGAATGGCATTAAGCAATATTTTTTCAACAAAATAACTAGTCCCAGCAAATTTGGGGTACATGAAAATGGGTGCTAGCATATTTAAAATTTGCTAATGTAAAGTTTTAAAAAAACTTAAAAAATCCACCTGCTGCAAGCACCTGCAATCTTAAAAACACCTGGAGCATACTTGTGGACCCCCCCTGGAGTCTATTTAGCTAGTTTTTATATTTGTCCCCAACTTTGGTCTTTTCCGCCCCCAATGTGAAAGTACTCTTTTGGGGTGTTCTTCAGTATTTATTTATTTTTTTAAATTTGACAAAATTTAGCTTTGGGGGGCTGTCCCAAGGGTGCTGTGTGGTTTCCGCAAGTTTGCACCCTTAAACCCCTATTTTGCACTTTTTTTCACCTGCTTTTATAGGCGAATCTTTTCCACCAATTCCAATGCTTTGACTTTTGACACCGGCAAAAAGTTTCCACAATTGAACACGGGGATAAGTTTTCGCCTGGCGAAATGACGTCACCGGTGAAACTTTTTCGCCGAAAATGGCTTTTCGCACCTAATTGAATATGTCCCTCAGACATAATTACTTACTAGCTAGCAGTTACTGTAAATTTTGATTGTAGCCATCTTACAACTTTATTTTTGGATTTATTCCTGCAAAGAAAAAAAAAACACATATGTTGGTACATAAGGCAGGTACTGGTTCTGCACAAATGTGTATGTTTTGTTTATAGAGCAGCATTGTCACAGAAGAAAAGACACTTTTCTGTGTATGACTACTGTTTATGTGTATCCCATGTATATAGTTGTGTGTGTATGACTACTGTGTATGTGTGTCACATGTAAATAGTTGTGTGTGTATGCCTACTGTGCATGTGTGTCACATGTAAATAGTTGTGCGTGTATGCCTACTGTGTATGTGTCTCACATGTATATAGTTGTGTGTGTATGCCTACTGTGTATGTGTCTCACATGTATATAGTTGTGTGTGTATGACTACTGTGTATGTCTCACATGTAAATAGGTGTGTGTGTATGACTACTGTGTATGTGTGTCACATGTAAATAGTTGTGTGTATGACTACTGTGTATGTGTGTCACATGTAAATAGTTGTGTGTGTATGACTACTGTGTATGTGTGTCACATGTAAATAGCTGTGTGTATGACTACTGTATATGAGTGTCACATGTAAATAGCTGTGTGTATGCTTACTGTGTATGTCTCACATGTATATAGTTGTGTGTGTATTACTACTGTGTATGTGTCTCAAATGTAAATAGTTGTGTGTGTATGACTACTGTGTATGTGTGTCACATGTAAATAGGTGTGTGTATGACTACTGTGTATGTGTGTCACATGTAAATAGTTGTGTGTATGACTACTGTGTATATGTGTCACATGTAAATAGCTATGTGTATGACTACTGTGTATGTGTGTCACATGTAAATAGTTGTGTGTGTATGACTACTGTGTATGTGTGTCACATGTAAATAGGTGTGTGTGTATGACTACTGTGTATGTGTGTCACATGTAAATAGGTGTGTGTGTATGACTACTGTGTATGTGTGTCACATGTAAATAGTTGTGTGTATGACTACTGTGTATATGTGTCACATGTAAATAGCTGTGTGTATGACTACTGTGTATGTGTGTCACATGTAAATAACTGTGTGTATGACTACTGTGTATGTGTGTCACATGTAAATAGTTGTGTATGACTACTGTGTGTGTGTCACATGTAAGTAGTTGTGTGTGTATGCCTACTATGTATGTGTCTCACATGTAAATAGGTGTGTGTGTATGACAACGGTGTGTCTCACATGCAGGGCCATAGCTAGGGTGGTGTGGTTGGTGTCACCGCACAGAGCGGAACAGCGTTGAGGGTGGAACACCGGCCGCCCACCTCATTCTATCTGTTGGGCAGTCGCTACAGCGCAGGCCACGGCGCCCATCGCTGTTTAGAAAGGAGCTGTTTAGACTGCGCAGCAGCCTCCCCCTCCTTGTGAGACAACCGCAACGTGACTCAGTTTGAGTCCGCCTCCCGAGTCCAGGCAACCTATTGGGACGGTAGAGACGTCATGACGTCTCCCCATCCAAGGCTCCCACAGTGCACTGAGGAGCTGCTGCTGTGCTGTTGGTCAGGCGGCAGGGAGCGCCGCACGCTGTGTGTGTGGACACTGGACAGTTACTTCCTTCCTGTGTGATAAGCAGAAGGTGAGCGGAGCCTTTCCTGCCTGACTGAGCGAGTGCTGCAGCAATCGGATCCCTGCTCTTGCCCCTCTCCCTGAGTCATGAGCCGCAAACACATACAGTAGTTTTGCAGCAGCTGCAGGACCTCACCCTGCCTGCTGCCTGTTCACCCCCGCCTGCTGCCTGTTCTCCCCGGCTGCAGACTCTCTTCCATGGCATACTCAGCACAGCCACGGAGCAGCTGCCTTGCTCAGCAGCTAGTCAGCAGGACGTGTGCCAGGCTGCTAGGAGGTAACGAGGCTCTCTGTGTAGCGGGTCAGAGTTGCCCAGTAAAGCCGGGTACTGATACTGGGAGAGCTGCAGGGCTGGGGGTCATTACTAGGCACATGATGTTCAGAGTCAGACCCCTTTTTATTTACCACCAATGATTTATTAGAAATAAGATTTGTGGAGCATGAGCAATATATTTATTGACGCACTCCCAATATTCTTTTGCTTCAAGTTCTGTATAGTTTCACATGGTATTTTGTGGCTTATGGCATGATAGGTCATTATGTGGGAAACTTAGCAGTATATAGTGGAATAAGCCTTGGAGATAAGCTTGTAGGGCAGATACCCCTGTGACTATACTAATCCATTATCACTGAAGCCATGAAGGCATACTCAGTGAATGCTATGGCCTTAAGTAAAGCAGCCAGCAGCTCCCCAGCTTAGTTTCATGTAGACCAGTGATTTTCAACCTTTTCAACTCGAGGCACACTACACAAGTGCCTCGAGTTGATAGGTGATGGAGTAAAAATTGACCCCAGATGATCTTTGTAGAAACTGCTCTTACACCTGATTTATAATGTAAAGAATCAGAAAGAGGAACTTTGTGTTGATCAGAGACAATTGAGAAGTGCAGCCTCACAAGAAACACTGGCCCTGATTCAGATCCGGACGCTCTTTGTGAGCGCTCGCTATGAATTAGGGCATTTTTTGTTTTTTAAACTCCCCCCCCCGCCTCCAGGCCTCTCGCTAAGCTGTGGGTGACCACCCACAGCTTTAGCGGGCGGCCTGGCGATGGTTGCGATTATAGCAACCATCGGGCTTGTGCCGGGACCCTTGTGGTAGGGTCTCATCCACCGCAAGCCCTAGTGAACTTCTTGCTCTAATAGAGCAGGAAGCTCACTACTGACATTACGAGTGATGTCAGTAGGGCCGCCCACAAACGGCAGGCGTTCCTTCAGGAATGCCTCCGTTTGTCCAGCCACCCCCCCTGCACGCCTACAAAATGGGGCGAGCTGTCGATCACAATCGACAGCCGCCCCGTCTTGTAGTGAGTCCCGCAGCGAGTGAAAATTCACTAGCTACGGGGCTCACGCGTGCGCACTGCCCGGCCATTGACACGCTTGTGAGCGCTATGCGCTCGCGAGCGGGTCTGAGTCAGGCCCACAATACTCCTGGACATATCTTATGTAAATGAAAATATATGAATTCCTGATAGGCACATTGTAATGAAGTTAACTGCTACACATAGGTATTCAGTTAAGATGTGTACACACTGATAGATATATCGCCGGCTTGTTTTAACGAGCGACATATCTATAGTGCATTGCCGGGTGTGTACAGCAGATATGTCTGTGGACGACATCGTTCACAGACATATCTGATCTGCTCACAGCATATGGCCTACATATCTGAAAGATATATCGACCATTTGCTGGTATGTACGGGCGACCCGCCGATTGCGCGTACACATGCTGTGGGACTCGGGGGTGATTGACAGCTCAACTGGGCAGGCAATTTAAATGCCTGCCCATTTCAACTGTCAAGCCTGGCACATCGAGCAGGAGAATTGGTAAGTGTGTATACAATTACCAATTGTCAGATAGGTCGGAGGGTTGACCCAGCTTTATGTATCACAGGCGTCGATGAATGACGTCACAACACTGTCAGTGTGCTGAGAATAGGGGAGGGAGCAGGATGAGCTGAAGAAGGCAGAGTAACGGAATATTCTGTATTTTGGAATAATTGCGTACCATAATGAAATATCTTGGGAATAGGGCCCAAATATACACACAGAATGCATTTATGTGCTATATACACCTTATACACACAGCCTGCAGGTCATTTTATACAATATTTTCAATAATATTGTGGCTCAAACACAGTTTGTGTACATACATGAAATTCATTTATGATTCATATGTACTATACACTACTCTTCTATGCTCTCTATGCTATGATTGGATATACGTATATATAGTTATACACCTGATTAATGCCCAGGTCAAGTGTTACAGTGATTAAGCACATAGTGAGATGCGTCTGACCATTTGTATATAAATACACTTTTTTTCTATGTTCCATCATAGAACACATTACAATGATATACATACCTCTGGCCCTGGCCATCCGCTTCAGTTGTTCTATTACACATACAGGAAAAGAAAAGAAAATGTATTAGACATATTATACCTGCAATATAGCTGTACAATTGTATTCTTCATTATTTTCTATTACTTTATGAAGTACATTTGTTTTACAAGGAATTGTTTATAGGATGCTTAAAATATAAGACATTTAGATTGATTGTAATGTATCTTAAAGATAATTCCCTACAAAGAGGTATATCTTCCGAATGATTGCATGGTAATTATTATTAATCTATCTATATATTGTCCCAACATACAGTATATAACATAGTCCATTACATCCTCCTATACAGCAGCCCCTGTGTCAGTGGAACTAAGGAATACATTTGCTAAGTGGTGGCTTTTATTTATTTATTACCAGTTATTTATATAGCGCACACATATTCCGCAGCGCTTTACAGAGAATATTCGACCATTCACATCCGTCCCTGCCCCAGTGGAGCTTACAATCTATATTCCCTACCACATGCTCACACACATACATACTAGGGATAATTTTTCTTGGGAGCCAATTAACCTACCAGTGTGGGAGCAAACCGGAGTACCCGGGGGAAACCCACGCAAGCACAGGGAGAATATACAAACTCCACACAGTTAGGGCTGTAGTGGGTATCGAACCAACAACCTCAGTGCTGTGAGGCAGTAATGCTAACCATTACACAATCTGTGCTGCTTTTGCAAGTCACTACTTCTGTGTTTTTTTTTATGCCAAATTATAACATGATAATTATGGTAAAAACAGTGTTTTGTGTTAAACATGATGGTCATTTTACATTTTTGGGTTAAACATGACGAAAATTTGCGGTTTGCAAGCTTAGAACATTTACCCCTAACAGTCTAAGAGGTCTATTTACTTAGCAGTGTTAGGAGACAAAGTGAAAGGAGATATGACATGGCAGTTAGGAACTGATTGGCTGGTACCTTATCTCCTTTCACTTTGTCTCCTAACACTGCTTAGTAAATAGACCCCTAAATTCTTTTCACACAAAATAGAGTCACTTTGGCTCAAAGCTAATGCTGGGTACACACTATACAAATATCTGCAGATGATGGTACACTGCACATCAGCCCCCTCAGGTGTTAATATGCCCCTTCCTGACCTGTACAATTTGGAAGATCAACAATGTGACCCCATGTGCATGTCAGAACAAATTGAAGGTGATGGAGTAGAAAGTAATTGGGGTGAAGATGCTGGGTACAAATTACTTGAGTGAGATAAAATAACTGAGTGGGAAGGAACTGGAGTGCAAACTAATTACCTAATGAGCATTAATGGATATGAATGGGCTGCATGAATTGTTCTGGGGGAGACATGAATTAGGCTCAGGGCATGCAGTGACCGGGGGTAGCCATGAATTGTTCTGGGGGAGACATGAATTAGGCTCAGGGCATGCAGTGACTGGGGGTAGCCATGAATTGATTTGGGGGAGACATGAATTAGGCTCAGGGCATGCAGTGACCGGGGGTAGCCATGAATTGTTCTGGGGGAGACATGAATTAGGCTCAGGGCATGCAGTGACTGGGGGTAGCCATGAATTGATCTGGGGGAGACATGAATTAGGCTCAGGGCATGCAGTGACCGGGGGTAGCCATGAATTGTTCTGGGGGAGATATAAATTAGGCTCATGGCATGCAGTGACTGGGGGTAGCCATGAATTGTTCTGGGGGAGACATGAATTAGGCTCAGGGCATGCAGTGACCGGGGTAGCCATGAATTGATCTGGGGGAGACATGAATTAGGCTCAGGGCATGCAGTGACTGGGGGTAGCCATGAATTGATCTGGGGGAAACATGAATTAGGCTCAGGGCATGCAGTGACCAGGGGGTAGCCATGGATTGTTCTGGGGGAGACATGAATTAGGCTCAGGGCATGCAGTGACTGGGGGTAGCCATGAAGGTAGCCATGAATTGTTCTGGGGGAGACATGAATTAGGCTCAGGGCATGCAGTGACTGGGGGTAGCCATGAATTGTTCTGGGGGAGACATGAATTGTTCTGGGGGAGACATGAATTAGGCTCAGGGCATGCAGTGACTGGGGGTAGCCATGAAGTGATCTGGGGGAGACATGAATTAGGCTCAGGTCATGCAGTGACTGGGGGTAGCCATGAATTGTTCTGGGGGAGACATGAATTAGGCTCAGGGCATGCAGTGACCGGGGGTAGCCATGAATTGTTCTGAGGGACACATGAATTAGGCTCAGGGCATGCAGTGACTGGGGGTAGCCATGAATTGTTCTGGGGGAGACATAAATTGTTCTGGGGGAGACATGAATTAGGCTCAGGGCATGCAGTGACTAGGGGTAGCCATGAAGTGATCTGGGGGAGACATGAATTAGGCTCAGGTCATGCAGTGACCGGGGGTAGCCATGAATTGTTCTGGGGGAGACATGAATTAGGCTCAGGGCATGCAGTGACCGGGGTAGCCATGAATTGATCTGGGGGAGACATGAATTAGGCTCAGGGCATGCAGTGACTGGGGGTAGCCATGAATTGATCTGGGGGAGACATGAATTAGGCTCAGGGCATGCAGTGACCGGGGGTAGCCATGGATTGTTCTGGGGGAGACATGAATTAGGCTCAGGGCATGCAGTGACCGGGGGTAGCCATGAATTGATCTGGGGGAGACATGAATTAGGCTCAGGGCATGCAGTGACCGGGGGTAGCCATGAATTGTTCTGGGGGAGACATGAATTAGGCTCAGGGCATGCAGTGACTGGGGGTAGCCATGAAGGTAGCCATGAATTGTTCTGGGGGAGACATGAATTAGGCTCGGGGCATGCAGTGACTGGGGGTAGCCATGAATTGATCTGAGGGAGACATGAATTAGGCTCAGGGCATGCAGTGACCAGGGGTAGCCATGAAGTGATCTGGACTGAGGTGTGTTAATTCTGTGTGTGATGCACAAGAACAGATTGCGGCAAGGCATGAATTCAGTGGCAAACGCAGGATTTCTAGAGGGGGTTTCCAAATGCTTGATTTTAGAGCGAGTGTGGCCAGTCCATGAAGAGGGCAGAATTAGTACTCAACCAGTTTTAATATGCACTATACAAAGTCTATTGTGTATCATAATTCCAGCATATACAGGACCAGCGATCACAATAAGCCATTAGATGCGGCAGTAGGGCCATCCTTCCTGAGCTGGATGCTTTCATTTTAGATGTGGGCACCATTCCAGACTATTGGAGCAAGTCCGGGAGCCTGGAGGAGCAGCAGAAGAACCTAGCACAGCCCTGGACATATTGGACTCTATAGCAGTGCATCCCTAATAGTGCATGTTTTCCAGATCTCCTAGTTGGTGCACAGGTTATTTATTACTGTCTGATACATGTTTAAAGATCCACAAGTGGTGCTAATTATTATTTCATCTGTGATACTGAGAAGAACATGCAACACTAGCAAAATTCTATTATATTACTATTTCTACAGTGGTCATGTGTGTGCTGGGGAGGGGGGTTTCCAGGCAGACGGAAACCCCCCCTGTGTTTGCCTATGGAATTGTCACTGTGCAGGGGGAATCTGTACTACTGAGGGAGCAGCCCACCAACATGATCACTAGGCAACTCATCACAGAGGAGGGCTGCTGTCTCTGCAAGTTATGAGGTTACTGCCCTCTGAGATGAATTCGATGATCATTTTGGATTTAGGGCCATATTCAATTAGCGTCGAAATTGGCTGAATTTCGCCAAAAAACAGGTGAAAAGTTTTCACCATCTCAGACCAAGTGGAAAAAATGCAAAATCCCTATTTTTGACAAAAAATTTAGGAATTTCTTTCAGAACCCTTTGGACACCCCCCCCCTTGCACCCATTATAACGTACCCCGATTTTATGTGGAACAGTAATTTCCTGGAAAAAAATAGCTATAATTTTTTTTCCAAAAATTACATACACGCAAATTATCTCCAATCGATGGAATTTAAATGCCCAAAATACTTTTATTACAGCTAATAATACACTTCTAAATTGATTTCCAATGTACGTCAGCCATTTTTTGGGGGTAAAGACGCATTTTCCTAACTTTTTTGCCTGCTTTTTGTGAAAATTGGACGATTTTGCCACTAATTGAATCTGGCCCTTAGTGTGCTGCTTCTGTTAGATTTTGCATGACGGTTGGGAGAAATACCCTGGTTCATGCTTTTTATAATATATATAAGTATATTTTTTCAAGGTACATAATAGAGTTGTAGGATCATATGTGACTGATCTGTCAAAGAAATATAAAAGTAAAGAAAAGAATGTAGATACAAAGAAGAGAATGTAGATACATACATGGATGGTAAGGCTGGGTCTGACCAGTCAGCACTATTAGAGAAATAACAATAATAACAAAGTTAAAGGGGTTTTCTATATCCTATTTGCTGTAAGTTACTGGCATACCTTTCTGTATCTGTTACTTCACTGCTTTGTTTTTTTGTCTTTATATTTTTATATCATCTGGCAGAGTTGTTTATTTTTGTTGCCCTGCGATACCACACATGGATACAACTATCTGATCTATATCTGTACAAATGTACCTGATGCACAAAGCACAGCATAGCAGTATTGTATTTTAAGGCAACAAAATGATACAACACCTACTAACTATACAGAATAAAAACATGGGGCTCTATTTACTCAGCAATGTTTTTTGAAACTTGCTAATTCTCAGCAGGTTTGACTCTAAAATTTAAAGTAACACCAATATTAAATGTAAAACCTGTTATGATTTGCATTTAATATTACTGCAAATCCACCGAGAATTAGCATCTTACAAAAGCCGCTGCTTAGTAAATCTAGCCCATGGTCTGACCACTGAACTTGCTGTATAAACAGGTGAGAAGATGCCTGTTTCCAATTTTCTTCAGAGCTCTGAATGGAGATAGACATCGTTCCATAGGATTTTCTTTCCCATTTTCAAGCCGTGAATGATTATGTGTACAAAGAGGATCCAGCTGAGCAAAAGAACTTAGGTGACCAATAAACGGATAGACAAAGGTTTTACATGAAATAGTGTTTATTTAGAGTAAAACATCTGTCTGTTACTGTAGGTGCCTGAATTTTTTTCATTAATTTCTACTTTGTTCATTAAAGGTCCAACTGGGCTCTGAGTACCAGAGCAAGCTGGCACGTGTGGTTCCTCATGCTCTGGCAGTCATGGGTATTCTGAAACTTGTAGTGCTACAATTGCCAGCATGTCCAACTACTGTAAGTAAAGACAACCTGGACATGCTGTGACCTGTAGTGCTGTGGAAAATGTCAATATTAACATTTATTTAAACTAATTAAAACAAAAATGATAAGTTCTGCGCTCCATATACAGGTGCTGCAGTAAGCTAAAAAGGTCACCCAAAGAACCCTTTAGGAGTATACACATAAAAGGACAATGGTTTTGCATAACCTGATTCAGGACATGGAAATATTCCACAACAGTAGGTATAAATATACTTTTTCTCTTGGAAATTCACGAAACATTACCAAAAAACACCAATCACAGTTAAGCGTATCTACCGCACATGTTAAAGTTCCTTAGGTTCTTCTGAAATGATGGATCATCAGCAGCCCATTCATTTAACAAAGAACGTCACACTTTTCTCCTTGATATGGGTAGTATTCTGGTTCTGGTATTTATACTTACTGTTGTGAAATATTTCCATACCTAGCGTTAGCTTGCACAAAACCCAATCAGATTCTACTTAGCATTTAACTAGCACCTTCTAGAAGATAACAGCTAGAATCTGATTGGTTGCTATGGGCAACATCACTTTTAAAACTCACTTCTAAAGACTCTCACTTTAGTAAATTTACCCCCAATAGTGATCTTTAATGATAGATGCTAGTACAGTGCAGTGCTGCATCTTCAGTAGTTGCGGATCTGAGAAGTTATGCAAATGCTGCAGGTGCCATCTATTGGAATGAGACGCCCACCACCAGCTTCTAAGATCTGCTGCATGCGTACGAAGATGCAGCATCAGATCAACATCGGAAACATTGCGTGGACTATTGGACATTTCATTAACCCTAAGGTTGCTGACAATGGGCCTTATTCAGCAATGCATGCTAGAGCACTGCTGAAAGCAGATTCACGATGATCGGGAATCTGCACATGTGCAGAACGGGTATGTGATCCCGCACGTAGACTGGCAACAGGCTGTCAGTGAATGACAGTCTGCTGCCATTTGTGTGCGGGGAGGGGGTGGTGATGGCCTCAGTTTCCCAAAATGGAGGTGTGTCGCCACTGTTGGGGGGGAGGGAAGAAGCCATAATCTCTGACGACTGATGGAGATTTCCTGGCTCCTTCCTCTCATCTGTGGCGGCTGGCTGTGTGACCACTTGGGTCACCTTAGCCGGCCGATGTTCCTCAAAGTCTCCGATGCTGCGTTGGACAACGCAGCTCGGATACATAATGCGGCAGGAGGCGTGATGGCTCCTGCTGCATTACCATATCTGCTTGCGGGCAGCTTTGCAATTCCATCCGTAGCTGAATAAGGCTGAATATCCATTGCAAGTGAGCTACAGAGACCAGTGATCTGCATCTGCTGGGGTCGGCATGCCCCTAAATTGGTGGTAACACGTCTTAGTTTTCTACAACACTCCTCATCACCGCCCCCAAACGCCTGAGAGATGTCAATCACACTGAGAGTAACACAACAGTGTGACCAGAGTCACAATACCATTACTGCACATGCGCAGAATATTAATTATATATAATTATATTAGAATATTATATAGAAACAGGGAAATGCGACCACAGCAATTACTACTGACACAGTCACACTATTGTCCTATGCTCTCTGGGCCCGACTCAGACACGTTCGCTAGGCTGCGTTCGTTCGTAGCTGCCCAATTTTCACATGCGTATAATTTACAGTGCACGTGCATGAGCCAGTCATAGCGATCGGGAAGCGATCGCTCAAAGTACATAGACTGGCCGCTTATTTGAGTAACAGAAAGTGCCGTTTGTGGGTGGTGACAGGGGCTGGTCTTTGAAAACGGGGGAGTGGATGTGGAAACACAGGCGTGTCAGTGTGTTCTAACCTCGTTTAATAGGCGTGCATAATTAACATGGAGAGCTCATAGTACACGTCACCTGGTTGTATATCAGCCTGCAGTGATCGCAGTGCTGGCGGCAGGGTAGGGTCTATCTCAAGGGCTGCGTGCAGCTCCGATGGCTCCCGATGTTACTGATAAAGCACACACTTCCTGGAGATGACGTGTGCTGTGAAGGGAAAGGGGGCGTCTTTAGACTGGCGTGCGATCACTCTGCCGTCGGTCTCTAAGACATAGAGAGCATGCTTATGCCATGCCGTCACTTAGCCGAATTTGCATACTCTACGAAAGAACGTTCACATCTAGAGAACGGGTCTGAATCGGGCCCTCTGTACTATCATGGGATGGAAGTATAATACGGCTGTACCGCTGACTAATGACTGGGGCAAATGTTACTGTGACTGTGCCGGCCGCATACTGAGGTGTCCAACTGAACATTTGCACATAAATACACATTTTCTTGCGTGCACCTTATATACGTTCCATAATACAGCATATTACAATGATATACATACTCATAATCCATGAGATCTTCCTCTGGGATCCTATTATACATACAGTAAAAGAAAATGTGTAAAAATCAAAAACATACCTACAATATAGATACTGCAGCAGTTCTTCAGGTTTCTAGTAATGCATCATGACTTAGAGCAAGATATCCGAGCCCTAACACTATAGGCATTTTTGTACTGGGTACAGAGTTTGCATTGCACACAGGGCCTGGGTTAAGAGGGGCACTGCATTGCACTCCCTACACCAGGGATGGGGAACCTGCGGTCGGGGGCCATATAAGGCCCTCGGAATCATTTGGTCTGGCCCTCTGAGCTTTTTTCTGCTAGCCTCATCTAGCCAAAATCTATGCAGGAGTGCCGCCTATGGCATCCTTAGGACGCTTCAGATGGTCACACCGCTGCCCTTAGAGATCCCTGGAGCATCCTCAGGATGCTCGGGGCATTGCTTTAGTCACCGGTGATTGTGGCCCGGTCCCTTGTGACATCACCGGAGAGGGGGCGTGGTCTGCACCAGGCCCGCAAATAATATTATATATATCAAAATGGCCCTTGGCAGAAAAAAGGTTCCCCACCCCTGCCCTACACTCAAAGCAACTTGTGCTGGCAAAGGGTCCCTCCTCCTTCTTAGCAGTGCCTTATAAGTGCCACAAGCTGACTGATTGCACCACTGGAGCACATTAGCAGTGCCATCTTCCTAGTGACATCTTTTGAAAGTTGACACCACACAGTGAAAGCAAAGATTCCAAATATCTCTGGGAAGATGGCACCATAGAGGAGAGACCCACTTTAAGATGCTGGGCTGAGGGGGGCACACTGCACATAGGTCCACTGAGGTATAATATGACCATTCCTGACTTGTACAATTTGTAAGGTCAACATTGGGACCCTATCTGTGTGTCAGAACAAATTGAAGGCTATAGAGTAGAAAGTAATTGGGGTGAAGGTGCTGGGTACAAATACATTTAGTGAGATAAAAGTATTGAGCAGGAAGGTGCAAAGTAATTACTTAGTGCTCAGGCCATGCAGTGACCGAGGGTAGCCATGAATTGATCTGGGGGAGACATGAATTAGGCTCAGGGCATGCAGTGACCGGGGGTAGCCATGAATTGATCTGGGGGAGACATGAATTAGGCTCAGGTCATGCAGTGACTGAGTGTAGCCATGAATTGTTCTAGACTGAGGTGTGTTAATTCTGTGTGTGATGCACAAGAACAGATTGTGGCAAGGCATGTATTGTCACTGTGCAGGGGGAATCTGTACTACTGAGGGAGCAGCCCATCCATGTGATCACTAGGTAACTAATCACAGAGGTGAGCTGCTATCTCTGCAAGTTATGAGGTTACTGCAAGCTCAGTGGTGTCAAAAAGGGGGGAGCGAGTACTGTTTACCCTGGTCCAGACTTGTTGGAGGGGCCTGGGTGAGATGTTAAAGGGGGACATCTGCAGTGGGTGGTGCTGTGAAGTACAGGGAGCTGCTGCCTGCTGAGAGGCAATCACATTGTCTGCCTTTGCAGTGCAGCTCGGCCTCTCCCCAGGGACCAGATTGGCTCCCGGCGATTGGCCATCGATCAAATGACAGAATGAGAGGCACTGGTAGACCGCAGATTATCCAATGGGGACCTCGGAAATAGAGGACATGCTTGGGGCCATCACGCTACAGGTACCCAGCTCCCCCTGCAGTGCTCATGGCCCCTCCCCTCCTCGATTTTGGTCACACTTCCCCAGCACCCGGGCTGTCCTCACTCATGATGGCCCTGTGCATGCAGAGATGCATTCTCTGATCCTGCTGTCAGATGTTGTATAGCAATGATAGCAATGACTTTCTCCTGACTACAGGGATAGTTGAGAGAAATACCCTGCTTCATGATTTTTTTAAATAATATAAATATATACATATATATATATAAATATATATATATATAAATAAATATATATATATATAACATAATCAGAGTAACATGATCATATGTGACTGATCTGTTAGAGAAGTAAAAAGTAAAAATGAAAGTAGATACATACATGTTTGGTAGAGCTGGTCCTGCCCATGCAAACCTGTTAGAAAAATAATAATAAAGAGAAGTTAAAGTGGTTTTCGATCTCCAATTTGCTTTAATTTACTGGCATACCTTTCTGTATCTTTCTGAGAGTCTGACAAATACTACATATCACTGTACATGCATAGTATGTATGGTAGTGTGCACGCAGGCAGCTCTGCAATTGTGATCCTTGCAATAATGCAAATTCAGCAGGAGGTGTATGGCAGGAGGTGTACGGCAGGAGGTGTACGGCAGGAGGTGTACGGCAGGAGGTGTATGGCAGGAGGTGTACGGCAGGAGGTGTACGGCAGGAGCATGGCACCCCCTGCTGCATGTGCGATCCAGGCAATGCGACGGAGGACGCAGGCTGGGATTACTATTGGTGGTCGTGATAGTGGACGATGATGGGCGGCCGGCCAGCTGAGTAAGCCTCAGCTTACTCAGGCTGGTGAGTCCAGCAGACTGCGTATGTCCACGCCCCAATTCCGGGAGCACCGGCCGCACCCACCCCACCTCTTACATGCTTCTGCCTGTCAATCGGGCAGAGGCATTCAAGTATTTGCTTGTGTCTTAGCAGGACACATTCTGCACACTTGCGTGCTATACTGAATCAGGCCCACTGATCCTTATAGAGAGATGCAAGGACAGTGCACAGAGCTATCTAGCCAAAGCGGATGATGGAAGAGATGAGACAGTTATATATGTGATTTTTCCTTTAAATTGCTTTTTCAATTAAAATTCAACTATCACATATATTAACATTGTCATGACTATTCTCTCCTTTGTGTATGATATAATGATCTACAAATGGTGTTGCGCTAATAAATATCTAATAAACTATATAGTCACTGAGCATGGCAGAAATAAAGATGAAGACGCCAATTTAATATAATGAATCAATATATCCTTTATATAAACACGTGTCACATTAAATAATGACACCATAATAAAAAGCACTATACAATACTCACTCTAGTGACTATTTTTTGTCTCTTTTGTGGGCTCATACAGGCCCATAGGTGTGTGCGGCTGTATTTAGTATACAGTGTATTAGCACCTTGCTCAGTGTTTTTTTCTATGATATAATTATATTAGTATATAATGTAGAAATATGGTAATGGGACATTAGCAATTACTACTGACACAGTCACACTACTGTTGTACACTCTCTATGCTGTCACTGTGTGTAAGTATATACAGTTGCACCCCTGACTAATGACTGGGGCAAGTGTCACTGTGACTGTGTTGGCTGCACACTGAGATCTTATCTATGTGCCATAATACAGCACATTACAATGATATACATACCGACGTTTGGGTATCTCCTCCTCTGGTGACATACTACACACACACACAGTAAGAGAAAATATGTGAATATCAAAAACATGCCTATAGTACAGCCGTATAACAGTATTATTTCCTGTTACATTAGTACATTTCTCCTTGCAAGGTATGTCTGCAGACCACCCGTACCCACTTGTCGATGGACAGATATGTCTGCAGACCACCCATACACACTTGCCGATCAACAGATATGGTCTGCAGACCACCCGTACACACTTGCTAATGGACAGATATGTCTGCAGACCACCCGTACACACTTGCTAATGGACAGATATGTCTGTAGACATCTGCCCATCGGCTATGCAGCACAGCCAATGCGATATGTCTGTGAACGACGCCGTTCACAGACATATCGCGGGTGCACACTGGCCAACGGGCAGCAGATATATTGGCTGATCAATTGATCGGCCAATATACCTGTCAGTGTGTACCCAGCTTAAGTAACCTACCACTATATCATTTGAACTTTTGGGTGAAGAAAGAACCTAGAAGCGTCCCACTGTATACAGACTGGGAAATACCACATGTTACTGCATGTGAGCCGTAAGTAAAAGCGCATTTTGCACTTCCACGTTGGCATTTTGCACTTACTTTTGCCAGAGCCTTTGCTCTTTTGTGCACATGTGCCAGCTTTCTGATTATCACTGGGAAGATGGCGCAAGGGTGGAGGGACCCACAGCACAAGGTACGATGCTGGGCTAAGGGGGGCACACTGCACAACAGCCCCCTCAGGTGATAGTATGCCCCTTTCGGACCTGTACAATTTGGAAGATCAACAATGTGACCCTATGTGCATGTCAGAACAAATTGAAGGTGGAATAGAAAGTAATTGGGGTGAAGGTGCTGGGTACAAATTACTTGAGTGAGATAAAATAACTGAGTGGGAAGGAGCTGGAGTGCAAACTAATTACCTAATGAGCATTAATGGATTTGAATGGGCTGCATGAATTGTTCTGGGGGAGACATGAATTAGGCTCAGGGCATGCAGTGACTGGGGATAGCCATGAATTGTTCTGGGGTAGCCATGAATTGATCTGGGGGAGACATGAATTAGGCTCAGGTCATCCAGTGACTGGGGGTAGCCATGAATTGTTCTGGGGGAGACATGAATTAGGCTCAGGGCATGCAGTGACAGGGGGTAGCCATGAATTGTTCTGAGGGAGACATGAATTAGGCTCAGGTTATGCAGTGACTGGGGGTAGCCATGAATTGTTCTGGGGGAGACATGAATTAGGCTCAGGTCATGCAGTGACTGGGGGTAGCCATGAATTGTTCTGGGGGTGACATGAATTAGGCTCAGGTTATGCAGTGACTGGGGATAGCCATGAATTGTTCAGGGGGAGACATGAATTAGGCTCAGGTCATGCAGTGACTGGGGGTAGCCATGGATTGTTCTGGGGGAGATATGAATTAGGCTCATGGCATGCAGTGACTGGGGGTAGCCATGAATTGATCTGGGGGAGACATGAATTAGGCTCAGGGCATGCAGTGACTGGGGGTAGCCATGAATTGTTCTGGGGGAGACATGAATTAGGCTCACGGCATGCAGTGACCGGGGGTAGCCATGAATTGTTCTGGGGAGACATGAATTAGACTCAGGGCATGCAATGACCGGGGGTAGCCATGAATCTCTTAGATGGAATGGCACCGTCCTCCTCTGGTCTGGTCAGAATAAACCGCTTAACACCAAGGCGGCATTGGTGTTAAGCGGTTTATTCTGACCAGACCAGAGGAGGATGGTGCCATTCCATCTAAGAGATTGGTGTATTACTGCGGGCAGTGAGACTACTCTTATATGCACTGAAAACCACTGGATTCTGGTAGGAAGCCACCTTCACCTTTTTTGGATGTATCAGCTGTGAAAAATTGCTACATTTATTTTAAAGTCGTTGGGATTTTATCATCTGGATATATTTTATTAAATATTCCTAGTTTTGGAAAATTATTTCTCCTGTTTCAAGCATGACTGTTTTTACCATCCACTATTGATATATGGCTAGTACACACCTGAATGGACTATATATATTACAATTGGGTTACGTTGTATATACCCTTATATATCAACCTTTTGACATTGAATTATTGTATATTTGAGTGGATTTTATACATCTAGATATTTGCTGTTAAAAACGTCCGCACTAGATTGTGTTTATGCTTTATGTCCCCACATATTCATCACCATTGGAGTATATACTTCACATCTATTATATAAAGCATCTACTATAAAAGGAATCGAGGTTCAAAAAAATTGGGACATCACACAATTAAGATAAGTAATTATTATATTTCAAAGTGAGCGCAGAGTGGTATTCTCCAAATATTTGTTTGCACTAATGTATTTTTGGTGAGGATAACACCAAGGAGATTAATACTATTCTTTAGCAGCTTTCTTAGTGCAATTATTGGCAGATATCAATCTCTATATCTTTCTATGAATTGTCACTGTGCAGGGGGAATCTGTACTACTGAGGGAGCATCCCATCCATGTGATCACTAGGTAATTCATCACAGAGGTGAGCTGCTATCTCTGCAAGTTATGAAGTCACTGCACTCTGAGATGAATTTGATGATCATTTTGGAATTAGGGCCATATTCAATTAGCGTTGAAATTGGCAGATTTTCGCCAAAAAACAAGCGAAAAGTTTTCACCATCTCGGACCAGGTGAAAAAAAAGCAAAATCCCTATTTTTGACTAAAAATGTAGGGATTTCTTTCAGAACCCTTTGGACACCCCCTACCCCTCCCCCTCCCAATGATATATTACCCTATATTTTTTCAAAGGATGCGTCATTTTGCAAAAAAACAATTTAAAAAAAAAAAGTTGAAAATGGGTTGGGTATTGGATCTGGAATTTCGGGGGGCCATATGGATGCGTCAAGTGTTTCAAACATTGCACGTGGTTACAGCAGGCAATTTTGTAATGTTTTTTAAAAGAGCGCTTTTACGAAATGAAAATATACTTGCACCCATTTTAACGTACCCCGATTTCATGTGGAACAGTAATTTCCTGGGAAAAAAATAACTTTCTATAATTTTTTTTTTATTTTTTCATACACGCAAATTATCGCCAATCGACGGAATTGAAATGCCCTAAATACTTTTAGTACAGCTAATAATACACTTCTAAATTGATTATCAATGTACGTCAGCCATATTTTGGGGTACAGACGCAGTTTCCTAACTCTTTCGACTATTGTCGCACCTCCCGTTTTCACCTGTTTTTTGGTGAAAATCGGACGATTTTGCCACTAATTGAATCTGGCCCTTAGTGTGCTGCTGCTGTTAGATTTTGTATATATATAATTTTTTTTTCAAGGTACATAATAGAGTTGTAGGATCATATGTGAGTGATCTGTCAATGAAATAAAAAAAGTAAAGAAAAGAGTGTAGATACAAAGAAGAGAATGTAGATACATACATGGATGGTAAGGCTGGGTCTGGCCAGTCAGCACTGTTAGAGAAATAACAATAATAACAAAGTTAAAGGGGTTTTCTATATCCTATTTGCTGTAAGTTACTGGCATACCTTTCTGTATCTGTTACTTCACTGCTTTGTTTTTTTGTCTTTATATTTTTATATAATTTTTATATCATCTGGCAGAGTTGTTTATTTTTGTTGCCCTGCGATACCACACATGGATACAACTATCTGATCTATATCTGTACAAATGTACCGGATGCACAAAGCACAGCATAGCAGTATTGTATTTTAAGGCAACAAAATGATACAACACCTACTAACTCTACAGAATAAAAACATGGGGCTCTATTTACTCAGCAATGTTTTTTGAAACTTGCTAATTCTCAGCAGGTTGGACCCTGAAATTTAAAGTAACACCAATATTAAATGTAAAACCTGTTATGATTTGCATTTAATATTACTGCAAATCCACCGAGAATTAGCATCTTACAAAAGCCGCTGCTTAGTAAATCTAGCCCATGGTCTGACCACTGAACTTGCTGTATAAACAGGTGAGAAGATGCCTGTTTCCAATTTTCTTCAGAGCTCTGAATGGAGACAGACATCGTTCCATAGGATTTTCTTTCCCGTTTTCAAGCCGTGAATGATTATGTGTACAAAGAGGATCCAGCTGATCAAAAGAACTTAGGTGACCAATAAACGGATAGACAGAGGTTTTACATGAAATAGTGTTTATTTAGAGTAAAACATCTGTCTGTTACTGTAGGTGTCTGAATTTTTTCCATTAATTTCTACTTTGTTCATTAAAGGTCCAAGTGGGCCCTGAGTAACAGAGCAAGCTGGCATGTGTGGTTCCTCATGCTCTGGCAGTCATGGGTATTCTGAAACTTGTAGTGCTACAATTGCCAGCATGTCCAACTAATGCTGGCCATACACGCTACAATTATCGGGGCGATCCGCCTGATATCGGCGGATCACCCCGATAATTGTAGCGTGTGTGCAGGCGACCGAGGGTCAAATATTGCTCGGTCGGGCATGCAGGATTGTCCAGCGGAAGGAACAGGGAAATGTCTCCCCCCCGGGGGCGGAGCGCGGATGTCTGCCAAATACACTGTGAGAGAAATCTCACATTGTATGCCGGCGACATCTGCGGCTGGCAGGCTGTCAGATAAAATGTCTGTCGGTCTGACAGGCATTTTATCTGGCCATGTATGCCCAGCATGAGTAAGACCTGTAGTGCTGTGGAAAATGTCAATATTAACATTTATTTAAACTAATTAAAACAAAAATGATAAGTTCTGCGCTCTATATACAGGTCCTGCAGTAAGCTAAAAAGGTCACCCAAAGAACCCTTTAGGAGTATACACATAAAAGGACAAAGGTTTTGCATAACCTGATTCAGGACATGGAAATATTCCACAACAGTAAGTATAAATATACTTTTTCTCTAGGAAATTCACGAAACAGTACCAAAAAAAACAATCACAGTTAAGCGTATCTACCGCACATGTTAAAGTTCCTTAGGTTCTTCTGAAATGATGGATCATCAGCAGCCCATTAATTTATCAAAGTTTTCTGGTTCTGGTATTTATACTTACTGTTGTGAACCATTTCCATACCTAGCGTTAGGTTGCACAAAACCCAATCAGATTCTACTTAACATTTAACTAGCACCTTCTAGAAGATAACAGCTAGAATCTGATTGGTTGCTATGGGCAACATCACTTTTAAAACTCACTTCTAAAGACTCTCACTTTAGTAAATTTACCCCCAATAGTGATCTTTAATGATAGATGCTAGTACAGTGCAGTGCTACATCTTCAGTAGTAGCGGATCTGAGAAGTTATGCAAATGCTGTAGATGCCATCTATAAGAATGAGACGCCCACCACCAGCTTCTAAGATCTGCTGCATGCGTACGAAGATGCAGCATCATATCAACATCGGTAACATTGCGTGGACTATTGGACATTTGATTAACCCTAAGGTTGCTGACAATGGGCCTTATTCAGCAATGCATGCTAGAGCACTGCTGAAAGCAGATTCACGATGATCGGGAATCTGCACATGTGCAGAACGGGTATGTGATCCCGCACGTAGACTGGCAACAGGCTGTCAGTGATTGACAGTCTGCTGCCATTTGTGTGCGGGGAGGGGGTGGCGATGGCCTCAGTTTCCCAAAATGGAGGTGTGTCGCCACCGTTGGGGGGAGGGAAGAAGCTATAATCTCTGACGACTGATGGAGAATTCCTGGCTCCTTCCTCTCATCTGTGGCGGCTGGCTGTGTGACCACTTGGGTCACCTTAGCCGGCCGATGTTCCGCAAAGTCTCCGATGCTGCGTTGGACAACGCAGCTCGGATACATAATGCGGCAGGAGGCGTGATGGCTCCTGCTGCATTACCATATCTGCTTGCCAGCAGCTTTGCAATTCCATCCGTAGCTGAATAAGGCTGAATATCCATTGCAAGTGAGCTACAGAGACCAGTGATCTGCATCCGCTGGGGTCGGCATGCCCCTAAATTGGTGGTAACACGTCTTAGTTTTCTACAACACTCCTCATCACCGCCCCCAAACGCCTGAGAGATGTCAATCACACTGAGAGTAACACAACAGTCTGACCGGAGTCACAATACCATTACTGCACATGCGCAGTATATTAATTATATATAATTATATTACTATATTATATAGAAACAGGGTAATGCGACCACAGCAATTACTACCTACAGTCACACTACTGTCCTACGCTCTCTGGGCCCGACTCAGACACGTTCGCTAGGCTGCGTTCGTTCGTAGCTGCCCATTTTCACATGCGAATAATTTACAGTGCACGTGCGTGAGCCAGTCATAGCGATCGGGAAGCGATCGCTCGAAGTACATAGACTGGCCGCTTATTTGAGTAACAGAAAGTGCCGTTTGTGGGTGGTGACAGGGGCTGGTCTTTGAAAACGGGGGAGTGGATGTGCAAACGCAGGCGTGTCAGTGTGTTCTAACGGCGTTTAATAGGCGTGCATAATTAACATGGAAAGCTCATAGTACATGTCACCTGGTTGTATATCAGCCTGCAGTGATCGCAGTGCTTGCGGCAGGGTTGGGTCTATCTCAAGGGCTGCGAGCAGCTCCGATGGCTCCCGATGTTACTGATAAAGCACACACTTCCTGGAGATGACGTGTGCTGTGAAGGGAAAGGGGGCGTCTTTAGACTGGCGTGCGATCACTCTGCCGTCGGTCTCTAAGACATAGAGACCATGCTTATGCCATGCCGTCACTTAGCCGAATTTGCATACTCTACGAAACAACGTTCGCATCTAGAGAACGGGTCTGAATCGGGCCCTCTGTACTACCATGGGATGGAAGTATAATACGGCTGTACCGCTGACTAATGACTGGGGCAAATGTTACTGTGACTGTGCCGGCCGCATACTGAGGTGTCCAACTGAACATTTGCACATAAATACACATTTTCTTGCGTGCACCTTATATACATTCCATAATACAGCATATTACAATGATATACATACTCATAATCCATGAGATCTTCCTCTGGGATCCTATTATACATACAGTAAAAGAAAATGTGTAAAAATCAAAAACATACCTACAATATAGATACTGCAGCAGTTCTTCAGGTTTCTAATAATGCATCATGACTTAGAGCAAGATATCCGAGCCCTAACACTATAGGCATTTTTGTACTGGGTACAGAGTTTGCATTGCACACAGGGCCTGGGTTAAGAGGGGCACTGCATTGCACTCCCTACACCAGGGATGGGGAACCTCCGGTCGGGGGCCATATAAGGCCCTCGGAATCATTTGGTCTGGCCCTCTGAGCTTTTTTCTGCTAGCCTGATCTAGCCAAAATCTATGCAGGAGTGCCGCCTATGGCATCCTTAGGACGCTTCAGATGGTCACACCGCTGCCCTTAGAGATCCCTGGAGCATCCTCAGGATGCTCGGGGCATTGCTTTAGTCACCGGTGATTGTGGCCCGGTCCCTTGTGACATCACCGGAGAGGGGGCGTGGTCTGCACCAGGCCCGCAAATAATATTATATATATCAAAATGGCCCTTGGCAGAAAAAAGGTTCCCCACCCCTGCCCTACACTCAAAGCAACTTGTGCTGGCAAAGGGTCCCTCCTCCTTCTTAGCAGTGCCTTATAAGTACCACAAGCTGACTGATTGCACCACTGGAGCACATTAGCAGTGCCATCTTCCTAGTGACATCTTTTGGAAGTTGACACCACACAGTGAAAGCAAAGATTCCAAATATCTCTGGGAAGATGGCACCATAGAGGAGGGACCCACTTTAAGATGCTGGGCTGAGGGGGGCACACTGCACATAGGTCCACTGAGGTATAATATGACCATTCCTGACTTGTACAATTTGTAAGGTCAACATTGGGACCCTATATGTGTGTCAGAACAAATTGAAGGCTATAGAGTAGAAAGTAATTGGGGTGAAGGTGCTGGGTACAAATACATTTAGTGAGATAAAAGTACTGAGCAGGAAGGTGCAAAGTAATTACTTAGTTCTCAGGGCATGCAGTGACTGGGGGTAGCCATGAATTGATCTGGGGGAGACATGAATTAGGCTCAGGGCATGCAGTGACTGGGGGTAGCCATGAATTGATCTGGGGGAGACATGAATTAGGCTCAGGTTATGCAGTGATTGGGGGTAGCCATGAATTGATCTGGGGGAGACATGAATTAGGCTCAGGTTATCCAGTGATTGGGGGTAGCCATGAATTGATCTGGGGGAGACATGAATTAGGCTCAGGTCATGCAGTGACTGAGTGTAGCCATGAATCGATCTGGACTGAGGTGTGTTGAGGTGTGTGATGCACAAGAACAGATTGTGGCAAGGCATGTATTGTCACTGTGCAGGGGGAATCTGTACTACTGAGGGAGCAGCCCATCCATGTGATCACTAGGTAACTCATCACAGAGGTGAGCTGCTATCTCTGCAAGTTATGAGGTTACTGCAGGCTCAGGGGTGTCAAAGAGGGGGGAGCGAGTACTGTTTACCCTGGTACAGACTTGTTGGAGGGGCCTGGGTGAGATGTTAAAGGGGGACATCTGCAGTGGGTGGTGCTGTGAAGTACAGGGAGCTGCTGCTTGCTGAGAGGCAATCACATTGTCTGCCTTTGCAGTGCAGCTCGGCCTCTCCCCAGGGACCAGATTGGCTCCCGGCGATTGGCCATCGATCAAATGACAGAATGAGAGGCACTGGTAGACCACAGATTATCCAATGGGGACCTCGGAAATAGAGGACATGCTTGGGGCCATCACGCTACAGGTACCCAGCTCCCCCTGCAGTGCTCATGGCCTCTCCCCTCCTGGATTTTGGTCACACTTCCCCAGCACCCGGGCTGTCCTCACTCATGATGGCCCTGTGCATGCAGAGATGCATTCTCTGATCCTGCTGTCAGATATTGCATAGCAATGACAGCAATGACTTTCTCCTGACTACAGGGATAGTTGAGAGAAATACTCTGCTTCATGATTTTTTTAATAATATAAATATATATATATATATATAAATATATATATATATATATATATATACATATATATATTACATAATCAGAGTAACATGATCATATGTGACTGATCTGTTAGAGAAGTAAAAAGTAAAAATGAATGTAGATACATACATGTTTGGTAGAGCTGGTCCTGCCCATGCAACCCTGTTAGAAAAATAATAATAAAGAGAAGTTAAAGTGGTTTTCGATCTCCAATTTGCTTTAATTTACTGGCATACCTTTCTGTATCTTTCTGAGAGTCTGACAAATACTACATATCACTGTACATGCATAGTATGTATGGTAGTGTGCACGCAGGCAGCTCTGCAATTGTGATCCTTGCAATAATGCAAATTCTGCAGGAGGTGTACGGCAGGAGGTGAACGGCAGGAGGTGTATGGCAGGAGGTGTACGGCAGGAGGTGTATGGCACCCCCTGCTGCATGTGCGATCCAGGCAATGCGACGGAGGACACAGACTGGGATTACTATTGGTGGACGATGACGGGCAGCCGGCCAGCTGAGTAAGCCTCGGCCTACTCAGGTTGGTGAGTCCAGCAGACTGCGTACGTCCACGCCCCAATTCCGGGAGCACCGGCCGCACCCACCCCGCCTCTTACATGCCTCTGCCTGTCAATCGGGAAGAGGCATTCAAGTATTTGCTTGTGTCTTAGCAGGACACATTCTGCACACTTGCGTGCTATACTGAATCAGGCCCACTGATCCTTATAGAGAGATGCAAGGACAGTGCACAGAGCTATCTAGCCAAAGCAGATGATGGAAGAGATGAGACAGTTATATATGTGATTTTTACTTTAAATTGCTTTTTCAATTAAAATTCAACTATCACATATATTAACATTGTCATGACTATTCTCTCCTTTGTGTATGATATAATGATCTACAAATGGTGTTGCTCTAATAAATATCTAATAAACTATATAGTCACGGAGCATGGCAGAAATAAAGATGAAGATGCCAATTTAATATAATGAATCAATATATCCTTTATATAAACACGTGTCACATTAAATAATGACACCATAATAAAAAGCACTATACAGTACTCACTCTAGTGACTATTTTTTGTCTCTTTTGTGGGCTCATACAGGCCCATAGGTGTGTGCGGCTGTATTTAGTATACAGTGTATTAGCACCTTGCTCAGTGTTTTTTTCTATGATATAATTATATTAGTAGATTATGTAGAAATAGGGTAATGGGACTTTAGCAATTACTACTGACACAGTCACACTACTGTTGTATACTCTCTATGCTGTCACTGTGTGTAAGTATATACAGCTGCACCCCTGACTAATGCCTGGGGCAAGTGTTACTGTGACTGTGCTGGCTGCACACTGAGATCTTATCTATGTGCCATAATACAGCACATTACAATGATATACATACCGACGTTTGGGGATCTCCTCCTCTGGTGACATACTACACACACAGTAAGAGAAAATATGTGAATATCAAAAACATGCCTATAGTACAGCCGTATAACAGTATTATTTCCTGTTACATTAGTACATTTCTCCTTGCAAGGTATGTCTGCAGACCACCCGTACCCACTTGTCGATGGACAGATATGTCTGCAGACCACCCGTACACACTTGCCAATGGACAGATATGTCTGCAGACCACCCGTACATACTTGCCGATGGACAGATATGTCTGCAGACCACCCGTACACACTTGCTAATGGACAGATATGTCTGTAGACATCTGCCCATCGGCTATGCAGCACAGCCAATGTGATATGTCTGTGAACGACGCCGTTCACAGACATATCGCGGGTACACACTGGCCAACGGGCAGCAGATATATTGGCTGATCAATTGATCGGCCAATATACTGGTCAGTGTGTACCCAGCTTAAGTAACCTACCACTATATCATTTGAACTTTTGGGGAAGAAAGAACCTGGAAGAGTCCCACTGTATACAGACTGGGAAATACCACATGTTACTGCATATGAGCCATAAGTAAAAGCGCATTTTGCACTTCCACGTTGGCATTTTGCACTTACTTTTGCCAGAGCCTTTGCTCTTTTGTGCACATGTGCCATCTTTCTGATTATCACTGGGAAGATGGCGCAAGGGAGGAGGGACCCACTTAACAGCACAAGGTACGATGCTGGGCTAAGGGGGGCACACTGCACAACAGCCCCCTCAGGTGATAGTATGCCCCTTCCGGACCTGTACAATTTGGAAGATCAACAATGTGACCCTATGTGCATGTCAGAACAAATTGAAGGTGATGGAGTAGAAAGTAATTGGGGTGAAGGTGCTGGGTACAAATTACTTGAGTGAGATAATATAACTGAGTGGGAAGGAGCTGGAGTGCAAAGTAATTACCTAATGAGCATTAATGGATTTGAATGGGCTGCATGAATTGTTCTGGGGGAGACATGAATTAGGCTCAGGGCATGCAGTGACCGGGGGTAGCCATGAATTGTTCTGGGGGAGACATGAATTAGGCTCAGGGCATGCAGTGACTGGGGGTAGCCATGAATTGATCTGGGGGAGACATGAATTAGGCTCAGGGCATGCAGTGACCGGGGGAAGCCATGGATTGTTCTGGGGGAGACATGAATTAGGCTCAGGGCATGCAGTGACTGGGGGTAGCCATGAATTGTTCTGGGGGAGACATGAATTAGGCTCAGGGCATGCAGTGACCGGGGGAAGCCATGGATTGTTCTGGGGGAGACATGAATTAGGCTCATGGCATGCAGTGACCGGGAGTAGCCATGAATTGTTCTGGGGGAGACATGAATTAGGCTCAGGTCATGCAGTGACTGGGGGTAGCCATGAATTGTTCTGGGGAGACATGAATTAGGCTCAGGGCATGCAGTGACCGGGGGTATCCATGAATTGTTCTGGGGGAGACATGAATTAGGCTCAGGGCATGCAGTGACCGGGAGTAGCCATGGATTGTTCTGGGGGAGACATGAATTAGGCTCAGGTCATGTAGTGACTGGGGGTAGCCATGGATTGTTCTGGGCGTGATATGAATTAGGCTCAGGGCATGCAGTGACTGGGGGTAGCCATGGATTGTTCTGGGGGAGACATGAATTAAGCTCAGGGCATGCAGTGACCAGGGGTTGCCATGAATTGTTCTGGGGGAGACATGAATTAGTGCTCAGGTTATGCAGTGACCGGGGATAGCCATGGATTGTTCTGGGGGAGACATGAATTAGGCTCACGGCATGCAGTGACTGGGGGTAGCCATGAATTGTTCTGGGGGAGACATGAATTAGGCTCAGGGCATGCAGTGACTGGGGGTAGCCAAGAATTGTTCTGGGGGAGACATGAATTAGGCTCAGGGCATGCAGTGACTGGGGGTAGCCATGGATTGTTCTGGGGGAGACATGAATTAGGCTCAGGGCATGCAGTGACTGGGGGTAGCCATGGATTGTTCTGGGGGAGACATGAATTAGGCTCACGGCATGCAGTGACTGGGGGTAGCCAT
Organism: Taudactylus pleione; assembly: GCA_031769625.1. Lineage (NCBI taxonomy): Eukaryota > Metazoa > Chordata > Amphibia > Anura > Myobatrachidae > Taudactylus > Taudactylus pleione. The sequence continues at coordinate 13,048,909 of JAUIMM010001030.1, read as the reverse complement.
GAATTGTTCTGGGGGAGACATGAATTAGGCTCAGGGCATGCAATGACCGGGGGTAGCCATGAATCTCTTAGATGGAATGGCACCGTCCTCCTCTGGTCTGGACAGAATAAACCGCTTAACACCAAGGCGGCATTGGTGTTAAGCGGTTTATTCTGACCAGACCAGAGGAGGACGGTGCCATTCCATCGAAAAGATTGGTGCATTACTGCGGGCAGTGAGACTACTCTTATATGCACTGAAAACCACTGGATTCTGTTAGGAAGCCACCTTCACCTTTTTTGGATGTATCAGCTGTGAAAAATTGCTACATTTATTTTAAAGTCGTTGGGATTTTATCATCTGGATATATTTTATTAAATATTCCTAGTTTTGGAAAATTATTTCTCCTGTTTCAAGCATGACTGTTTTTACCATCCACTATTGATATATGGCTAGTACACACCTGAATGGACTATATATATTACAATTGGGTTACGTTGTATATACCCTTATATATCAACCTTTTGACATTGAATTATTGTATATTTGAGTGGATTTTATACATCTAGATATTTGCTGTTAAAAACGTCCGCACTAGATTGTGTTTATGCTTTATGTCCCCACATATTCATCACCATTGGAGTATATACTTCACATCTATTATATAAAGCATCTACTATAAAAGGAATCGAGGTTCAAAAAAATTGGGACATCACACAATTAAGATAAGTAATTATTATATTTCAAAGTGAGCGCAGAGTGGTATTCTCCAAATATTTGTTTGCACTAAGTATTTTTGGTGAGGATAACACCAAGGAGATTAATACTATTCTTTAGCAGCTTTCTTAGTGCAATTATTGGCAGATATCAATCTCTATATCTTTCTATGAATTGTCACTGTGCAGGGGGAATCTGTACTACTGAGGGAGCATCCCATCCATGTGATCACTAGGTAATTCATCACAGAGGTGAGCTGCTATCTCTGCAAGTTATGAAGTCACTGCACTCTGAGATGAATTTGATGATCATTTTGGAATTAGGGCCATATTCAATTAGCGTTGAAATTGGCCGATTTTCGCCAAAAAACAAGCGAAAAGTTTTCACCATCTCGGACCAGGTGAAAAAAAGCAAAATCCCTATTTTTGACTAAAAATGTAGGGATTTCTTTCAGAACCCTTTGGACACCCCCTACCCCTCCCCCTCCCAATGATATATTACCCTATATTTTTTCAAAGGATGCGTCATTTTGCAAAAAAACAATTTAAAAAAAAAAAGTTGAAAATGGGTTGGGTATTGGATCTGGAATTTCGGGGGGCCATATGGATGCGTCAAGTGTTTCAAACATTGCACGTGGTTACAGCAAGCAATTTTGTAATGTTTTTTAAAAGAGCGCTTTTACGAAATGAAAATATACTTGCACCCATTTTAACGTACCCCGATTTCATGTGGAACAGTAATTTCCTGGAAAAAAAATAACTTTCTATAATTTTTTTTTTTTTTTTCATACACGCAAATTATCGCCAATCGACGGAACTGAAAGGCCCTAAATACTTTTAGTACAGCTAATAATACACTTCTAAATTGATTATCAATGTACGTCAGCCATATTTTGGGGTACAGACGCAGTTTCCTAACTCTTTCGACTATTGTCGCACCTCCCGTTTTCACCTGTTTTTTGGTGAAAATTGGACGATTTTGCCACTAATTGAATCTGGCCCTTAGTGTGCTGCTGCTGTTAGATTTTGTATGACGGTTGGGAGAAATACCCTTGTTCATGCTTTATAATATATATCTATATATATATCTATATATAGATATATATATATACATTCATACATACATATATACATTTTATATAAAAAAAAAATTTCAAAGTACATAATAGAGTTGTAGGATCATATGTGAGTGATCTGTCAATGAAATAAAAAAAGTAAAGAAAAGAATGTAGATACAAAGAAGAGAATGTAGATACATACGTGGATGGTAAGGCTGGGTTTGGCCAGTCAGCACTGTTAGAGAAATAACAATAATAACAAAGTTAAAGGGGTTTTCTATATCCTATTTGCTGTAAGTTACTGGCATACCTTTCTGTATCTGTTACTTCACTGCTTTGTTTTTTTGTCTTTATATTTTTATATAATTTTTATATCATCTGGCAGAGTTGTTTATTTTTGTTGCCCTGCGATACCACACATGGATACAACTATCTGATCTATATCTGTACAAATGTACCGGATGCACAAAGCACAGCATAGCAGTATTGTATTTTAAGGCAACAAAATGATACAACACCTACTAACTATACAGAATAAAAACATGGGGCTCTATTTACTCAGCAATGTTTTTTGAAACTTTCTAGCAGGTTTGACTCTAAAATTTAAAGTAACACCAATATTAAATGTAAAACCTGTTATGATTTGCATTTAATATTACTGCAAATCCACCGAGAATTAGCATCTTACAAAAGCCGCTGCTTAGTAAATCTAGCCCATGGTCTGACCACTGAACTTGCTGTATAAACAGGTGAGAAGATGCCTGTTTCCAATTTTCTTCAGAGCTCTGAATGGAGACAGACATCGTTCCATAGGATTTTCTTTCCCGTTTTCAAGCCGTGAATGATTATGTGTACAAAGAGGATCCAGCTGATCAAAAGAACTTAGGTGACCAATAAACGGATAGACAGAGGTTTTACATGAAATAGTGTTTATTTAGAGTAAAACATCTGTCTGTTACTGTAGGTGTCTGAATTTTTTCCATTAATTTCTACTTTGTTCATTATAGGGTCCAAGTGGGCCCTGAGTAACAGAGCAAGCTGGCATTTGTGGTTCCTCATGCTCTGGCAGTCATGGGTATTCTGAAACTTGTAGTGCTACAATTGCCAGCATGTCCAACTAATGCTGGCCATACACGCTACAATTATCGGGGCAATCCGCCTGATAACGGCGGATCACCCCGATAATTGTAGCGTGTGTGTGGGTGACCGAGGGTTAAATATTGCTCGGTCGGGCATGCAGGATTGTCCAGCGGAAGGAACAGGGAAATGTCTCCCCCCCGGGGGCGGAGCGCGGATGTCTGCCAAATACACTGTGAGAGAAATCTCACATTGTATGCCGGCGACATCTGCGGCTGGCAGGCTGCCAGATAAAATGTCTGTCGGTCTGACAGGCATTTTATCTGGCCATGTATGCCCAGCATGAGTAAGACCTGTAGTGCTGTGGAAAATGTCAATATTAACATTTATTTAAACTAATTAAAACAAAAATGATAAGTTCTGCGCTCTATATACAGGTCCTGCAGTAAGCTAAAAAGGTCACCCAAAGAACCCTTTAGGAGTATACACATAAAAGGACAATGGTTTTGCATAACCTGATTCAGGACATGGAAATATTCCACAACAGTAAGTATAAATATACTTTTTCTCTTGGAAATTCATGAAACAGTACCAAAAAAAAACAATCACAGTTAAGCGTATCTACCGCACATGTTAAAGTTCCTTAGGTTCTTCTGAAATGATGGATCATCGGCAGCCCATTCATTTAACAAAGTTTTCTGGTTCTGGTATTTATACTTACTGTTGTGAAATATTTCCATACCTAGCGTTAGGTTGCACAAAACCCATAGGGGTAAATTTACTAAAGTGAGAGTTTTTAGCAGTGAGTTTTAAAAGTGATGTTGCCCATAGCAACCAATCAGATTCTACTTAATATTTATCTAGCACCTTCTAGAAGATAATAGCTAGAATCTGATTGGTTGCTATGGGCTACATCTTCAGTAGTAGCGGATCTGAGAAGTTATGCAAATGCTGCAGGTGCCATCTACTGGAATGAGACGCCCACCACCAGCTTCTAAGGTCTGCTGCATGCGTACGAAGATGCAGCATCATATCAACATCGGTAACATTACGTGGACTATTGGACATTTGATTAACCCTAAGGTTGCTGACAATGGGCCTTATTCAGCAATGCATGCTAGAGCACTGCTGAACGCAGATTCATGATGATCGGGAATCTGCACATGTGCAGAACGGGTATGTGATCCCGCACGTAGACTGGCACCAGGCTGTCAGTGATAGTCTGCTGCCATTTGTGGGCGGGGAGGGGGTGACGATGGCCTCAGTTTCCCGAAATGGAGGTGTGTCGCCACCGTTGGCGGGAGGGAAGAGGCCATAATCTCTGACGACTGATGGAGATTTCCTGGCTCCTTCCTCTCATCTGCGGCGGCTGGCTGTGTGACCTCTTGGGTCCCCTTAGCCGGGCCGATGTTCCGCAAAGTCTCCGATGCTGCGTTGGACAACGCAGCTCGGATACATAATGCGGCAGGAGGCGTGATGGCTCCTGCTGCATTACCATATCTGCTTGCCAGCAGCTTTGCAATTCCATCCGTAGCTGAATAAGGCTCAATATCCATTGCAAGTGAGCTACAGAGACCAGTGATCTGTATCCGCTGGGGTCGGCATGCCCCTAAATTGGTGGTAACACGTCTTAGTTTTCTACAACACTCCTCATCACCGCCCCCAAACGCCTGAGAGATGTCAATCACACTAAGAGTAACACAACAGTGTGACCGGAGCCACAATACCATTACTGCACATGCGCAGTATATTAATTATATATAATTATATTAGTATATTATATAGAAACAGGGTAATGCGACCACAGCAATTACTACTGACAGTCACACTACTGTACTTCGCTCTCTGGGTCCCGAATTAGACACGTTCGCTAGGCTGCGTTCGTTCGTAGCCGCCCGATTTTCACATGCGTATAATTCACAGTGCGCGTGCGCAAGCCAGTCATAGCAATCGGGAAGCGATCGCTCTAAGTACACAGACTGGCCGCTTATTTGAGTGACAGAAAGTGCCATTTGTGGGTGGTGACAGGGGCTGGTCTTTGAAAACGGGGGAGTGGATGTGCAAACGCAGGCGTGTCAGTGTGTTCTAACGGCGTTTAATAGGCGTGCATAATTAACATGGAAAGCTCATAGTACACGTCACCTGGTTGTATATCAGCCTGCAGTGATCGCAGTGCTGGCGGCAGGGTAGGGTTTATCTCAAGGGCTGCGAGCAGCTCCGATGGCTCCCGATGTTACTGATAAAGCACACACTTCCTGGAGATGACGTGTGCTGTGAAGGGAAAGGGGGCGTCTTTAGACTGGCGTGCGATCACTCTGCCATCGCTCTCTAAGACATAAAGGGCGTGCTTATGCCTTGCCGTTCGATCAGCTGCCATGCCGTCACTTAGCCAAAATTACATACTCTACGAAAGAACGTTCGCATCTAGCGAACAGGTCTAAATCGGGCCCTCTGTACTATCATGGGATGTAAGTATAATACGGCTGTACCGCTGTCTAATGACTGGGGCAAATGTTACTGTGACTGTGCCGGCCGCATACTGAGGTGTCCAACTGAACATTTGCACATAAATACACATTTTCTTGCGTGCACCTTATATACGTTCCATAATACAGCATATTACAATGATATACATACTCATAATCCATGAGATCTTCCTCTGGGATCCTATTATACATACAGTAAAAGAAAATGTGTAAAAATCAAAAACATACCTACAATATAGATACTGCAGCAGTTCTTCAGGTTTCTAGTAATGCATCATGACTTAGAGCAAGATATCCGAGCCCTAACACTATAGGCATTTTTGTACTGGGTACAGAGTTTGCATTGCACACAGGGCCTGGGTTAAGAGGGGCACTGCATTGCACTCCCTACACCAGGGATGGGGAACCTGCGGTCGGGGGCCATATAAGGCCCTCGGAATCATTTGGTCTGGCCCTCTGAGCTTTTTTCTGCTAGCCTCATCTAGCCAAAATCTATGCAGGAGTGCCGCCTATGGCATCCTTAGGACGCTTCAGATGGTCACACTGCTGCCCTTAGAGCTCCCTGGAGCATCCTCAGGATGCTCCGGGCATTGCTGTAGTCACCGGTGATTGTGGCCCGGTCCCTTGTGACATCACCGGAGAGGGGGCATGTTCTGCACCAGGCCCGCAAATAATGTTATATATATCAAAATGGCCCTTGGCAGAAAAAAGGTTCCCCACCCCTTCCCTACACTCAAAGCAACTTGTGCTGGCAAGCGAGTCCCTCCTCCTTCTTAGCAGTGCCTTATAAGTACCACAAGCTGACTGATTGAACCACTGGAGCACATTAGCAGTGCCATCTTCCTAGTGACATCTTTGGGAAGTTGGCACCACACAGTGAAAGCAAAGACTCTGGCACTGTGCCATCACCTTTGCTCTCTTCTGCATAAGTGCCATCTTTCCAAATATCTCTGGGAAGATGGCACCATAGAGGAGGGACCCACTTTAAGATGCTGGGCTGAGGGTGGCACACTGCACATAGGTTCTCTGAGGTATAATATGACCATTCCTGACTTGTACAATTTGTAAGGTCAACATTGGGACCCTATCTGTGTGTCAGAACAAATTGAAGGTTATAGAGTAGAAAGTAATTGGGGAGAAGGTGCTGGGTACAAATACATTTAGTGATATAAAAGTACTGAGCAGGAAGGTGCAAAGTAATTACTTAGTTCTCAGGGCATGCAGTGACTGGGGGTAGCCATAAATTGATCTGGGGGAGACATGAATTAGGCTCAGGTCATGCAGTGACTGGGGGTAGTCATGAATTGATCTGGGGGAGACATGAATTAGGCTCAGGTCATGCAGTGACTGGGGGTAGCCATGAATCGATCTGGACTGAGGTGTGTGAATTCTGTGTGTGATACACAAGAACAGATTGTGGCAAGGCATGTATTGTCACTGTGCAGGGGGAATCTGTACTACTGAGGGAGCAGCCCATCCATGTGATCACTAGGTAACTCATCACAGAGGTGAGCTGCTATATCTGCAAGTTATGAGGTTACTGCAGGCTCAGGGGTGTCAAAGAGGGAGGAGTGAGTACTGTTTACCCTGGTCCAGATTTGTTGGAGGGGCCTGGGTGAGTTATTAAAGGGGGACATCTGCAGTGGGTGGTGCTGTGAAGTACAGGGAGCTGCTGCCTGCTGAGAGGCAATCACATTGTCTGCCTTTGTAGTGCATCTCGGCCTCTCCCCAGGGACCAGATTGGCTCCCGGCGATTGGCCATCAATCAAATTACAGAATGAGAGGCTCTGGTAGACCGCAGATCATCCAATGGGGACCTCGGAAATAGAGGACATGCTTGGGGCCACCACGCTACAGGTATCCAGCTCCCCCTGCAGTGCTCATGCCATCCTGTGCAGTGCTCATGGCCCCTCCCCTCCTGGATTTTGGCCACATTGCCCCAGCATCCGGGCTGTCCTCACTCATGATGGCCCTGTGCATGCAGAGATGCATTCTCTGATCCTGCTGTCAGATATTGCATAGCAATGACAGCAAGGACTGTCTCCTAACTACAGCGATAGTTGAGAGAAATACTTGCTTCATGATTTTTTTAATAATATAAATATATATATATATATATATATATATATATATATATATATATATATAAACATATACAGTCAGGTCCATAAATATTGGGACATTGACAGAATTTTCATATTTTGGCCTCTATTCACCACCACAATGGCTTTGAAATGAAACAAACAAGATGTGATTTAACTGCAGACTTTCAGATTTAATTTGAGGGTAATTACATCCAAATCAGGTGAACGGTGTAGGAATTACAACGGTTTCTATATGTAACTTTCACTTTTTAATACTTTGTTGCAAATCCTTTGCAGGCAATTACAGCCTGAAGTCTGGAACGCATAGACATCACCAGACGCTGGGTTTCATCCCTGGTGATGCTCTGCCAGGCCTCTACTGCAAATGTCTTCAGTTCCTGCTTGTTCTTGGGGCATTTTCCCTTCAGTTTTGTCTTCATCAAGTGAAATGCATGCTCAATCGGATTCAGGTAAGGGGATTGACTTGGCCATTGCATAACATTCCACTTTTTAGCCTTAAAAAACTCTTTGGTTGCTTTTGCAGTATGCTTCGGGTCATTGTCCATCTGCACTGTGAAGCGCCGTCCAATGAGTTCTGAAGCATTTGACTGAATATGAGCATATAATATTGACCAAAACACTTCAGAATTCATTCTGCTGCTTTTGTCAGCAGTCACATCATCAATAAATACAAGGGAACCAGTTCCATTGGCAGCCATACATGCCCACGCCATGGCACTACCACCACCATGCTTCACTGATGAGGTGGTATGTTTTGGATCATGAGCAGTTCCTTTCCTTCTCTTCTCTTCCCATCACTCTGGTACGAGTTGATCTTTGTCTCATCTGTCCATAGGATGTTGTTCCAGAACTGTAATGGCTTTTTTAGATGTTGTTTGGCAAACTCTAATCTGGTCTTCCTGTTTTTGTGGCTCACCAATGGTTTGCATCTTGTGGTGAACCCTCTATATTCACTCTTGTGAAGTCTTCTCTTGATTGTTGACTTTGCCACATATACATCTACCTCCTGGAGAGTGTTCTTGTTTTGGCCAACTGTTGTGAAGGGGTTTTTTTCGATGAAGTCCAGTTGTGGATGAAACGCGTTGGGACAGCTGCCTCTTGCCTGAGATGAACTTAACACAGATAAGCCTCACACGAATCCTTCCAAGCTTTTTTAACAATTTTTTAACAATTTTCAACTTTTTCTGGTTTATTAATTGTTCTCTTGTATATACTCAGTTGTGCTGCTATAATTATATGTGTATATTTATATCATTTAGTCTGATTTTATATTTATTATTTTTAGATATTTATTACGCGCTATTATTGCACTTTATATAACATTTGCACAATTGTGCCTTGATATGAACGTCTTGGCCAGCCTATGTGGTCAATTATGAGATGCTTATGAATATCTATTTATGTTCATTTGTTTTGATATATGTATTTTTATATTAAATTGGTACAATATTTTTAAACTTTTAATAATTTGGTCACAGTTTAGTTTTTTCACTAGTATATACACACATCTGTTGCACATTTGCACTTAATAAGGTACATGTCAGTTGTACACTGACATATTGTTTGCACTATTGCACTTTTTAAACAAGGTATACGTCAGTCGCTTTGAACCTGATACATCTATAACATATATATATATATATATATATATATATAAATAAATATATATATATATATATATTACATAATCAGAGTAACAGGATCATATGTGACTGATCTGTTAGAGAAGTAAAAATGAATGTAGATACATACATGTTTGGTAGAACTGGTCCTGCCCATGCAACCCTGTTAAAAAAATAATAATAAAGAGAAGTTAAAGTGGTTTTCGATCTCCAATTTGCTTTAATTTACTGGCATACCTTTCTGTATCTTTCTGACAGTCTGACAAATACTACATATCACTGCACATGCATAGTATGTATGGTAGTGTGCACGCAGGCAGCTTTGCAATTGTGATCCTTGCAATAATGCAAATGCAGCAGGAGGTGTATGGCAGGAGGTGTACGGCAGGAGGTGTACGGCAGGAGGTGTACGGCACTCCCTGCTGCATGTGCTATCCAGGCAATGCGACGGAGGACGCAGGCTGGGATTACATTTGGTGGTCGTGATGGTGGACGATGCCGGGCGGCCGGCCAGCTGAGTAAGCCTCAGCTTACTCAGGCTGGCGAGTCCAGCAGACTGTGTACGTCCACGCCCCAATTCACACCAGGGACCTGAAGTATAGTAATCTACATGTTCTAATTTTGCAGCGCAGCTCAGCCTCTCCCCCGAAGACCGGATTGGCCAAACGCTGGGAGTCATAGATAATGTGATAAAAGAGGCATTTGCAGAGTAGTAGATCATCGATGGGGGTATCAGCAATTGGGGCCATCACTCCACATATACCCAGCTCCCTCTGCAGTGCGTGTGGTGACCCCTGCAGTGCTCACAACCTACCTCTCCCACATTTTGGCCACACTTCCCTAGTATCTGGGCCCATCCCCACTCATGACAGCCCAGTGCATGCTCAGATACATTCTCTTAACATATGGATTTAGTGTGCTGCTATCAATTTTTGTATAGTGGTACAGAAATGACTTTTCCCTTATGTACCATGAAAAATAATAAATATATATATTATACATACATACATACATACACACTGAAAAGTTACTTGGCCCCATTGCCTGCTAAATCTAAGCGCACCTACTAAGGTACACAGTATGTAGAATTGCACTGGGCAGCGGCACTCAGAGGAATAATATGAGATATGGTAAGAACTTACCCTTGTTATCTCTATTTCTACGAAGTCCATAGGGTTCCACAGGATACCTTGGGGTATAGGTGTGACGTCAGTCGCAGGGCACCAAAGAGTTAAGCTTTCAGCCTCCCAGGATGCACTAGTTCCCCCTCCTATACCCCGCCCCCGAGCCAAGGCACCTCAGTTAGTTACCAAGCCATAGGCCGGAGGAGGAGAAGGAAGAGAGAGAACAAAGATCTGGACACATACAAGAATCACATTCTCACCAGAGGGAGACGGAAAACCGGTGACCAGAGCAAAGCCCATCTGCAGCACAGGTGCGACAGGGCGGGAGTCCTGTGGAACCCTATGGACTTCGTAGAAATAGAGATAACAAGGGTAAGTTCTTACCATATCTCATATTTTCTACTTCAGGGTCCATAGGGTATCCACAGGATACCTTGGGGATGTCCCAAAGCAGTATCCTTTAAGGGTGGGGACGCTCCTGTGCAGAAAGGAGAATCCGCCGCCCGAAGGAAGCATCCTGAGAGGCGAAGGTGTCAAACCTGTAATACCTCACGAAGGTATGGACAGAAGACCACGTAGCAGCCTTGCAGATCTGAACTGCCGAGGCACCACGTCGAGCTGCCCACGAAGGACCCACAGACCTAGTGGAATGAGCCTTCAGAGAAGGAGGGACCGGTAGGCCTTCATGAAGATAAGCTTCAGAAATAGCCATACGGATCCAGGCTGCCAAAGTTTGCTTTGAAGCAGGCCAACCCTTTTTACGGAAGCCAAAGAGGACAAACAAAGCGTCCGACTTCCTAAACGAAGAAGTGCGGTCAACATAAGTCCTTAAGGCCCGCACAACATCCAAAGAGGCCTCACCCACGGAAAGACCCGGTGAGTTAAAGGCCGGAACAACTATTTCCTCGTTAACATGAAACTGGGAAACAACTTTGGGAAGAAACTCGGGCCGAGTGCGGAGCACTGCCCTGTTCCCATAAAAAACCAAGAAAGGGGGTCTACAAGAAAGAGCCCCTAACTCAGAAACACGTCTGGCCGAAGCAATGGCCAGAAGGAAAACAGTCTTAGCTGTTAGCCATTTAAGATCCACTGAGCCCAGTGGTTCAAACGGCGGTCCTTGGAGAGCCCTCAGGACCACAGCCAAATCCCAAGGCGCCACAGGTGGAACAAAGGGCGGCTGAATGCGGAGAACACCCTGCATAAAGGTGCGCACATCCGGGATTGTAGCAATCCTACGGTGAAACCAGACAGATAGGGCCGAAACCTGTACCTTCAAAGAAGCAAGGCGAAGCCCATGATCTAGTCTCGCTTGCAGGAAGGCGAGAATCCGAGACAGACGAAACTCCCGCGGTGCATAACCTCTCGGTCGACACCACTGGAAGAACGTATGCCACACGCGATGGTATATCCTCGCGGAAGACGGTTTCCGAGCTCGTAACATGGTCCGCACCACAGAGCTGGAAAACCCCCGGGACCTCAGCATGGCCGTCTCAACAGCCACGCCGTCAAAGACAGCCGAGTCAGGTCCGGGTGAAGGCAAGGACCCTGAGACAGAAGGTCCGGTCGTAGCGGCAACCGCAGAGGAATGTCCACGGACAGACCCTGAAGGTCTGAGAACCAGTGCCGTCTGGGCCACGCGGGAGCTATCAACAGGAGCGTCCCTCCTTCCTGTTTGAATTTCCGGATTACCCGTGGAAGAAGGGAGACCGGAGGGAACAGGTATGCGAACCGGAACGTCCACCGGACGGACAGAGCATCCACCAGAGACGCCCCTTCGTCTCTTGTGCGAGACCCGTACACCGGCAACTTGTTGTTGTGCCGGGACGCCATGAGGTCGATTTCTGGAAGACCCCACCTGTCCACCAGTAGTTGAAAAACGTCCGGGTGCAGGGACCATTCCCCCGGATGAACGTCCTGGCGACTTAGAAAGTCCGCCTCCCAATTGAGCACTCCCGGGATGAAGACCGCTGATATGGCCGGAAGATTGCGCTCCGCCCAAACCAGGATCCGAGAGACCTCTACGAGAGCCGCCCGACTGCGAGTTCCTCCTTGCCTGTTTATGTAGGCCACGGTGGTAGCGTTGTCCGACTGGACCTGCACCGGGCGACCCTGGAGAAACCGCTGTGCCTGCTGGAGAGCATTGAAGACCGCACGGAGTTCCAAGATATTTATTGGAAGCTCCGCTTCTGTCGGCGTCCACCTGCCCTGGAACAAGTGTGGACCCGAAACTGCTCCCCAGCCCCGAAGACTGGCGTCCGTTGTCAACAGGACCCAATTTGGAACCCAGAACGGACGTCCCTTGTTGAGGTGGGTCGTCTGTAACCACCACGTAAGGGACAGGCGAACCTCCTGGGTGAGCACAATTGTCTGGGACTTCAGAGACTGAGTCAGCCCGTTCCACTTGGACAGGATCAGGTGCTGCAGAGGTCTGGAGTGAAACTGGGCGTATTCCACCATGTCGAACACCGACACCATGGAGCCCAGTAACCTCATCGCCGAGTGTAAGGACACCCGGCGGCTGTGCAGACAACTGCGCACCCTTGACTGTAAAGCAGAGATCTTGTCCTCCGTCACGAAGATCCTTTGCTGTCCCGAGTCCAATAAGGCTCCAAGATGCAGAATCCTCCGAGACGGGATTAGAGTGGACTTCTGCCAGTTGATTAGCCAGCCGTGCCGTTGCAGCAGTGCAATGGTCAGGTCCAAGTGGCGTAACAGGAGCTCTGGAGATCCTGCCACCAATAACAGGTCGTCCAAATACGGCAACATGCGGACTCCCTGCAGCCGCAGAGAAGCCGCCATGACCGCCATCACCTTGGTGAAAACACGTGGTGCTGTTGCCAGGCCAAAAGGTAACGCCCGAAACTGGAAGTGGTCGCTGCTGATTGCAAACCTGAGGAACTGTTGATGGCGCCAAAGAATAGGGACATGCAGGTAAGCGTCCTGTATGTCCAATGACACCAAGTAGTCCCCAGGTTCCAGCGCCAGAATGATGGACCGTAGGGTCTCCATCCGAAACTTCGGGACCCGCAAAGACTTGTTGAGTGCTTTGAGGTTGAGAATCGGACGATATGACCCATTGGGTTTCTGTACCAAAAATAGATTTGAATAGAAACCCTGGCCCCTCTGGGAGAATGGAACCGCCACTATAACTCCAGCCTGGAGCATAGTGTGCAATACCTTCCGCAGCTCCGTAGCCTTGTTCCGGTCTGATGGGAGACCCGTGGTGAAGAAGCGAGCCGGGGGTCTGTGCCGGAAGGAGAGGGCGTATCCGTGGGAAACCACCTCCAGAACCCAAGTGTCTGTCGTAGTGGTCGACCAACACTGGGCGAACTGTAGCAGGCGGCCTCCCACCCTGGGATCCCCCAAAGGGAGGCCCGGACCGTCAGGCCGCAGGCTTGTCATCTGGCTTGGGGGCCGGACGTCTGGTACTCCATGCCTGCTTCCGGGGCTTGACCGATTTCTTAGGGCCAGCCTGTCGAGGAAACGACTGTGGTTTGGGCCTGCCCTGGGCCCTAGATGACCGAAAGGACGATGGTCCCGAACCAGAAGGAGCAGCGGCCGACGGGAGACAGGCAGATTTGGCTGCCGCCAGCGTGGCCACAATCTTATCCAGATCCGGACCGAAGAGAACTTCTCCGGTAAACGGCAACGCTTCCAGACCTTTCTTGGAATCTGCGTCCGCCTTCCAGGATCGCAGCCACAAGGTGCGACGAGCAGCTACCGCTGCTGAAGAAATTCTAGACACCAGAGTACTAATGTCTAGAGCCGCCTCGTTGATGTAGGTGGCCGAATCACGGAGATTGCCAATCAACTCCGCCTGATCGGCCGGACAGTCGGATTCAAAAGAAGCCTCTAATGAATCCGCCCAGCGCTCCATCGCTCTGGCAACCCAGCAAATGGCCATAGCCGGCCGTGCTGCCCCCCCTGCAAGGGAATAAGCGGACTTCAGGCAGATTTCTACCTTGCGGTCCGTAGCATCCTTAAGGGAGGACATGGATGGCATCGGCAATGTGGCACTACGGACAAGACGGGTCACGTGAGAATCCACCTGTGGAGGGGATTCCCACTTAGCAAAATAATTATCCGCGAACGGATAAGCCACCGCCAGGCGTCTCTGCGGCTGGTATCTTTTGCCAGGTTGTTTCCACGCCTCCTCTAAATGGTCCACCAACTGACCCGAAAGAGGAAAGACTGTGGCATCGCCCTTCACATCTTTGAAAAAGGCATACTTAGATTTAGCCGCTGGGGGAACTTCGTCCTCAATCACCAAGGCTGTGCGGACCGCCCGAATAAGTCCAAGGAATATATACTTTGGACTTAGCATCAGCGTCCTTAGTATGGAGAGGTTCCTGATCGTAAGGATCTAGAATCTCCCCATCATCAGACGTCCCTTCGTCATCCTCATAAGGAGCGGACAGAGACGCCACCGGCCTTTTATGAGACCGCATCACAGACTCCCCTTGCAACACATCCGACAAGTGCTGTACAGAACTCGTCAGGGAGTTAACCCACGCTGGCTCCTGAGAACCCGGGAGCGGGGAAATAGGAAGACTGTGGGGTACCACCAATTGTCGTGGGAACCCCTGCATGGGTGACGACACCACAGACTGCTGGGACAAACCCATCGGAGTAAACGCGGGCTGCGGAGCTAACTGGCCCACTAAAGCTGTTAACGCCTGAGCGAAACAAGCCCAGGGCGGCTCCTGTACCGGTGCTGTAACCGTAATAGGCCGCGCCATGGACAAACACTGCCGGCAAAGGCCCTCCGCGCTACCCTCCCCCTCCGCTAACGGTACTTTGCACGTGGTACACTGTAGCCGGAGGGGAAAATCACTTTCAGACATGATGGCACCACGTATGTGACCTCTCTCACCAATTAAGTATTAAATAGGCGAGAGACAACCCTGCAGCACCGCACCGCAAGGGCTTTAGCAGAAAGAACAGGGACAGTAATAAAGCTGACAGTTTAGAGAAGAAAAGATTACAGGCAGCAGCGCTAGCACAGTCACATACAATGCAGAAAAATAACAATTCCTGCACTAACAGCGCTGATCACTCAACTACACAGACACAGGGCCTGGTAGGACACAGCGCTGCATACACAGACCTGACCACAGCGGAGGAGAGGTATGCGGGGGGACCCAGACCACGATGCTTCCTTCCAGCGCTTCCAGCAGCGTTCACCATGCGTTCTGGAGAAGATGGCCGCCGAGGAGCAGAGAGGAGGCTGGCCTGGGGGAGGAGCGCTGCCACAGGACCAGTCGGCAGCATGCAGAGAGGGCTGTGTGCAGCGGGGGAGGCGCCGGCTGTGAGACAGGGAAGGCGCGCTCCCCTGGCATGCATTTAACCCCTGGGACGCCGCAGCGCTACCGCTCTGCTGCGGTCCGCTGTCCCAGGGGGTAGTGGAAGCGCAGGTTGGTCGCCTGGCTCCACGCTGCAGCCAGTCCCCAGGGAGCCCCCTGCCTGGGGACTTAGGACCATGTGATCAGCGGGGACCCACCGCGGGACCCCGCTGCTTACCTCTGTCCCCCTTGAATCCGGCCATGGTCCGGAGCATCTGGGGTCACGGCTAGCTGTGACCCCAGACGCCCACCAGCATCCCCGGATCAGTACCGGCGTTCTGGTACCGGCGGGGTGTAGGGAAGACAGCATGGACGTCAGGACTGACTGTCCATGCTGTTCATCCAGTTGTGCAGCCACAGCTGCATGAAGAATAAGCTTCAGGGGCTCTTCTAGCCCCCACTCCAACAGGTGCACCCGACTCCGGCCGGGCACCAAACTAAACTGAGGTGCCTTGGCTCGGGGGCGGGGTATAGGAGGGGGACCTAGTGCATCCTGGGAGGCTGAAAGCTTAACTCTTTGGTGCCCTGCGACTGACGTCACACCTATACCCCAAGGTATCCTGTGGATACCCTATGGACCCTGAAGTAGAAAAAATGAGATACAGTAGTTGTCTTAGTGGTTAACGTTTCAATGTATTCACATTTTCGTCAGGACAAAGAAAGAAGTTGGTGAGTTGCACTTCTTTCTTTCTGTTCTGACAAAAATATGAATATATACAGTATGGGAATGGGTATGATATACCGCCGGCCGCAGCGGCAGCCCGACAGGAGCAGAGTGCGACGCAGCGGAAGCCCGACAGCGCTGGAAATCCCGATCGTGGATAGGTAAGTATCCACTAACCTAACCCCCCTAACCCTAACCCTCCTTAGGGGTGCCTAACCCTATAACTTCCCCCCCAAGTGCTTAACCCTAATCCCCCCTCTAAGTGCCTAACCACCCCCTTCCCCGCTGCCTAAACCTAAGTCCCACAGGGGGGGTGCCTAACCCTAGGTCCCCCCCGGGGGTGCATAACCCTAACCCTCCCTCCCCCTAGCCTAACCCTAAGTCCCCCCCGGGAGCCCTAAACCTAACCCTCCCCTCCCGCGGCTGTCCGCTCGCGGAACCCGGCATCACTACGATCGTGATGCCGGGCGCCGGTCTCCCGGCATCGGGGAAATGCGGGCGTCTACATCTAGACGCCCGGCATTTCACCCTTGCCGGGATAAGACAGTCGGGAAGCCAGCTGCCGGTATATAGGCAGTCGGCTTCCCGATTGCTTCCCACAGTATGTATGGTACATAATAGAGTTATAGGATTATATAGGACTGATCTGTTAGAGATATGTAGGTACATATGTGAATGGCTCTACCCATGCATTCCTGTTAGAAAAATTAAAAGTTAAAGTGGTTTTCTATATCCAATTTGCTGTAAATTAAGGGGGGTACACACTAGGTCGACGGGTTGGCCAAGTGGCTGCCTCATGTGCCAGGTTTGATAGCTCAAGTGGCTGGGCATTTAAATTGCATGCCCAGTTGAGTTGTCAATCACCACACCATCAGATAATCGACATATCTTTCAGATATAATCGGCCATCTGCTGTGCTGCACAGCAGATCTGATATGTCTCTGAACAATGTAATTCACAAACATATCCGCTGTACACCCCCGGCGATGCACTATAAATATATCCCCCGTTAAATGGAATATATCTATCTCTATACCCAGCTTTACTGGCATACCTTTCTGTATCTTTTACTACATTGCTTTATTTTTCTGTCTTTATGATCTACTTTGAACCATATCTTTATATAATCTGGCAGATATTTGTTGGCCTGCAATACAACACAATGCTGTGATCTGGCTACAACTATCTGATCTGTATCTGTACAAATGTACCTGATGCACAAAGCACAGCAGAGCAGTATTGTATTCTAAAGCAACAACATGAAAACACTGCCTGACTATACAGCCATCTGGCCATAGCGGATGATGGAACAGGAATGAGACATTTATATATGTACTGTATATATATCTGTACCCCTGACTGATGCATGGGGCAAGTGTTACTGTGACTGTGCTGGCTGCATACTGAGATTTGTACATAAATATAGTTTTCTTTGAGTGCATCTTATCTATGTGCCATAATACAGCACATTACAATGATATACATACCGAGGTTTGGGGATCTCCTCCTCTGATGATGAACTACACATATAGTAAAAGAAGATGTGTAAATACCAACATGCCTACAGTATAGCTGTATAACAGTATTATTTTCAGTTACATAATGATCCCACAGTCATTGACGGTAAGAATCATTTTCAGACTTTCTATCTGATTTCCATATACCTTGAAGAAACAAAAAACTGCCTGAAATAGTGCAATGTGGGGAACACACTTGAATGACAAATCATTAGATTGCTAACCCACTGACCAATCTAAATATTTGGCAAGGTTATGCACAAACGGCCTTGTGCATACACATTTACCAATCAGTCGCCCTATATGTCTGGCCAGAATAGCCAGCTATGATGTCATTATCGCTGGTATCTGTGGCCAGCATATGACTTGGTTGGTCAGGCGTGTGTATACATAAGCTTTCTTATAGATATATTACATCTGCCGTGCAGCATGCCTGATGCAATATGTATGTAACACACATTGTTCACAGATATATTGTGTGTATATACTGCCAGATGGACTGAATGATATATCGTCCGTCAGCTGTACAATATCCCCTAGTGTGTACCCAACATAAGGTGGGTGTCTGGACTTTAGAGGACAATACTTTTAAGAAAAGAGAAGTCACATCACCATTAGCGGATGGGCAATGTTGTGCCCACCATTGTCAAACAGTGATATTCTTGCATACATCCAAACATGACATATCGGAAAAGAATTAGGTCATGTCTAGAATCCAATCAGACAATATGCCAATCTACCTATGGCACACCCTTTGCTGTGAGACCATATCCTTTATGCCCACTGTTATGAAGGACAGTGACATGAAAATCAGGACAGCTGGGGGATATGTTCTTGCCAATGGGACATAGGAAGACCAATCATGTAAATCTGTCCATGAGAGCATCATGTGGTTTATAATAACACCCAAAATGCAGTAATGTTATCACGGAGGATTCAAAGTTTATTCAAGTGATATAAACACAATTTATGAAAGGTCATCCAACAATATTATCAGCTTGTATAGAATGTGCTTATATTAATGGGGTTTTAGCAGACATTAATTGTAGCAGGTTTAAAATAAAATGTTATAATTACCATTCCTCGGGTGAAACCTCTGCAAAAAAAAAAATATATATATATTTTAGGATATATTTTTTTTAAACTTTTGCATAAAATAAAACTGATGTAGTAGTGTTGGCTGGTATAACTGACCGTAACAGCAGCATAACAGCTCAGGACTTACCGGGTATTGTCTCCAGAATTTCCTACAAAAGTAACAAAAATAATGGTAAGTAGACAATAAATATAAACCTTTAAATTAGAGATATGTGGGTTCAGTTTTACTCCGATTTACTCGGATATGTTCGGATCTCAAATACTGCATTTTATTGGCTATCGGCTAGCACGTGTTTTGGATAGCCAATAAAATAAAACCAAACTAATGTGAACTTGCGATAATTTTAGCGAAAAGAACCGAGTAAATCTGAGTAAAACCGAACCCGCACATCTCTACTTTAAATACGTACATTTCATATATTTATTAGAGATGAGCGGGTTCGGATTTACTCGGATCTCAAAACGGCATTTTATTGGCTATCAGCTATCACATGTTTTGGATAACCAATAAAATAAATCCGAACTAATCTGAACTTGCGGTAAAGAGGCGAAAAGAACCGACTAAAACTGAACCCACTCATCTCTAATATATATATATATATATATATATATATATATATATTATCTTGTTATATAACTTACAAGTTTTTTCCCCTTCCTTCCTCTAATCCTCCTCTTCTTCCTCTTCCGCATTTTACTACAAGCAGAAAATACAGAATGTTATAAAACACAGAAATGTACATCACATATTACATATTATTATCATCATATATTTATATGGCGCCACAAATGTTCCGCAGCGCCTTATAAAGTAACATCACATATATGGGCGCCATAAGGGTTGTGCAGCAGCATTTTGTGTTAAGGCCAAGTGGGATTTGTTACAATTGCAGCACTGTAATCCCCAGGTAAGGAGGAGGCCATATAAAGTAATGGGCATAACAAGCTATCTAATGCTTTATTTGTCTAGGTGAACAACATTGAGCATGTTTATATATAAGATAGACCTGTAATATACAAGTCCAATAAGAATACATTCATATAAAAACAAATGTAACAATAGATGCACAATGTTATGGAACAGACAAGTCTGCAATAAACAGAAGGAAAACTACATTTAGATTTAGGTAAAAATCTACTCTACATCACTGGAAAACAGACAGAAATGCTCGTTCAGGCAAATTGGTTACATCAAATGGATTTAAGCCAGTGATTCCCAACCTCGGTCCTCAAGGCACACTAACGGTCCTGGTTTTGGTGATATCCATGATTGTGCACAGATGGTTTAATCAAAATAATTGAGGTACTAATTAAGTCACTTGTGCTCAAGTATGGCTATCCCTAAAACCTGGACTGTTAGTGTGCCTTGAGGACCATGGTTGGGAACCCCTGATTTAAGCAATTTGAACAATAGTTTTTGTCCATAGACCATATGGTCGATTGTCATTTGTTCCAATACATTACCAGGTTGTCATTCCAACCAGTCAGATTGTACAGATATCTGGCAGCTAATTGTATAGTGTATGCCCGGCATAAGGCTAAAGATAGATTTCATTTAAGAAAGCCCAAGCAAATCACATGGGAGACCTATGTCAGAAGAAACCATTTGGGAAAAAGGGGACCTGGACCTTGGAGGCTACCAGATGGAAATAAGAGAACACGAGTAATAAGAATTATGAGGGTAATGGAGGGTGAGTTAGGGTGGCTCAGGGAAAACTGACATACTACTGCTAGAAGGAATCAGGATGGACAATTATAGAGGCGATGAAGGGGCAATGTATGTAAGCTGGGAACAGGTGCAAACTACTGCTGTGTAACGTATGTGAAATATAACATATTAAAAACAGTGAGATAAACAAGAACCCTTGGGGCCATATTCAATTAGCGTTGAAAATGGACGTTTTTGCCAAAGAAAACGGCAAACAGGTGAAAATGGAGAAAAAAAACTAGAGAAAAGTTTTCCCCATCCCAGACCAGGAGAAAAAAAAAAAAGGCAAAATCCCTTTTTTGGCTAAAAATATGGGGATTTCTTTCAGAACCAGTTAGACACCCCCCTCATGATAAATTACCCCAAATTTTTTTTGTAGGTTGCGTACTTTGCCAAAATACCACCGCGCAAATCTTGGGCAAAAAAAAACCATTGAAAATGATAGAAAGTTATTTTTGTTTCCAGGAAATTACTGTTCCACGTAAATTGGGGGTACATTAAAATGGGTGCAAGTATATTTTCATGTCGTAAAAACAATTTCAAAAACCGTTAAAAAAACACCTGCTGCAAACACGTGCGATGTTTAAAACACTTAACGCATCCATACCGCCCCAACGAAAAATCAGACAAAATACATAAAAAAAAACATTTGGGGGGGTGATATGGATGCGTCAAGTGTTTTAGAAAGCCTAATGGGGATGCCAGTGATGAGGGAATCAAACAATGTGTGATTGCTGGTAAGAGCTGGTCTATAGCTGAGATATGGATAGGACATGATCACAGACTGGCTTTCAGGTTACTGTTATAATAAACCCTTACTAATCTGCATACATATAACACAAGTACAAGGTAAAAACCATCACTCACCTCTTACTCGCTCTGACTTTTTCCACAAACTCCTAAAGATTGAAAGAAAAAAATTAAACTTTTGTTAACTAAAACTAAACATATCCATCTGAAAGAGCTGGATCAGTGCAGTTTATTAATAGCAACAGAATAGGACCTATGGTTTCCACTCCCGTGTGTTGCACATATAAAACTGATCACTATGTCCGTGTGTACGAGCACCTATGTACAACCAGGACAGTAACTAGGGGTGTGTGAGCAGTGAAGGCCGAGAATGTGGGACCATCACTGTACCTATATTTGGCTTGCAGGGTTGATTGGCACCCTGCAGCCTGGAGAGCAACCTGATGAGTCCTAAGGATGCACAGAGCACCCAGATCCCTGGTCCAGACCTCCATCTTTGTTTGGGTTTTATCCCTGTTTTTTGGGGTTTGCAGCATCCTGTCTGCAGGGTGGAAGCAGTCGGGAAACCGGGCGCCATGAGGGGGGGATGTTGGGTTAGGGGCTCCCAGGGGGGACTTAGGGTTAGGCATCCACCGGGAGGTTAGGGTTAGGCTAGGGCAAGGGGGGGTTAGGGTTAGGCACCCCCGGGGGGTGGTTAGGGTTAGGCACCCCCCGGGAGACTTGTGGTTATTCTGCGGGGAAGGGGGGTTAGGTTTAGGCACTTGGAGGGGGGTTAAGGTTAGGCACTTGGGGGGGGAGGTTAGGGTTAGGCACCCCTAAGGGAGGGTTAGGGTTAGAAGGTAGAATTAGTTTGGTTTATACTTCGCTTAAGGACGATCGGGATTTCCTCCTCTATCGGGCTGCCGCTGCCGGAATTAGAACCGCCGGCCATGCGGCTGGCGGTAAATCATACGAACTCCCTGCAGGGAAATCTGCAGTGTTAAGGTTTATTGTTTCCATTTTTGGATTTTTATCCTGATCGGATAGAATTTCCTTTTCAGTTTCCAATGTTTGTTATCTGTAGTGAGTTGTGTTAGCTCTCCTATGTAATTACCACATAATTATTACTACAAAATTAGACAGGTAATGTACCCAGGAAAACTAGGAAAAGACAGGAAGAGACCAGGAAAGGTGGCAGTGGAAACCCTGAGCCCAGGGCACTGCCCGGTTACAGCACTTTGATAACACTGCACAATAATGGTTCGGTCTGATATGAGTGTTACTGTAATCCAAGAGAAAATGCAGTGATATGGAATAGATACCCTATGACACAAATGCACCTGTAGAAATATTCCCAACTCGGTATAGCATGACCAATACAAAGCTGGGGAGCAATACCAGGTCCCCCAGGGGTATGTAGTCAGGAAGTTGGCGGTCAAAATACCGACCGCCGGCTTCCCGACTGTCAGATCCCGGCATGGGACTAATGATAGGCATCAAAATTCCGACGCCTATCATTATCCTATCCGGGAGGGTTAGGTTTAGGGTGCTGGGAGGGCAGGTAGGTTTAGGCACCCCTAAGGGAGGGTTAGGGAGGGAAAGGGGTAGGGATAGCCTACTTACCTCCGCCGTCGGGATATTCACCCATCGGGCTGCTGGCGTCGGGATTTCAACCGCTGGCCTGACACCCGGCGGTCATGCATACCGATTCCCCCCAGGAGAGAGACACATAATAATGATACAGACTCCTCTCCCACTCAGGTCACATGGGGCCATTCCTGCTATTATTTTATACTCCTACTTATTACAGATACAGTACATACGGAAAGTATTCACAGTGCTTCACTTTTTCCACATTTTGTTATGTTACACCCTTATTCCAAAATGGAATAAATTCATTTGTGTCCTCAAAATTCTACACACAATACCCCATAATGACAATGTGTAAAAAGTGTTTTTGAGATTTTTGCAAATGTATTTAAAAAAAACAAACTGAGAAATCCCATGTACATAAGTATTCACAGCCTTTGTTCAATACTTTGTTGATGCACCTTTGGCAACAATTATAGCCTAGAGTCTTTTTGAATATGATACCACAAGCTTGGCACACCTATCTTTGCGCAATTTCGCCCATTCCTCTTTGCAGTACCTCCAAAGCTCCATCAGGTTGGATGGGAAGCATTGGTGCACAGCCATTTTGAGATATCTCCAGAGATGTTCAATCAAATTAAAGTCTGGGCTCTGGCTGGGCCACTCGAGGACATTCACAGAGTTGTCCTGAAGCCACTCCTTTGATATCTTGGCTATGTGCTTAGGGTCGTTGTCCTGCTGAAAGATGAGCCATTGCCCCAGTCTGAGGTCAAGAGCGCTCTGGAGCAGGTTTTCATCCAGGATGTCTCTGTACATTGCTGCATTAATCTTTCCCTCTATCCCAACTAGTCTCCCAGTTCCTGCCACTGAAAAACATCCCCACACCATGATGCTGCCACCACCATGCTTCACTGTAGGGATGGTATTGGCCTGGTGATGAACGGTGCCTGGTTTCCTCCAAACATAACGCCTGGCATTCACGCCAAAGAGTTCAATCTTTGTCTCATCAGATCACAATTTCTTTCTCATGGTCTGAGATTCCTTCAGGTGCATTTTGGCTAACTCCAGGTGGGCTGCCATGTGCTTTTTACTAAGGAGTGGCTTCCATCTGGCCACTGTACCATACAGGCCTGATTGGTGGATTGCTGCAGAGATGTTTGTACTTCTGGAAGGCCCTCCTCTCTCCACAGAGGAATGCTGTAGCTCTGACAGAGTGACCATCGGGTTCTTGGTCACCTCCTTGACTAGGGTCCTTCTCCCACGATCACTCAGTTTAGATGGCCGGCCAACTCTAGGAAGAGTCCTGGTGGTTCCGAACTTCTTCCATTTATGGATGATGGAGGCCACTGTGCTCATTGGGACCTTCAAAGCAGCAGATATTTTTCTGTACCCTTCCCCAGATTTGTGCCTTGAGACAATCCTGTCTCAGAGGTCTACATGCTTGGTTTGTGCTCTGACATACACTGTTAAGTGTGGGACCTTATATAGACAGGTGTATGCCTTTCAAAATCATGTCTAAACAACTGAATTTACCACAGGTAGATTGAAGTTAAGCTGTAGGAACATCTCAAGGATGATCAGTGGAAACAGGATGCACCTGAGCTCAATTTAGAGTTTCATGGCAAAGGCTGTGAATACTTATGTACATGTGATTTCTTAGGGGTTTTTTTTATTTTTTTAAATTTGCAATAAACTCAAAAAAACTTTTTAAATTATTGTCATTATGGGGTATTGTGTGTAGAATTTTGAGGACAAAAATGAATTTATTCCATTTTGGAGTAAGGCTGTAACATAACAAAATGTGGAAAAAGTGAAGTGTTGTGAATACTTTCCAGATACACTGTATATCGCTGAATGTTACTATAAATATTCTCTTCAAATTATATTTCATATTAATGTACTAAATATATATTATCTTAGTGTAAAAAGTATTGAAATTACATATTATTGTACAAGATGTCTGTTTGTTAATAAAAACCATATATTCTTACTATACACCATGTAGTCTCACAGGGATGTGGAATCACAATACTACAGAATATTATTTCTTTTTTTCCCATAAGTCTAATAACTGATCACTGAATATAGTGATACCGTCCCATGTGCCAAGTCACTGACTTGTGGTGAAAGTGGACAGGTAAAATATTACACTCAATTCAACAGAATCAATAAGAGTATACATTACCCTAAATACATTATTACATTTTTAGTGTAGCCTCTTCCTTTACATCATAACAAATACAAAATATAACAAATGTACTTCGACGATGCTCTGTAATATAGATACAGCATGGCAAATTGCCTACCAAAACTTATCATTCACATATAGAGATGTTCCCTATGAACTAAGAGCCTGATTCACTACGGATCTCAACATAACGTACGCTAATCCATAGCGATTGCAATGCACACTCAGCACTACATAAGGACGCTCACTTCACCTACACACACATTCGTAATGGTTAGTAAGACTGTAAAAACATCGGTACAATCGAGTAACATCGGACCCATACACAACATTAAGGCAGGTCAGACCTCACTCAGGTATTGCTAACTTCAGCACATGCTATGAGGCCTCAGGCTGTGTATGGTATTACACTGGATAATTTATGCACGCCCATGCAACAGCGTTGAAACGCACTGGTACGCCTGTGCTCGCCTGTTACCCCCCCGTCACCACCCACAAACGGCACTTCCTGTCACTCACTCTGCGATGGGTCTGTGTAGTCACTGTGATCACAGTCCCGGTCACAGTGGAGTGTTTGCACATACGCACTGTGATGCATAGGCATGCGCAGAACGCAATAATCGTCCGATTGCGTGCGTATTAGCAACTGCATTTCCTTCCTGAACCAGGCCCTAAATCTGCACTTCCAAGATATGCTGGGTGTATTATAACAACCAATTACCAATCTTCTTCCATATTTACAAATAGGATTTGAATATAGTATAAATATGACTTAAACATGACTATATTCCCAGCCACAAATGAGAATATAGTTATTTTTTTTTTCCCGAAATCTGTTTACTGAACAGCATAAAGAAAATGTACATCATACACCTCAATAATTATATAAAATACAACGCAACATTTCAATATATATTTAAAACCAATGTCCTGATTGACTCACTGGGCGGAATTCAATTGTTTTTGCGGCCCGGATCTCCTGTCTAAAGTGACGGGAGATCGCGGGCCGTTATTCAATTGTGACAGCTTTTCGCGCTGATCGCGCCCAAAGTGGTAGGGTTTAGCCGTGTAATCGGCTAACCCCAACCAAAGTGCTGGGTGCGATCGCGAAAAGTGCCGTTTGGGCGCACAAACAGGTCACTTTTCGTCTATTTCAGCCTGCACTCCTCTGGGGCTGCGAGCTGAAATGGAGCGCTGGCGGCTGATCGTGCCCGAGAGGAGCAACAATTGAATAGCTCCGTCGGGCGCGATGGAGGCTGGAAACAATTGAATTCCGCCCTCTGACTCCTCATAATTGGGTGACAAAGCAACATAGGCCAGGTGCTGCGGGACTGTAAGGTCATTGTCTGGGTGGAGGGGCGGCTGCAGTGCTGGGGCTGCAGCACAGTCCAATATTCAGACAGGGGCAGCCACACCAACTGCCAGTGATGTCTGGCAGCAGTTGGGGTGGCAGTTGGTGTGACTCCCCCTATTAGAATATTGGACTGTGCTGCAGCCCCAGCTCTGGAGTCATAATACTGCTAAGGACACAGCACTGGGCTTTTTCCATTGGTGGGATATGTCACTTGCTTTGGATGAGAATGAGCATCTGAGGGAGGGGGCAGAAGGGGAGAACAGGACAGGCGGAGGAATCAGAGAGGGAACGGTGAGGTGATGTAGGAAAAGACAGAGGGAGAGGTTCTATGCCACTGAGGTAGGAGGCATCCTGGATAAGATGCCTTTGTATTTGTAATGTGTTTCTGTTTTTTTGCTCTAAATGTCAATAAAAATTGTTTGCAAAAAACATATATATCAGTGAAATGTTTAGATTTATATCAAATAATATGTAAGTGCTTAAGAATCTTTTGACAGACCCGTTTCCTATATTGTTTCCTCTAGCAAGTCATCATTTAAGGATCTAGAAAGATATGGTAATCTGGAATATGGTAAATAATGGAAAAGCCAATTGTTTAATTAACATATAGGGGCATATTCAATTACCCGCTGTGCTTACTGTACAGGTAAAGCTCCGGCTATAACGCTCAGACCTATTGAATATATTGTCACTTTCCCCACACGGTAAACAAGCAGGAGGCGCGCGCTAACCCACAGATTCTGCGCTAAGCGCTGGAAGTTATAGGTTTCCCCGCGCGCTAAGCCCCAGAGGGAGCAATGTAACACACATTTCTCCTCACAGCTCTGAGGAAAGATACAAGTTATGGTCGCTGGTTCTTACTGAGTCTGCCCCATAGTTTTGCTATTGTTATTCAGGAATGATAGAATGGAAAGGTGATCATGTCATTAGGAAGAGAAAGCAAACATGTACACCTAATAAGGATGACGTTTGGAGAGAACAGATAGTAATAATAAAGGACAGGATTAGAGCCTCAAATAAAACATACCTCCATTATGCAACTCGTACTGAGAAGTGAGGATTCCACGGGGGTGATGTCATAATGTGCAGCCTGACTGCCTGTGACATCACCAACAGCCATTATCACCTGCTGCAGAGGTTCATGGGACATTATTACAGTGAGAGGCCTATCAACAGTTAGAGCGGGGAGTAAATAGAGGTCGTGGGACAATAAGGGGTGTTTTTTTTTTTTTTTTTTTTAAGATAAGCTTGTAAAAAAAAAAAGGTGCTAAAAATTGCTATTTTTCAATGATTTGAAGATTAATTTCAAAATCTTTGCATCTATTTGTGAAATAGACCTATAAATGAACAGTTTTCCAAACCCATGAAAACAACTTGTCATACACTGAAAAAATTATTAATTCAGTTAATGCAATTTGGGAATTAGTAATAATGTTTTACTGCTTTTTCTTTGTTCTAAGGTTATCTATGTCTCGGGCTTCTATTTACTATGTCCCGGGACTTTGGTTTATGATAACACTTATGAATAGTCATTATATAACATGTTAAACATGCCATGTACATGTTTCTCCACATACATGCTCCTATCTCCTTCCTTTTCACTTTATGTTCCTTTTCACTCCTTTTTATAATAAACATATTTGGAATAATAATATTCAAACACTAAATAAAGTGTATTACCTTAGGGGCTGTGCTATATACTAGGGCAAAATATGGCTCTCCAGTTATTTTGGAAGGAGAAGTCCCAGCTTGCCCTCTGGCAGGGCATATGGTGCGCTGTATAATATCACAACACTGAAGAGCCAGAGACATCAATGAAAGTAGTGTCATAGACTGAGAGCCACCTGCCTTCTAGCTTGTATTCAGTCCTCTCCTCCTCATCAACGGAGCAGCGCAGGGTGCGAAAGTTCATCCATTTGGGAAGCCATCATCACTACAAAGGAAATATGCTTGGTTATAGCTGACCAATTTTCAACTGGCTCACCGGTTTTGGTCTTTAAGTTGTACTAAATTGGATAATAATAATAATAATAATAATAATTATAATAATAATAATAATATAGAAGTCTATAAATACATAAAATTGACTAAAACAAATTTAAAATGTTTGGAGACCTTTATTCCTAAAACAAAAATAAATAAATGCATTATTCAAAGATTAAAGCATTTTTGAGGTGGGGGGGATTCAATTATATCCGTTAATTTAACGAGTGTGAAAAAGACTGGTAACCTCGGGCTTTAACGTCCGTGCTATTCAATTAGAGCCCCCTTTTCTCCTGAGACCCTTTTTAACACTGTTAAAATGTGTTATAGGTCGGTCACACATGTTAACGAGTTTCAATAAGTAGGATCTGTGAAAAGTTCACGGACTTATGCGTTAACAGGGTCTTATCAACCGTTAACAGGCAATTTATCGTGGACTTCTTTTCGGGTCTGATAAGACATGAAAAAAAATCCCCATTAAGTGCAGCCTGTGTAAATTACTGTGGCTATTTGAATTCCCCCCTAAATGATATTATTCTGAACAGATATTGTGGCAATGCCAGTAACACCATAATACGTGTGCAATTCATATGGAAAAGTCTACACTGACAAAGGCTGGAGAATCTTCCTGTCATAAGGCTCTTACCTGCCATCCTCAGGTTCTCCCATGTTGCTTCTGATTGGTGCCCAGCAGGACTCAGGCGACTTCAGCAGCAGAGGAGGAAGAAGGTAAGGGGTGGAAGAGGGCAGAAGGGAAAGATGACAGGGGTGGCTGGGGTGCAGGCAAAGAGGAATACTTGGGAGTGAGGGGCATAGAGGAAAGGGGGGAGGTGTGGGCAAAGAAAGAGGTAGATGGTGTACAGGTGAGAGGGAAATAGACATAGACATAAAGAGAAGACAAATTAGGAGCAGTGGATACAGACAGTAAATGGTGTTAAGGGGCCTATCCACTAGATGATTTAAATGAGCGATTGAACGATAACGATATCGTTATCGTTCAATCATTCCTAAATCGTTTGCAAAAGTGTCTAAAATGACCAGTGATGCGCGTTCCCGCTGGTCGTTTAGACATCTATCATCTTGTAAACATGCTGGTCAGACGATAATGTCAGGTTGAGCATGTTTGCAGAAGATGGATGAGCCTGCACTGAACGACTGCTCGTTCAGTGCAGGCTCATCACACACTGACAAACGACTGCACAATTACAATGTCATAATCGTACAGTCATTTTCATGTCTGCTAGTGGATAGGCACCTTTAGGGCTGAGGGAAACAGGGTGGAGCAGAGGATGCAGGTGCTGGCTGGCAACTTTCAGCTTCAGTCTGGGGGACAGACACAAGCATGTGAGAATAATATGGGCGCGACCAGACAATATAAAGTCAGGCTTGCCTACCCTTCCGATTTGGTCGGGAGCCTCCCGAGTATCGGGTGTTGCTCCCGACCCCCGGGAAGGCAGTCAAGCCTCCCGGCTGCCGCCTGCCCCCACAGTTATTAATAGAAACCCCCGCAGTGGGGGGGGCGGTGATGCAATTCGCGCTGAATCGTGTCATCGTGGCCCCGCCCCCTGCTTCACAATGCAGTTATTTTCGGCATTGTGAAGAGATGCGGGGCTACGATGGTGCAATCGCGTGGCCCCGCACTTGTACCGCCCCCAATGCCGCATCATTGCCCGGCCATGCCCCCGCCCCTTCCTACCCCCTGCTGTATGCAGACATTCAACTCCCTCCCGAAAGGATCTGAATGTCGGCAAGTATGTTTAAAGTCCCACACATATGATACTATAAATAATATTACTGACTGGCACAAAAACATACATTTACTTCTAAATAAAAATAAACAATCTACTACATATACTAAGAGCAAAATATTGACCACTATGGGGACAATCCAATTAGGTACGAATTGCGAGTAGCGAGTTTGTTTCTTGAAACTCTCAGACTTCGCATGAATGCGTGCTCCTGAGATTTCTCCAATCCAATTAAAAATGCCCATTCACACTACTAGCAGCGGAGGGGTGCGAATTGACTGTCAAATGAAATTTGAGAAACGTGCATGAAAAAGTGGGGAGACCATCCTGGACCCCTCAAAATTGATAATTTCGTTAGCAGGACCGTATAGAAGGCTGTTTGTGGGCATTAGGAAGATACTGTAGGTTTTTAAATGGTGTCAAATGGCTGATGTGTACTTTAAAAAAAAAAAAAATGCAAGAAAATGATAAACAAAAACTTTTTTCAGTTAATCTCAGACGAATTAAACGAAAAATGCAAAAAAAGTAGGAAAAAAAAAATGTGATTCTGGGGTACTTTGAGGGCACTTTGAAAAATGTAAAAAAAATGATAAAAATCTAATTATTTTTCAATTAAAAAAATATTGTAATTAAATGTTGGGTGCCTAAACTAACGAGAAAGTTGATTTTGGGGTAATTTGAGGACAATTTTTTTTTTACTTCCAAAAATTACATGTAATTATTGGACTACTTAAGCAAATTAGAAACTTCCAATTTCCTAATTAGTCATTAGGGGGAGTGTCCAAGGGGTTCAAGACATCTCAGTTACGTAACAAGCCATAGGCCGGAGGAGAAGGAAGAGAGAGAAAAAAAGATCTGGAAACACACAAGAATCACAATCTCACCAGAAGGAGACGGAAATACCGGTGACCAGAAGAAAGCCTATCTGCAGTACATGTGCGTCAGGGCGGGAGTCTTGTGGAACCCTATGGACTTCGTAGAAATAGAGATAACAAAGGTAAGTTCTTACCATATCTCATATTTTCTACATCAGGGTCCATAGGGTATCCACAGGATACCTTGGGGATGTCCCAAAGCACTATCCTTTAAGGGTGGGGACGCTCCTGTGCTGAAAGGAGAATCTGCCTCCCGAAGGAAGCATCCTGAGAGGCAAAGGTGTCAAAAGCGTAATACCTTACAAAGGTATGGACTGGCGACCACGTGGCAACCTTGCAAATTTGGACAGCAGAGGCACCACGTCGAGCTGCCCACGAAGGACCTACAGACCTAGTGGAATGAGCCCTCACAGAGGATGGAACCGGAAGGCCTTCATGAAGATAAGCTTCTGAAATTGCCATACGAATCCATCCTGCTAAAGTTTGCTTTGAAGCAGGCCAACCCTTTTTACGGAAGCCATAGAGGACAAACAAGGCGTCCGATTTCCGAAATGAAGAGGTGCGGTCAACATAAATTTTTAAAGTCCGCACAACATCCAGGGTGGCCTCACCCGCTGAAAGATCAGGGGAATTAAATTCCGGCACAACGATTTCTTCGTTGATGTGGACACTTGATACCATTTTAGGAAGAAATGCAGGACGAGTGCGAAGCACCGCCCTGTTCCTATGAAAAATTAGAAAAGGGGGTCGACATGAGAGAGCCCCTAAATCAGAGACATGTCTGGCCGAGGCAATGGCCAGAAGGAAAGGTCCACTGAGCCCAGTGGTTCAAACGGCAGTCCCTTAAGAGCTCTAAGGACCACAGCAAAATCCCAAGGAGCCACCGGTGGAATAAAAGGTGGCTGAATGCGAAGAACTCCCTGCATAAAGGTGCGGACATCAGGGAGCGCAGCAATCCTACGATGAAACCAGACTCACAGGGCAGACACCTGCACCTTCAGTGAAGCAAGGCGAAGACCGTGATCTAAGCCAGCCTGTAGGAAAGCAAACACCCTAGATAGGCGAAACACCCGAGGAGCATAACCTCTAGGGCGACACCACTGAAAGAAAGTATGCCACACACAATGGTAAATTCTTGCAGAGCAAAGCTTCCGAGCTCTTAACATGGTTTGCACCACAGAGCCGAAAAACCCTCTGGACCTTAACAGGGCCGTCTCAACAGCCACGCCGTCAAAGACAGCCGAGTCAGGTCCGAGTGAAGACAAGGACCCTGTGACAGAAGGTCCGGACGTAGCGGTAACTGCAGAGGAACGTCTACTGATAGACTTTTTAGGTCCGAGAACCAGTGCCATCTGGGCCACTCAGGAGCTATCAACAGGAGCGTGCCTCCTTCCTGCTTGAACTTGCGGATTACTTCGGAAGAAGGAAAAATGGAGGGAAGAGGTAGGCAAACCGCAATGTCCACCGGACGGACAGTGCATCTACCAGAGATGCCTCTTCGTCTCTTGTTCAAGACCCGTACACCGGCAACTTGTTGTTGTGACGGGACGCCATGAGGTCTATCTCTGGAAGACCCCACCTGTCCACCAGAAGTTGAAAGACTTCCTGGTGCAGAGACCATTCTCCCGGATGCACGTCCTGCCGGCTGAGAAAATCTGCTTCCCAGTTGAGGACTCCCAGGATGAATACCGCTGATATGGCCGGGAGATTGTGCTCCACCCAAACCAGGATGCAGGACACTTCTGCTAGTGCTGCCCAACTTCTGGTTCCTCCTTGGTGGTTTATGTAGGCCACGGTGGTGGCGTTGTCTGACTGGACCTGCACCGGTTGTCCTTGGAGAACTTGATGTGCCTGCTGGAGAGCATTGAACACTGCGTGGAGTTCCAAGATGTTTATTTTAAGTGCTGCTTCCTCCTGAGTCCACCTGCCCTGAAACAAGTGTGGACCCATGACAGCTCCCCATCCCCGAAGACTGGCGTCCATTGTCAAAAGGACCCAGTTCGCCACCTAAAATGGGCGACCCTTGTTGAGATGGGTCGTCTGCAACCACCAGGTTAGAGACAGACGAACCTCCGGAGTGAGCACCATTGTCTGAGACCTTAAGCTCTGAGGCAACCCATTCCATTTGGACAGAATCAATTGTTGCAGAGGTCTAGAGTGAAACTGGGCATATTTCACCTGGTCGAATACTGACACCATGGAGCCCAGTAGCCTCATTGCCGAGTGCACAGACACTCGGCTACCCTACAGACAACTGCGCACCCTCAACTGTAAGGCTAAGATCTTTTCCTCTGTCTGTGTAGAATCCTCTGAGATGGGATAAGAGTGGACTTTGTCCAGTTTATCAACCAGCCGTGATTCTGCAGGACCGAAATTGTCAGTTCCAGATGGCGTAGGAGGATCTCCGAAGACTCGGCCAACAACAGTAGGTCGTCCAGATACGGCAACAATCGGACTCTCTGCGTTCGCAGGAGAGCCGCCATGACCGCCATGACCTTGGTGAAAACACGTGGTGCTATCGCTAGGCCAAAAGGCAGCGCCCGGAACTAAAAATAGTCATTGCGGATTGCAAACCTGAGGAACTGCGGATGACGCAAAAGAATAGGGACATGCAGGTAAGCGTCCTGGATGTTCAATGACACCATGTAATCCCCAGGTTCCAGAGCCAGAATAATGGACCGTAGGGTCTCCATCCAAAACCAAGGCACCCTCAAAGACTTGTTGAGGGCCTTGAGGTTGAGAATTGGATGATAAGACCCATTGGGTTTCTGCACCAAAAATAGATTGGAATAGAAACCCTGGCCCCTCTGGGATAACGGAACAGGTACTATAACTCCAGCATGGAGCATAGTGTGCAATACCTTCCGCAGTGCCAATGCCCTGTGCTGGTCTAATCGAAGGCCGGTGGTGAAAAACCGGGAGGGAGGCCTGAGCCGGAAGGAGAGGGCATACCCCTGAGAAACCACCTCGTGAACCCAAGTGTCCCACGTTGTTGTCAACCAACACTGGGCGTACTGAAGCAGGCGGCCTCCCACACTGGGATCCCCCAAAGGGAGGCCCGGACCGTCAGGCCGCAGGCTTGTCATCCGACTTGGGAGCCGAATGTCTGGTACTCCAGGCCTGTTTCCTGGGCTTGGCAGATTTTTTGGGGCCAGCCTGTTGTGGAAAAGACTGTGCTTTGGGCCTACCCTGGGCCCTGTAAGGCCGACGTACCAGAACCTGAAGGGACCGTTGCAGACGGGAGACATGCAGACTTGGCTGCTGCCAGCGTAGCTACTATCTTGTCTAGATCA
This sequence comes from Taudactylus pleione, assembly GCA_031769625.1. Classification (NCBI taxonomy): domain Eukaryota; kingdom Metazoa; phylum Chordata; class Amphibia; order Anura; family Myobatrachidae; genus Taudactylus; species Taudactylus pleione. The sequence continues at coordinate 13,014,653 of JAUIMM010001030.1, read as the reverse complement.
AGACCAAAGAGGACTTCTCCATTAAAAGGCAAACATTCTAAGCCCTTTTTGGAATCTACGTCCGCTTTCCAGATACGCAACCATAAGGTGCGACGAACGGCAACAGCTGCAGAGGAAATCCTGGAGGTGAGACTGATATCCAGGGCCGCCTCATTAATATAAGTGGCTGAGTCCCTAAGATTGCCCACTAACTCAGTCTGTTCTGACGAACAGTCCGAGTCTAAGGAAGCCTCCAGGCTATCAGCCCAGCGCTCCATAGCTCTGGCTACCCAACACACAGCCATAGCCGGTCTGGACGCCCCTCCAGCAAGGGAATAAATGGACTTAAGGCATATCTCAACCTTGCGGTCCGTAGCATCCTTCAGGGAGGACATGGAGGGCATGGGCAAAGTAGCACTTCTGACAAGACGTGTCACATGAGAATCAACCTGCCGAGGGAATTCCCACTTAGAAAAATAATTATCTGCAAACGTATAAGCCACCGCCAATCGCCTCTGAGGCTGAAACCGTTTACCAGGATTTTTCCACGCCTCCTCTAAATGATCTAACAGCTGACCAGAAAGAGGAAACACTGTGGCATCCCCCTTAATATCCTTGAAAAAGGCATATTTGGATTTGGCAACTGGAGGATCGTCATCCTCAATGATTAAAGCCGTTCGGACTGCCCGTATAAGGCCAGGAATATATACCTTGGACCTAGCGTCCGACTCTTTAGTACGGAGAGGCTCCTGATCAAATAGGTCCAGAATCTCCCCATCATCGGTCGCCACGTCATCATCATCATAATGAGCAGACTGAGACGCCAAAGGCCGCAACACAGACTCTGTAAAACATCTGACAAATGCTGTACTGTATTTGTCAATGAATTAACCCACGCAGGCTCTTGTGCAACCTGAGAAGGGGAAATAGGGAGACTGTGGGGTACCATCAGCTGTCTCGGGAACCCTTGCATGGGTGACGACACCACTGACTACTGGGATATTCCCATTTGAGTGAACGCAGGAGGCGGAGCTAACTGGCCCACCGGGGTTGTAAGCGCCCTAGCGAAACAAGCCCAGGGAGGTTCCTGCACCAGAGTAGTGACAGTAATTGGTCACGCCAATAAGTAACACTGTCGACATAACCCCTCCACGTTACCATCTCCCTCCGCTATTGGCACACTACATGTAGTACACAGAAGCTGGCGAGGAAAGTCACTCTCAGACATGATGGTAAAGTATGTGACCCTCTCACTGATAATTATTAGTATAGTGGGAGAACACCCTGCAACACCGCACTGCAAGGGCTTTAGCAGAGTAAGAGCAGGGACAGTAAAATGGCTGACAGTACAAAGTGAAAGGCAGGCAGCAGCGCTAGCAATAAGTCACATACAATGCAGAAGAATCAATTCCCTGCACTATCAGCGCTGATTTCAACTACACAGACACAGAGTCTGGTAGGACACAGTGCTGCATACACTGACCTTATCGAAGGAGAGGTATGCAGGGGGACCCAGACCACGATGCCTCCAACACTCAGCTTCCAGCAGCGTTCACCACACTTGAAGAAGATGGCCACCGAGGAGCAGAGAGGAGGCCGGCCTGGGGGAGGAGCGCTGCCACAGGATCAATCGGCAGGTGCAGAGAGGACTGTGTGCAGCAGGGGAGGCGCCGGCTGAGAACAGGGAAGGCGCGCTCCCCTGGCATGCAATTAACCCCCAGAACGCTGTAGCGCTTGCTGCTCAGCCTCGGCCCGCTGTCCCTGGGGTATAGTGGAAGCGCAGGTTGTTTGCCTGGCTCCACGCTGCAGCCAGTCCCCAGGGAGCCACCTGCCTGGGGACTCTAGACCGTGTGTTCAGCGGGGACACACCGCGGGACCCCGCCGCTTTCCTGTCCCCCTTGGATCCGGCCACGGTCTGAAGCATCTGGGGTCACCGCTAGCCATGACCCCAGTAACTCACCAGCATCCCCGGATCAGTACTGGTGTTCTGGTACCGGCGGGGTGAAGGGGAGACCGCATGGACGTCAGTACTGACTGTCCATGCTGTACTCCCAGATGTGCAGCCACAGCTGCCGTTGAAGAAAACTTCAGGGGCTAATTTTAGCCCCCCTCTAAACATGTGCTCCGACTCCGAGCCGGGCACCAACGAAACTGAGATGCCTTGGCTCGAGGGGGGGTATAGGAGAGGGACCCAGGTGCATCCTGGGAGGCTGAAAACGTAACTCTATGGTGCCCGATGCCTGACGTCATCACCTATACCCCAAGGTATCCTGTGGATAGCCTATGGACCCTGATGTAGAAATAAAGATTTTCCTTTCCATCTCTCATTATGAGAGTTAGGTGGTAAATATTAAAAAGCCGATCACAGAAATGCCATCACAAATTATTATTGCTTGTAAACGCGTATTCAAATACATAGGTCGTATATGCAGAGTTACACATGCAACAGGTCACATGTATTAGATCACACATGCTGCAGGTCACTTATGCAGAGTCACACATACAGCGGATCACAGGTGCAGAGGATCATAGATGCAGAGTCACACATGCAGTCATATTCAGAGTCACGCATGCAGCATGTCATATGCAGCAGATTACAGGTGCTCAGTCACACACGCAGAGTATCATACATGCACAGTGTGAGATACATATACTTATGATTATACTTTTTCAGACTGATTTTTCAAATTGGTACTTGGCAGTGGGACTGCAGCAACTTCTCTCTCCTAATCTCCCATGATGCCAGCAAGACAGAACTGTACAATCATGTGCCATTTAGCCACGCCCTCTTCTTGATACACACCCCCTTCCTCTCCTGCTTTAATGAAATGTACAGGCAGCCCAGGGATGCAGCTGCACGGAGCACCACAGTTCCAATTAAAATTTGAGGGGGACGGGGCATCCTTTAATTCAGCTCTTAAATGCACTCACTGCATCCCTCCTACCACCTCAATGATGCGATTGGCACTACCCACAGACCAGCCACCCGCTGCCAGTGTATTAGGCACAGGGCTGCACAGAATAACGTGACAGGCACACGAGGCCCGCCCCCCTATGACAGTGGGCGGAGTTGTAATTGCTTGTGGCCCACCAGGGATTTCCCCGGGCCCCCGGCATGCCAGTCTGAGCCTGTACATAGGACATACTGATATCATACACACTGATCATCACTATATACAGGTCATACTGATATCATACACACTGATTATAACTGGTGGGTCCACACTATTTAACACCTTTTTTTTCTTAATACAAACATCATATCTCCAACTATGTATAAAGTCTATCATATTCTAGCCAAGCTGAGGTGTAGAGACCATGTGACAGAGAGGGTGGTGGTACCTGATGGCCAGGAACCCATCCAATATCATGCTGCCTTTGTATTCTGCATCATCCCACCAACTCCACCTGTCCATCATTTCCAAACAGAGTGCATGGTGATGTAACCATTACAGAGTATGAGGGATGGGGTTCCAGTGGAAGGAGACCGAGAAGATCAGGTGGGACTATGAATAGTAACCGCTGGCACCATTCTGTCCTACATACATCTCAACACCTCTGCACTATATCCAGGCTGAGGAGCTGGGTGACATAAATAGGGCATCGGTGCAGTCAGCAGGCCCCAGTGTGATACTAACAAAGGTCTAAGTATTAGGAGACTATTATCCCTGTGTGGCCATTCCCATTACTTATCATGGTACCAGAATAAGTAATAGGCCACATAAGAAAGTGAAGCTGTGTCCAAGGATGAAGCCACTGACTTCGGCACGTCCAGGAAACATAGTCGGCATGCATTCTGGAACACTGGGCCTGATTCAGACTTGGGAATAGAGAGAGATATCTCTCTCAACTGTGAACCTGGACAAACCATATTGCAAGGGGTTACATACATTTTTTTGCATGTGGGGTAAATACTGGCTGCTTTTGCATGTAGCCCACAAATACTGCACAGCTTTATTATTATCTACAATTTAGATGTCAGTTTGGAAACACTCCTCCCAAATCTAAATCTCTTTGCACATTTTAAATCTTCCCCACCTGCAGTGCTGCATGGTTTCAACAAGATGATCAGTTGAGAGAGATATCGCTCTATGGGCCTGATTCAGACCCGGTCGCGAGCATTGAGCGCTCGCAACCGGGTCGATGGTAGCCAGCTCCGTCGTGCGCATGCGCGAGACCCGGATAGCGATGGGCACTCCGTCGCTCCGGCTCTCATACCAAAGGGGGCGTGCTGTCACTCAACATCGACATCAGCCCCCCTTTTCCATGTGAACGCCTCCGTTTGGGGGCGGCCCCACTGACATCACGAGTAATGTCAGTGGGAGAGATTTCGGCTCTGTGAGAGACGAAATCTCTCTGGGGCTTGCGACAACGAGACCCTACCACAAGGGTCTCGTCGCAAGCCCGTCTTCCTGGCTGCTCGCTATAGCTGTGGGTGGTTACCCACAGCTATGCGAGCGGCAGGAGGCCGCTCTAAAAAACAAGACGGCCGGCCCGATTCAGAGAGAGGGCTCTGTCAGAGCGTCCAGCTCTGAATCAAGGCCTCTATTCCCAAGTCTGAATCAAGGCCTCTATTGCCAAGTCTGAATCAGGCCCACTGTCCGTCGTGCTCCCAAACGACAGCAGCATGTAAATCACTGTGGCACTGCGAGCGACATCGCTTTCTAGATCTGCACATAAGCAGTCTGGCACCTGCACACATCCACAGCCATCGGCCAACTGCAAAAATAATCAAAATAGCGTCCACCACTGAATCAGCCCTTATGTGTGGTCACCCAATGCCCATACTTGCCGACATTCAGGACCTCATTCAGAGTCGGTCGAAGCGGCCGCACGGTAGTACGCCACCGATGTTCGCTATACTGCGCATGCGTACAGTTCGCAATGCGAGTGTGCAAACTAGCCGCTACGATCAGAAATTTCTCTCTCCTTGAACACAGCCAGGTCGGTAGTTTGAGTGACAGATTGAGGCGTTTGTGGGTGGTAACAGGGGAAGGTGCTTGAAAACGGGGGAGTGGAGATCCGAACGCAGGCGTGCCTAATTATGCGGACGGCGTTTTGTGGGAGTGCATACGGTTTATGGGAGTGCATAATTAACAAAGTAGCGTCATGGCACATGTGATATGGGAGGTTTTTACACTGACATGATCGTAGAGCTTAAGAGAGGGTATGGTCAACCTTAAGCTCTACGACCAGTTCGAAGGTTGCCGATGGTCTCGATTAATCCTTATATGCCCGGAGATGACGTGCAATGCGTACGAGAAGGGGGCGTATTTTTTGGCTTCCGACCGCTTTCTCCCCGTGGTCGGCCAACTACCGATCCGAACTTAGGGACGCAACTTGCGAGGGAATCATTTGCATATACGGTCCCTTTTCGCGTACGACCGTGCGGCCGCTTCGACCGACTCTGAATGAGGTCCTCAGCTCCCTCCTTCTGGGAGGGAGCTGAATGTCTGCTTACAGTGGGGGGCGTGGCTAAGCAATACTTAAGTATTGGGGGCGGGGCCGCGAGATCGCATCATCGCAGGGCCGCCACCTCTTCACAATGCCGGAACAAACAGCGTTGTGAAGCAGGGGGTGGGGCCATGATTCAGCGCAAATCGCGTCACCAGGGTTTCTATATATACACTGGGGGGTGTCGGGAGGGACAGCGGCTGTCGGAAGGCTTGCCTGGCTTTCCAGGGGGGCGGGAGTGGAACCCGATATTCGGGAGGCTCCCGGTCAAATCGGAGGGTATGCAAGCCTGCCAATGCCCACAGTAACAGCATGGCGTGTGACATCAGAGACATCCCTAGGAATTACAGGAGGGACTGTGGATAAATTAGGTGAGGTGTAGGATAGGAGAAAGAACTAATTAATTTCCAGGGGATGGTGGTTGGAAAAGGATAAGAGGAGAAGAGACTGATAGAGGAGAACTGCATTACAGGAGACGATGGGGGGATGAGTTACAGGATATATGTATGTTATGGCTAATGTCAGAAGTAGTATAAAGCTGACATCAGGCTCATATGAAGAGCAGCTGTATTTCTGACATTAGCCATAATGTAACATACAACAGTATCAGGCACTAGTTGTATATCTATGTTCTAAAAAAGAAAAAAAATAATTGAAAAAAATAAAATGGAACAATTTTGTTTTGAAGTCAAAGCGCATCAGAAAAGTAAAATATGAGTGAAGGCGCATAGCTGCCGGCAAGGGGAGTAATTATTACTATACCACCAGGGCACCAGAGTCTGCGTCACCTATATTATAACAGGATACCATAGTCTCATCCATATGCAGTAACATCGGGCAACAGAGCCTGATTTCAATAACATAGCACCAGAGTCTGCTTCATCTGTATTATAAAATGGCACCAGATCCTGCTCCATCTGTATTATAGTAACAAGAGACCAGAACCTTCACCATCTGTATTATAAGATGGCACCAGAGCCTACTTTATCGACATTACAATGTCAGAACATCAGAGCCTGCTCCATCTGTATTATAGTAACAGGACACCAAAGCCTGCTTCATTTGTATCACAGTAACACATGACATCAGAGTCTGGATCATGTTATAATAGCATAACACCAGAGCCTATTCCATCTGTACTATAACATTATTATTAACCAGTCTGCTTCATCTGTGTTATAATAGCATACTTGAACCTGTTCCAATTGTATTATAACATAGTACCAGAGTCTGCTCCATCTGTAACTACAGGACATCCACTTACTCCACCTGCAGTATAATAATAATAAATAACAAATTCTGCTCTACCTGTGCTATAACAGTGCACTGTTACTTCCACCACTGTTATTAATATACCAAGACAGCATGATAAAGTGGTACCTCAGTCTGCCCCTCCTGTAGCACAATAATACATATCATTAAAAGCTGCTGCCAGACACAGCAATGTCTCCCCTCTGCGTCTTCCTGAGACACTGAAGGGACTACGGGCGGCCATTTTTTTGAAGCCTATACACAAAGTGAAAGTGAAAGTGGAGTTTCCTGCACAAGTCAGATGGGAGATACAGGGCAGAAGTCAGGTGATCTGCAGAGAGCCACTCAAGAAGACAGGCTGGGTATCTTCAGGGTGCATCTACTAAAGGGGATCTGTCCACTACAGCTGGGGAATCAGGTGGATGCCGGGTCTCCTGTATACCGGGGTCTGGCCGCGTGTCTGTATCTATCTGTATATAGAGAGCAGGGGCTGATTGTGTGTATGGGAAGGTTGGGGGTCTATATGTATCGTGTATTGTGAGTCTTGTGTGCGGGTGGACTTGTGTGTGTATGGGGAGGTCCCGTCTGTGTACGGGAAGGTGGGGGGGGCTATGTATGTATCGTGTGTATTGGGAGGTCTCGTGTGTGTATGTGGGGGAACGTGTGTGTGTTTGTGTATGAGTAGGTGGGGGGGTATGTATGTCTCGTATGTATGGGGAGGTGGGGGGCTATGCTATGTATGTCTCGTGTGTGGAAAGGTGGGGGTTCTTGTGTGTATGGGGAGGTGGGGGTATGTATGTCTCGTGTGTATGGGGATGTGGGGGGCTATGCTATGTATGTATGGGGAGATGGTGGGGGCTATATATGTATCGTGTGTGTTTGTGGAGGAGGGGGGGTCTCGTGTGTGTGTATGGGAAGGTGGGGGGAGTTCTCATGTGTGTATGGGGAAATGGGGGGGCTTGTGTGTATGGCGAAATGGGGGGGTATGTATGTCTCGTGTGTGTATCGGGGTGGTGGTGGGCTTTATATTTCTCGTGTATGGGGAGGGTCTCGTGTGTATGGGGCTATATGTATCTATCGTGTGTATCGTGAGGTGGGAGGGCTATGTATGTAACGTGTGTGTATGTGGGGAGGCTATGTATGTGTGTATGGGGGGAGGCTATGTATGTATTGTGTGTATCGGGAGGTCTCGTGTGTGTATAGGGGAGGCTATGTATGTATTGTGTGTATCGGGAGGTCTCGTGTGTGTATAGGGGAGGCTATGTATGTATTGTGTGTATCGGGAGGTCTCGTGTGTGTATAGGGGAGGCTATGTATGTATTGTGTGTATCGGGAGGTCTCGTGTGTGTATAGGGGGAGGCTATGTATGTATTGTGTGTATCGGGAGGTCTCATGTGTATGGGGGAAGGCTATGTATGTATCATGTGTGTGTACGGAGGGAAGGCTATGTATGTATCATGTGTGTGTACGGAGGGAAGGCTATGTATGTATCATGTGTGTGTGTGGAGGGAAGGCTATGTATGTATCATGTGTGTGTGTGGAGGGAAGGCTATGTATGTATCATGTGTGTGTGTGGAGGGAAGGCTATGTATGTATCATGTGTGTGTGTGGAGGGAAGGCTATGTATGTATCATGTGTGTGTGTGGAGGGAAGGCTATGTATGTATCATGTGTGTGTGTGGAGGGAAGGCTATGTATGTATCATGTGTGTGTGTGGAGGGAAGGCTATGTATGTATCATGTGTGTATTGGGAGGTCTCGTGTGTTTGGGGGGAGGCTATGTATGTATCATGTGTGAATGGGGAGGTGTCCTTACCCCTGCCTGCTTATAGTTATTACATGCTGTCTATATGGAAGATGGCTTCCTCTGCAGGAGTGAGGAGAGTGCCCTGATCAGGAAAATACAGAGAGTATTTATCTTTATGTTACAGAACTCCATCCAAACGTGATTTATCCACATTTCATTACATGAGATCAGTAAAAAAGAGAAATTTGCCTTCACAGTGTACATCTGGGCTATATTAAATCTCCTCATTTAACAGCTCAAAAACTGAGTTTGCTTTCAGCTCTTTACCCGGTGCCCACCTGTATTTTGCTTCCAATTGCTTATGGAACAGCCTCCAGTACTGGCGCGGCACCAATGTGGGATGTTTCTGTAGCTTGTGCTATTTCCCTTAGGTCATAGTTTATATTTTCCACTAGGGCAAGGCTTTTCTGCGGACTGGTCTAGATGAATGCAGTCTATAGTAGTGTCTAATGCAAAGATTTTCTTTTTCTTGTCTGGGATTTTATCCCTCAGAACTCATTGCCCTCTCTTATGCCACCTAGTGACATCAGCAGGTTTGAATTCTACAGGTCACACATCCTAAACAACGGGGTAGGAGGCATATTTTACAAATATGATCCTCTATTTGCATTATTAATAGTATTTTCACATGAAAGCAATGCATTGGGGACTGTAATGTTTGTTACTCAGGGGTAAAGGATCATGGACTGTTATCTTGTCTCCACAGCCAGAACATCATCACCGTCTTCAATTTTCAACGATGGGTAAAAACCAAAAAGCTGAAAGAGCCGGAAGGATACATTTTGTCACCTGGTAATACAGACAGGTAAGCCGGATATTTCCTTACTTTAAAGAAACATTATACCAATAGTCTGATTATTACATGGTTTTTTTTCCATCATCACCGATGGCATTTCAGTATCTTCCTGTGATGACTTTTTTATTTTAAATTATGTTTGAAATATTAATTTCTACTTCAGGGTCCATAGGGTATCCACAGGATACCTTGGGGTATAGGTGTGACGTCAGTCGCAGGGCACCAAAGAGTTAAGCCTTCAGCCTCCCAGGATGCACTAGGTCCCCCTCCTATACCCCGCCCCCGGGCCAAGGCACCTCAGTTTAGTTTGGTGCCCGGCCGGAGTCGGGTGCACCTGTTGGAGTGGGGGCTAGAAGAGCCCCTGAAGCTTATTCTTCATGCAGCTGTGGCTGCACAACTGGATGTACAGCATGGACAGTCAGTCCTGACGTCCATGCTGTCTTCCCTACACCCCGCCGGTACCAGAACGCCGGTACTGATCCGGGGATGCTGGTGGGCGTCTGGGGTCACAGCTAGCGGTGACCCCAGATGCTCCGGACCATGGCCGGATTCAAGGGGGACAGAGGTAAGCAGCGGGGTCCCGCGGTGGGTCCCCGCTGATCACATGGTCCTAAGTCCCCAGGCAGGGGGCTCCCTGGGGACTGGCTGCAGCGTGGAGCCAGGCGACCAACCTGCGCTTCCACTACCCCCTGGGACAGCGGACCGCAGCAGAGCGGTAGCGCTGCGGCGTCCCAGGGGTTAAATGCATGCCAGGGGAGCGCGCCTTCCCTGTCTCACAGCCGGCGCCTCCCCCGCTGCACACAGCCCTCTCTGCATGCTGCCGACTGGTCCTGTGGCAGCGCTCCTCCCCCAGGCCAGCCTCCTCTCTGCTCCTCGGCGGCCATCTTCTCCAGAACGCATGGTGAACGCTGCTGGAAGCGCTGGACGGAAGCATCGTGGTCTGGGTCCCCCCGCATACCTCTCCTCCGCTGTGGTCAGGTCTGTGTATGCAGCGCTGTGTCCTACCAGGCCCTGTGTCTGTGTAGTTGAGTGATCAGCGCTGTTAGTGCAGGAATTGTTATTTCTCTGCATTGTATGTGACTGTGCTAGCGCTGCTGCCTGTAATCTTTTCTTCATCTAAACTGTCAGCTTTATTACTGTCCCTGTTCTTTCTGCTAAAGCCCTTGCGGTGCGGTGCTGCAGGGTGGTCTCTCGCCTATTTAATACTTAATTGGTGAGAGAGGTCACATACGTGGTGCCATCATGTCTGAAAGTGATTTTCCCCTCCGGCTACAGTGTACCACGTGCAAAGTACCGTTAGCGGAGGGGGAGGGTAGCGCGGAGGGCCTTTGCCGGCAGTGTTTGTCCATGGCGCGGCCTATTACGGTTACAGCACCGGTACAGGAGCCGCCCTGGGCTTGTTTCGCTCAGGCGTTAACAGCTTTAGTGGGCCAGTTAGCTCCGCAGCCCGCGTTTACTCCGATGGGTTTGTCCCAGCAGTCTGTGGTGTCGTCACCCATGCAGGGGTTCCCACGACAATTGGTGGTACCCCACAGTCTCCCTATTTCCCCGCTCCCGGGTTCTCAGGAGCCAGCGTGGGTTAACTCCCTGACGAGTTCTGTACAGCACTTGTCGGATGTGTTGCAAGGGGAGTCTGTGATGCGGTCTCATAAAAGGCCGGTGGCGTCTCTGTCCGCTCCTTATGAGGATGACGAAGGGACGTCTGATGATGGGGAGATTCTAGATCCTTACGATCAGGAACCTCTCCATACTAAGGACGCTGATGCTAAGTCCAAAGTATATATTCCTGGACTTATTCGGGCGGTCCGCACAGCCTTGGTGATTGAGGACGAAGTTCCCCCAGCGGCTAAATCTAAGTATGCCTTTTTCAAAGATGTGAAGGGCGATGCCACAGTCTTTCCTCTTTCGGGTCAGTTGGTGGACCATTTAGAGGAGGCGTGGAAACAACCTGGCAAAAGATACCAGCCGCAGAGACGCCTGGCGGTGGCTTATCCGTTCGCGGATAATTATTTTGCTAAGTGGGAATCCCCTCCACAGGTGGATTCTCACGTGACCCGTCTTGTCCGTAGTGCCACATTGCCGATGCCATCCATGTCCTCCCTTAAGGATGCTACGGACCGCAAGGTAGAAATCTGCCTGAAGTCCGCTTATTCCCTTGCAGGGGGGGCAGCACGGCCGGCTATGGCCATTTGCTGGGTTGCCAGAGCGATGGAGCGCTGGGCGGATTCATTAGAGGCTTCTTTTGAATCCGACTGTCCGGCCGATCAGGCGGAGTTGATTGGCAATCTCCGTGTTTCGGCCACCTACATCAACGAGGCGGCTCTAGACATTAGTACTCTGGTGTCTAGAATTTCTTCAGCAGCGGTAGCTGCTCGTCGCACCTTGTGGCTGCGATCCTGGAAGGCGGACGCAGATTCCAAGAAAGGTCTGGAAGCGTTGCCGTTTACCGGAGAAGTTCTCTTCGGTCCGGATCTGGATAAGATTGTGGCCACGCTGGCGGCAGCCAAATCTGCCTGTCTCCCGTCGGCCGCTGCTCCTTCTGGTTCGGGACCATCGTCCTTTCGGTCATCTAGGGCCCAGGGCAGGCCCAAACCACAGTCGTTTCCTCGACAGGCTGGCCCTAAGAAATCGGTCAAGCCCCGGAAGCAGGCATGGAGTACCAGACGTCCGGCCCCCAAGCCAGATGACAAGCCTGCGGCCTGACGGTCCGGGCCTCCCTTTGGGGGATCCCAGGGTGGGAGGCCGCCTGCTACAGTTCGCCCAGTGTTGGTCGACCACTACGACAGACACTTGGGTTCTGGAGGTGGTTTCTCACGGATACGCCCTCTCCTTCCGGCACAGACCCCCGGCTCGCTTCTTCACCACGGGTCTCCCATCAGACCGGAACAAGGCTACGGAGCTGCGGAAGGTATTGCACACTATGCTCCAGGCTGGAGTTATAGTGGCGGTTCCATTCTCCCAGAGGGGCCAGGGTTTCTATTCAAATCTATTTTTGGTAAAGAAACCCAATGGGTCATATCGTCCGATTCTCTACCTCAAAGCACTCAACAAGTCTTTGCGGGTCCCGAAGTTTCGGATGGAGACCCTACGGTCCATCATTCTGGCGCTGGAACCTGGGGACTACTTGGTGTCATTGGACATACAGGACGCTTACCTGCATGTCCCTATTCTTTGGCGCCATCAACAGTTCCTCAGGTTCGCAATCAGCAGCGACCACTTCCAGTTTCGGGCGTTACCTTTTGGCCTGGCAACAGCACCACGTGTTTTCACCAAGGTGATGGCGGTCATGGCGGCTTCTCTGCGGCTGCAGGGAGTCCGCATGTTGCCGTATTTGGACGACCTGTTATTGGTGGCAGGATCTCCAGAGCTCCTGTTACGCCACTTGGACCTGACCATTGCACTGCTGCAACGGCACGGCTGGCTAATCAACTGGCAGAAGTCCACTCTAATCCCGTCTCGGAGGATTCTGCATCTTGGAGCCTTATTGGACTCGGGACAGCAAAGGATCTTCGTGACGGAGGACAAGATCTCTGCTTTACAGTCAAGGGTGCGCAGTTGTCTGCACAGCCGCTGGGTGTCCTTACACTCGGCGATGAGGTTACTGGGCTCCATGGTGTCGGTGTTCGACATGGTGGAATACGCCCAGTTTCACTCCAGATCTCTGCAGCTCCTGATCCTGTCCAAGTGGAACGGGCTGACTCAGTCTCTGAAGTCCCAGACGATTGTGCTCACCCAGGAGGTTCGCCTGTCCCTTACGTGGTGGTTACAGACGACCCACCTCAACAAGGGACGTCCGTTCTGGGTTCCAAATTGGGTCCTGTTGACAACGGACGCCAGTCTTCGGGGCTGGGGAGCAGTTTCGGGTCCACACTTGTTCCAGGGCAGGTGGACGCCGACAGAAGCGGAGCTTCCAATAAATATCTTGGAACTCCGTGCGGTCTTCAATGCTCTCCAGCAGGCACAGCGGTTTCTCCAGGGTCGCCCGGTGCAGGTCCAGTCGGACAACGCTACCACCGTGGCCTACATAAACAGGCAAGGAGGAACTCGCAGTCGGGCGGCTCTCGTAGAGGTCTCTCGGATCCTGGTTTGGGCGGAGCGCAATCTTCCGGCCATATCAGCGGTCTTCATCCCGGGAGTGCTCAATTGGGAGGCGGACTTTCTAAGTCGCCAGGACGTTCATCCGGGGGAATGGTCCCTGCACCCGGACGTTTTTCAACTACTGGTGGACAGGTGGGGTCTTCCAGAAATCGACCTCATGGCGTCCCGGCACAACAACAAGTTGCCGGTGTACGGGTCTCGCACAAGAGACGAAGGGGCATCTCTGGTGGATGCTCTGTCCGTCCGGTGGACGTTCCGGTTCGCATACCTGTTCCCTCCGGTCTCCCTTCTTCCACGGGTAATCCGGAAATTCAAACAGGAAGGAGGGACGCTCCTGTTGATAGCTCCCGCGTGGCCCAGACGGCACTGGTTCTCAGACCTTCAGGGTCTGTCCGTGGACATTCCTCTGCGGTTGCCGCTACGACCGGACCTTCTGTCTCAGGGTCCTTGCCTTCACCCGGACCTGACTCGGCTGTCTTTGACGGCGTGGCTGTTGAGACGGCCATGCTGAGGTCCCGGGGGTTTTCCAGCTCTGTGGTGCGTACCATGTTGCGAGCTCGGAAACCGTCTTCCGCGAGGATATACCATCGCGTGTGGCATACGTTCTTCCAGTGGTGTCGACCGAGAGGTTATGCACCGCGGGAGTTTCGTCTGTCTCGGATTCTCGCCTTCCTGCAAGCGGGACTAGATCATGGGCTTCGCCTTGCTTCTTTGAAGGTACAGGTTTCGGCCCTATCTGTCTGGTTTCACCGTAGGATTGCTACAATCCCGGATGTGCGCACCTTTATGCAGGGTGTTCTCCGCATTCAGCCGCCCTTTGTTCCACCTGTGGCGCCTTGGGATTTGGCTGTGGTCCTGAGGGCTCTCCAAGGACCGCCGTTTGAACCACTGGGCTCAGTGGATCTTAAATGACTAACAGCTAAGACTGTTTTCCTTCTGGCCATTGCTTCGGCCAGACGTGTTTCTGAGTTAGGGGCTCTTTCTTGTAGACCCCCTTTCTTGGTTTTTTTATGGGAACAGGGCAGTGCTCCGCACTCGGCCCGAGTTTCTTCCCAAAGTTGTTTCCCAGTTTCATATTAACGAGGAAATAGTTGTTCCGACCTTTAACTCACCGGGTCTTTCCGTGGGTGAGGCCTCTTTGGATGTTGTGCGGGCCTTAAGGACTTATGTTGACCGCACTTCTTCGTTTAGGAAGTCGGACGCTTTGTTTGTCCTCTTTGGCTTCCGTAAAAAGGGTTGGCCTGCTTCAAAGCAAACTTTGGCAGCCTGGATCCGTATGGCTATTTCTGAAGCTTATCTTCATGAAGGCCTACCGGTCCCTCCTTCTCTGAAGGCTCATTCCACTAGGTCTGTGGGTCCTTCGTGGGCAGCTCGACGTGGTGCCTCGGCAGTTCAGATCTGCAAGGCTGCTACGTGGTCTTCTGTCCATACCTTCGTGAGGTATTACAGGTTTGACACCTTCGCCTCTCAGGATGCTTCCTTCGGGCGGCGGATTCTCCTTTCTGCACAGGAGCGTCCCCACCCTTAAAGGATACTGCTTTGGGACATCCCCAAGGTATCCTGTGGATACCCTATGGACCCTGAAGTAGAAAATATGAGATATGGTAAGAACTTACCCTTGTTATCTCTATTTCTACGAAGTCCATAGGGTTCCACAGGACTCCCGCCCTGTCGCACCTGTGCTGCAGATGGGCTTTGCTCTGGCCACCGGTTTTCCGTCTCCCTCTGGTGAGAATGTGATTCTTGTATGTGTCCAGATCTTTGTTCTCTCTCTTCCTTCTCCTCCTCCGGTCTATGGCTTGGTAACTAACTGAGGTGCCTTGGCCCGGGGGCGGGGTATAGGAGGGGGACCTAGTGCATCCTGGGAGGCTGAAGGCTTAACTCTTTGGTGCCCTGCGACTGACGTCACACCTATACCCCAAGGTATCCTGTGGAACCCTATGGACTTCGTAGAAATAGAGATAACAAGGGTAAGTTCTTACCATATCTCATATTATTTTATAAAAGGTTTGGTTATGCCAAGTAGAATTCTTCACCCTTAATTTTGCCCCGTGGGGTGCAGTTGTCCTAAATATGGTATTTATCGGCACATAAATTAGTCTTTCATGCAGAATCTGTTTTATATACATATATACACTATTGGTCAAAAGTTTTTATGGAAATGTAAATAATTTAATGTCTCAGAGAGGAGAATTAAATTCTCTGCGCTGGGATGTAGCTCCCGAGTTAGGTGCCCGGAGATATTCAATTGATTGCATGACGCCCGGCTCTCAAGTCGATGCAGTATACCACGACTAATACCCGGTGCCTAGTTGCTATAAGCTGCATTTTCTGATTTCGGTGCCAGACGCGATACGGTTACCAAATTCGGCAACACCGTGATTAGCCCCGAGCCACTAGATACAGTAGCGTAGATTTCTGCTTGCACCCTAATGACAGTGTGAGCAGAAATCCGTTAGTCGCTGGTTTGCAGCGCTTGCAATTGTAGTGTTCATTCTACGTCCAGCGCCGAACCTAGAAAGGAGGACACCTGTGTGCAGAAAAGGGGCGTGTCTTTAAGATGTGCCCCCTTTCCATCACTCTTGGGTGTGTGCCCGGCACTTACGGACATGCCAAGCTGCCCCATGCGCTGCTATCTCAGTGAATAGAAGCCGAGCGCATGCGCCTGGCATCCATTCACAGGTGGCGATCGCTCCTTCGCTATTTTCCCCACCCGCGGGACACTGCGGCCCGCGGATGGGACGGCACCCGCAGGCTGTTTTAGCGGGGCTTAGCTATGAGGGCAGGGTGCATTCTGCCCTTTAGAAATCGGGCAGGGCACGGCACCCCGCTAAAACATCCTAGCGGGAACACTACAATTGAATAGCTCCGGGCACTTAACTCGGGAGCTACTTCCTTGCGCAGATAATTAAATACCACCCCATATGTACTCTGAAATTAAAGCATAGAACAAATAAGCAGTTAAAGATAAAATAAATGAATAGTTTTGTTTGAGAAAATGTAATCTGAATTTGTGACACCTCTAAGTAGCTGCCTTTGCAGATATATCCACCAAAACACCCCTGTGGCATTCTTCCTACAATGGAAATCACATATTGTTTGTAAATTCTTCCTGACACTGGGCCTGATTCAGAGCCGGAAGCTCTGAAAGAGCGCTCGCTCTAAATCAGGGCTTTTTTTTTTTTGGTGCGGCCTCCGGGCCGCTCGCATAGCTGTGGGTGACCACCCACAGTTATTGCGAGTGGCCAGGTGATGGTCACCATGGTCTCGACCATCGGGGCTTGCAACAAGACCTTTGCGGTAGGGTCTCGTTCCCGCAAGCTTCTGGCTCTTAATAGAGCCGGAAGCTCACCACTGACATTACTCGTAATGTCAGTGGGGCCGCCCCCAAACGGCAGGCGTTCCGTCGGGAACGCCTCTGTTTGGCCAGCCACCCCCTCTGCCCGCCTCCAAAATGGTGCGAGCTGTCGATCAAAATCGACAGCCGGCACCTTTTGGTGCGAGACCCGGAGCGACGGATCGCCCGTCGCTAGCCGGGTCTCGCGCATGTGCACGTCGGAGCCGGCATGCGCAGTGGCCAAACATCGACCCACTCGCGAGCGGGTCTGAATCAGGCCCACTGTTACAAAAGTTCCCACAAATGATGTTGCACATGTATGTTGCTTTCCTTCCACCCTTCTGTCCAGTCCATCATAACTCAATGGGGTTTAAGTGTGGAGACTGTACTGGCCATAGCATGATTTGAAGCCTACTGTCTTGTTCTATTCCTTAACGGTAGTTTTGTTAAAAAGCCCTTTCGGTTGTTGGTGGCAGCGAAATATCGCCAACTCAAGATCCATCAAAAGGGCCCCATCACACTTCCTCCTCCATGTGACAGGTGGTGTCACAGGGGATTCAGTGTTGACTTGTAAAAGCAGCCACTTCTCAATATATTTAAGCCTGAAATTTTAAAGGGCAACGCTTTTAATAGCAAAACATAGGATGTTTTGCTATTCCAAGCTTTGCCCTTTTACATTTTGAACCACTTAGTAAATCCCACACACTAAGGAACCATACTTTTGCCTACTCGTCAGCGTGCAAATACCCTGCATGATAAAGCAAAGACTTCTCATTTTGATGAATTGGTCCATAAGACCTTCTAGTGGTCAGTAGGCCACTGGTGGGGCTTCATGGCTCAGGCAAGCCTCTCTTTTATTGCTGCAAAACAGCTGTAAGGTCTTGTTTACATGTTCTCCCCACAGCCCCACTCTGCCCCCATAAGCATGAAAGCAGGCATCGTCCCCCCAGCTCTCAGACTGCCCCCCCCCCCCCACTGGCTCTCGGGCCAGTTGTGCCCCCTGTATTGGTGCCCCTTATGCGGTGCTCCTTATGCGGTGCCTCTTATGCAGTGCCGCCTAATGAAGTGTCCCATAAGCAGTGCCCCCAGCCCAGTACTTACCTGAACGCCCTGGCTCCCGCTGCCTGACAGGATCTAACTAGATCCAGCAGGGCAGGCTCCTCACATCTGCACTGCATCACTGGGAATGCTGGCCTCTGAAGTAATCAAAGGCTTCTTTAGCCTCTGACGGCTTCAGAGACCAGCATTCACAGTTACAGTGGGGGGAACCGGAACTGGAAATCTAAAGAGCCGCATGCAGACAATATTTCAGAGCATGCAGCTTTGTTTGTAAATGTATTTTACTTCTGTACTTTTTTATTTTATCCATATTTCCGGGGTACCGTTTTTGTTAGGCTTCTAAGTTCGACCTAACTGAAAATCACTTCTTGCAGAGAGCTTGTGCACTTGCTGATCTGGTCATGCCCCAGGAGGGTGGTACCTGATTTCTATATAGTTTAAATGGGTTAGGGCAAAGACAGCATGGCATCGTACACAATATCTTCTGACAGGCATGCGACTGGGGGAGTACGCAAATCTGGCATACACACTAAACTTGCCTGATTTCTGGTTCCGTTTTGCCCGGAAACTACAAAGCAGCCCGATATCGTGGAGCTTCATTTCTGCAGCTGCTGATCCGCTTTCTGCCAGCTTCAAGTTTTGAAATGAACCATAAAAGTAGGCAAATGTTTCTATCCTATTATCATTGATTAGGAAGTCCCATATTAACTACTACATTTACTTTAAATAGACACTAAATCTAAAAAAATCTAAGGCTGGCACTGGGTTTATGGAGTGGCATAAAGTTGGAAAACTTGTATCACCACTGACGCCACCTTGTAGGATATATTGAGAAAACCTGACACCCCCAGTTTTTATTAGATAAATATTTGCAAACAGAATTTGTTCACCAATAAGGCAATCTCTGGACCCTCTGCAGAGTGTTGTTACAGTGAGAACATTGCAAAACATAGCACAGTTGAACCCAAATCCATATGAGACCTGTCAAGCAAAAGAATACACCAACCAATTTTATAGTAAAAAACAAAAACAAAAGCATTTTATTGTAATAAATATAAGTAACTGAGACAAACTGGCTCAGTCTCTGGATCTGTCTTTCATTCAAGTAGACTAAAATGGTTAGAGTTCACTGTAGAGAAAGGGCACTACTGCGTGCACTCAAAGTGGGCGTGGCAAATGAAAAACGGGCATGTCTTTATGACCTGTCCCCTTTTCGTCACTCTTGCTCAATCGCTGTGCTGCGGTCACTGGGCATCCATTCACCGGTAGTGACTGCTGCACCGCCGTTTTCCCCACCCGAAGGACACTGAGGCCCGCGGAAGGGGACAGCATTCACCTGCTGCTTCAGCGGGGCGCCGCACCGGAGGGCAGGGTGCTTTCTGCCCTTTAGAAATAGGGCAGGGCGCGGCGCCCCGCTGAAACAGCCCAGCGGGAACTGTATAGTACATGAAGCAGATGGCACAGGCTGTAACTGATCGGTGAGTGCAGAAGACACCAGAGCCACAGGAAGTGGGTAGACGAGTCTTAGCAAGTATAGTATGCTGCCGAGACTGGTTAATACGAACTTGTGCATAGCCAGAGATAGATGATGGGATCTGACTGAGTGTTGACAGAGTTAGCAGGATATAGCGTACTGCCTGGCACTGATGATAGACTCTTGCTGGGAGCAGTACTGCAGCTGATGTTTGAGCTTGCTGTGTCACGCACAGCCTGGAGCTGATGATGGAGCTTGCTGTGTCGCACACAGCCTGGAGCTGATGGTGGAGCTTGCTGTGTCGCACACAGCCTGGAGCTGATGGTGGAGCTCGGTGTGTTACACGCAGCCTGGAGCTAATGATGGAGCTTGCTGTGTCGCACACAGCCTGGAGCTGATGGTGGAGCTTGCTCATACATGCCTACTCTCCCAGGAATCGCAGGAGGCTCCCAATTTTTCGGGTAACCCCCTGCACCCCCGGAATTTTCGGGTCCGTAGGGAAGGGGCGCGGCTAAATGGCACAAATGCCGTCTATCATCTGGCCCCACCCCCCGAAGATTAGAGCAGCAAGTCCCCTCCTGCTGCTCCCGGAAAGCTGCTCAGGAATGTCGGCAAGTATGAGCTTGCTGTGTCGCACATAGCCTGGAGCTGATGGTGGAGATTGCTGTGGTTAGTGTATAGCCTGGAGTGATGTGTGACAATCTTTTTTTCTTTTTATATTACACCAACAAACCTGCTGATTACTTGTCCAATACTGTACTAGGTTGTTGTTATATCCTCCTGTCCACCCTCAGCCTTGAGATCAACAAAGATCTGGATGAAATACAGGTGGTTAG
Organism: Taudactylus pleione; assembly: GCA_031769625.1. Lineage (NCBI taxonomy): Eukaryota > Metazoa > Chordata > Amphibia > Anura > Myobatrachidae > Taudactylus > Taudactylus pleione. The sequence continues at coordinate 12,994,564 of JAUIMM010001030.1, read as the reverse complement.
CATGGATGCGCAGCATCTTTGAGCTTATGACGTCCATAATAGATAGGGAACGGCTCCAAAAGGCTTCCTTTGAGCTGTCAAATAGGAATGGCTTCAGTGGATAGGAGGTCATACTACCCACATATATGTAGGATATATACATACATGTGGACAGAAATGCCAGTAGTTCTTGCTCACTGTTCAGTTCGGATGCAGTTATATTGATTTCTGCATTGTATGTGAATTATACTAGCACTGTTTGTCTGTGTTTTCACTATACTGTCAGCTTATGCCTTTAATTTTTTTCTCACTATAACCCTAACATACAGGTGCTGCACTTCACATCTACTTGAATTTGTGAAACATAGTTGCACTTCACTCAGTGCCATATTCTGTGCTGTGTTCTCCTGCAGCTGTTTCTAAGCAACAGTCGGGTCACTTTAGAGCATACACACTTGTATTTGTGAAAGCTGTCACATACTTGGTGGTTGCACGCTGCTCAGTGCCATTTTGTGTGCTATACTATCCTGCAGCCATGTCTAGCAAAGGCAAGGATCACAAGCAAGCTGCTGCACCTATAATGCTCTCTTGCAGATCCTGTGCAGCAGGCTTAACTCAGGAGGATTTAATTCAGGATGGGCTATGTGCAACTTATTGTTATAATACACCAGGCCAATCGGCCCCTCCAAACATAGAAACACAGAAACCTACAAGTTGACAGCAGATCTGAACCACCTGGCCCATCTAGTCTGCCCCATTTTAAACATATTGTTACCTCAACCGTTATTGATCCTTACTTCTTCTGAAGGATATCCTTATGTCTATCCCATACATGTTTAAATTGCTCTAATGTCTTAGCCTCTACCACCTCTGATGGGAGGCTATTCCACTTGTCCACTACCCTTTCTGTAAAGTAATTTTTCCTCAAATTTCCCCTTAACCTACCACCCTCCAGTTTCAGAACATGTCCTCTTGTTCTAATACTTCTTTCTTTGAAGAATGTCTCCCATCCTTTATCTTGTTATAACCCTTTATCTTTGAACGTTTCTATCATGTCCCCCCTATCCCTTCTCTGCTCCAAACTATACATATGAAGATCTTTTAGTCTTTCCTAGTACGTTTTGTGATGTAGACCTTGCACCATTTTAGTTGCCCTTTTTTTTTACAGTCTCTAATGTATTAATATCCTTCTGGAGATGTGGCCTCCAGAACTGAACACAGTATTCGAGATGAGGACGTACCAATGACCTATACAGTGGTATTATCACTTCTTTGTTTTTGCTACTGAATCCTCTCCCTATGCACTATTGGTACCCCTAAATCTATATAGACAAAATGTCGCTGTTTAGCGCTACAAATCGCATAAGAAATAATTGCTTTCCAGACTTATATTGTGGTTCCAAAGCACAAAAGTTCTTATTGCAATAAAAGAAAGTTACACGCTTTGATCTAACACAATTAGCGCAAAAGACAATTAAATACAAAAGGTACAAGCCGATACATACGCGTGCGCACTGGTCCCAGTATACAGTCGTCTCTCCAGAAGCCTGTGGTCATCCAAGAAGAATGGCTATATACTATAACCAGTGAGCAGGCTATATACCTTACAGAACAAAGAAACTAGTTAACAGGTTTCCATTGGGTCTTGCTCCTGGACATTCTGGTACGATGCAGATCATTGGACAGTTCATACAGCATCACTGGGGGTATGTCCCAGTTCCTCAGATGTTGCTTTGTGTGGTTTTCCCGCCGAAGAACTGGTTTAAACTAGTCAAAAGACACTACATACAGCTTTACATTCTAACCACTAATTTCATATAGTTCATAACTTGCAGACGTATGATGGGATCTCCTTGAATAGAACCGAAGGTCTGCAAATAAACAGTGATTTAGAATGGTACCAAACATGATATGTCTACTAGCTTATACACCTTAAATATCGTATACATTACATTTCACAACATAAGTTTTCGCTAATAAAACCTCTAATATTAAGCTTAATGTTTGGGAACCTTTTTAGAAGTAATTGCTTGTGTGGGAGTTAAAATATTGTGTAAAGACGCTAGTATGTGTGGTGCGTCTATGTGTTTTGTGCTTTGATAAACAGCGCAGTTGTGCGTCTTTTATATTTTATATGTATTAATGTGCGTATAGGTTTTGATAGGACTTTCAACAATATGCGGTAGCAAAGCAGACGCACGACACTGATAATCAAATATAGCATCGTACACACTGGGTTCGTGCTGACGACGCAAGATGGCGTCGTCAGAGGTGACACAAAATGGCGTCGCCAGATATTAATTTAAGATTTGGTCTCAACCAAGCATCTGACTTGCTTTCCTCATTGCTTTGTTACAATGTTTGCTTGCCATTAATTCACCTGAAATAGTGACTCCTAGATCCCTTTCCTCTTCAGTAGTTGCCAGTATAGTGCCATTAATACTATATTTAGCCTTTGGATTTTTGAGGCCCAAGTGCATAATCTTGCATTTTTTGGCATTAAACTGTAGTTGCCACTTTCTTGACCATTCCTCTAGTCTACCTAGATCATCAATCATTTGTTTTACCCCTCCTGGGGTGTCTACCCTGTTGCATACCTTTGTGTCATCTGCAAAAAGGCATAGTTTCCCTTCAATACCTTTTGCAATGTCACAAATAAAGATATTAAAAAGCACTGTTCCAAGTACAGATCCCTGAGGTACTCCACTGGTAACATTTCCCTCTTGAGACTGCACACCGTTTACTACAACTCTCTGTTTCCTATCCTGCAGCCATGATCTTATCCATTCAACTATCTTTGTATCCAATCCCATGCTTTCCAGTTTATTTAACAGTCTGTGATGTGGAACAGTGTCAAAAGCCTTACTAAAGTCTATATAAGCTATATATATATATGCCCCCCCCCTTTATCTATTTCCTTAGTCAACCAGTCAAAAAAGTCAATAAGATTAGTTTGACATGATCTCCCCCCAGTAAATCCATGCTGTTTGGGATCATGCAAATTGCTGGATTTGAGATAATCTACGACTCTTTCTTTTAAGAGTGTTTCCATCAATTTCCCTACTACTGATGTAAGGCTCACTGGTCGGTAGTTGCTTGCCTCGTCCTTGTTTCCACTTTTGTGCAGTGGGACAACATTTGCTCTTTTCCAGTCCTCTGGTATTACTCCAGTAGCTAGTGACTGACTGGTTGAATAATTCTGTTAATGGTGTTACCAGCACCCCGTTAAGCTCATTTAGTATCCTTGGATGTATCCCATCTAGCCATATTGATTTATCCACTTTCAGTTTTGAGAGTTCTGTTAGGATCTTCTCCTCTGTAAATGTGCTTGTTCCTACCTCATTTTTCTGATTGTACCTGCAACTTAACTGTGGACCCCTGCCCTCTCTCTCAGTAGTGAATACTGAACAAAAATAATTAAGATGATCAGCTATTACATTGACTCCCTCCTTCTGTATTTAGTGTTTTTATTACACCTTTTGTTTTTCTCCATTCGCTTATATACTTAAAAAAAAAAAAAAAAAGTTTTGCCCCCTTTACCCACTGACTGTGCCATTTTCTCCTCAGCTTTTGCCTTTCCACATCTGATTACTTTCTTAGCCTCCTTCTGTTTTACAAGATACACCTCCTTGTCCTCATTATTTTGCATCTGCTTGTATTTCCTAAAGGCCATCCTTTTTGCTTTCACAATACTTGCTACCGCTTTCCCAAACCACAATGGCTTCCTTTTCCTTGTGGTTTCCTAACCCTTTTGATACAAAGGTCTGTTGCCTTTAATATTGCACCTTTTATATTTTCCCACCTCTCCTGCACTCCTTTCAAGTTCTTCCAATCTGCCAAAGATTCGCTTACACATCTTCCCATCCCTGCAAAATCAGCCTTCCTAAAATCTAACACCTTTGTTTTTGTATGGGGTGAGTCAGTATCTGTCTTTATTCTGAACCATACTGCTTGATGATCACTGGATCCCAGGTTTTCACCCACTTTTACATCAGATATTCTGTCTCCATTTGTAAGTATGAAGTCTAATATTGCGTCTTTCCGAGTGGGCTCCCTCACCAATTGCTGGAGGGAGGCTCCCTGCAATGAATTCGGGATGTCCCTACTTCTAGTGGAACTTGCCACAGACACCTTCCAGTTTATATCGGGTAGATTAAAATCTCCCATGACTTAGGGCCTGATTCAGAGCCGGTCGCTATTAGCGCTCGCTCGTTCAGAAAAAGGGGGTGGCTATTCAAATGAACCGTTCGCTCTTTGCGGTCTGTTGCCGCCTCTATGTCTGAACGAGCGAACAAAACATGCGGTCGTTTTTTTGATAAAAACGCCTCCTGGCCGCTCGCATCATACGTCATGTCCGCTATTTATTAGATTAATCGAGTAAATCGACCAGGGTATGAACTGCTCGCTATTCTTGTGGTTGGTTTTCCTACCACAAATTTGCGAACAGTTCTGACTATAAAATAACCCAGTGACGTGGTCAGTGACGCTGCTGTATTAATTATGCACACCCATAAAACGCCCGTTTTGATCTTTAAGCATGCCTGTGTTCTGATCTCCACTCCCCGTTTTCAAGCACCTTCCCCTGTTACCACCCACATACGCCTCCTCCTGTCACTCATATTAGCAGGCATTCGCTATTTAGCGAACAAACGATTTTCGGCCGCACTGACTGGTTCGCGCATGCGTATTACGATCCGTAAACATGCGCAGTTGGGCAAACATCGCTCGGAACGAACAAGCGGCCGCTTGCGAGCGGCTCTGAATTAGGCCCTTAGAACCTTTCAATGCCATTTTAGTGATATCCTGCAATAGTTTATTGTCCAGTTCCTCTTCCTGACCTGGTGGTCTGTAAATCACCCCAATACGAAGAATCACTTTCTCCCCTGTTTCTATAGTCACCCAAAGGGACTTGTTTTTTTGTCTTGGCTGCATTTATGTGACTGCACTGCGGCTTACATCGGCTTGTGAGAGCAACCGTCATCGCTATCAGCATGCATTTGCATATGCTCACCACTGAATAGCCGGCAATTTCATCTAAACATCCACGACTCACTCGCAGCAAAATTATTCTAAGGTTGAACCATTGCTGCCCAGTTACAACGGTTTGGCTGCAAATGGGAATCTGGTTGACTTACATTCTACTATGAGTAGCCTGCAGAGATGCCCATGGATGCATGCACAGCACAAAAGAATTAGATATGCCCATTTTGCATGCAAATGAATCAGGCCCTGTGTGTCTCTTTCAGCAACTGTGTAACTACCTAGTTATTAAAGTCCCCTTTAAATAGACAACCTTATAACTTTCAATTTTATCCAAATTGAAAGTGTATTTAATCCAAAAGAAAGTCATAACGTGAATTTATATATTAACATAGCGTTACCGCTAGACTGCGGGCAGAGCGTGAGGGAGCCTCTGTGCGCACTGAAGGCACGTGCGCTCCCGAAAAAAGGGGTGTGGCCAGCTGCGGGGGCCTACCCAATACTTACACAGGTGCTGGGTTTCCCCCAAGCTCTCCCCTAATTGTGAATAGATGCTGTGCACATGGCACCTAAACACCCGGCGTTGCACTACTGCAACTCTTCCCACCCCCGGTACACTGCAGCCTGCGGGTGGGGAAGGCTTAGGGCAGGCTGTTTTTAGCGGGGTGCTGCTAAAAGGGCAGGGTGCGTTTTGCCCTTGTAAAATCAGGCAGGGTGCGGCGCCCCAATAAAACAGCCTAGCAGGAACACTGTAACACTTATTTATATATCGCACACATTCTGCAGAGCTTTACAGCGATTATTCATATCAGACCCTGCTGAAGAATGCTCATACGGACCAGTAAATTCTTGTATGACTGATAATCTGAATATTCTTGAAGCATAAATTTAGGAGATAAATACTATAGTTAAACACAATATTGCTTTAGCTACAAATCGATGACATTTGTAGCTTTGTCTGACATCACCTTTAGTTACAATAGACCAGGGTTCGTAACTAGGGTGGTGCGACATGTGCCACGGGCACCGCAGGGCAGGGGGCGCTGTTTGGGCCTGTCAATTTTCTTTTCTACATCTAGAACTGGTAAGTTATACTGCATAATTATTGTGTATCATCACTGCAGTCATTGTATTCACACTGTATTTGGCAGTGACACAACTGGATCGTTAGCCCTTCAACATCATCTGTACACTGCACGATCTGAGGTACGACAGCCCTATATATTGTTCCCCCGCCACATCCAGAACCATGGTGTTGGACGTTAGATATTCAGATTACCCTGCATTGCAGGCAGATCTGGAGACGCAAAAAAGATACACGGGAGTGTGGTGTACACGCTGGACAATGTCGACTATTCATCGTTCTGGTTAGCCCCAAAACGACAAATCGACCAATATATCGTCTAGTGCAGTGGTGTCAAACTCTGGCCCCTCCAGCTGCAGTGGAACTATACATCCCACCATGCACTGCCACAGTTTTGCTATTAGGTCATGCTAAAACTGGCAGGGCATGCAGGGATATGTAGTCCCACAGAAGCTGAAGGGCCTGAGTTTGACACCACTGGTCTAGTGTGTACCCGGCATAAGAACCTTCCAGCAGAATCTCCTGCTCTCCTGACAGGACTCCCCTTACGCCGGGTACACACTAGACAAAATGTCATCTGGCCAGATCGGACGACACAAAGGGCACATTGTCTAGTGTGTACTCTCTATGTCGCTGACTATGCGCACTCCCACGCATGGTCAGCAACATTGCATGCAGGTCAGACGGATGACATAATTAGCGAGAGTCATGCTGCCAAATGCAGCTTGGCGCCCACCGTCGCGCCCTCGCTGCCGGCATTTGCAAGTGTGTATGCACGGCACCCCGCCGGATCCCATCGTCTAGCGTGTACCGGCCCTTACTTTGGGACTCTCTCTGACATACTGGGAGAGAAGGGGAGTATGCTGGTCACTTGAGTGATCTCATTTATTTCTTCTTCAGGGTCCAGAGGTTATGTTTATTGTCAAAGGATACCTGTTATGTTGTGTTCTCTGTCTGTGTATTATATACAGTTATCATGTCTTTTTAGTAATAAATGATTTATTTAAATAGAACTGGCAGTGTTGTTTGTCCACAGTGATCCAGCATCCCGTTGGTTAATAATCATCATGGGGAGGTCATCTTTCCCCATTAAAGCGCCCCCTCAACTCAGGGCGCCATTCCTCCTGAGGTCTCGCTTCCCTGAGTCACTCTCCTCCGACCACACCCCCGTCTCCGGCGGACATTTTCTCAGGCTCAGCCACCGCTCTCAGGGAAACGCAGGGTCCGGTCCCCCTACATACCTCACCCTGGAGTCAGGTTATGTAGCGCTATAGCCTACCAGATGTTGAGTCTCAGAATCTGGAATCTGACCACAGAATCAGAATCTGACCACAGAATCTGTGTAGTTGATTGTAGTGCCATTCTGCAGTTATATTGTATTTCTGCATTGTATGTGTCTTATGTTAGCGCTGCCTGTCTGTATATTTCTCTATACTGTCAGCATATATCTTTCAATTTTTTTCCTTACTTTGCCTTAACATACCGGTGTATTCAAGGTTTTCCTATGCCTCACATCTCTTGTATTTGTGAGGGTTGTCACATACAGTTGCTTACTGCACTGTGCCATATTTGTGCTGTGTGCTCCTGCAGCTTACCGAAGCATAAGACCGGATCAATATATTGCATTCCTACTTCTACATACCTGGTGGTTGCATAATACCCAGTACCATATTGTGTGCTATACTACTCTGCGGCTGTGTCTAGCAAGAGTAGCAAGCAAACATCTGCACTCATACTGCTATCATGCAAATTATGTGCTTCAGGCTTAAGTGAGGAGGATTTGACACAAGACGGGTTATGTGCCAGCTATTATATTTCACCAGCTCAATCAGACCCCCCAGCTCCTGCACAAGAGCCCCCCATGGCTTCCTTTTATTGATACCCCTTAATCTCTATACCTAAATGTCGCTAAATAGCGCTGCAAGTCGCGTAAGAAATAATTGCTTTCCAATCCAATTGTGGTTCCAAAGTACAAAAAGTTATATTATTCAATGAAAAGTATAACGCGCTGTGATCTAGACAGTTAGTGCAAAAAGCAAGTAAATACAAAGGTACAAGCCGATACATACGCGTGCTCACTGGTCCCAGTATCCAGTCATCAATTCAGAAGCCTGCGGTCATCCAAGGAGAATGGCTGCATACTATAATCAGTACTCAGGGTATATACCTTACAGAGTTCAGCTCTAACAAAGAAACTAGTTGACAGATTTCCATTGGTTCTTGCTCCTGGACATTCTGGTACGATGCAGGTTATAGGTCAGTTCATAGTGTCATTAGGGGTATGTCCCAGCTCCTCAGAAGTTTCTTTGTGTGGTTCTCCCGCTGAAGAACTGGTTTAAACTAGCCAAAAGACACTACATACAGAGGTATACATTCTAACCAGTAATCCCCTATAAATCATAACTTGTGGAAGCATGATGCGATCTCCTTGCCGATAGAACCGGAAATCTGTGAATAAACAGGGATTTACTTTCTGCACCTTAAATATCATATACATTACATTACACAACATAAGCATTTGCTAATAAAACCTCTAATATTAAGCTTAATGTAAGGGAACATTTTTAGAAGTGTGAGAATATTATGTACTTTCGCTAGTATGCGTTGTGCGTCTGTGTTTTGTGCTTATCTGTAGGCTTTGGTGTACAGTGCAACTGTGCGTTGTCCATCTTGTATATTTTATATGTTTTCTCTAATGTGCGTATAGGTTTTGATTGGACTTTCAACAATATGCGGTAACAAAACAGACGCACAACGTTAATAATGAAATATAGCATTGTACACAATGGTATCGCGCTGACGACACAAAATGGCGTCACCAGATATTAATTTAAAAGATTTGGTCTCAGCCAATCATCCGGCTTCGACACTGCTTCTGTGGCTAGGAGTGGATTTTCATCCCAGAAGGGGACCAGGAAGAGTGCTTTCCAAAAACAATTGACTGTTAAATAATCCTTTGCAAACCTTCCGAAGAAGCATTTACTAACCTGTACAGGGACATTAACAAAAATATACTTTGTTAGTGGCCTTCAGTTCAAACTGCTGTTTGTCCACTTAACCGGTGCAGATATTGTGGACAAGCGGAACAGAGTAGCAAATGCAACATTTAATATTTAAAGTTTGTCTTATGTTGTGTCTTTCTTGAGCGCCATTGCCTGCTGCTGGGAGTGGATTTTCATCCCAGAAGGGATGAAGACATTATTTTTTTCTTCCCAATGGACACAGATCTGAAGAGAAAGGGATACATGTAAATAACTACTGACAGGAAAAAGATGCAATTTGGAGGCCCTTACACAAAACTGCCTTTGCTTTACTTGAGCTGCCCACCTTGAAGTCTGTACTCAGAAAGAGTTTTCAGCACAGCCAGGAATCTTGTCAGTGATCGGCCTGAGACTACTTCCCCAAAAAGTGGAAAAGATGATGGCCATCAAAATGAACTACAAATTCTACGAGAAATACCTTTTTACCGTCAATTACATGTAAACATTACAGAGCCACCTGTACTGGTGGATTCCAGCGGGGACAAATTAATATTGTGTGAAAATGATGTATCCATCACCCTAGATTATACCATCACCCAGGGCCGGCTTTAGGCACATTCCTCCTGAGTGGCCGCACAAGGGCACCATCCTTTTTGGGCGTGCCTATTCCCCTCTGCTCACCCTGCTGATTTCCCTCACAGTCCCTGAGTGACAGACTCCACCTGAATATGCCAGCGCTGGCCGGCCGTGTAACCTAACCACTTGCTGACGTGATGTCATCCCTGCCCGTGCATTGCTCTGGTTGCTGGCTTGCGCCAGCAACGATGAGGAAGACAGAGGCAAAGAAGAACCACACATGCCTTGCCGACTGGCAGTTGGGCTGGTCCGGCCGAGGTGGGGGGGGCAGCGTCATTAGTGTACCTGGCCACAGCACTCTGTACAGGCAGTGCTGTGGCTGCCTGATTGAAGTCTGTCCTGCTGTGCAATGAGCCGCTGCCACCTGCCGTCGCATCTCCTATATAGATGTGTAGTGTAGCTGGTGGCCGGCGCTAGGTAGAGACACAGCCTTCCCCCCTCAGTCCCCATCCCATTGCGCTGGCCGGAATGAGACGACGCAGTGACGTCATTGCACGTCTGTCACTGTCTTTCCTGCCGCACAAAGAGGAGCCGTTGCGACAAGAGGGAGAGGACCAAACCCACACGGATGCCGATATCAGTGACAGGAGCTATGGAGCAAGTGGTGAAGGAGGCGTTCTGAGGATGGCATGAGCCTGGAGAGCAAAAGAGAGGTAAGTTGGAAAGACCTGCATGAGGGGGGAAGCCACGTGATGGATAAGCAGTGTCAGGGGAAGAGCTGTGCGAGGGATATGGTGTTTCGAAGTCCATAGGGACCACAGGGAGACCTTGGGGTGTAGGTTGGATCTGGATCCCAGGCACCCCGCAGTTAAAGTTTTGCTCCCAGCATGCACTGGTCCATCCTCCCTATACCCTGCCCCCTCGCCAGAGGCACCTCAGTTGGTAAGTAGCCAAAGGCCGGAAGAGGAGAAGGAAGACTGGAACACTCGAGAATCACACTCACAGAGAAGGAGACAGGAAACCGGTGACCAGCAACATAGCCAATATGAAGCCAGGTGCGTCAGGGTGGGTGCCCTGTGGACCCTATTGACTTAAAAGAGTTAACAAAGGGAATTTTTTACCATAACTCTCATTTCTACTTCAGGGTCCATAGGGGTCCTCAGGGTGACCTTGGGGTATAGCTGGATCCTCGGGCACCACAGAGTTAAAGCTTTTAGCTGCTCCCAGGATGCACTTGGGTTCATCCTCCCCTATACCCCGCCCCCGAGCCACAGGCACCTCAGTTTAAGATGGTGCCCGGCCGGAGTCGGGTCACCCTGCGGGGGGGGGGGGCTGCAGGTGCAGCCCCCTAAAGCTTTTCTTCTTTAACATAGTTAAATTTATTTATTTATTTTTTTAACTATAGTTTTTTTTCTCCCAGAGCGGCAACGATGGGCTGTCTGTACAGACGCCCATGCTGCCGCTCCTTCTCCCTGCTGGCGCCGCGACACCAGCACTGAACTGGGGATCGCGGCGGGGGAAGCCACGGTCTGTACTAGCCGGACTCTGGTTTCCCCGGGACTGCTGCCGGAAACGCCAGGGAGAGCAAGGTAAGCCGCGCACCGCTGATTAGTGGCGGTGTGCGGGTTCCTCTTAAATGCAGTCCCATGCCCCCGGTTCTAGGGGACAGACCGGAGGCGCTAGCGGTGGCTCCCCCTCCAGTGGAGGCATACCCCGCCAGACCACTAGACCACCAGGGTGAATAAAGCGGCAAGCGAGATGCCGGCAACCTTGGGGGTTAATATGCTAGCCAGGGGAGGAAGCCTTCTCTGGCTAGCGGCTCCTCCCCTCAGCTCAGCGCGCCTTTCAGCACGTAGTCTGGCGTCGCTGAGCTGCAGATACTCGGGCCACTCCTCCTCTGAGGTCTCCAGCAGCCATTTTCTCTGTGGCAGCGCAGATCTTCAGGGAGCACGCGGACCGCTCCCCCTGTGTACCTCTCCCCCGACAAGGACAGTGTACACAGCACTATAGCCCTCCCAGACACTGAATCTGGGCAGGTTGATTGTAGTGTAAAGGTGCAGTGAGTATATCTTCCTGCATGGTATGTGACTTTTGCTAGTGCTGCCTGTCTGTGCTAATTTCTACTTACTGTCAGCCTATACCTATCCCTTTCCTTCTCCTACAAGCCCTACAGGTGTGCGGGGGAGGGGCGTTTCTACAGACCTCGCCTATATAAATCACGTATTTGTGAGGTCCGTCACATACAGTGGTGTGCTACACAGTACCATATTGTGGGCTGTTGTCCAGCACACTGGTGAGTGCGCAAGTTTTTCTTCCTATGTCATAACTGTATATTTAACTATAGTCTGTCATGTCTGAGGAGGAGATTGAGCACTCCGTGGCTCCGGTATTGTTCTTCTGCAGGCGCTGTTCTGCAGGAGTGGATAGGGAGGATTTGTCGCAGGACGGCCTGTGCGGACGGTGCCAGGCAATCCCTGGTGCGTCTAAACCTCCTATGTCGCAGGAGCCAGCATGGGCGATGTTTTTCCAGGTGCTGGTGTCCATCGCGGACCGTCTGTCGGTCCCGACTGCCGTCCCTACTAGGGCGTTGCCCCAGCCTACCATCCCCCATGTGTCCCACAATTATTGCAGACTCCTCTGAGGTTTCAGCCTGTTGGTCCCTATGCGCGGTTGCCAATGTATATACAGTCCACCCCTGTGGCACAGCAGGCTGTGGTGCCGTTTCAGGCTCCTGTGGCAGCTCCTCCACCCTGGGTGGATGCGCTTTCCCACACTGTCCAAGATTTGGCGGCAGCATCCTCGGCTTTTCAGTCGATGTTACGCAGTGACGTGCCCTCCAGGGCATTTAAACGCACAGTTATGGCGCAGGCTGCGCATTTTTCGGATTCTGAGGGTCCTCGGATGATGGTGAGGTGCAGGATGACTCAGCCTCAGATGCCTCAGTCCAGGAGGTAGACACTAAGTTTTCCATCAATGTGCGGGCTCTGGTTAGGGCGGTGTGGGCCATTCTTCTGATTGAGGATGAGGCACCCGCTCCCAAGTCGAGGTATCCTAGTTTAAAAAAAGCTAAGGTTACCTCTGCAGCGTTCCTCTTGTCTGATCAGTTGACGGATCACATGGCGGTGGCCTGGCAGACGCCCAGTAAGCGATTCCTGCCACAGAAGCGGTTGGCGTCCAATTATCCGTTTCCGGAGGCGCATTGTAAGAAATGGGAAACTCCACCTGCGGTTGATTCCCATGTAACACGCCTCATCAGGAGTGCTACTTTGCCGTTGCCGTCTATATCCTCGCTGAAGGATCCTACGGACAGGAAGGTGGAGACTTGTCTAAAGTCTATTTATTCTCTCTCAGGGGCTGTAGCCCGGCCGTCCATGGCCATCTCCTGGGTGGCCAAGGCCATTGAGGGTTGGGTCAACGCCTTGGAGGATACGTTTCCGGATGAAGCTCCGGATGTCCAGAGGGCGTTGTTAGGACAGATGAGAGATGCTGCTTCCTACATTGGAGAAGCATCTTTTAATGCTAGCCTGCTGACCTCTAGGGTTTCGGCGGCAGCAGTGTCGGCTCGCAGATCCTTGTGGTTGAGGTCTTGGAGAGCAGACGCTGATTCAAAGAAAGGCTTGGAGGCCTTACCTTTTAATGGAGAGTTACTATTTGGTCCGGACCTGGACAAAATAGTAGATACCCTGGCAAAGTCCAAGTCAGCCTTCCTCCCTTCAGCTACGACACCTGCTAAGGTCCGGAGCTCGGCCTTTCGCTCCTTTCGGGTTCAGGGCAAGGCAAAGGGTCAGTCCTTCCCGAGGCAGTCCGCAACCAAGACCGCCTCAAAGCCAAAGAAGCAAGCCTGGAGTGCTAGGCGCCCTTCTTCCAAGCAAGAAGATAAGCCTTCTGCATGATGGGATGGGCCTCCCTCTGGGGGACCCCAGAGTGGGAGGCCGATTTCTTTAATTCGCCCAGTGCTGGCACAATACCACCACGGATGCCTGGGTGCGAGAAGTGGTCTCCCAGGGGTACGCCCTGTCTTTTCGGCACAGGCCGCCTTGCCAGTTTTTTTGCACGAGTCCTTCTCAGGACAAAACCAAGGCCTTGCAGGTTCAGGAAGCCATAGAGGCCTTGCTGACGGCGGGGGTCATTATACCCGTACCACAATCTCAACGTGGGATGGGGTATTACTCTACGCTGTTTCTGGTGCAGAAACCCAATGGCTCTCATCGCCCCATCATCAATTTGAAGTCCCTGAACAGATTTCTCAGGGTTCCCAAATTCAGGATGGAAACTTTGCGTTCCATCATTCTGGCGATGGAACCGGGGGATTATGTGGTCTCCCTGGATATCCAGGACGCCTACCTCCATGTGCCTATAGCAACATCGCACCGACTGTTTCTGCGGTTTGCTATTCTCCACAACCACTACCAATTCAGGGCTCTACCCTTTGGCCTCTCCACGGCACCAAGGGTTTTTACCAAGGTGATGGCGGTCATGGCGGCTCACCTTCGGAGCCAGGGGATACGGTTGCTACCGTATCTAGACGACCTCCTCTTGCTGGCAAGCTCCCCGGAGGTACTGATCCAGCATCTCCACCTGATGGTCGCTTGTCTACAGGCGCACGGGTGGTTGATCAACTGGAAGAAGTCCTCCCTCATCCCATCACAGCGGATGGTTCATTTGGGGGCCATGCTGCGGATTCACAGTTGTCTGAGCAGTGGCAGAGTGTCGGTGCACTCAGCGATGAGAGTTTTGGGGTCCATGGTGTCGGCATTCGACATGGTGGAGTTTGCCCAGTTCCATTCCAGGCCCCTGCAGAGGCTGATTCTTTCGGAATGGAACGGATTGCCACACAGGATCCGCTCTCAGATGCTGGTGTTGTCCTCGGAGGTGCGTCTGTCCCTGTCCTGGTGGCTACAGACGGCTCATCTCCTCGAGGGGCGCCCCTTTTGGATCCCGGAATGGGTTCTGCTCACGACAGATGCCAGTCTCTGGGGTTGGGGGGCGGTGACAGGCTCCTTGTCACTTCAGGGTCATTGGTCGGCGGAGGAAGCGATTCTTCCCATCAACATCCTGGAACTGCGGGCAGTGTACAGAGCCCTGCAGTCATCCGGCACCGCTCTTCACGGAAGGGCCGTTCAGGTGTAGTCTGACAACGCCACCACGGTGGCGTACATCAATCACCAGGGAGGGACTCGCAGTCGAGCTGCGATGTCGGAGTTGTCCCGCGTCCTGGCTTGGGCGGAGCGCTATCTTCCAGCTCTCTCGGAAGTCTTCATTCCGGGAGTCCTCAATTGGGAGGCGGACTTCCTCAGCCGTTACGACGTGCATCCCGGGGAATGGTCGCTTCATCCAGAGGTATTCCAACTACTCGTGGACAAGTGGGGGCTGCCAGAGCTGGACCTGATGGTGTCCCATCACAATCACAAGCTGCCCGTGTACGGGTCAAGGACAAGGGACGTAGGCGCAAGTCTGGTAGACGCGCTGTCAGTGAAATGGCTGTTTCGCCTGGCTTACTTGTTCCCTCCGATATCTCTGCTCCCTCGGGTCCTGCGCAAGTTCAAGCAGGACGGAGGCACACTGATCCTGGTGGCCCCAGTGTGGCTCAGAAGGCTGTGGTACTCAGATCTGCGGAGCGTGTCCATCGACGCTCCGTACCTCCTACCTCAACGACTGGACCAGTTGTCTCAGGGGCCCTGTCTTCACCCGGATTTGGGTCAACTATCTTTGACGGCGTAGCTCTTGAGACAGCCGTCCTGAGGTCTCGGGGCTTTTCTAGCTCCGTTATTACCACCATGCTGAGGGCGCGCAAGCCTGCTTCCGCGAGGATCTACCACAGAGTGTGGCACACTTACTTTCAGTGGTGCGAGGCCAGAAGATATGATCCCCAGGTGTTCCGGGTTTCGCGTATTCTGGCTTTCCTTCAGTCGGGTTTGGATTTAGGATTACGTCTTTCCTCACTGAAGGTGCACGTGTCTGCTCTGTCGGTGTGGTTCCAGCGCAGGATTGCTGCTATGCCGGACGTACACACCTTTTTCCAGGGTGTTTTAAGAATCCAGTCTCCCTTTGTGCCACCTGTGGCCCCGTGGGATTTGGCGGTGGTTCTTCGGGCCTTACAGGGTCCTCCTTTTGAGCCCTTGGAGTCAGTGGAGCTCAAGTGGCTAACTTTTAAGATGGTTTTCCTCTTGGCAATTGCTTCTGCCAGGAGGGTTTCGGATTTGGGGGCGCTTTCCTGTCGTTCCCCTTTTCTGGTTTTTCATCAGGACAGAGCGGTGCTTCGCACTCATCTTGATTTCCTGCCTAAGGTGGTTTCCAGGTTCCACATTAATCAGGAAATTGTTGTACCAGCCTTTCAGTCGCCTGATCTTTCGGGTGGGGAGGCTTCTTTAGACGTTGTCCGTGCAATCCAGGTTTATGTGGACAGGACTAGTTCTGTGAGGAAGTCTGATTCATTGTTTGTTTGTCCTCTTCGGTTTTCACAAGAGGGGTTGGCCTGCCAACAAACAGACTCTAGCCTGTTGGCTTCGTTCTGTTATTATTGAGGCTTATATGCAGGAGGGTTTACCTGTTCCAGCCTGTTAAGGCTCATTCCACTCGGTCTGTGGGCTGCTAGCCGTGGCACCTCTGCTGTTCAGCTGTGTAAGGCGGCCACCTGGTCTTCCATTCAGACCTTTTTGAGGTTCTTTGCATTTGACACCTTTGCCTCTCAGGAGAACCCGGCACCCAAAGGATGCATCCTATCAGCACAGGAGCGTCCCCGCACTTGGACTGCTTTGGGACATCCCCAAGGTCACCCTGTAGACTCCTATGGACCCTGAAGTAGAAAACAAGAGATATGGTAAGAACTTACCTTTTGTTATCTCTGTTTCTACGAAGTCCATAGGGTCCACAGGGCACCCGCCCTGACGCACCTGGCTTCATATGGGCTCTGTGACTGGTCACCGGTTTTCAGTCTCCCATTTCTGTGAGTATGGTTCTTGTGTGTTCCAGTCTTCCTTCTCTCTGTTACGTCTCCTCCTCCGGCCTGGGCTGCTTACCAACTGAGGTGCCTGTGGCTCGGGGGCGGGGTATAGGGGAGGATGGACCCAAGTGCATCCTGAGAGCAGCTAAAAGCTTTAACTCCATGGTGCCAGAGGATCCAGCTATACCCCAAGGTCACCCTGTGGACCCTATGGACTTCGTAGAAATAGAGATAACAAAGGTAAGTTCTTACCATATCTCTTGTTTTTCTTCTTCAGGGTCCATTGGCTCCACAGTGAGATCTTGGGGATGTCCCAAAGCAGTCCTCTTAAGGGTGTCCCGCTCCTGCGCTGAGAGGAGAATCCGGCGCCCAAAAGAAGCATCCTGAGAGGCGAAGGTATCAAATGCATAGAACCTAAGAAACGTCTGGACAGAAGACCACATAGCCACCTTACAAAGCTGAGGCGCCACAGCGAGCTGCCCACCAGGGTCCCACAGACAGAGTAGAATGAGCCTTAACAGAAGTCTGACCAGGCAGGCTTCTGATATAGTCAAACGAAGCCACCTAGCCAATGTTTGTTTGTTGGCTGGCCATCCCTTCTTGTGAAATCCATAGAGCACACAAGGAGTCTTATTTCCGAAGAGAACTGGTATCCACATAAATCCTGAGGGCGCGGACCACATCCAATGAGGCCTCACCTGCCGAGAGGTCTGGTGATAGAAAGGCCGGTACTATAATTTCCAGATTAATATGGAAACTAGAAACCTTAGGAAGGAACTCAGGGTGAGTACGAAACACAGCCCTGTCCTGGTGAAATATCAGAAAAGGAGGACAACAAGAGAGCAATTCTGACACCCTTCTGGCAGATGCAATAGCCAGAAGAAAAAGAGTCTTAGCTGTTAACCACTTAAGTTCCACTGAATCTAGTGGTTCAAATAGAGGGTCCGAATAACTATCGCCAAATCCCAAGGAGCCACTGGGGGGACAAAGGTAGGTTGACTCCGGAGGACACCCTTGAGGAAGGTGTGGCTATCTGGAAGCGGAGTGATTCTACGTTGGAACCACACTGACAGTGCAGAGACATGCACTTTCAACGAGGCCAGGCGTAGGCCGAGGTCCAATCCAGCTTGAAGGAAAGCCAGTATTCCGGAAATTCAAAGCACCTGAGGATTGTAATCTCTTGTACGACACCACTGGAAATATGTATGCCACACTTTGTGGTAGATCCTGGCGGAGGCAGGTTTACAGGCTCTAAGCATCGTGTTGATGACCAAGCTTGAGAATCCCTTGGACCTTAGGAGGGACGTCTCGAGCCACGCCGTCAAAGACAGATGATCCAGGTCCCGGTAAAGGCAAGGACCCTGAGACAGCAGGTCCGGACGTTGAGGCAGCAGAAACGGAGTGTCAAGGGAGAGACTCCGAAGATCTGAATACCAATGACATCTGGACCAAGCTGGAGCCACCAGCAGGACAGTGCCTCAGTCTTGCTTGAACTTTTGAAGCACCCGTGGAAGCAGGGAGACTGGAGGAAATAGGTATGTAAACCGGAAGGTCTATTTCACTGACAGAGCATCCACCAGGCTTGCTTCGGCATTTCTTGTTCTCGACCCGTACACTGGTAACTTGTGATTGTGGCAGGAGGCCATGAGATCCACCTCTTAGAGACCCCATTTGTCCACTAGGAGTTGAAACACCTCTTGGTGAAGAGACCATTCCCCTGGATGCACGTCGTGACGGCTGAGGAAGTCCGCTTCCCAATTGAGAACTCCTGGTATGAATACTGCCGATACAGCCGGGATATGAGATTCTGCCCACGTCAGAATGCATGACACTTCTAACATTGCTGCCCGACTTCGAGTGCCTCCTTGATGGTTGATGTAAGCCACTGTTGTGGCGTTGTCGGACTGAACCTGCATGGGCTTTCCATGAAGAATGTGCCTTGCCATCATGAGGGCCCTGTGCCCGTAGTTCCAATATGTTGATGGGCAGGGATGCCTCTACGGTTGTCCACCAGCCCTGAAAGGAGTGTGGACAGGTCACTGCGCCCCATCGCCGGAGACTGGCGCCGTTGTTAGGAGTATCCGGTCCGGGATCCAAAAGGGGCAACCCTTGGTTAGATGAGAGGTTTGTAGCCACCAAGAGAGGGACAGAAGCACCTCTGTAGAGAGTACTATCATCTGAGCTCTGATCCGGTGGGGTAATCCGTTCCACCTGGAGAAGATCTGCCCTTGCAGGGGCCTGGAATGGAACTGAGCATATTCCACCATGTCGAATGTGGACACCATGGATCCCAGAACCTGCATCGCCGAGTGGACTGGCACCCGGGGACTGCGGAGACATCTGCGTACACACAGCTGCAGCATGGAAATATTTTCTGTAGTTTTCTACTGGTGAGAATCCAGAAGGGCTCCCAAATGAACCATCCTATGTGAGGGATTAGGGAGGACTTTTTCCAACTGATAAACCACCCGTGTGCTTGTAGACAAGCAACTGTCAGTTGCAGGTTGTAGTGAAGTACTTCTGGAGATCTCTCCAACAAGAGGAGGTTGTCCAGATATGGAAGGAGCCGGATACCCTGACTTCGCAGGTAGGCTGCCATGATGGCCATAATTTTGGTAAATACCCTTTGAGCCGTGGATAGGCTAAAGGGCAGCGCCTGAAACTGGAAGTGTTGTTGCAGTATAGCAAACCATAGATAACGCTGGTGAGAAAGCGTTATAGGAACATGTAGGTATGCATCCTGAATGTCCAGTGATACCATGTAATCCCCAGGTTCCATAGCCAGTATGATGGTTCGTAAGGTTTCCATCCTGAACCTGGGCACTCTGAGGAACTTGTTCAGAGATTTGAGGTTGAGGATAGGCCGATGAGACCCATTCGGTTTCTGAACCAGAAATAGAGTAGAATAATATCTAGTCCCTTGTTGAGATAACGGAACTGGTACAATTACCCCTACCTGCAGCAAGGACTGTATGGCTTTCTGGATCGGCAAGGCATTGGTCTTGTCGGAAGAAGGGCCTGTGCAGAAAAATTGGTGGGGAGGCCTTCGAAGGAATGAGAGGGCGTACCCCTGAGAGACCACTTCTCTTAACCCAACATCCTAGGTGGTTGGACACCAGCATTGGGCAAACTGAAGAAGTCAACCTCCCACTCTGGGGTCCCCCAGAGGGAGGCCCGTCCCATCAGGCTGCGGGTTTACTTCCGATTTGGCGGCCGGGCTTGTGCGGCCTGTTTCTTAGGCTTGGCAGCGGACTGCCCTTTGGATTTTCCTTGGGTACGAAATGAGGAGCTTTGAGACTTTGCAGGAGCAGATGCTGAGGGCAGAAAGGCAGATTTGGCCAACGTGTCAACAATCTTGTCAAGATCTGGACCAAACAAAATCTCCCTATTATAGGGTAAGGCCTCCAGGCCTTTCTTAGAATCGGCATCTGCACTCCAATAGTGTAGCCACAGGGAACGGCGAGCAGACACAGCTGCAGCTGAGACCCTAGATGTCAGTAGATTAGCTTCCAGAGCGGCCTCACCGATCTATGCAGCCACATCCCTAATCTGATCGACCAGTGACACCTGATTCTCTGGAACTTCCAAGGAGTCCTCGAGTGTTTCAGCCCAACTCTCTATAGCCTTAGCTACCCAGCAGATAGCCATGGACGGCCAGGCAACAGCTCCTCGAAAAAGCAAGTACAGTATATAGACTTTAGACAAGTTTCCAACTTCCTATACGTAGGATCCTTTAAGGAAGAAATGGAAGGCATAGGTAACGTTGCACTTTTAATTAACCGTGTAACGTGTGAATCCACTGCAGGTAGTGAATCCCACTTCTTACAATGAGCCTCAGGCAATGAGGTCAATCGTTTCTGAGGTTGATACCTCTTACCAGGCTTCAGCCATGTAAGCCACCAGCTAATCTGATGGAGGGAATACTGCCGAAGACACCTTTATCTGTTTAAACAGGTGGTGTTTGGATTTAGGGGCTGGTTCATCATCCTCTATAACCAATCCGGATCTGACCGCACGCACCATGGCAGGAATAGTAATCGTTGACTTAGGCTCCGCCTCTTGCAGAGGGGAGTCAGGGTTAGAGGCATCAGCCACCTCTCAGTCATCAGAAGACATCTTGGCTTCGGACAGCTGTGTGGATTGAGGTGACAACACAGGATCCTTAGCTGGCTTAATGGGCTTCTCACTCTGCAACATGGTCTAAATGGCCGTAATGACTCTGTACTGAGGTAGAGAAAACATCTACCCATGGTGGAAGTCCACCCTGTAGTAATCACACTGTGGGAATGACCGCCTGCTGTGGTACAGGAGGGGTCTGCATAATCAGTGGTAGTCCCTGTGAGTGAAGGACGGGCTGCTGTGGTACCCCCCATAGGAGGAACAGCCAGGATGTCCACAATGGAGGCCAGCATCTGAAAAGAAACCGCCCAAGGGGGCTCCTGTACTGATGTCGGGGGTTCGAGGCACATGGCAGGTTATAACACCTCATACATAACCCATCCCGAACCACATCCTCCTCACTGCAGAACATAATCTGCGAAGATTGCAGTATAAGTACAGGAATGAATTCATTACCCTTGGCAGACATATCTGCAGGGTAAATGACTCACAATAGCGCACTGTACAAAGGAACCACAAGTATGTATAGATACTAAAAGGAAGCAATCTACTGGTCCTGTCTTGTGTGCTGCACTGTGCCATATATTGGCAACTGGTTCCTGCAGCATACATAACAGTATGTGTCAGACTTCAGAAATATTGATTTATATACAGTGTGTGTGTGTGTGTGATATATAAAAAATCCGGTATGAGCTACTCTAACAACACCTGTATTGGAGCAAAATGAGAGAATGGTAATAGCCATAAGCTGACAGTGCTAGCACAAGTCACATACAATGCAGGAAAGACGCTGCAAAGTGGCACTATACTCAGCTACACAGACGCGGTGTCTGGTAGGAAATGGCGCTACATACTCTGACCCTGGTTTAGAGGGATGCAGGGGGACCGGACCACGCGCTGTCCTGGGAGAACTGTAATTTAGAAAATGGCCGCCAAAGACTTTAGAGGGGTAGTGTCCGGAGGACTAGTACAGCTCACTGAAGCCAGACCGCAGTGGAAAGGCGCGCTGAGCTGAGGGGAGGAGCCGCTTAAATAGGGAAGCTGTCTCCCCTGGCCGGTTACACTGTACAACAAATAAATTCTTTTAATTTGTTTCCTTTCTAAAAATAGTCATACATTACTAATTAGAGGTAAAAAAAGCAAATGATTTCAGAATGTTTTTACTAGCTCTATTTTTTGAGCTATACTACTTGCACTATACTGTATGTACATTAGTCATAGTGAAAAGCTATTTTAAAATAATCTATTTTCTTGATTGAATTAAAACAACTTATTTATTTTCAATCAATCACAAATAAGAACACAAAACGAAACAAACATACAGCATACAAAAGTACTATCTAATATAGTGGCCTATTCATGGGGGTGCTTTCTCTTTGCTTGTCGCTTGTAGTCCTCTTCTGAGGCATCTCTTGTCACTGTCCAACAGTAGTGATTCCCCTACCCTGATATCTCTGTTCCATTGCTGAAATGTCTTGGTGGAATCGCTCACTATGCTTGTCACTCAGTGCACCACAGTTATCTTGTGTGGGTAATCCCGTGAATTGAATATATTTGAAAAGGGGAGGGGACAAATAACATTCATTTAATTGGGTCATTAGGCCCCGCCCCCTCTGCGCGGAACACAGATTGCTGGTAAAATTCTCTCCATTCTGCCCACTTCACTAGGAATACCCCTACATCGTCATATATGGGCTATATCACGGAACTCAGAGCTAACAGTTTTAAACGTCATTCATTCTTTGCATGCTGAAATCAATTAGAAGTAACTATTTTCACATTGGAAACATTTTCATTGTTGTGCAGCGTCATTAACCCCTTGGACACTGGTTTCCAGCACCAGTCTGTCCCCTGAAACCAGAGGTATCGACTGCCATTACACGCGGGTGGCGACCCGCCTTACCTGTCACCTGATGACCGGGTGCAGTCTGGGCCCCGGCTAGCGTTGACCCCCCCCCCCCCCCCTGGAACACCCACCGAGATCCCCAGATCAGTACTGGCGTTGCGGCAGCACAGACATCCCACGGACAGTCTGCTGCTGCATGCTCTTTTCTTTGTAAAACGATGACCAGCCCCCCTGCAAAATGGTGACCAGACTCTGGCCAGGCACCAACGAAACTAAGGTGCCTCTGGCTCAGGGTATAGGAAGAGTGGACCCAATGCATCCTGGGAGCTGAAAAGCTTTAACTGCATGGTGCCTGGATTGGTTCCCATCACCTACTCCCCAATGTCTCCCTGTGGAGCCTATGGACCCTGAAGACGAAAGAAGAGTAACATTATCAGTGTCACTAAACTGAAAAATAGTTCCAAATAGCCATTCAAGGTATCTTATGTGTAGGGCATTTTCTATATACTATTACTTTCCACTGCAATCTGTATTTGCCAGGCACCTTCTGTGATGTATGTTACGCAGCGGTGCGCCCAGACAGCTCCTTCTTCACTACGGAACTCTGCCTCTCGGGTCCTGCCCTGTGTGTGGGAAGAGACGTCATGAGATCTCTTCCCACAGTGCCTCCTCAGTCTCCTCTCTGTGGAGAATGTGCAGCCGCCTTTCTCCCTGTGCCTGGTCACTGTGTGCTGCTGGGGCAGAGGCAGTATTCATGCGGCCCTTTACCTTACCCCGTCTGCTCCCTCCTCCTTCACTTCACACAAGTCAAGCCAAGAAAAGAGCTCCGCCTCCAGCTGCCATGGCAGCGGCCGCCGCTCCATCCTCAGCGCTCTCATCCGGACACTGCTGTCCGAGAGCCATGTGCTGGGGCTTGGAGGTGGAGGAGAGTGTGCCCTCATTCCCCGCTACCGGAGCTGTACTGGCGCTTTGCGCAGAGAGGGAGGGGTGTGAAATAAATGTTTCCTAGTGGCTGTGCTGGTGACCCGACCGGGTGTACTCCCTCCTGGGTGGTGGCTGGGGTAGGGGAGTGCTGTGTGTGCTTTTGTGAATGCGTGTTGTGTAGTGTGTATTAGTGTAGTGTACTTGGTAATACCTGAAGTAGTGCTGGCTTCACCCTTACCCTGCTTGTAAAAAGGAAGCAGGCACTAGAACCTCCCCTGAAGCCTGTGCCATAATCCCTCATCCCTCCCTCTCCTTTCAGTCTGCAGGGCACAGTCTGTATTCCTGGGAACAGCTCTGTCACTGGCCCCATCTCACCCATATATTAGAATACTATGTCCCATTTATTGCCCAAGGTCATAGAACCATCAACTCCAGACTATTTAAATACCCCCCATCCCCACCCCTTTTTTGGTTTGGCAACATGCCACCTAATGTTGCGCATTAAAAAATTGGGGGAGGCGTCGATGCTCTTTATGGCACAGGGCACCAAAGTGTCTAGTTGTTGCTCTGCCGATTGCATTCTCCATAGTATCTATAACTAAGCTCTCCACTGGTGACAAGAACATTACTCTCCAGTTTGGGAGATCCTAAGTGCTAGACTTTTTGCCCCACTTAAATACAAAATATATGTACAGTATAACAGTATAAAGCGCAATATTGTTACTATCAACAACTTACAAGTTTCATAAAAAAACAAAGAAAAGGCAGTATATTTTGCACTGGATATTTTATTCGCATAGGAATAGAGCTTGTTCTATTACATTCTTTCAGTTATGGGAAATTAAAATAAACTAGGTGTAGTTCCAGACAACCCCAGTGATAACTGTTATTACATGAAGGGTCTGCGGATATCTACATTTTTTAGTATTTTTCATACACTTGATTGACCCTAAAATTATCAAATTTCATTTTAATCCTTAAAATACAGATGAGAGAATAAATCATGTACAGCAACTTTGAGGTTTTGTTGTTCATGAAACCTTTTACAAATGACAGTTTCATGTCCCCAGAACAATCTAGGTTAGCTTCTAGTTCGGTTTGGGGGATAAACAATGTTCCAGCTTATTAACAAGCTGAAGGCACAGAGCAGGCCAGGTTGGTGAGTCCTTTGCTCTGAAGGAATGCTTCCTGTTTTGGGTCACGACCCAGGAAGTTACGCAACATGTCACTGGCGTCCAGAGATCCCCCAGGCTTCAGGATACAATTTCTGTAGTCTATACCCACCTAAAGGGGATTAAGAAAAAAATGGATAATATATCTGGACAAACCATATAATAAGCAGCAAGCATTGTTAGCTACGTTTACTAAAGTCCATTTATCACAATCCAATTATCAGATTGAACATAAATGATGTATTACATAACAAAGAATAAAAAAAAAAAAAAAGTTACTGAGCCTCAAGTAAAGCAGCTTTAAAGTCTGGTTACAACTGCAAATATTGTGAAAACAGTTTATAGGCAGCACTGGATACTGGTCGATACATTCTGAATGTCGACAATAAAAAAAGGTTGACATTGTAATTAGGTGAACCATCATTCTGTAGACATGTATTTAGGTTGATAGGGTTAAATGGTCGACACATTCCAAAGGTCAACATTTGAAATGTCACTTTTTTCATTATTATTATAGTTAGGCTACAATAGCAAAAAAAAAAAAAAAAAAAAAAAAGAAACTGACATTTTAGTGTCGACATGCTAAATGTCCACTTTTGACGGTGTTGGCTATTTTACCCTGTAGACCCATGGCATAATGGTTAGCAATGATGCCTCACAGTGGTAGGGTCATGGGTTTGATTCCGACCAGGTCCTATCTGGAGTTTGTATGTGCTCTCTGTGTTTGCATTTCCTCTGAGCACCCTGGTTTCCTCCCATACTCCATAAATATACTGGTAGGTTAATTGGATTTTGGAATACTATGACTGGTACTATATAAGTAAATAATACCATATCTCGATAGCTCCATAAGAACCCTTAAGCTGCCTAAACATGCAAAATAAACATGACTAAACATTCAAGGTTACAGAAACAATGTTGGGCAGTGTAACTAATGTTACCATTTAAAATATCTGCAGCTATTCACTGAGCAATCATCAACATCTACAGTATAATTATATTGTGTTTAAAACATTTGTTACAATTGCACTGGTGAAATGTCATATGGACATTTAAATATAGTTGGGAAAAAAAAAAAAAAAACTGTTTTGCATTCAGAATACTGCTCTTACCTTATGGTTCATGACTCCTTCCTGTTTGAAGCGGGTGTAAAACATGTCCATTGAATATACCTCACTCCACAAATATCCATAATACTGAGCATCATATCCTCCAGCAAGATGTCCAAAAGTCGCAGGCATATTTGTCCCTGGAACAAAACAGTTGTAAACCGTGATACATACGAGGCATTAATATTGCAGCACAGTTGGTACCATGTATAATATGGGTATAACTGAATGTGGACACATTTATTATTTGTTTCATATGATATTATACACACACGCAAGTAACGAGTGAGAGAATTGGTGGAGAGGACACAAATTACCTGTAAACACCAAACAAATTACCTGTGCCTCTTAAGGGGCCATTGAGTTCAGTAGTGGGGGAGTGCATTCTGCAATGTCACAACTATGCCCTAAGTGAGCGCTCTGTGCATAATGAGGGGGGCATAGGTCACACCCCCTTCAGTGCTCAGGGAGGGAAACTATATACCCATTTTAGAACTACAAACATACTTAGGCTGCCTATACTAATATAATACTACAACATGACTATCATTCCAAGTAAAACGGAGATTAGAAATATTTAAATGACTTTAAAAAGCTTAATCATATCCAACAAATAGATAATGGTGAAAGGACAAAGCTGCTTTAATCCTCTTACCAGGTGTTGCAGGGACTCCAAGAATCTCTTTACACAGTTTTCTATATTCATCAACAGGATCTAAGTCTTTCTGTGTGTGTATTACTTGGTCTATTTTGGCCAGAACTATCTGCCGAAGATTCAAAAGACCTGCAAAACAATATAAAATGGCAAAATTCTGAATGTATTATCAGTACAATTTACCATCAATGGTAAAAAGACTCCAGCTTTTCCCAACTCCTTACTGGCATCTTACAATTCGCAAATTGTGTGATACACGGCCTGGTGACAAAGCTGCTAATAGGCTTTTACTTTACAGGGCAGGTATCATAATTCTTCCAGAAGGACCCCTTACAAAGGAACATCAGATAATGTATTGCCTTATGAGTGTGAAATACAACAAGCCCTAGACATCACGTTATATGGCACCTCCTCTTCATCCTAAAATTGTACAGAGGGGGAGATTTATCAAGTCTTGGAGAGATGAAGTGATAAGATGCACATGCAATCAGTCAGCTTCTGTCATTTTTCTAGCACAGTCTGTAAAATGACAGTTAGAAGATGATTGGTTATTATGGTCAACTTCTCTCTCCCTCTCCCAGATTTGATACATTTCCCCATAGTTCTAAATAAAATACTAGCTAATACTATAAAATAGCTGTAAAGTGCTGCGGAATGTGTGTGTGTGTGCTATATAAATAACTAGTAATAATAATAAAGCAGTACAAACAGCTCTTAATATCAGGTGTTAATTACTGCAGCTTTCTACTTCAGGGTCCATAGGGGGTCCACAGGGTTGACCTTGGGGTATAGATTGGGAACCAAATCCGGGCACCACGCAGTTAAAGCTTTTAGCTCCCAGGATGCACTTGGGTCCACTCTCCCTATAACCCCGCCCCCCAGCCAGAGGCACCTCAGTTTAAGTTGGTGCCCAGCCACAGTTAGTGCAGTGGGGAGCTGATTAGCAGCCCCTAAGCTTAAAATTTGTTTTAAAAAAGAGTTTTATTATTTTTTTACTACTCTTCAGAGTGGCAGCGTCAGACTGTCCAATGGACGTCTAAGCTGCCGCTCCTACACCCTGCCGGCGCTGCGACACCAGTACAGATCTGGGGATCGCAGCGGGACCCCAGAGTCTGTACTAGCTGGACTCTGGAGGAATCCCTAGGCTGCTGCCGGATCGACGGGGACAGGTAAGTCGCGTGGTCACCGCTTGCGGTGATCCACGTGTATGCAGCCTTATGCCTCTGGTCTCTGGGGACAGACCGGAGGCGCTAGCGGTGGCAGCGGGCTCCCCCTCCATGGAGGCATACCCCGTGTGTCCACTAGCCCACCAGGGATTATAGCGGCAGCCGGCATCCCGGGGGGTTAATTTTTAGCCAGGGGAGGAAGCCTTCCCTGTCTAGCGGCTCCTCCCCTCAGCGCGCCTTTCAACACGCAGTCTGGCGTCGCTGAGCTGCTTCCTCCGCGGGCCACGCTTCTTCTGAGGTCTCCAGCGGCCATTATCTCTCGGTGGTGCTGCAGAACTCCTAGGATGACAGTGAGCCCAGTCCCCCTGCGTACCTGGCCATTTTGGGTGAGTGTACACAGCGCTATAGCCTTCTCAGACACTGAATCTGGGCAGTTGAATGTAGCGACATTGTGCAGTATATTATATGTCATGCTTATATATGTACAGTATATATGTCTGCATTGTATGTGACTTATGCTAGTGCTGACTGTCTGCTTTTCTCACCTGTCAGTGTATATCTATCCCTTTTCTTTATCTGCCCTAATACAGGTGTACCTAGGGTGGTTCTGATACCTCACATATATATATACACTTGTTAATATTTGTGAGGTTTGTCACATACTGTTGCGTGCTGCACGTTGCCATATTTTAGATGGAACTGTGTGTTGCATACGCTGATAATAGGTCCCTGCAGCTAATCTTAGCGTCAGTCAGGACCGGTATGGCGCTGCTTAATATTTCCGTCAGGTTAGTCAAATATATCTGACCAGGAGCTTGCGCACGATACTGCACCCATTATTGCTATCCTGCAAGCCATGTGCTGCAGGTATTAGTGCGGAGGATTTGACTCAAAGGTTTTGTATGCGGCGCCATCTGGTGCCGGGCCCCTTGCACGACCCCTTTGGGCGGTTTATTTCTCAGGATCCTCTCCTTTGAGGATCGCCGGGCGGGCCCCATTGTCGTAACTCGCTTGAGGTTACTTCACCATACTGCCCTTTTCAACTCTGGGTATCTCGCAATTTCTTGCACTTTACCCGTGTCACAGACTATCGCTCCCTACCAGGGTTTTTCACAGTACATGAATTACCTCCGGTACCGCATCGGTCTGTCATTCCCCTTGCAGGGATTACCACAACGGCCACCCTGGTGGATGTCGTTTTCTACGAAATACTAATTGGCGTGATATACGACCTGTGGTTACTTCCCAGTGGCTCTGCCGTGAACTGGAGGGTGTATTCAGCTCTTTCCCCCTCACATGGGGGGAGCCGATTTCAAGTATTATTATCTCTGCTTTGGGGCTGGTGGCCAGGTTCATTCTGGATATACAGAATGTCGATCCTGCACCTGTATCATACATTCCTCGTTTCTGCCCAGCGGGTGGATCTCATGGCGGGAGTCTGGCTGTCGCCAGATACGAGGGGTCACAAAGGCCTCCTGTTTCCCATTCCCTGAGGGTCCTCACAAGTAATAGAAATCTCCTTCTGGGGTGGATTTGTATGTTAATAGTCGGGTTACAGGCATTAATATGCCTCCCATCCCGGCCTGGACGGATTTTACGGATCCGTAGGTGGTAACTTTACCTGAAATCAATGTACTCGTTTTCAGGGCCTGTTGCCCGTCCTACCATGGCCATCGCATGGTTGGTTAATACTGTTGCATACTGGGCTGATGCATTTGTAACGTTTTTCCCCTTCAACACGTCTGGGATTCAAATGTCTTTTGCCGCTCACATAAAATATGCAGTTGTCATATGTGGGATTACCTACATTGGATGCCGGTCTTCTAACTTTCAGGTTTTCGGCTGCGTCTGTATCCGCCGCAATACCCTATGGCTGCGTTATGGGAAAGTAGAGGTGCAGTCTCCTACCATGGGGAAGATCTTGTTTGGTCCAGCCTTGACAAGATTGTTGCATCATTGGCAGGATCACTAATGGAGAGATGCCGTCTTTAGCTACTCCCACTACATTCGGACTAACTCTGTTAAGTCTTTTTGTCCTCAGGGTCAGCCTAAAGGCCTGTTTTTTTCCTAGGCTGTTGGCCTCCACGGGGGCCACCATATCTAGTACCGAGCTGTCCTGGACTTCTGGACGGCCCTGCTTCTACGCCGGAGGATAAGCCTTCAGCCTGACGGGGCAGGTCTACATCTGGGGGATTCCAGAGTGAGATACTGATTCTCAACGGCCTCTCATTGCTCAGGCGGCCTCCTCACAGGTGTTGTTACACGGGCCCTTCTTCCGATCAGGGCCTTACAAACCCAGAAAGCTATACAGCCTTTGCGGTAAGCAGAGCTATTTCGGCCAGCCTCACTATCTCAGCGAGGGACTGGTTGTTCTTTTTTTCCTTTCTGGGGCAGTGACTGACTGGTCCTTCATTTGCCTATACTCTGTCTCAAATCCCTGAATCAGATTCCAAGGGTGCCTGGACTCAGGTGGAATCCTCCTTGCTCCATCATCCGACGTTTGGAGCCTGGGGACTTTATGGTATATCTGAATATTCAGGATACGTACCTACGGGTACATACAGAGCCCTCTCATCAGCAGGGGTTCAGGTTTGCTGTGCCACAGCAAAACTTGCAAGTTTCGGGCTCTGCCTTTTGGGACTGTCCTTAACTCCACCGGGGTTTACCAGCTTTACGGATTTTCTGATGGTTCACCTGTTCAGTGTATCCGAATGCTCCTTTCTCTGGATGTCCTCCTGCTTTTAGCAGGATCACCGAGGTACTTTACCGCCGGGTCAGGATAACCGTGGCTTTTTCTCGGCACAGATAATTAGTCACCGGAGGAAAAGTCCTCCCTGCATCCCTCACAGGGTTTTCTTCATCTGGGAGCACTGCTGGATTCTCAGGAATCTGGGAATTTTTCTGGCGTAAGACAAGCTCTCCGCTCTTCAACTTGGAGTGTGCGTATGTCTACGCGGTCGACATATGTCATTACTCTTGGTGATGCGCGGTCTCCCAGAGTGTCTACCTTTTGGGAGGGGGGAATGTGATCAGTTCCATTCCAGGCCTGGCCATAATTGACTCTTCTCCAGATGGATCGAGTTTTTTCCATCGGATCGCTGTTCGGACGATGATGCTCTCTCCGGAGGCGAGTCGGTCTCTGTCCAAGTGGCTATGGCCATCTCGTCCAGGGTATTCTTTGCTGCAGACAGTGTCTGGTCCGCATTCATTTCGGGGTAGCTGGACGTCTGTCGCTTGCGCCCTGCCACTTGCTGGAACTTTCGGCTGTCTTGGGCCTTCACTCTGGCCTAACCCTTATGTCACGGTAAACCTGCATAGGTTCAGTCCAACAGTGTCACAACAGTGGCTTCCATCTAGGCAACACTGGTAGTTGGGTGGCAATGACAGGAATGTCATACATTCTGACATAGTCCAAGGGTCTTCTCCTGGCCAACTCTGCAGTGTTCATTCCGGGAGCTCTCCATTGGGAAGCAGGCTTCCTCAGCCATCACGACGTGCATCCCGGGGACTAGTCTCTTCTCCAAGAGAGGTTTCAACTCCTGGTGATCAGAGGGGGCCTCCCTGAGGTGATTGGTCCTCATGGCCTTCTGACTCTATCACACACTACCGGTGTTACAGTCCAGCTCTAGGAGTACTGAAGCTACCTTCAGTGACTGTCAGTGAAGTGGTCCTTCCACTTTGTGTACCTGTGTCCTCTGGTCTCCCTTCTTCCTCGAGGTCTTCGGAAGTTTAATTCGAGACGGAGGGGCTTTCCTTCTGGGGGCTCCAGTTCATCCCAGACGTCACTGGTACTAGGATTTTCGGAGTCTCCTCATCGATGCTCCGTTCCTACTGCTTCACTATCTGGACCTGTTGTCTCAGGGTCCTTGTTTTTCCCTGGACCTGGATCGTTTGTCTATGACTGCGCCCCTGCTGTGGTCCTAGGGCTTCCCTGGTTCTGTCTTCATTGAGATGTTTAGAGCAGACAGGCCAGACTTTGCTGGGATCTGCCACAGACTGTGGCATACGTAATTCTTACGGTATCGTACCTGTCGATATGATCCTCCGGTGTCCAGGATTTCCAGATATTCTGGCATTCCTGCCGGCTGGCTTGGGTTTCACCCTCGGCCTGGCCTTCCTGACAGTGCGGATCTCTACACTGTCGGTATGGTTAAGATATGGAATTGCTCCACTCTGGTATCCAGTTCATCCTTTGGTGTGTTTTCTGGCTTATGCCTCCATTTGTCCTCCCTAGGGACTCCTTGGGAGTTAGTAGTGGTTCTTCGTTCCCTCCGGGGACAGTCGATGGAACCGCTGGTTGTGATAGCCATTACATGGTCTATTGCTTAGGCTCTCTCTCTTTCTCTCAGGGTGTTTATATTAACCAGGAGAGTGTCTGACTTGGGAGCGTTCTCATGTGGCTCCCTCTTCTGGAGGGCATCATGTCAGGGTGTGAGTTGCTCTCGCCCTGTTTCTTCTTAATGTGGTTTTTAGGTTCCATATTATTCTGGAACTTATGGTACAGCCATTCAGCCCCCAGTCCTCTCGGCTGGTGTGGCCTCATTGACTGTGGTCCGGCCTCTTTGGATTTATGTGATCCGTTCAAGCTCCTTACGGAAATCGGACTCCTTATTGGTGGTCTGAGATTTCTAGTTTTCACAGGAAAGGATGGCCGGCCTATAACTAAATGTTGGCTGGATGGCCTCGTATGTCTTCCTCAGGGGCTTACCCAGGGGTAGGCCTTTCTGTTGTTGATGCTTGTTTTTTTCTCAGCCCATGTAACCCTTGTGGGCGGCTCGCTGTGGCGCCTCGGCTGTTTTGCCTTACTAGGTGGCCACGTGGTCTTCTGTCCACACCTTTTTAAGGTTCTAGGCATTGGTTTCCTTTGCCTCTCAGGATGCTTCCTTTTTGGCGACGGATTCTCCTCTCCGCACAGGAGCGTCCCCACCCTTGGTTGAACTGCTTTGGGACATCCCCAAGGTCAACCCTGTGGACCCCCTATGGACCCTGAAGTAGAAAACAAGAGATATGGTAAGAACTTACCTTTATCTGTTTCTACGAAGTCCATAGGGTCCACAGGGCGCCCGCCCTGACGCACCTGGCTTCATATGGGCTGTGTTACTGGTCACTGGTTTCCCGTCTCCTTTTCTGTGAGTATGATTCTAGAGTGTTCCAGTTTTCTCTCTCTTTTTCTCTCCTCCTCCGGCCTTTGGCTACTTACAAACTGAGGTGCCTCTGGCTGGGGGGCGGGGTTATAGGGAGAGTGGACCCAAGTGCATCCTGGGAGCTAAAAGCTTTAACTGCGTGGTGCCCGGATTTGGTTCCCAACCTATACCCCAAGGTCAACCCTGTGGACCCTATGGACTTCGTAGAAACAGAGATAACAAAGGTAAGTTCTTACCATATCTCGTTTTCAAGTTTATAATTCTCCTATATAGGTAAGAATAATGAAGTGTGGATTCCTTAACCACATAGAAGGGGTTGTACGTTTAGAGCAACAGATATTTAAGTTTATTACCTAGGTACACTAATAAATTTCCCCCACTGTGAAATTAAGTGGTAGTTCACGAAGTAATAAAAAATAAATTTAAAAAAACAGTCATTAATCTTTGTAAAGCTGAACAAAGTCCTGTTGAAATTTGGAGTTTGTGTATTGAAACAGCTTTAAGGTCTCTTAGGCTCTTTATATAGTTTACTGTATAAATAAAGTAGATCCATTCGTGTCCTGTTTGTCATGACTTCAGTGGATCAAAAATCTACTTGTCTCTTCGCTCTGATTTATAGTTGCCTCTGCTTTCTCTCTATTAATGTCAAAGTTGTAAGACAACTTTTATAAAAAATTGACTGCACATTTGAGTATATATATATATATATATATATATATATATATATATATATATAATCACAGCTACTAAGTTTTGGGGAAGAATACAGTTGTCAAGACAAAAACAGCAATGGGTCAGCTCATAATTACCAAAACACTGATCAGGCCACTAATATTTAAGGCTGGTTAACGGCTTATTCATCATACCTGTGTTTGCAAGACGGGATTTTATGAGTTTCTCCACTGTGTCCTCTGGAATGGGCCTGCCAGTTTTGTAATGTTTTGACATTCGTTGCAGAGATTCTCTTTCCCATACCCAATTTTCCAACATCTGAGAAGGAGCTTCAACAAAATCTCTCTCCACCTGCGTTCCACTGAACATTGCAAAATCTGCCTGTGGCACAGATATGGCTTTAAAGCTAAATTTAAGACAACCTGTACACATTACACAAAATGAACCTGTGCCACCTACCTCGGCACAGAGCTGATGCATTACATGCCCAAATTCATGAA
This sequence comes from Taudactylus pleione, assembly GCA_031769625.1. Lineage (NCBI taxonomy): Eukaryota > Metazoa > Chordata > Amphibia > Anura > Myobatrachidae > Taudactylus > Taudactylus pleione. The sequence continues at coordinate 12,960,714 of JAUIMM010001030.1, read as the reverse complement.
AATATGTCTCCACTTCATCATGCTGCAGAAGGGATGGGGCATCCTGAGTGGGTTTGGTGAAGTTAGCAACCATAGCAGCCACTGATATCTGTCTGGAACCATCCGGTAGTAGACACCCAGGCTGTAAGCCAAAGCAAGCCGCATGGGAATATTTTCCTTCCCTAATAAAGAGATGAAAGTTTTAGAAAATCCCTGGTCTCTTTAATTTTAGACATGTGCTGCAAAAAAACAAAATAAGAAAAAAATTTCAATATTTTCATTGCTTACCGAGGATACAAGTCGAGGTAGAACATTCCCACAAGCTGTCCTGATCTTGCATCTCTTACAGAGTACAGAGACACATCCTCATGCCACACTGGAGCACCTTTCTCTAGCTCAAAGGTCAGGCCTAGCAGCTCCTGGTAAATATCTAGTAGCCCAGAGGTTACAACTTCCATAGGAAAATATTCCTTGAGAATGTTCTGGTCCACACTGTATGTGGTCTCCTCCACTTGGTTCATATAGTACCTCATGTCCCACGCATTAATCTGCCCATCAAAGTCAAGTGCCCTCTTCTCACATTCCTTCTTTTTGAGTTCCAAAATTGCTGCCCTTTCCTTCTCTCCCAGGGGCTTCAGTTTTTGGGATAACTCATCTGATAAACGATAGATTTAAGACAATTTTCAAAATATTAGTTTAAATCCATAAACATACAGTGATAACGCATCTCAGAAAGGGCTGCGGTCATAATACCGACAGTCGGGATGCTGGCGCTTAGAACGCCGACACCTGTCAGAATCCCGGCACTGGCAACTCAACGGTTAGTACTGGGGTTAGGCACTAGGGAGTGAATTAGTGTGCGGGTTTGGGGGGGGATATTAGGTTTAGGCAGCAGGGAGGGAAGGTTAGGGACAAGGGGAGGATTAGGGGCAGTATCCTAAACCTGTCGGGATGCCGGCATTGGGATTCTGACCGCTGGCATCCTGTACCCAGTCCCATAGAATATTCATACTCTTAGATGTTGATGACCAGTGCAATCAAATAATCACTTGTGGAGAGTATATTGCTTGATGCAATGAAAACAAATACTCAGGAATCCCAGCTATTGCACCCTAAAAGAAAAAAAAGAGCCCAATGTTACATCAATATGTAAGAGAAGGAAACACACACTTGCCTAAGAAACTTTTCACTGTCTTGCTGTTCTTTGCCATGTTCATCTCCAAGACAAAATCAGCATGAGTCTCAAACCCAAGCAAATGGGTTTTCTCTTCCCTAAGTTTCACAAGTTCCCGTAAGATATGGTCATTCTCCTAGAAGAGACCACAGCAAAACTGAAGAGTACATTTTGGTGTAGAGGATTTAGACTCGGGGCCATATGCAAGAAGCGGCAACATTTTTGCCAAAAAAAGCCAACGAAAACAGGTGGAAAAAACTTTTAACCCAAGATTTGCGCGGTCATTTTTCTACCAAAGTACACAACTTACCCTGATTTTTTTTTTTTTTCCCGTGATTTATCATTAAGAGGAGGGTGGGGCTCCAATGGGTTCTGAAAGAAATCCCCATATTTTTAGCCAAAAATAGGGATTTTGCATTTTTTTTTTTCTTTTAGTCTGGGATAGAGAAAACTTTTCTCCAGTTTTTTTCTCTCAATTTTCGCCTGTTTTTTAATTTTTTTTGCCAAAAATGTTGCCTTTTTTTTAGGTGAAAAACGGCCATTTTTTTACGCTAATTAAATGCGACCCTAATTCTAAGCAACAAGTATTATCACTAACCTCTTTGCAGCGGGAGTTGAAAGCAAACTCTAGCTTCTGCCTGGTCTCAGGAACAGAACACTTCTTCATCAGTGGAAAGTAGTGGGGATACTTTAAAGTGACTTTTAAATTTCCAGATTCTGCTTTCTCCAGGGAGTTCAGGAAGTCATCTGGAAGGCCCACTGTAACCCAAATCACAGCAATTCTGTTTAACTAGCTTCAAGATGAGTAAATAATACAGTATATTAAACAAATACTATGACATTTTTCGTTTTTAAAGTAACACTAAATAAAAAAAAAAAGCGGGCCACATTCATAACAATTAAGCAGAATAATCTTAAATGATGTCGGCAAGAAGAGCAACAGCAATGGAGGTAATAGAAACAGGGGCATGGAGCATACTTCAGAGAAGACACTAAAAAAAATTAAAAAAATAAATAATATCTGAGGTACCAGATTTCTCATCACTGAGACTAATACCCCTTTTCCACCGGAGCTAAAACCCGGGTTATTGCAGGGTTAACCCGGGCAGCTCCCTGGTGTAAAAAGGGGAGAGGGTTGAATCGCTGGGTCGAGTGACCCGGCAATCCAAGCCAGTTAACTAGCAGGGTTTCATGGGCGTAGCCCATGAAACCCTGCTGTGAGAACAGTGCACTCCGGGTCACGATGACCTGGAGTGTGCTGCAAGCCGGCCGATTGATCCGGCTTCAGTGGCGCTTGGAGATGACGTCATCTCCAAACGACCACTTTCACACCGGGAAAGCCGGGTCTATGCAGACCAGACTCCGGTGTGAGCGGCGCCGACTCGGGAATATCCAGAGTCGGCGCCGGCTAAATTCCGGGTCCGATCCGGATAGGAACTCTGTTCCAACTCTGGGTCAGACCCGGAATTTTGGTGGAAAAGGGGTATAAGTGGCATATGCTGCAAGAAACTGTATTTCTACTTCAGGGTCCATAGGGGGTCCACAGGGTTGACCTTGGGGTATAGGTTGGGAACCAAATCCGGGCACCACGCAGTTAAAGCTTTTAGCTCCCAGGATGCACTTGGGTCCACTCTCCCTATAACCCCACCCCCCAGCCAGAGGCACCTCAGTTTAAGTTGGTGCCCGGCCGGAGTCGGGTCACCGTTACTGCAGGGGGGCTGCTTAGCAGCCCCTAAGCTTAAAAGAGTTTTATTTTATTATTTTTTACTACTCTTCAGAGCGGCAGCATCAGACTGTCCAATGGACGTCTGAGCTGCCGCTCCTACACCCCGCCGGCGCTGCGACGCCAGTACAGATCTGGGGATCGCAGCGGGACCCCAGAGTCTGTACTAGCCGGGCTCTGGAGGAATCCCTGGGCTGCTGCCGGATCGACGGGGACAGGTAAGTCGCGTGGTCACCGCTTGCGGTGATCCACGTGTGAATATGCAGCCTTATGCCTCCGGTCTCTGGGGACAGACCGGAGGCGCTAGCGGTGGCGGCGGGCTCCCCCTCCATGGAGGCATACCCCGCGTGTCCACTAGCCCACCAGGGATTATAGCGGCAGCGGGAGCCGGCATCCCGGGGGGTTAATTGCTAGCCAGGGGAGGAAGCCTTCCCTGTCTAGCGGCTCCTCCCCTCAGCTCAGCGCGCCTTTCAATACTACAGTCTGGCGTCGCTGAGCTGCTTCCTCCGCGGGCCACGCTTCTTCTGAGGTCTCCAGTGGCCATTTTCTCTGTGGTGCTGCAGAACTCTTAGGATGTCAGTGAGCCCAGTCCCCCTGCGTACCTGGCCATTTGGGTGAGTGTACACAGCGCTATAGCCTTCCCAGACACTGAATCTGGGCAGTTGAATGTAGCGACATTGTGCAGTATATTATATGTCATGCTTATGTATGTATATATATTTTTCTGCATTGTATGTGACTTTTGCTAGTGCTGACTGTCTGCTTTTTCTCTCACCTGTCAGTGTATATCTATCCCTTTTCTTTATCTGCCCTAATACAGGTGTACCTGGGGTGGTTCTGAGACCTCACATATATATATTTGTTAATATCTGTGAGGTTTGTCACATACTGTTGCGTGCTGCACGTTGCCATATTTTAGATGGAACTGTGAGTTGCATACGCTGATAATGGGTCCCTGCAGCTAATCTTAGCGTCAGTCAGGACCGGTATGGCGCTGCTTAATATTTCCGTCAAGATAGTCAGATATATCTGACCAGGAGATTGCACACGATACTGCACCCATTATTGCGATCCTGCAAGTCATAGCCTGCAGGAATTAGTGCGGAGGATTTTAACTCAGAAAGGTTTATGTATGCGGCACCATCTGGTGCGGGGCCCCTTGCACGACCCCCTTAAAGGGCGGTTTATTTCTCAGGATCCTCTCCTTTGAGGATCGCCGGGCGGGCCCCATTGTCGTCACTCGCTTGGAGTTACTTCACCATACTGCCCTTTTGAACTCGGGGTATCTCGCAATTTCTTGCAATTTACCCCTGTGCAACAGACTGTCGCTCCCCGCCGGGGTTTTTCACAGTACATGAATTACCTCCGATACCACATCGGTCTGTCATTCCCCTTGCAGGGATTACCACAACGGCCACCCTGGTGGATGTTGTTTTATAGAAATACTAATTGGCGTGATATATGCCCTGTGGTTACTGACCAGTGGCTCTGCCGTGAACTGGATGGTATATTCGGCTCTTTCCCTCTCACATGGGGGGAGCCGATTTCAAGTATTATTATCCCTGCTTTGGGGCTGGTAGCCAGGTTCATTCTGGATATAGAGAATGTCGATCCTGCACCTGTATCATACATCTCCCGTTTTCTGCCCAGCGGGTGGATCTCATAGCGGGAGTCTGGCTGTCGCCAGATACGAGGAGTCACAAAGGCCTCCTGTTTCCCATTCCCTGAGGGTCCTCACAAGTAATGGAAATCCCCTTCTGGGATGGATTTGTATGTTAATCATCGGGTTACAGGCATTAATACGCCTCCCATCCCGGCCTGGACGGATTTTACGGATCCGTAGGTGGTAACTTTGCCTGAAATCAATGTACTCGTTTTCAGGGCCTGTTGCCCGTCCTACCATGGCCATCGCATGGTGATGCTTTTGTGACGTTTTTCCCCTCCAACACGTCCTGAGGTTCAAATATCTTTTGCCGCTCACATAAAATATGCAGTGGTCATATGTGGGATTACCTCATGGGATGCCGGTCTTCTAACTTTCAGGGTTTCGGCGACGTCTGTATCCGCCGCAGTACCCTATGGCTGCGTTATGGGAAAGCAGAGGTGCACACTCCTTCCATGGGGAAGATCTTGTTTGGTCCTGACCTTGACAAGATCGTTGCATCATTGGCAGTATCACTAATGGGGAGATACCGTCTTTAGCTACTCCCACTACATTCGGACTAACTCTGTTAAGTCTTTTTGTCCTCAGGGTCAGCCTAAAGGCCTGTTTTTTCCTAGGCTGTCGGCCTCCATATCCAGTACCGAGCAGTCCTGGACTTCCGGACGACCCTGTTTCTACACCTGAGGATATACCCTCAGCCTGACGGGACAGGTCTACATCTGGGGAATTTCCAGAGTGAGGTACTGATTCTCAACGGCCTCTCATTGCTCAGGCAGCCTCCTCACAGGCATTGTTACACGGGCCCTTCTTCAGACCTGATCAGGGCCTTACAATCCCAGAAAGCTATACAGTCTTTGTGGTAAGCAGAGCTATTTCGGCCAACCTCACTATCTCAGTGAGGGACTGGTTGTTCTACTTTCTTTCTGGGGCGGTGACCGACTGGTCCTCATTTGCCTATACTCTGTCTCAAATCCCTGGACTCCGGTGGAATCGTCCATGCTCCATCATCCGACGTTTGGAACCTGGGGATTTTAGGGTATATCTGAGTATTCAGGATACGTACCTACGGGTACGTACAGAGCCATCTCATCAGCAGGGGTTCAGGTTTGCTGTGCCACAGCAACACTTGTAAGTTTCGGGCTCTGCCTTTTGGGACTGTCCTCAACTCCACCGGGGTTTACCAGCCTTATGGATTTTCTGACAGTTCACCTGTTCAGGGTATCCGAATGCTCCTTTCTCTGGACGGTCTCCTGCTTTTAGCAGGATCACCAAGGTACTTTACCGCCAGGTCAGGATAACCGTGGCTTCTTCTCGGCACAGATAATTAGTCAACGGAGAAAAAGTCCTCCCTACATCCCTCACAGGGTTTTCTTCATCTGGGAGCACTGCTGGATTCTCAGACTCTGAGAATTTTTCTGGCGTAAGACAAGATCTCCACTCTTCAACTTGGAGTGTGCGGATATCTACGCATTCGACATATGTCATTACTCTTTGTGATGCGCGGTCTACCAGAGTGTCTACCTTTTGGTAGGGTGGAATGTGCTCAGTTCCATTCCAGACCTTGCCATAATTGACTCCCCTCCAGATGGATCGAGTTTTTCCCATCGGATCGATGTTCGAACAATGATACTTTCTCCAGAGGCGAGTTGGTCTCTGTCCGGGTGGCTATGGCCATCTCGTCCAGGGTGTTCTTTGCTACAGACAGTGTCTGGTCCGCATTCGTTTCGGGGCAGTTGGACGTCTGTCGTTTCTGTCCTGCCACTTAACTTGTTGATACTTTAGGCTGTCTTGGACCTTCACTCTGGCCTAACCCATATGTCACGGTAAACCTGAATAGGTTCAGTCCGACAGTGTCACAACAGTGACTTCCATCTAGGCAACACTGGTAGTTGGGTGGCAATGTCAGGTATGTCATCCATTCTGGCATAGTCCAAGGGTCTTCTCCTGGCCAACTCTGCAGTGTTTATTCCCGGAGCTCTCCATTGGGAAGCGGGCTTCCTCAGCTGTTGCGACGTGCATCCCGGGGACTAGTCTCTTCTCCAAGAGAGGTTTCAACTCCTGGTGAGCAGAGGGGGCCTCCCTGAGGGGATTGATCCTCATGGCCTTCTGACTTGATCACACATTACCGGTGTTACAGTCCAGCTCCAGGAGTACTGAAGCTACCTTCAGTGACTGTCAGTGAAGTGGTCCTTCCACTTTGTGTACCTGTGTCCTCCGGTCTCCCTTCTTCCTCGAGGTCTTCGGAAGTTTAATTCGAGACGGAGGGGCTTTCCTTCTGGGGGCTCCAGTTCGTCCCAGACATCACTGGTACTGAGATTTTCGGAGTCTCCTCATCGATACTCCGTTCCTACTGCTTCACTATCTGGACCTGTTGTCTCAGGGTCCTTGTTTTTCCCTGGACCTGGATCGTTTGTCTTTGACTGCGCCCCTACTGTGGTCCTAGGGCTTCCCTGGCTCTGTCTTCATTGAGATGTTTAGAGCAGATAGGCCAGACTTTGCTGGGATCTGCCACGGACTGTGGCATACATAATTCTTATGGTATCGTACCTGTCGATACGATCCTCCGGTGTCCAGGATTTTCAGATATTCTGGCATTCCTTCCGGCTGGCTTGGGTTTCACCCTTGGCCTGGCCTTCCTGACAGTGCGGATCTCTACACTGTCGGTATGGTTAAGATATGGAATTGCTCCGCTCCGGTATCCAGTTCATCCTTTGGAGTGTTTTCTGGATTATGCCTCCACTTGTCCTCCCTAGGGACTCCTGGGGAGTTAGTAGTGGTTCTTTGTTCCGTCCGGGGACAGTCAATGGAACTGCTGGTTGTGATAGCCATTACATGGTCTATTGTTTAAGCTCTCTCTCTCTCAGGGTGTTTAAATCAACCAGGAGAGTGTCTGAATTGGGAGCGTTCTCATGTGGCTCCCTCTTCTGGAGGGCATCATGTCAGGGTGTGAGTTGCTCTCGCCCTGTATTTCTTCTTAGAGTGGTTTTTAGGTTCCATATTATTCTGGAACTTATGGTACGGCCATTCAGTCCCCAGTCTTCTCGGCTGGTGTGGCCTCATTGACTGTGGTCCGGCCTCTTTGGCTTTATATGATCCGTTCAAGTTCCTTATGGTAATCGGACTCCTTATTGGTGGTCTGCGGTTTCTGGTTTTCACAGGAAACGATGGCCGGCCTATAATGAAATGTTGGCTGGATGGCCTCGTATGTCTTCCTCAGGGGCCTACCCATAGGTAGGCATTTCTGTCGTTGAGGCTTGTTTTTTCTCGGGTCATGTAACCCTCGTGGGCGGCTCGTTGTGGCGCCTCGGCTGTTTTGCCTTACTAGGTGTCCACGTGGTCTTCTGTCCAAACCTTTTTTTTTTAAGGTTCTAGGCATTGGTTTCCTTTGCCTCTCAGGATGCTTCCTTTTTGGCGACGGATTCTCCTCTCAGCACAGGAGCGTCCCCACCCTTGGTTGAACTGCTTTGGGACATCCCCAAGGTCAACCCTGTGGACCCCCTATGGACCCTGAAGTAGAAAACAAGAGATATGGTAAGAACTTACCTTTGTTATCTCTGTTTCTACGAAGTCCATAGGGTCCACAGGGCGCCCGCCCTGACGCACCTGGCTTCATATGGGCTGTGTTACTGGTCACCGGTTTCCCGTCTCCTTTTCTGTGAGTATGGTTCTAGAGTGTTCCAGTTTTCTCTCTCTTTTTCTCTCCTCCTCCGGCCTTTGGCTACTTACAAACTGAGGTGCCTCTGGCTGGGGGGTGGGGTTATAGGGAGAGTGGACCCAAGTGCATCCTGGGAGCTAAAAGCTTTAACTGCGTGGTGCCCGGATTTGGTTCCCAACCTATACCCCAAGGTCAACCCTGTGGACCCTATGGACTTCGTAGAAACAGAGATAACAAAGGTAAGTTCTTACCATATCTCTTGTTTTTTGACTACACTGGCAACTCACATTTTCAAAATTGCAGCAGCAAAGTCACAACCACTTGATGAGCTCAATCATTTATTCAAACAGATTATCTGCATATCTGAAGTTGATGTAATCTCCAAGCACCGGCAGAGATAAGCCCCAGTCAATATCCTGGGTCCAGCGTGAGGTTGAAATGGTGTTCAAGCCGCTGTGACATTGCTTGAAACCAGTGTTCAGTGTTCCGGGCTGGACCCGGGATTTTGGTGAAAAAGTGGTATTAGTTAAAATAATCTTTAACATCTTAAAATATTGAGTCAAAATCAACACACTACAACTATCAAAAAAGTGACCGGTTACTCAACAGAACTCATGACTAGCACTCACAAAAAAACAATTGTGATCCCTAGAAATAACAAATGTCTATAGTCCCAAAGAGCAGTGTTCAAGGCAGATACTCTGCTTCACAAGACGTTATGCTAAATCAAGTGCTGTTACTGCATACAAAAACTACTCCTATTCCACAATGCAAACTACCTCCAATCATGAAGGGGTTAAAGAGATGCATTCACATTCTATAGTGCTAAATCACAATTTCAAGTTTTAATGTTGTATTTCACGAAGTTGGTCCACATGGAAACCTTTTGTCAAAATATAAAAAGACGACAATGAGGTCATACACAGTTATGTAGTACAAAATTATCCTGCATGGATTTCTGCCAACGGTTTAGAATGATATAAATGTGCTAGCATGAATAAGCCATGCTTTCATTTAGTGTCCATGTACTCAAAACTCACTTAGCTCTTCCCTGGAGAAAGTTAAAAATGTTGTAACTTCATTTAAATTCTTGTTGAAGTCAATGGACAGGGTGCTAATCTTTTTCTTGATGTTCTTAATTTTCTGGAAGAAATAAACAGTGATTTATCTTTTTCAAAATATCACCCAATACATGCTGTTAATGAATGGAAAGTGGGAGACAAAAAGCTTGTCAATATATAATTGACACCAGTGATGCAACATGTGGTCTTTCAAGCCTTTACGTGCATCCTTCCTGTTTTGTTGTCATATTGGTTTTTTGTAGCTTGTAATGCTGGTCTCTTCCATTGATTAAATGTGTTAACTGAAGTTAGTACAGAGTGTGAGAAGAATGTGAAGCCCTTTTGAAGATTAGAGGCTGCCCAATGAGGCCTGCAAAGGTGGCCGAACACAGATTTATGCAATAGTACTTGACACCAATGTGCTCAATCTAGTTTATAATTAATATGGGATAAAAGACAGGTTTTGCAAGTAAAACAAGTAGATTGATGAGATATATTTGGTCTATTAGCTGGGTTTGTACTGCATGGAGTTTTTGCAATTTGATTTATTATATTATGACTACAGTTTTACAGCAAACTGTAGAAAAGGCAGTGTTTCCCATAGCAACCAACTGGACATAAGCTTTCATTTTCTGAACTATAATAGAAGCCAACTGGCTGTTTTGGTTTAGACATAGTTACTTATAGAACAGTGCTTAGAAGTGTCCCACATTGTAGAACAGATACAAATCTTACCTGTTGTATCTCAGCAGAAAGGTTTAAGCCATTTCTTTGACCCCATTTAATCAATCTTTCCAAGAACCTCTTTGCCTCTGGTTTCATAGACTCGGGAGGTAGAATTTTCTGTAATAGATCAAACGTACAACAGTCACAATTAATATCCACATAGTTGTGACGGCAAATTAACAATACCACAAAAAGTTTCCAGTTATTAGTTTACAGAGAACATTTAGTCATTCACATCAGTCTCTCCCCAGTGGAGCTTACAATCTATATTACCCATTTAGTAGGGAAATTCCTTTATTCACTGAAAGGAATTCACCTACTTAACGTGAGTGTTGGTCTTTAACTTTTTTCATTTGCAAAGTGAACATGCATATTAAGACATTCTGAGACCATGCACCACCATAATTACCCAAGGATTGAGTGCCATCTCTTATCCCAAAATATATATATTTGTCCACACAATTGTAACTAAAAAGTGCTACTAGTGTACATATACCTAAAATACTCAATCCGAAAACAATAGAAAAAGGAAAAAAAAAAAAAAAAGTTCTCGCACACAATAAAAATTATTATTAACATATCATGATCCCAGTTGGTTTCCAATTTGAGAAAACAGAGATCATTATGTTCATTTAGCTCAGTGGGGCTGACAGTGCCAAATCTGTCTATCTAACAGGCTTCTCTTTGTAGTAGCATCCTACCCCTGTTACCACTGTGCAGAGGTTTTCGTATATGATAAATGATCATATATGTTAAACTTGCCAGCGAACGTTTCATCAGAGCAAAATGACGGGTAACAGGCTTATCAGATGATCCAGCAGCACAAGCACTTCTAATTGAGGATCTATGATTTGAAACTTGTCCTCTGAAAGTGCAGATAGTTTTTCCTGCATAAGCCAACCCGCAAGGGCAAAACAATGAGTACACAACATAATCTGTGGTACAGGTGACATGATGTTGTGTTAATCTTTACCCCAGATTGGGGGGGGGGGGGGGGGTTGGAAAATAGGATTTTTGGTCAATTTACTTTTGAATCCTTGTGTCTTAAGCAGGCTGAGGAACACTGGACAATGGGGTTATAGGTTGGGGTTGGAGCTGGCACTTAATGAAATGTAGCTTTAAATCCTAACATCTTCCCCCCTGCAATCCCACAATTCCAGTACTACTTTAAAAGAGTCCGGAGAGGAGTAGCAGGAACCCCGTGAAACTGTTTAGAACAACCAAACAAACCAGTAGCGGAAAAAAAAAAGAAGATGGTCAAGAACCAAAACCTCACACGACTGAGCGTGAGGGAGGGAACGCAGTGTTCCCCAGCCTGCTTAAGGGAAAAGGATTCAACGATTAAATTGACCACAAATCTAATTTTCTCTTGAAGCAAGGCTGCGGAACACTGGACAATGGGACGTACCAAAGCCGTCCCCAGGGGAGGGAACGCTCAGGCTGCCTGACCGGAGAACTGTACACCCAAAGTGGGTGCCGTCGGAGGCCTGAAAAAAAAAAAACAACCTACAATAAAGAGCTGTGTAGCAGCCCTCCCAAAACATGCTCTACTCCTCAGGCACTTAGATGACTGGAATTGTGGGATTGCAGGGGGGAGGCGCTTAGGATTTAAAGCTACATTTCATTAATAGCCAGCTCCAGCCCCAACCTACAACCCCATTGCCCAATGTTCCCCAGCCTTGCTGCAAGAGAAAAAGAAAACAGTGACCATCTCCTGCCATGCTGTACACCCGGTGAACTTGTACCATTGTTTTTGTGGTTTTCTTAGTCATGAGGATCTCTGCTAAGGGCCGTATTCAATAAATTTCGCACCCGCGGAAAAGTTTTGCCTGCCTGACTTTTCGCCGGCATCGCGTGTTTTGGGCACGGAAACTTATCGTGCACGTCCTCGCTATTCGCTGTATTCAATTACAAACCACGCGAAAATGGCAGTGAATTCAGAACAGGCGGAAAGGGCTGTCAGAATTGTGGAAATCAGCCTGAACCCCCCAAAAGATGCACTTACATTGGGGATCAATGTAGATGTGTCTGAACAGCCCTAATAAAACTGGGGGTACTTAAGTTGTTTCAATAGCTTCTTATTAGCGTCTTTGTACAAGTGGTGAAGAATGGCATAAGTAGTCCTGTCAAATATGGGGTACTTGAAAATGGGTGCTAGCATATTTTAAAAACTTGAAAAACGCACCTGTTGCATGCACCTGCGAATCATAGAAACACCTGACCCATCCTTGTCCATTTCGCTAGTTTTTATGCTTGTCCCCCCCCACTTTGTGCTCTTTCGCCCCCAAAATTAAAGTACTTTTTGGGGTGTTAAGTTTTTCCTGGGACTTTTTTGCAGTCCTTTGGGGGGCTGTCCCAAGGGTTCTGAGTGGTTTCCCCACCTTTGCACCCCAAAATAAAAATGTTGTACTTCTTAGCACCTGCTATTCAGAGGCAAATCTTTTTCGCCTATTACATTGTATTGACTTTCCGCACAGACGAAAACTGTCTGGAATTGAATAGGGAGATAAGTTCTGACCACGCGAAAAGCCGTGATCGGCAAAACTTTTTTGCGGAAAATAGCTTCTCGCGTCTAATTGAATACAGCCCTAAGTCTGAAAAGTCAAGGTAGGTCCATAAAAAAAAAAAATCCTGTAGGTTTGGTCCCCTTTTATAGGCGAACATAGGTCTCTTCCTTTTAATATCCAATCTGGGGTCAGTCTTTCTAATGTCCCAAAATTTGCAAATTGGTCTACTGAAATGAGCAGAGTTCGTATCAAACTAGAGTGTGTATATGTTCAGGTGTATAGTGTTCATTCTAGCTTCTCGGGCAGGGAATCAAAAAGCAGGGCACTTATATGCGCATCAAAAACGGACGGTTTGGGCGGTACGGATGCATTGGTTTCCGCAGAGCGCTGCGTTTTCGTCCCAAAAACTTTGTAATAAGATAATTAGATTCTTAACCTGTGTGTATAAAATATATTATATTATAATATAATATGAGATATGGTATAGGTGTGACGTCAGTCATCGGGCACCATAGAGTTAAGCTTTCAGCCTCCCAGGATGCACTAGGGTCCCCCTCCTATACCCCTGCCCCCGAGCCAAGGCACCTCAGTTAGTTACCAAGCCATAGGCCGGAGGAGGAGAAGGAAGAGAAAGAAAAAAGATCTGGGGACACACAAGAATCACATTCTCACCAGAGGGAGACGGAAAAACCGGTGACCAGAGCAAAGCCCATCTGCAGCACAGGTGCGACAGGGCGGGAGTCCTGTGGAACCCTATGGACTTCGTAGAAATAGAGATAACAAGGGTAAGTTCTTACCATATCTCATATTTTCTACTTCAGGGTCCATAGGGTATCCACAGGATACCTTGGGGATGTCCCAAAGCAGTATCCTTTAAGGGTGGGTCGCTCCTGTGCAGAAAGGAGAATCCGCCGCCCGAAGGAAGCATCCTGAGAGGCGAAGGTGTCAAACCTGTAATACCTCACGAAGGTATGGACAGAGGACCACGTAGCAGCCTTGCAGATTTGGACTGCAGAGGCGCCACGTCGAGCTGCCCACGAAGGACCCACAGACCTAGTGGAATGAGCCTTCACAAAAGGAGAAACCGGCAGGCCTTCATGAAGATAAGCTTCAGAAATTGCCATACGGATCCAGGCTGCCAAAGTTTGCTTTGAAGCAGGCCAACCCATTTTACGGAAGCCATAGAGGACAAACAAGGCGTCCGACTTCCTAAACGAAGAAGTGCGGTCAACATAAGTCCTTAAGGCCCGCACAAGATCCAAAGAGGCCTCACCCACAGAAAGACCAGGTGAGTTAAAGGCCGGAACAACGATTTCCTCGTTAACATGAAACTGGGAAACAACTTTGGGAAGAAACTCGGGCCGAGTGCGGAGCACTGCCCTGTTCCCATGAAAAACCAAGAAAGGGGGTCTACAAGAAAGAGCCCCTAAATCAGAAACACGTCTGGCCGAAGCAATAGCCAGAAGGAAAACAGTCTTACCTGTTAGCCATTTAAGATCCACTGAGCCCAGTGGTTCAAACGGCGGTCCCTGGAGAGCCCTCAGGATCACAACCAAATCCCAAGGCGCCACAGGTGGAACAAAGGGCGGCTGAATGCGGAGAACACCCTGCATAAAAGGTGCGCACATCCGGGATTGTAGCAATCCTATGGTGAAACCAGACAGACAGGGCCGAAACCTGTACCTTCAAAGAAGCAAGGCGAAGCCCATGATCTAGTCCCGCTTGTAGGAAGGCGAGTATCCGAGACAGACGAAATTCCCGCGGTGCATAACCTCTCGGTCGACACCACTGGAAGAACGTATGCCACACGAGATGGTATATCTTCGCGGAAGACGGCTTCCGAGCTCGTAACATGGTACGCACCACAGAGCTGGAAAACCCCCTGGACCTCAGCATGGCTGTCTCAACAGCCACGCCGTCAAAGACAGCCGAGTCAGGTCCGGGTGAAGACAGGGACCCTGTGACAGAAGGTCCGGTCGTAGCGGCAACCGCAGAGGACTGTCCACGGACAGACCTTGAAGGTCTGAGAACCAGTGCCGTCTGGGCCACGCGGGAGCTATCAACAGGAGCATCCCTCCTTCCTGTTTGAATTTCCGGATTACCCGTGGAAGAAGGGAAATCGGAGAAAACAGGTATGCGAACCGGAACGTCCACCAGAGACACCCCTTCGTCTCTTGTGTGAGACCCGTACACCGGCAACTTGTTGTTGTGACGGGACGCCATGAGGTCGATCTCTGGAAGACCCCATCTGTCCACCAGCAGTTGAAAAACGTCCGGGTGCAGGGACCATTCCCCCAGATGAACGTCCTGGCGACTTAGAAAGTCCGCTTCCCAATTTAGCACTCCCGGAATGAAGACCGCTGATATGGCCGGAAGATTGCGCTCCGCCCATACCAGGATCTGAGAGACCTCCACGAGAGCCGTCCGACTTCGGGTTCCTCCTTGCCTGTTTATGTAGGCCACGGTGGTAGCGTTGTCCGACTGGACCTGTACCGGACGACCCTGGAGAACCTGATGTGCCTGCTGGAGAGCATTGAAGACCGCACGGAGTTCCAAGATATTGATTGAAAGCTCCGCTTCTGTCGGCGTCCACCTGCCCTGGAACAAGTGTGGACCCAAAACTGCTCCCCAGCCCCGAAGACTGGCGTCCGTTGTCAACAGGACCCAATTTGGAACCCAGAACGGACGTCCCTTGCTGAGATGGGACGTCTGTAACCACCAGGCAAGGGACAGGCGAACCTCCGGGGTGAGCACAATCGTCTGGGACTTCAGAGACTGAGGCAGGCCGTTCCACTTGGACAGGATCAGGTGCTGCAGAGGTCTGGAGTGAAACTGGGCATATTCCACCATGTCGAACATCGACACCATGGAGCCCAGTAACCTCATCGCCGAGTGTAGAGACACCCGGCGGCTGTGCAGACAACTGCGCACCCTCGACTGTAAAGCAGAGATCTTTTCCCCCGTCACGAAGATCCTTTGCTGTTCCGAGTCCAATAAGGCTCCGAGGTGCAGAATCCGCCGAGACGGGATTAGAGTGGACTTCTGCCAGTTGATTAGCCAGCCGTGCCGTTGCAGTAGCGCAATGGTCAGGTCCAAGTGGCGTAGAAGGAGCTCTGGAGATCCCGCCACCAATAAAAGGTCGTCCAAGTACGGCAACATGCGGACTCCCTCCAGCCGCAGAGAAGCCGCCATGACCGCCATAACCTTGGTGAACACACGTGGTGCTGTCGCCAGGCCAAAAGGTAACGCCCGAAACTGGAAGTGGTCGCTGCGGATTGCAAACCTGGGGAACTGTTGATAACGCAAAAGAATAGGGACATGCAGGTAAGCGTCCTGTATGTCCAAAGACACCATGTAGTCCCCAGGTTCCAGCGCCAGAATGATGGACCGTAGGGTCTCCATCCGAAACTTCGGTACCCACAAAGACTTGTTGAGAGCTTTGAGGTTGAGAATCGGACGATACGACCCATTGGGTTTCTGTACCAAAAAAAGATTTGAATAGAAACCCTGGCCCCTCTGGGAGAATGGAACAGGCACTATAACTCCAGCCTGGAGCATAGTGTGCAATACCTTCCGCAGCTCCGTAGCCTTGTTCCGGTCTGATGGTAGACCCGTGGTGAAGAATCGAGCCGGGGGTCTGTGCCGGAAAGAGAGGGCGTACCCGTGGGAGACCACCTCGAGAACCCAAGTGTCTGTCGTAGTGACCGACCAACACTGGACGAACTGCAGCAGGCGGCCTCCCACTTTGGGATCCCCCAAAGGGAGGCCCGGACAGTTAGGCCGCAGGCTTGTCATCTGGCTTAGGGGCCGGACGTCTGGTACTCCATGCCCGCTTCCGGGGCTTGGCCGATTTCTTACGGCCAGCCTGTCGAGGAAAAGACTGTGGTTTGGGCCTGCCCTGGGCCCTATATGACCGAAAGGACAATGGTCCAGAACCAGAAGGAGCAGCGGCCGACGGGAGACAAGCCGATTTGGCTGCCGCCAGCGTGGCCACAATCTTGTCCAGATCCGGACCGAAGAGAACTTCTCCGGTAAATGGCAACGCCTCCAAACCCTTCTTGGAATCTGCGTCCGCCTTCCAGGATCGCAGCCACAAGGTGCGACGAGCAGCCACCGCTGCTGAAGAAATTCTAGACACCAGAGTACTGTCTAAGGCCGCCTCGTTGATATAAGTGGCCGAATCACAGAGATTACCAATCAACTCCGCCTGTTCGGCCGGACAGTCGGAATCAAAAGACGCCTCTAATGAATCCGCCCAGCGCTCCATCGCTCTGGCAACCCAGCAAATAGCCATAGCTGGCCGTGCTGCCCCCCCCCGCAAGGGAATAAGCGGACTTCAGGCAGATCTCCACCTTGCGGTCCATAGCATCCTTAAGGGAGGACATGGATGGCATCGGCAATGTGGCACTACGGACAAGACGGGTCACGTGAGAATCCACCTGTGGAGGGGATTCCCACTTTGCAAAATAATTATCCGCGAACGGATAAGCCACTGCCAGGCGCCTCTGCGGCTGGTATCTTTTGCCAGGCTGTTTCCACGCCTCCTCTAAATGGTCCACTAACTGACCCGAAAGAGGAAAGACTGTGGCATCGCCCTTCACATCTTTAAAAAAGGCATACTTGGATTTAGCCGCTGGGGGAACTTCGTCCTCAATCACCTTGGAAAGATGGCCGCCGAGGAGCAGAGAGGAGGCTGGCCTGGGGGAGGAGCGCTGCTACAGGACCAGTCGGCAGTGTGCAGAGAGGGCTGTGTGCAGCGGGGGAGGCGCCGGCTGTGAGACAGGGAAGGCGTGCTCCCCTGGCATGCATTTAACCCCCGGGACGCCGCAGCGCTACCGCTCTGCTGCAGTCCGCTGTCCCAGGGGGTAGTGGAAGTGCAGGTTCAATACCTGGCTCCACGCTGCAGCCAGTCCCCAGGGAGCCCCCTGCCTGGGGACTCTGGACCATGTAACAGCGGGGACCCACCACGGGACCCCACTGCTTACCTGCTGTCCTCCTTGAATCCGGCCATGGTCCGGAACATCTGGGGTCACCGCTAGCTGTGACCCCAGATGCTCACCAGCATCCCCGGATCGGTACCGGCGTTCTGGTACCGGTGGGGGTGTAGGGAAGACAGCATGGACGTCAGGACTGACTGTCCATGCTGTTCATCCAGATGTGCAGCCACAGCTGCATGAAGAAAAAGCTTCAGGGGCTCTTCTAGCCCCCACTCCCAACAGGTGCACCCGATTCTGGCCGGGCACCAAACGAAACTGAGGTGCCTTGGCTCGGGGGCGGGGTATAGGAGGGGGACCCTAGTGCATCCTGGGAGGCTGAAAGCTTAACTCTATGGTGCCCGATGACTGACGTCAGACCTATACCCCAAGGTATCCTGTGGATACCCTATGGACCCTGAAGTAGAAATAGAGATATATATATAGATATATATAGATAGATCTCTATATATATATATATATATATATCTATCTATATGAGATATATATATATAAATATATATATATATATATAAATTTTCGCTGTGGGTAATCCAATTTTTTTTCTTTGTTTCTTTTCTTTTTTAAAACTATAAATTGATATTCGGTATATATATCTTTAAATGTCAGGAATACTGATACTGCTTTTGGTCTGTTACCTAGTGACGGCGTGGACTTCCTGTTATGTGTAACGGAGCAAGACATGTGCCTGGAACCTGAGACACAGGTGTCTCTGACTTTGTTGCCAACTATGCGACCCGTCAGCAACACAGAGTGGGCGGCTGCTGGAAGATAAGTCAGCACGGCAAGACCCCCCCCACTCAGCAGCTGCAGGGAGGAGCAGCCGCCGAGGAATTGTAAATTAACCACCCCACAGCTGGTACCAGCTGTAACTGGTGGCTGCTCAGAGGAGCAGCCTCTGGGGAAATAATAGTCACAATGTTTAAAAATATATTTTTAAATTTTTTATATATAGGGTACTAATTGAAGCCATTTGTACATGTTTAATACAACTTTTCTATTTTTGCATATTATGCATTGTGTTTGGATATACTGATATATATATATATATATATATATATATATATATATATGTGTATATATAAAACCAGTGTTCTCCCCAGAAAATGTTTCCAGCTGGGTGGTGGCCTTCGCATAAATGAAATGTTTTAAATCCTGACCTTATAATGATTTCAACTTGAAATAACAATATATATTAATTCTCTTCTTAGAGGCCCAGATACTGTCTCCACTTGCAGGCTACACAGAATATATTTTTTTTATACAGCTCTACAGATACTGGCCCCACTTGCAGGCTCTTTAATCAGTTCAGGTGACTGTTCCCGTCTGAACTTTTATACAGGAGGAGGGATCTTTGCCCTACAGCCAGACACCGCCCCTGCACTGTGATGGACAACTACCCCACACCCCAATGCCACAACCCCTGTCCAGTCACCTGGAACCTTCACTAACATGTCCTTATTGCCGGTGGACACGGAGCCTCCAATGTGAAGAACGTGACGTCGGCGCAGCTCGACACTGCATCCGTGGCAACAAGGACATATTGAGAGTGACCGGGAATGCGATGCATTTGGGGGGGGCTTATGTGCCCTCAGAAACCAGCCTGGGGAGAACGCTGTATACAGGTTGAGTCTCCCATATCCAAATATTCTGGAAATACGGAATTTTTTTGGCTTGACAGATAATGAAACTTGATTTTTGATGGTTCAATGTACACAAACTTTGTCTGTCTAAGGCACAAATTATTAAAAATATTGTATAAAATTACCTTCAGGCTGTGTGTATATGAAACATAACTGAATTTTAGGTGTGTACACAAACTTTGTTTGAGCCACAAAATTATTGAAAATATTGTATAACATTACCTGCAGGCCGTGTGTATAAGGTGGATATAACACATAAATGCATTCTGTGTGTATATATGGGTGACCTTCCCAAGATATTTCATTATGATATGCAAATATTCCAAAATACGGAATATTCAGTTATCCAAAATACCCCTGGTCCCAAGCATTTCGGATATCAGAGACTCAACCCTGTATATATATATTTTTTAAAATAAAATCACGCTGGATACGTATTAAATAGATGTTCTTGACCCAATTCAATCAAAAAAAACAACAACAATTTGAGCGTTTTTTTGGGGAAAAAACTAATTGCCAGTTAAGTGGCTAATTGTTTGGTGATTTTGCTGTTCCATTGGATTTGTGATCATGACTAAAGGCCACCATACATCAGCATTCAATTGGTGCAATTCTGCATTTTATAAATGATCGTGTAAAAATAAATCTAAATGTATGAGGTTCACAGACCACAGATTCCGACAAAAATGTTTTTGGAATTGGTGAATCAGGTTGTCCATCATGTTGGAGTTCACAGACCAATCGGGACTGTACATTGCAAGTGTATGGTAACAGTCGGCTGATTAGCAGACCGTTAGTAGTAAAATTATGGTCCTTTCAAGATTGGCCGATCTGTCTTTCCTGAAAATGATCTGCAAATCACTGAAAAATATCTGTAATGTATGGTCGCAAATTGGTGGATTGGGGAATCTTTTGTAATGTATGGTCACAAATTGGTGAAGTTTTTTCTGGGGAACAAAAATAAAAATCACAATCTGGGAATCTTCTTTTGTGCTTGCTGATGTATAGGCCCCTAATGAGATTGAAACGTTTATCTAACCTGTAAAATTGAATATGGAGTAAAGATCTTGCGAATGATGATAAGAAGTCTGGTGAGTGCCTCTCTATGGATTAATTATTTTACCTGCATAACAGAACGTGGAGTCAACTATCAGGTTACTAGAGTTAATCCAGTAGGGCAAATTATAGAGCTGTGCAGTATTAGAATACATCTGAGAGACTGGGACAGAGGTGTGACTGGATAAACCCTTTTCATGAACCGAAAACCTGTAACTCTGGATTGGCTTTGATTACCCTTCTTATTTAAAACAATCCTTTAATTATCATGAATAACTCTGCTTACCTTCACTATCACAATCATGCTAATCAAGTATTTATACTTTCAATGCCAATAAAGAATATAGCAGTGCATCCCTCAGTCACCATCGGAAAGTTTCACCATTAACAACTATTTATTTATTAACTATTATTTATATCGTCACACATACTACGCAGCATTTTTCAGAGAATACTTCAGTCATTCACATTAGTCCCTGCCCCAGTGGAGCTTACAATCTACAGTATGTTCCTGATCACATGGATACACATATAGACTAGGGTTTTTATTTTGTTAGAAGCCACTTAACTACCAGTATATTTTTAGAGTAAGGAAAGAAACTGGTGTACCCTGAGGAAACGTATGCAAACATGGAGAAAACACACAATCTTCACACATATAGCACCTTGGTCAGGAATACAAGGCTGTGAGAAGTAATGCTAATCACCATGTTTCCCCAACTATCAAAAAGACAGGTGGAACATATTTCACTTTTCCCTGGATATACACCACAGCATGGATCTGGGTCTTACCTGTAAGTGCTCAAGTCTTCTATACACATCTTCCCGCATACTTTTCTCTACATCAAACTCAGACAAAATCTTATCGGCCTCTGTACTTGCTGTACGGATATCCTTATTGGAAGACACGTGCTGAGGGAAATCCAGCATGTTCCGCTGAACTAGAATAGTAAATGAAGTTGTATTTTATAGGTGATGCAAGGACACAGTGCAAAACCAGGACAGCAATTGTACAGATGAAAAAAAGGAGAGAATAGGAGCCATTACGCTATGGATCCCACATTAATCCTTTTAGCAATGATAGAATGCTGGAAATTTCCCGTAGTTACAATAGTGTTCAATGAGCAATCAACGGTCTATACAAATGCTGAGCTCATGGTTCTCTTATTAAAGCTTTTAGGAGAATGGAAGAAAAAGAAAAAAAAGCACTAAAAATATAACACAGGAACATTCCATTACATTGATTTTGCTTGTTAAATATTACCTTCCTAGCATCATAAAAACACAGTACGGATGGAGTCTCCCATATCCAAAATGCTTGGGACCAGGGGTATTTTGGATATCGGAATATTCCGTATTTTGGAATAATTGCATACCATAATGGGATATTTTAGGAATAGGGCCCAAATGTAAACACAGAATGAAATTATGTTTTATATACACCTTATACACACAGCCTGCAGGTCATTTTATACAATATTTTCAGTAATTTTGTGGCTCAAACAAAGTTTGTGTACATACATGAAATTCATTTATGTTTCATATACACAAAGCCTGAAAGGTAATTTTATACTATATTTTTAATAATTTTGTGCCTTAAACAAAGGGTGTATACATTGAACCACCAAAAAACAAAGGTTTCACTATCTCAGACATGCTAAAAAAAAAACAAAAAACTGTATTTTGGAATATTGCGTATTTCGGAATATTTGGATATGGGAGACTCAACCTGTAGAATAAATGCTACTGTGTAAAGATATGGACAAAATCAGAGTGTATAGTTAACCTTGGCACATAAAATACTATGCGGCTCCTAAAGCTCCGTACACACAGAGCGATCAGACAGCCATCAGATATCGTTGTCTGATCATCCTGCATGTTCGATATCAAACATCCAGCGCATGCACCAACCCCCAAATGACTAACGACCCGTGATCGTATAGTAACCAGGCTAACCTGGTTGATATCGACCAGGTTGGCCTGCATGCATGGGCGATGGTCGATATCGACCATCGTTTGAGGGTTGGAAGGGTCCAGAAACAGGACGATATCGTTATCGTTCTGTTATATGTGACCGTGTGTACGCACCATTATCACCATTTTACAGATGTATGCAATTCCAGCTCAAGTTAACTACCCCACAAAAATGTACTTCACTCCTTTTAAACAGGTATTTTGCATGGACTTTAAGAAAACATTACCCATGATAAATACACTTTAATGCTCCAATAAATGGGGCCCACCATTAGAACTTCCTAGTAATAGAGATGGTTGGATGCCTGAGCCTACAATTATCACCTCCAATATTGTTGTGACTGCACAACACAAAGGAATTCCTACCTGCAGACTATTTCCCCAAAATTCAGCATATACACGGAGGACCTCAGTCAGCGTTAGATGTTAACATCAGTTGCTGCTTTTTGTTTTTGTTTGTTTATTGCACGTGCATGTCTTTTCAAGATGTGCAGATTTTCCCTTCCGAAACAACTTGCGATTCTCTACAACAAACTGATCAGTACAGTGTTTAAAGAGGGCGTGTAGACATGGCCAAAGAACAGTTAGGGCACATAGTGGTTGGGTTGATGAACACTGCACAGTTGGAAAGTGGAATATGCACCAATATGGATGTGAAATGCAAGTACTGAAATCCTGGTTCAAGTTACGAACTAAAATTATGCTAATGGCTGCGTCTGATTTGTCAAATGCTTTCCGTTTACACCCATTAATGCAAATAAATCAACTTTTTTTTGTATGCACAGTGAAGCCACAACTTCTATTGTAATCCAGGAGATTTTACTCCTGTGACTGACTTGCATGATGAGAGGTTTTGTTACTGCCTATGCAGAGTTGGTCTCATTTCATATCTGCTGACAGATCAGAATAGGTTGCAAAATGTGATATTTTAGGATTATGTTTGCTTCCAACTCTGAATAAAGTGCAGAATCCATAGATTTCTTAAAAATATGGAACATATTTTCCTTCACATAAGTTTTCAAAAATTATTACAGAGTGTATCTACAAATCGAAGAATACTTGTAGCTGTACATCACAATAAACCAACTATTTCACTTGTCGTCAGCCATTGAACATAAGTTCCGCCCATTCAGCTTGGTCAACTGCTAAACCTAGCTACAACCAGTATATGTCACTTAAAACCTATGGGTCATTTTATCTCAGTTCACCCACCCACTTACCTAATGGTAGGTTTCATTTTTAAAGAGAGATTTTTAATTAAACATTAAAATACTCATATAGGCCATTATTTTTCTTTCATAGGCTTTTAAAGTATACTTTAAGCATCAATAAAAAAAAAAAAAGTGACATATCATCTCATCTGCCGGCACCGAAAAAATAATTAAGTATGAAGTAAAGGATGTATAATGATTCAGAGTCAGGCAAGGTTGATATAACCTTTTATTCTGGAATCTCCATATTCTGATTGACAAAAGGGTCAACATTTCAAAGTGATATGTGGATTAGGCACTGAGATAGGAATGTTTTTCCATATACACCTCACATAAAAACAGAGCAGTAGAGAGTAGCATTTCCCAGCAATTTTTTGAGACTTTGTCCCCCTAGATCTCAAAAACTGAGGGCTAGAGAATAACAAGTTTACATGGATTTGTTGCTATGTAGTAGTATCAAATGTACAAAGTTTCATGAAAATCTGAGTCAGTGGGTGTCATAATAAATTTTTTCAGGGCGATTTGACATGGATTCGTTTGATTAGTTTGTCCCATTACTTTTGGCCCCTTAAAAAGTGGGAGGCACATATAGAAACTGTTGTAATTCCTACACCGTTCACCTGATTTGGATGTAATTACCCTCAAATTAAAACTGAAAGTCTGCAGTTAAAGCACATCTTGTTTGTTTCATTTCAAAGCCATTGTGGTGGTGAATAGAGGCCAAAATATGAAAATTCTGTCAATGTCCCAATATTTATGCACCAGACTATCTATCTATATATAAAAATGTCATGCCTGATTTCATGTGTTCTTTTGATTATGGTGACCCTGCATATGGATCACGAATATCAGTACGGGACAGTCCAACAATTGAATTGCTCCATCTGGCGCCCGTCACTGACAGCCGCTGGCGCTAACAATTGATTTGCTCCCTTAATATTCAGAAGGGGCACATCGTAAGTGCAGCCTATTACACTATCTAATGTGATCTTTGCCTGGGCCTCATCAAAAGACAGTGGATAATGTTAACATTTTTGACTGAATCAAACAGCAGCAAGAACAAGGATCAGAAGTTTGGACTAGTCCTGTCTGCTGTTACTATAGTTAACATCTTTATTTTTTTAACTTGGAAACAGAAATCAATACAGGTTGCGTCTCCCATATCCAAAATGCTTGGAACCAGGGGTATTTTGGATATCGGAATATTCCGTATTTTGGAATATTTGCATAAAATAATGAAGTATCTTGGGAATGGGACCCAAATCTAAACACAGAATGATTTTATGTTTTATATACGCCTTATACACACAGCCTGAAGGTCATTTTATACTATATTTTTAATAATTTGTGCATCAAAAAAAGTTTGTATACATACATGAAATTCATTTATGTTTCATATATACACCTTATACACACAGCCTGAAGGTTATTTTATACTATATTTTTAATAATTTGTGCTTGAAACAAAGTTTGTGTACATTGAACCATCAGAAAGCAAAGGTTTCACTTCTCAGTAATGCTACAAATATTCCATATTTCGGAATATTTGAATATGAGAAATTCAACCTGTAATATCAAAGACTCAGGGGTCTATTTACTAAGCAGTGTTAGGAGACAGAGTGAAAAGTGATAAGAAAGTGATAAGGTGCCAGCCAATCAGCTCCCAATTTTCATTTTTCAAACACAGCCTGTGAGATGACAGTTGGGAGCTGATTGGCTGGCACCTTATCACTTTTCACTCTTTCTCCTAACACTGCTTAGTGAATAGACCCCTCAGACTTTAAGAGCACAAATATGTTACTATCCAGTTAATTTCTTGGAAATAAGTAATACAAATAATTACTATTAAGAATTATGCTGAAATAAATAATCGATGCATAGGAATTCATAAAAATAATACAAATATACCTGTATACTCTACTTCCACATCAGCCAGTACTTTTAGTGTGTTGTCGTAGGTCACACAGTGTATGTCCAGACACCCCACCATGTCATATACTGCCTTGGTTTTCTCAATCAGCTCAGGGGTTATTACCCGTATTTGTTCTGGAGTCAAATCCCATCTAAGACGGTTCTCTTCATTCTTGGGATGCTGCTCCATCGTATGGCCTGTGGGAAGGTAAAGTATAGTGAGAAAATAAAAAGAATAAAAGACACAGATTACAGGCCAGGCAGAAGTATTAATACATGTTACATATAGTCAGGTCAGTGACATATGTAAAATGCCTACATGCACCTGCTAATACACTGCGAGAAGCTATATAGGTGACTATGAACATGAGGTGTGCAGTGTCCCTGTTAGGGGAGCATTACCGTGAGAAGCACAGGTGGGGAGGGAGTGATGCGAGGACACATGAGAGCATCACACAGAGATATTATAGCACAGCCAGACAGGTTCTCTCCACCCACAGCCAGGGCAGCCCTCCTCCCCCCAGCACTAGGCGGACGCCCAGCTGCGGCCAGATGGTGCACACAGTACAGTCCTACCACATCACACACACGTGCACTACTATACGGCGGCGTGGGCAGAGTGAGCCCGGCTACCTGTGGGCGCCATGTAACTCTGATGGGCCTGCCACGAGCTCCCGTGCTTGTGCTGCCGGTACCGGGACGCGCGGTGCAGTGTGGGTGATGTTGGGAGGAGCCATGTGTGGGGGGAGGGGCAGAGGAATCAGTGCTGTCATATTTCTTAGCATCATAAATACAGCGTATGACTATGTATATATGTATGGCGCTGTATGTACGATGAGTATAACAGCACTGCAGTATGTAATAGACGTGGTAGCCGACAGTAGCACCCGGACACTTTAGTAGCGGGGACACGTCACTTCCAGTGCCATCCTCAGCTGCAGCTAATTCCGCTTCCGGTTCCCAGTGACTGAGTGGTCGGCTGGTCGCATGTGCGCAGTGTCCGGTGAGCGGGGCCGCTGCTTGCTGACCTGGGGGTGGGGGAATGGTCTGTCACTTGCCGCATCCGGGAGCTATAGCGGGAAACATATGGCGGCGAGTACTAGTAGTGTGCGGGTCCCGCAGGGGCATACTGCCGGCTGTGCTCCGGGGACATGGACATCTGCAATCACCGCTCTGCCTGAGACCAGCGACCTCTCTTACTGCATGTGCAGGCGGCGTAGGTTAACACAGGACACTTCTAGCCCACATCACCCATTCCTCTGATCTCTTGTTCTCTCTATATCCCATGTGTGCAGTGTACAGATATATATCTTCTGCTGTGACACCTATATGTATTTCATGGGCTTGTGAACCTGTTAGGAGAACACATACGGCCAGTGCATCTGGCAGGCACGTCACTGGGCCTGATTCTGAATCGCACACAACTCTGTAGGACTGTATATTTTGCTGAGGGAATGCTAATGCACCTGTACACATGTCTATTTACCCATTGTACTGATGCTCTTTTTTTCCATCCACTAGCGACGCTGTCAGCACTTAAGCAGGGTACACAATATTTTATTTATTATTTTATTTTATTACCAGTTGTTTATATATATATATATATATATATATATATATATATATATATATAGCGCACACATATTCCGCAGCGCTATACAGAGATGATCTGGCCATTCACATCAGTCCCTGCCCCAGTGGAGCTTACAATCTATATTCCCTACCACATGTACACACATACACACTAGGGTTAATTTTTGGTGGGAGCCAATTAACCTACCAGTATATTTTTGGAGTGTGGGAGGAAACCAGAGTACCTGGAGGAAACCCACGCAAGCACAGGGAGAATATACAAACTCAGCACAGTTATGGCCGTGGTGAGAATCGAACCCACGACCTCAGTGCTGTGAGGCAGTAACGCTAACCATTACACCATCTGTGCTGCCCCAATAGACAATATGTTGTCCGATCTGGTGGATCGGACGACTTATCGGGCACATCGTCTAGTGTGTACCCGCTATGTTGCTGACGATGCGTGCTCCCGTGTGTTATAAGCGACATTGCCCATCGGACCTACATGCAGGTCCGACTGGTGATATCGTTAGCGGGGGCCATGCTGCCGAATGCAGCATGGCCCCCGCTGCTGCTCCTGGCATCGGAAAGTGTGTACCGACCTTTACACCTACCTCATGCTGGGTGCAAGAGATTGGTCTGAAAAAGGTATACCCACAAGAATATGGTGATATGGAGCATACACACGGTCAGATCTATCAGATGAACGATTTGAACTATGAACGATTTTTGACTGCATTAAAATGAATGGAATCGTCCAAATCTGACTGCAAACGCATCAGATGTCAGATATCGTTATCTGACCATCGGGAACGCGCATCGTTCATCGTTCAGATATGTCAGATTTTCCTTCAGATATGAACGATTTTTCAAATCATTCAGATCTGGAGAAAAATCTGACCGTGTGTATGCACCATAACTCTGGCTACATGCCTACGACATTCCCACTACACTGTTTCATTTTGTGCGTATTTCCAGTTGACACCCAGAAACTTCCATTTCACGTACTAAGAGAAGTAGCCGAGATGTCTCCATTCCAGAAGTACACAAAGCTGTACATGTTTGCTACAGCACATGCAGAATTTGCTAAATGTGGCAGCCTATGGACATGCATGTGACATAGAATCAGGCCCTTTATGTGCAAGTGTGTTCTTGTTTGAGAATAGCTGTGACATTTGGTGGAAATATGGGGAGATTCAACTTAGAATGTGACTGGAGCACACAGTCCTGTGCATGACAGATGTACACAGTGGATATGTGTGAGGCAGGTTATGGTGCTGGTGCGTTGCTGAGCTGTTTGTGTTCTGGATTGCAGATGGTAACTTGTGACAAGCTGTCTTATGTATTTGCAGAGGCTGCTCTTGTGACTTAGGCATTTACATATACAGTATAATGGAAGAAAAGAAGCGCTTGGCTTTTTCTATAATCCAATATTTACGCGATCAACTACTCAATGGTGGACTTTCTTCTGATGCCCAAGAGAGTCTTGAAGGTATGCTTATAGTATGTGTTTGGGGGAGCGATTGCTTTAATGATATCAGCGGTTTAAACTTTTTCCTTAAATCCTTTCTAAGATTCTTGTGATATGTGGCTATCTAATACAACACAGAATATGTAAAATAAATTTCAATATATAATGCACTAACTATAAAAAGCGGGAAACTGTGTGACCGGATGACCTTGCTCTGCCGAGTGATCAGATTTTTGACACTGACAGAATAGAGGGTGGTTACTCGTCCCTGAGTGGGCTTACGTCACCACTCCTATTGATTCCATCTCACTATCAGTTACTGCCTGTCACTGACTCCACCCACTGCGTAGTGAGCAGAAGGTAGAGACATGGAAAGAGGGTAAAAGGGGGCACAGGAGAGCAGAATGTACAAACATGGGGAGAGGATAAAAAGGGGCACAGAGGTGGGAGAGCAGAAAGGGTACAGACATATGGAGATGGTAACGGGGCACAGAGGTAGCCTCACAGTACTAACATGCACCTCAAGCCCCTACTCATTCAGACATTCCCACATCTCGCACACTTTACGTCATTACTGAGCATAACCTCCAACTTTACCTACTTGGTTAGATCTGTATCCCATGACCAAAAAGGTTAAATCATATACCATAGCAGCTTTAGACAACCCGTGCTTACCGTCATGTACTGGAAGTCCCACTAATGCCCTGCCACTGCAGCAGCTGGGGACTTATGGGATGTATTAACAAGCCCTATGGCTGGTATATGGGGGAGAACGGAGACAGGGAACCACTGTTATCCTCACTCACTCTAAGGTTTCTGAGCCGCAATAGCAAAGCTGCTGTGCCTCGAAACCAGCTATGTATCTTGATACATGCAGATTCCAGCCTCTGCTCAGAGTCCGGGCTTTGGGCTCACAGGCCTGCTCACAATAGGATTGCATGGAGAGGGGAACTTCAAAGTTATTGATTGGGTATAGTGGTGGCTCACGCAGTAATGGCAATTGTGTCTTTCACTGTCAGTGCCCCCTAGCGCGCTGATGATCCCGGGCTGGCAGCAAGTTACTTATTAGTCACAGCCTGAGAGTCACAGGCAAACATAGCAGTTAGCAGGCAGGGTTCACTGCGCACTGCAGGCCCAGTACATCAGTTGGCTATAGCCCTCCTTGATGGCGGCCCTGCCTATGCCCACCCTGCTGTGTCCCCAGCCCCCTGTTCCTTCTGTGTGGCAGCTGGAGGAGGATGCTGCTCCCAGTCACAGGGCATGGTGTGCTGCTGCACCCACATCCAGCCATGTTTCAGGGGCTCTGGATGCTGGGGGAAACCAGGTATCCTTTGGAAACAGAGCCCATGGGTGGCAGGAAGATCATCTTGAGGTTCCCATTACTGCAAGCACCAGCACACACTGCTCCAACAAGTTACTCAGGTGGGCTGGGCAGGTGCTCATTGACTGACACACACCACAGCAGGATCTGCTGACTTGCTGAAGGCAGTGCTTCCGCGGCCGTCGGCGGTAATTGGCTGCTCTGTGGCGCGCACATAGCGCGTCCTGTGGGACCCGCTAATTTTTAAAAACCGAGGCGCTCACCTCCTATTTCTACTTCAGGGTCCATAGGGTATCCACAGGATACCTTGGGGTATAGGTGTGACGTCAGTCGCAGGGCACCAAAGAGTTAAGCTTTCAGCCTCCCAGGATGCACTAGGTCCCCCTCCTATACCCCGCCCCCAGGCCAAGGCACCTCAGTTTAGTTTGGTGCCCGGCCGGAGTCGGGTGCACCTGTTGGAGTGGGGGCTAGAAGAGCCCCTGAAGCTTTTTCTTCATGCAGCTGTGGCTGCACATCTGGATGAACAGCATGGACAGTCAGTCCTGACGTCCATGCTGTCTTCCCTACACCCCGCCGGTACCAGAACGCCGGTACTGATCCGGGGATGCTGGTGGGCGTCTGGGGTCACAGCTAGCGGTGACCCCAGATGCTCCGGACCATGGCCGGATTCAAGGGGGACAGAGGTAAGCAGCGGGGTCCCGCGGTGGGTCCCCGCTGGTCACATGGTCCTAAGTCCCCAGGCAGGGGGCTCCCTGGGGACTGGCTGCAGCGTGGAGCCAGGCGACCAACCTGCGCTTTCCACTACCCCCTGGGACAGCGGACCGCAGCAGAGCGGTAGCGCTGCGGCGTCCCAGGGGTTAAATGCATGCCAGGGGAGCGCGCCTTCCCTGTCTCACAGCCGGCGCCTCCCCCGCTGCACACAGCCCTCTCTGCACTGTGCTGACTGGTCCTGTGTCAGCGCTCCTCCCCCAGGCCAGCTTCTCTCTGCTCCTCGGCGGCCATCTTCTCTGCAACGCATGGTGAACGCTGCTGGAAGTCTGGAAGGAAGCATCGTGGTCTGGGTCCCCCCGCATACCTCTCCTCCGCTGTGGCTCAGGTCTGTGTATGCAGCGCTGTGTCCTACCAGGCCCTGTGTCTGTGTAGTTGAGTGATCAGCGCTGTTAGTGCAGGAATTGTTATTTCTCTGCATTGTATGTGACTGTGCTAGCGCTGCCTGTAACTATTCTTCACTAAACTGTCAGCTTTATTACTGTCCCTGTTCTTTCTGCTAAAGCCCTTGCGGTGCGGTGCTGCAGGGTGGTCTCTCGCCTATTTAATACTTAATTGGTGAGAGAGGTCACATACGTGGTGCCATCATGTCTGAAAGTGATTTTCCCCTCCGGCTACAGTGTACCACGTGCAAAGTACCGTTAGCGGAGGGGGAGGGTAGCGCGGAGGGCCTTTGCCGGCAGTGTTGTCCATGGCGCGGCCTATTACGGTTACAGCACCGGTACAGGAGCCGCCCTGGGCTTGTTTCGCTCAGGCGTTAACAGCTTTAGTGGGCCAGTTAGCTCCGCAGCCCGCGTTTACTCCGATGGGTTTGTCCCAGCAGTCTGTGGTGTCGTCACCCATGCAGGGGTTCCCACGACAATTGGTGGTACCCCACAGTCTCCCTATTTCCCCGCTCCCGGGTTCTCAGGAGCCAGCGTGGGTTAACTCCCTGACGAGTTCTTTACAGCACTTGTCGGATGTATTGCAAGGGGAGTCTGTGATGCGGCCTCATAAAAGGCCGGTGGCGTCTCTGTCCGCTCCTTATGAGGATGACGAAGGGACGTCTGATGATGGGGAGATTCTGGATCCTTACGATCAGGAACCTTTCCATACTAAGGACGCTGATGCTAAGTCCAAAGTATATATTCCTGGACTTATTCGGGCGGTCCGCACAGCCTTGGTGATTGAGGACGAAGTTCCCCCAGCGGCTAAATCTAAGTATGCCTTTTTCAAAGATGTGAAGGGCGATGCCACAGTCTTTCCTCTTTCGGGTCAGTTGGTGGACCATTTAGAGGAGGCGTGGAACAACCTGGCAAAAGATACCAGCCGCAGAGACGCCTGGCGGTGGCTTATCCGTTCGCGGATAATTATTTTGCTAAGTGTGAATCCCCTCCACAGGTGGATTCTCACGTGACCCGTCTTGTCCGTAGTGCCACATTGCCGATGCCATCCATGTCCTCCCTTAAGGATGCTACGGACCGCAAGGTAGAAATCTGCCTGAAGTCCGCTTATTCCCTTGCAGGGGGGGCAGCACGGCCGGCTATGGCCATTTGCTGGGTTGCCAGAGCGATGGAGCGCTGGGCGGATTCATTAGAGGCTTCTTTTGAATCCGACTGTCCGGCCGAACAGGCGGAGTTGATTGGCAATCTCCGTGATTCGGCCACCTACATCAACGAGGCGGCTCTAGACATTAGTACTCTGGTGTCTAGAATTTCTTCAGCAGCGGTAGCTGCTCGTCGCACCTTGTGGCTGCGATCCTGGAAGGCGGACGCAGATTCCAAGAAAGGTCTGGAAGCGTTACCGTTTACCGGAGAAGTTCTCTTCGGTCCGGATCTGGATAAGATTGTGGCCACGCTGGCGGCAGCCAAATCTGCTTGTCTCCCGTCGGCCGCTGCTCCTTCTGGTTCGGGACCATCGTCCTTTCGGTCATCTAGGGCCCAGGGCAGGCCCAAACCACAGTCGTTTCCTCGACAGGCTGGCCCTAAGAAATCGGTCAAGCCCCGGAAGCAGGCATGGAGTACCAGACGTCCGGCCCCCAAGCCAGATGACAAGCCTGCGGCCTGACGGTCCGGGCCTCCCTTTGGGGGATCCCAGGGTGGGAGGCCGCCTGCTACAGTT
Source organism: Taudactylus pleione (assembly GCA_031769625.1). NCBI lineage: Eukaryota > Metazoa > Chordata > Amphibia > Anura > Myobatrachidae > Taudactylus > Taudactylus pleione. The sequence goes on along the minus strand of JAUIMM010001030.1, from coordinate 12,928,205 downwards.
CGCCCAGTGTTGGTCGACCACTACGACAGACACTTGGGTTCTGGAGGTGGTTTCCTACGGATACGCCCTCTCCTTCCGGCACAGACCCCCGGCTCGCTTCTTCACCACGGGTCTCCCATCAGACCGGAACAAGGCTACGGAGCTGCGGAAGGTATTGCACACTATGCTCCAGGCTGGAGTTATAGTGGCTGTTCCATTCTCCCAGAGGGGCCAGGGTTTCTATTCAAATCTATTTTTGGTACAGAAACCCAATGGGTCATATCGTCCGATTCTCAACCTCAAAGCACTCAACAAGTCTTTGCGGGTCCCGAAGTTTCGGATGGAGACCCTACGGTCCATCATTCTGGCGCTGGAACCTGGGGACTACTTGGTGTCATTGGACATACAGGACGCTTACCTGCATGTCCCTATTCTTTGGCGCCATCAACAGTTCCTCAGGTTTGCAATCCGCAGCGACCACTTCCAGTTTCGGGCGTTACCTTTTGGCCTGGCAACAGCACCACGTGTTTTCACCAAGGTGATGGCGGTCATGGCGGCTTCTCTGCGGCTGCAGGGAGTCCGCATGTTGCCGTATTTGGACGACCTGTTATTGGTGGCAGGATCTCCAGAGCTCCTGTTACGCCACTTGGACCTGACCATTGCACTGCTGCAACGGCACGGCTGGCTAATCAACTGGCAGAAGTCCACTCTAATCCCGTCTCGGAGGATTCTGCATCTTGGAGCCTTATTGGACTCGGGACAGCAAAGGATCTTCGTGACGGAGGACAAGATCTCTGCTTTACAGTCAAGGGTGCGCAGTTGCCTGCACAGCCGCCGGGTGTCCTTACACTCGGCGATGAGGTTACTGGGCTCCATGGTGTCGGTGTTCGACATGGTGGAATACGCCCAGTTTCACTCCAGACCTCTGCAGCACCTGATCCTGTCCAAGTGGAACGGGCTGACTCAGTCTTTGAAGTCCCAGACGATTGTGCTCACCCAGGAGGTTCGCCTGTCCCTTGCGTGGTGGTTACAGACGACCCACCTCAACAAGGGACGTCCGTTCTGGGTTCCAAATTGGGTCCTGTTGACAACGGACGCCAGTCTTCGGGGCTGGGGAGCAGTTTCGGGTCCACACTTGTTCCAGGGCAGGTGGACGCCGACAGAAGCGGAGCTTCCAATAAATATCTTGGAACTCCGTGCGGTCTTCAATGCTCTCCAGCAGGCACAGCGGTTTCTCCAGGGTCGCCCGGTGCAGGTCCAGTCGGACAACGCTACCACCGTGGCCTACATAAACAGGCAAGGAGGAACTCGCAGTCGGGCGGCTCTCGTAGAGGTCTCTCGGATCCTGGTTTGGGCGGAGCGCAATCTTCCGGCCATATCAGCGGTCTTCATCCCGGGAGTGCTAAATTGGGAGGCGGACTTTCTAAGTCGCCAGGACGTTCATCCGGGGGAATGGTCCCTGCACCCGGACGTTTTTCAACTACTGGTGGACAGGTGGGGTCTTCCAGAAATCGACCTCATGGCGTCCCGGCACAACAACAAGTTGCCGGTGTACGGGTCTCGCACAAGAGACGAAGGGGCGTCTCTGGTGGATGCTCTGTCCGTCCGGTGGACGTTCCGGTTCGCATACCTGTTCCCTCCGGTCTCCCTTCTTCCACGGGTAATCCGGAAATTCAAACAGGAAGGAGGGACGCTCCTGTTGATAGCTCCCGCGTGGCCCAGACGGCACTGGTTCTCAGACCTTCAGGGTCTGTCCGTGGACAGTCCTCTGCGGTTGCCGCTACGACCGGACCTTCTGTCTCAGGGTCCTTGCCTTCACCCGGACCTGACTCGGCTGTCTTTGACGGCGTGGCTGTTGAGACGGCCATGCTGAGGTCCCGGGGGTTTTCCAGCTCTGTGGTGCGTAACATGTTACGAGCTCGGAAACCGTCTTCCGCGAGGATATACCATCGCGTGTGGCATACGTTCTTCCAGTGGTGTCGACCGAGAGGTTATGCACCGCGGGAGTTTTGTCTGTCTCGGATTCTCGCCTTCCTGCAAGCGGGACTAGATCATGGGCTTCGCCTTGCTTCTTTGAAGGTACAGGTTTCGGCCCTATCTGTCTGGTTTCACCGTAGGATTGCTACAATCCCGGATGTGCGCACCTTTATGCAGGGTGTTCTCCGCATTCAGCCGCCCTTTGTTCCACCTGTGGTGCCTTGGGATTTGGCTGTGGTCCTGAGGGCTCTCCAAGGACCGCCGTTTGAACCACTGGGCTCAGTGGATCTTAAATGGCTAACAGCTAAGACTGTTTTCCTTCTGGCCATTGCTTCGGCCAGACGTGTTTCTGAGTTAGGGGCTCTTTCTTGTAGAACTCCTTTCTTGGTTTTTTATGGAAACGGCAGTGCTCCGCACTCGGCCCGAGTTTCTTCCCAAAGTTGTTTCCCGGTTTCATGTAAACGAGGAAATAGTTGTTCCGGCCTTTAACTCACCGGGTCTTTCCGTGGGTGAGGCCTCTTTGGATGTTGTGCGGGCCTTAAGGACTTATGTTGACCGCACTTCTTCGTTTAGGAAGTCGGACGCTTTGTTTGTCCTCTATGGCTTCCGTAAAAAGGGTTGGCCTGCTTCAAAGCAAACTTTGGCAGCCTGGATCCGTATGGCTATTTCTGAAGCTTATCTTCATGAAGGCCTACCGGTCCCTCCTTCTCTGAAGGCTCATTCCACTAGGTCTGTGGGTCCTTCGTGGGCAGCTCGACGTGGTGCCTCGGCAGTTCAGATCTGCAAGGCTGCTACGTGGTCTTCTGTCCATACCTTCGTGAGGTATTACAGGTTTGACACCTTCGCCTCTCAGGATGCTTCCTTCGGGCGGCGGATTCTCCTTTCTGCACAGGAGCGTCCCCACCCTTAAAGGATACTGCTTTGGGACATCCCCAAGGTATCCTGTGGATACCCTATGGACCCTGAAGTAGAAAATATGAGATATGGTAAGAACTTACCCTTGTTATCTCTATTTCTACGAAGTCCATAGGGTTCCACAGGACTTCCGCCCTGTCGCACCTTGCTGCAGATGGGCTTTGCTCTGGTCACCGGTTTTCCGTCTCCCTCTGGTGAGAATGTGATTCTTGTATGTGTCCAGATCTTTGTTCTCTCTCTTCCTTCTCCTCCTCCGGCCTATGGCTTGGTAACTAACTGAGGTGCCTTGGCCCGGGGGCGGGGTATAGGAGGGGGACCTAGTGCATCCTGGGAGGCTGAAAGCTTAACTCTTTGGTGCCCTGCGACTGACGTCACACCTATACCCCACGGTATCCTGTGGAACCCTATGGACTTCGTAGAAATAGAGATAACAAGGGTAAGTTCTTACCATATCTCATATTTTTACATAGGCTGCTTGTTGCTCAGCACCAGACTTTACACACCAAGGCACTGCAACACAGCTGAAGGCCAGTAAAACACTTTTGATACATTTTTAAATGTGATATATCTATGTATTGTTATACTGGGGCACAGGACTATTTAAGATCTTGCTTTATATACACTGGCCCTTGCCACAGCACGAGGGTTAACACCTTCATTGCCACAGCCACCTTCTTGGTCCTGAGGGCCACATTCAAGAGGTGACAAAATACCAAGAGCAGTCATCAATGTTACCTCTTTCACACCACACTCTGGATTTCCCTTCAATGTATCAAAGAAATAATTACAAAAACGAATGCTTTATTATCTGAAATCCCATTTTATTTGTGAAGAAGAATATTAATGAAATATCATTCCTACTGGGGGCAATTCAATTGAATGCGAGCGTATCTCCTAGAATGAGTGCCCGGTGCTACCCAGTTGGCTGCACTGTAAACCCGTGACTAGAACATTTCTGCTCACACACTCCTGAGGTGCAAGCAGAAATCCAAGTTAATTAGTGACGCAATGCTAGTTGCGGGTTAACAACATTGCCCCTGAGCATTAGTTGCGATAAACTGCATCGCCCGACCTGAGTGGCAAGTGTAATGCAGAAAATTGAATAATTCCAGGCACTCATAATTGAGTTCAATTGAATTCCACCCCCATATTGTTTTAACATGTATAAAAACATACATGAAACAGAGTACAGTGCTGCAATAAAACGCAGCTAAAAGGAAAAAAATGAGAACAATTTGTCAGTTATTGAATTTGTCTAAACTGCTGGTGCAGATAATTATAGTATAGGTACATTACTAGGTATATTTTTCTTAAATCCACCTGCCTAATATTGTGTAGGTCCCCCCTCGTTCCGTGAAAAGAAATGTGACCCATCTAGGGTTTGCAATATACGCGCTATAGCGTGTTTTTACCGCTACAGGTACTTGGGGACCCGATTTTTAAAACTAAGTGGGTCCTGCAGGACCTGCTATGTGCAGCGCCACAGCAGCCAATTGCTATCGGCAGCGTCTCCTCACCCAATAACCGCCGGCGTCTCCTCAACTAGTTCCCTACCCTCCAGCCCTCACAGTCGCTAACCACGGACATCAGCCGTCCCAAGACCCCGTCCCTGCCTACTCCCCGGGAGCAGGGACGACGTCCGTGGAATGCCAAGCCCCGCTCGCTGCACAGGAGCAACAAACAGCAGCAAGGCAGCGTCTGTAACCTTGCTCCCAGACTGAACTCTGAGCAGGTCAGAGCCGGGAGCAGAGCACTCAGCTCAGCATGTCCGAGTGACACACTCCTGGGCCCACAGCAGCGGCAACGTCGGTGGAACGCCAAGCCTCACCCACTGCACAGCAGCAGCAAAGCAGCGTTTGTAGCTCTGAAACCCCGCCCCTGCCCTCAGGCTGAACTGAACTCAGAGCACTCAGCCCAGCATGGTGACCACAGGAAGTCCGGGTCACACACTCCCGGGCCCACAGCAGCGGATTCAGAGCAGGTGAGAGCCGAGAGCGGAGCACACAATGGTGACCAGAGGAAGTCCGAGTAACACCCCCCTGGACCCACAACAGCGGCACCACTCCATTCCCCACGCTAACAAGATTGTTGAACAGACCTAAGGTAGGAAGCTCAGTACACCTGTCTGCACAGCAACTCTTCTCTCTCTCTCACTAATTCCCCTTTACTTTCTGACTGCTTTCTCCCCTTGCTCCCTCCCTACCCCCAGCAGTGCCTGGCCCTAGCTCCCTCCTTGCCCCCCAGTACTGCCCTAGCTACCTTTGCCCACTCCATTCCCCCAGCACTGCATGCCCCTAACCTTCTTACCCCCCAGTACAGCGCCAGCTGCTTTCTATCATTGCCCAATCACTACCCCTAGCACTGCCTGCCCCTTGCCCCACAGCACTGTCATAACTGCTATCTGCACCTACCCCTGCCCTTGCTCCCCTCTACCCCCAGCTTTACCCCAACTTCTCCCTGCCTATACTCCCAGCTCTACCCCAACTGATACATGCCCCCATCACTGTCCCAACTGCTGCCTGCCCTCACCCACCATAAAATGTGATGAGACCCAGAAACTGTGGAGTAGGACCCCAATTTTTTAAAGAGAGGGGTCCCTGGGACCCATAATTTTTTTCGCTTAGCGCGATCACTGCCCATCTAGGCAAGGGGCTCGATAAGACCTGAAGGTGTCCTGTGGTATCTGGCACCAAGACGTTAGCAGCAGATTCTTTAAGTCCTGTTACTTGTGAAGTTGGGGTGGCTTGGACTTGTTTTTCCAGCACATCCAACAGATGCTCCGTTAGATTGAAACCTTGGGAATTATGAGGCCAAGTCAACAACCTTGAACTCTGTCATGTTCCTCAAACCTTTCCTAAACAAGTTTTGCAGTGTGGCAGGGTGCATTATTCTGCTGAAAGAGGCCACTGTTATCGGGGAATATCATTGCCATAAAGGGGTGTACTTGGTATGCAACAATGTTTAGCTAGGTTTTACTTGTCAAACTAACATTCACATGAATGGCAGGACCCAAGGTTTCCCAGCAGACCATTGCCCAGAGCATCGCACTGCCTTCGCCGAATTGACTTCTTCCCATAGTGTATCCTGGTGCCATTTCTTTCCCAAGTAAACAACGCACATGCACCTGGCCATCAACATAATGTAAAAGAAAACATGATTCCTCAGGCCAGGCCACCTTCCCTTGCTCCATGGTCTAGTTCTGACTCTCGCGTGCCCATTGTAGATGCTTTCTACGGTGGACAGGGGTCAGCATGGGCACTGTGACAAGTGCACGACAACACAAGCGGTGATGCAATCTGTTCTGACACCTTTCTATCATAGCCAGAATTATTTTTTTTCAGCAGTATTTGTTACAGTAGCGCTTTTGTGGAATAAGACCAGACTGGCTAGCCTTTCCTCCCCACGTGCATCAGTGAGCCTTGGGCACCCATGGCCCTATAGCTGGTTCACTAGTTATCCTTCCTTGGACTATTTTTGCTAGGTACTAATCTGTGCATACTAAGAACGCCCCACAAGACCTGCCGTTTTGGAGATGCTCTGACCATTCATCTAACTTCACAATTTGGCCCTTGTTAAAGCCTCTCAAATCCTTACTCTTGCCCAGTTTTCGTGCTTCCAACACATCAACTTCAAGAACTGATTCTTCACTTGCTGCCTAATATGTCACTCCCCTTGACAGGTGTAATTGTAACAAGATAATCCATGCTGTCCACTTCACTAGTAGGTGTGTGTGTGTATATATATAAAAAAAAATTTCCATAGACAAAAAAACTTACGGTTTTGCATGTCCCATTAAGGCTTCTTATACATGATCTGAAAATTCACAAATTCTATTGAATTTCTGCCAGTCAAACTTAAAAAAAGCAATGAAATTACGATCATTAAGGCTGACCACTTAATGGACATTTTCCTTGCGCAGTACAGATATGGTATGCCATCACACCCTGTGGTTAACTGCAGATTCAGCACTCTCACAAAGTGAGATTGCTGTCACTCACAAACTGGTGGAGCTGCTAATTCACAGAATTGTGTGCTCATTGGAATACACACATGCAGTCTATGCAACTGAGGTCTGAGCAGAAGATAGAGCTGCACAGATGGGATAAGGGTGGAGTTGATGGAGGAAGAGACAGAGCAGTGTGCAATTCAATAGGTTTTGTGAAATTTCAGATCATGTCTAAGAAGCCTTAATGGGACTTGTGAAACCGTAAGGTTTTTTTTTTCTATGCAATTTCATTGCTTTTTTAAAATCTATTAACTATCAGGGTTTGGATGAGCAAACCAGGCTAACTGCAAGGCAACAAAATGGTACATTAGCGCAGGTGAAGGAAGGCCGGTACACAGTTGTTTTGGGGGTGCACAGGGAGATACGAGAGGAGTGTGGGGCAGCAGCAGGGGTGCGGGGCAGTGCACAGGACATGCGCCCCCCAAAGCAGCCCCGGGCTTTTCACTGCCAGTCCTGCTTGTGAAAATACAGGGGACAAAAAGTGTAGGGGTCCCCTGCATTTAGCACAACCAGCATAAGGCTTTTTAGAGCCAGTCCTGGTTGTCAAAATACAGGAGACAAAATATATATGGATCCCCTGTATTTAGCACAACCAGCACTGGGTTCAGCCGAGCCGATCCTTGTTTTGAAAATACAGGGGACAAAAAGCATAGGGGTCCTCTTTATTTTCTAGAACCAGCACTGAGCTCTTTCTTACGGGGGGCTAATGCCACAGCCAGGGGAGACCTTTCACCGGGTCCCCAGCCGAAGCATCAACCCTGAACGCTAGTCAGCCCAGGCCGGGGTTCCCTGTAGGGCAGAATTCCCCCTCTCCAGGGCACCCCAGGCCTAAGCTGATAGCTCGGGGCTATCCCTGGCACCCCTGGGTGGTGGGTGCCAGGTTGATTGTGTAAAGTGGCCCCCTTCCCTTAAAGCACAACCTCTCAGATCCAGGTCCGCTGCCAACACACGCTGGAGCCCGCACTGATGCCCGCTCCACTGCCGCTGGGTCCCCGCCACCGGTTCCACCCACCATTGCCGATTTGCTGACGACCACAAAAGGCAGCCATCTTGGCGCACAAAGGTGAAGCCACAGTGAGTACACCTGCTGAAGGCGCACCTATTGAGGCTGCGCAAAGATTTGAAGCTTCCGAACTTTATAATGGCACAATTGTGAGGTAATAGTTTAAAAACTGTAAATTTCTCAATTACCTAAACCTCAAAAGGATCTACCCTGGAACAATAGCTACCTAATAAAACAAACCCCAAGTCTAAATTCGCCCTCTAACCTGAGTTATGCCTTTCCAAAAATCCCCCATAGAGAATAGCAGAAAAGTGGTCCTAACTAAGAGTGTCAAAATAAAACTGACAGTTGGAGCTTTAGATTACTCCCAAATCCTATTTTTTTTTAATGCAGCACCGACCAACAGGTCTACCCGTCCATGCCAAGTTCTAGCTCAGTACTTCCAATAGCTTTTGAGGTGTAGCTCCTTAAATAAAGGGGTCAAACGACATTGGGGTCCCCCATATGAGGCACAATCAGCACTGGGCTTTTCAGAACCAGTCCTAGTTGCCAAAATACAGGGGACAAACAACGTATTGGTCATTTGTATTAAGCGCAACCAGCACTGGGCTCTGAGCCAGTCTTGGTTCTGGAAATACAGGGGGAAAAAAGGACTTATGCAGTCCTTACCTCCGGTTGTGGAGACCAGACGGAGGACTGTAGTGGGGTGTCTGTTTCGTCTGCACCCCCACTAGACTACAGGGGCAGTTAAGTCTGGCGTCGGGGACCATAATGAAGGCCAGCGGCACCCGGCGGTTGATACAGCGATAGGGAGGTAGGCTCTCCCCCAGCCCGGAGCGTGATCCCTAACGAGGTTTCCCGCCTCTGAGCTGCTCCTCCTCCTCACCCTCTTTTCTGAAGCTACAGGTCTCAGGAGATTCAGGTCCAGTCTCCCTGTATACCTCTCCCTGGTGCCAGGTTATACACCGCACAAATCCTACCAGCCTTTCGAGGCTGTATGTGACTTGTGCTATCTCTGCTGTTGTGATATACGGTCTTAAAACTTTGATTGTCCCTGCTGCTCTTTTTTTAACTCTCAACTACCAGGTGTGTAGGGTTCATTATTACTTCACATTTACCTGTATTTGTGTAGGGTGTCACACTGCGTTACTAGCTTTACCTTGATTGTGTGTTGCTGGCTGGTCATTACTATGCCTTCTAAAGGCAAGGATAAACTGGAGTCTGCGGCCACTGTGCTGGTTACTTGCAGATCCTATTTAGCGGGCTTGTCCCCTCAGGATTTTGTGCAGGTCGGTCTTTGTGCTATTTGTTATGTACCACCTCTCCAGGCCATCGTACCAGCCTCTGTCCAGGAGCCGCCTGGGGACTCTGTGTGAGAGTGTGACTCTTCAATGTACCAGTCCTCAGGCTGTGGGCAAATAATAGGGGGAAGGACCAGAGCATCCTGGGATTGAATAGCTTTGCTGTTGATGTCCGGTCCTCCAAGTCCCACCTGCACCCCATTGTCTCCCTGTGGACCCTATGGACTTCGAAGAAAGAGAGTTAACAAAGGTAAGTTTTACCATAACTGTCCTTATCTAAATGGATAGACCACTCCCCACCTCAATTGGAGCAGGTTACAGCGGCATACTACATCTAATATACCTAGATAGACAAGCTTCCAGGTATTGATATTGAACGTGGGGTAATTTGGGGGGCATATATTTAAACACTGAACTTATCTACGCAATTGCTAAAATGTTATGAATCTACTACATGTAATTGGTATCTCTACCGACAGCTTTAAATTTATACAACTGAGAGCTTGCATGATTTTTGATGGTGAAGGGTTGTCCACTCTATCCCCCCCTCCCCTTTTTCTCTCTATTTATCTTTTCCTTGTTTTATTTTCTCACCCCTTTTTCTTTTTTCGAAGTTGGATGTAAGGAGTTTTGTGAAAATTATTATATGACTAGCTGTACAGATTTGATTGTACTTTGGCATTACAACAGGTGCAGCAAAAAAATATTTGTTTTGTTTTAAGTTCTAGAAATAGGTTTCTAGTGGGGATAGTAGATATTATATTTTATTATATAGTGTTCACTCTAGCTCCGGCGGCAGGCAGGGCGCCGAGCTAGAGAGGGCAACCTTATGCGCGCGCCCAAAAAGGGGGTGTGGTCATGAAAAGGGGGCGTGACTATAAGACGCGTCCCCTTTTCGTCATACTTGGGGGCGTGCCCGGCGCTTACAGACATGCCCGGCAGCCCCCAAGCGCTGCATACGCCCGGCGTCTATACTCCGGTGGTGAACGGGACACCGCATGTTTCTCCACCCGCGGGACACTGCGTCCCGCGGGTGAGAATGGCACCCGCAGGCTGTGAGGGCAGGGCGCTTTTTGCCCTCCAGAAGGAGGGCAGGGCGCCGCGCCCCGCTAAAACAGCCTAGCGGGAACGCTATTATACTCTTTGTGAAATAAAGTGATGTAAGCAGTGGCGTATTAAGAGAGGAGGGGGCCCCTCCTCTCTCCCCGGCTGCTGTCAGCGAACTGACAGCAGCAGACTCCGAGCACTAGAGCGGCGTCCATTTTCCAGTCGTTTTCAGCAACACTACTACGTGAGACACCTGAGAGGTAAGTATGAAAAAAAAAGTATGGATGTGCGGGCACTGCACACCCTGCACCCATTATAAATATGCCCCTGGATGTAAGGTATTTGTAAAATATTTGGGCATAATATATGACTATATGAATGTTGTTTTTTTTCTGTATTTTTCTTTTTTTTTGCTTGTAACTTATTGACTATTAAAAATAGAATAAAGATATTTAAAATATAAGAAAAAAAAAAAACAACCAACCAGAATTAAAAAAAAATGTTCTCCACATGCAAGCAATAATACCATATAACAAGCCTTTTTTTGTTTCTGGTTAGTCCTCATGGAGCGGAAGGTTTTCTGCAGCCTGTGCTTGTTTGCAATTTTTACATTTTTATGGGGCAATTCACAGAGAATTATGGTACCCGAACATCCCACGTTTACATGTGCACCTGTATGCGTTGTGAGGGGAAATGAGCAATGTTGGTAGCTGCAAGGCGCTGGTGTACATCCTGTTTCTCTGACACTTTGTGCCCCTTACATGGAGGCACATTTCAGTCAAGGACTATGAAAATAACGGGTATACTCACCAAGTACTGTAGCGTGTTATTTCTTGTTATTTTAAATTACTGTCCCAATTTAATGAATCCTGTTTTGTTTTATTTAAATCTATACATAATTGTCAAAGATAATGTTGACATTGTTTACTTTTAATACATTGTTTATCTGTTCCCCACAGTTGGAATCCAGTGTCTGGAAACCGCATTTGATGTTTCCATGGAAGATCATAGCTTGGCCGTATCCGAAACGCTTCCAGAGTTATTTGCTGCAGCCACAGTAAAGGTAGAAATGGCTTTCACAATTTTATCTAGATCGTAATATAAAAGCTGTGTATTTAATGTTTTTCATACACTGCCACCTAGCTTGGTCAGTACTACAAGACCGATGGGAAGTAGATGCTGTAATAACATAAAATAAAAAGGAAAAGAACAAAGTCGGAAGCCAGAAATTGTAGACATGTGGGTCTGACTTCTGTAATGGATACATTATTTGAAAAACTTTTGAAAGATACAATTCTAAAGCATGTTTTGGAAATTAATTTTATAATTCCGTTAACATGGTTTGATAAAGGAACGATTATGCCTAACAAACATATAAGATTAGTTCGTATGAGGAGGTAAGTTTCAAATTGGCTCTTTTTAGACCAGATGAATGCACTATGAGCCAGATTCAAAGTTGGGAATAGAGTAACAGCAAGTTACTGTGCATCGTGGTAACACCATGCTGCACTACAGATGGGGCAGATTTAACATGTTCAGAGAGAGTTCGATTTGGGAGGGGTGTGTCCAAACTGACATCTAAATTGCAGTGTAAAAATAAAGATGTCCAGCATGCAAATGTATGTATTTACACCCCTTGCATTGCAACATGGTTTGTCCAGGTACACAGTTACTTGCTATTTCTTACTCTATTGCCAACTCTGAATCCAGGACAAAAATTAGTCTTTGTCACAATGCGATGCAACTAAAGCTGGGTACACACCTAAATGATATAGCTGCAGATCATTCTGGAGATGATGGTTGTTCATACACACTGAACAACCATCATTTGGCTACGGGACCTGCTGGCCATGGATCTCTCCATGCCCCCCTCCCCGCGGTCGGCTGACTGGCCGTACACACTGCACGATGGACAGATATATCTGCCATCGGCTGTGCAGCACAGCCGACGCAATATGTCTGTGAAGGATGTCGTTCAGACATATCGCTGGCACATGATATATTGGCAGATCAATTGATTGGCCAATATATCTTCCAGTGTGTACAGCCATGGCCAACAATTTTCAGAATTGCACAAATATTGGTGTTCACGGAATTTGCATCTTCAGTGTTTTTAGACCTTTTTGTCAGATGTTACTATGGTAACATTACAAGCATTTCATAAGTGCCAGGCTTTTATTGACAATTACATTGTTTATGCAAAGAGTCAATATTTGCAGTGTTGACCCTTCTTTTTCAAGACCTCTGCAATTCGCCCTGGCATGCTATCAATCAACTTCTGGGCCACATACTGACTGATGGCCGCCCATTCTTGCCTAATCAATGCTTGGGAGTTTGTCAGAATTTGTGGGGTTTTAGTTGTCCACCCGCCTCTTGAGGATTGACCACAAGTTCTCAATGGGATTAAGGTCTGGGGAGTTTCCTGGCCATGGACCCAAAATTTCGATGTTTTGTTCCCAGAGCCACTTAGTTATCACTTTTTCCCTTATGGCAAGGTGCTCCATCATGCTGCATTGTTCGTCGCCAAACCGTTCTTGGATGGTTGGGAGAAGTTGCTCTTGGAGTATATTTTGGTACCATTCTTTATTCATGGCTGTGTTCTTAGGCAAAATTGTGCGTGAGCCCCACACATGAATGCTTTACTGTTGGCATGACACAGGACTGATGGTAGCGCTCACCTTTCCTTCTCTGGACAAACTTTTTTTCCAGATTCCCCAAACAATATGAAAGGGGATTCATCAGCGAAAATAACTTTACCCCAGTCCTCAGCAGTCCAATCCCTGTACCTTTTGCAGAATATCAGTCAGTCTGTCCCTGATGTTTTTCCTGGAGAGAAGTGGCTTCTTTGCTGCCCTTCTTGACACCAGGCCATCCTCCAAAAGTCTTCGCTTCACTTCACTGTGCGTGAAGATGCATTCACACATGCCTGCTGCCGTTCCTGAGCAAGCTCTGCACTGGTGGTGCCCTGATCCCGCAGCTGAATCAACTTTAGGAGATGGTCCTGACGCTTGCTGGACGTTTGTGGGCGCCCTGAAGCCTTCTTCACAACTCTTGAATCTCTCTCCTTGAAGTTCTTGATGATCCGATAAATGGTTGATTTAGGTGCAATCTTACTAGCAGCAATATCCTTGCCTGTGTAGCCCTTTTTGTGCAAAGCAATGATGACTGCATGTGTTTCCTTGCAGGTAACCATAGTTAACAGAAGAAAAATGAGTTCAAGCTCCACCCTCCTTTTAAAGCTTCCAGTCTGTTATTCTAACTCAATCAGCATGACAGAGTGATCTCCAGCCTTGTTCTCGTCAACTTTCTCACCTGTGTTAACTAGAGAATCACTGACATGTCAGCTGGTCCTTTTGTGACAGGGCTGAAATGCAGTGGAAATGTTGTTTTTGGGATTGTTTATTGTCATGGCAAATAGGAACTTTGCAATTAATTGTAGTTCATCTGATCACTCTTCATGACATTCTGGAGTATGTGCAAATTGCTATCATAAAAACTGAAGCAGCAGACTTTGTGAAAACCAATACTTGTCTCATTCTCAAAACTTTTGGCCATGGCTGTATCAGCTTAAGATGCACCAGGCAATTGCATGATTAATTTGATATGCAACATTTTCATATCTGTGAGTGACTGAGTCTGTAAATGAAGCACAATGAAACTTGATATGGAAAAGAGCTGCGGCCACTGCATCATAGCACTTCGTATACAGACTCAGTCGCACATCAAATTCAGTGCAGTATCCTGGTGTGTCTTGGTCACATCGCATTGCAACTAATATGCATTTTCTTCTGAAAAAACACTAAAAGAGGCTTGGCACATGCAGAGTCATACGGGACCTTGCACGGCGAGTGGAGCTATTTGCCACTACTTAAGCAACAGTGTATGAGGACACATCTGTACATATCGAACATTCAACAGGAGTTGATCAGTATTGGCCCTTCTCTCAACCCGCCCCCCCCTTTTTTGTTTTAAACTCCTTTGCTGCTGAGTGTTTTCCGTCCCCTGAACTGAGCCCATTTATTTATGTAAACGCTTATCACATTCCAACACCAATATCAGTAATTTTACATTAAGAACCTAACAAGTTATGCCTTGTATTTTTTTTGTTGTTGAAGACGTTGCATTTTTTGACAAAAACCGTAGTAGTGTACTAATTCTAACATTAAATAAAATGTAGATAAAATAGTTTTTTTTTTTATTATTTGAAATTTCAAGTAAGGGAACTGAAAGGAAATGGGTTTTGTTTTTTGTTTTTTTACCTCCTATAAACACCACAAAGAAATACTTTGCTGGTATAGCTGCAACATTAATCCACTTTTCCAATACAGAAAGAAGCAGTATTCTATGCAGAGGTTTTCAGAATAAAAATCTGCAATTGGAATGTTTTTTCTTTATTTTTGCATGTTTTTTGCTGTCTCGATTTTAAATGCTAACAAAAACTGAAAAAATACGGTAGCCCATTATGGTTTGCTATTTTTTTTTTTTATTATTATTATTATTATTATTAGAAAAGCTACCGTATTAAATGAGAGGGCACCTTTGTTTGATTTGACATGATCTGTGGAAAATTTAATATTTAGTTTATGTGGGTGCCCTTAAATTATTGGAAGCCAAATTAGGGGAGCGCTTCCTCTATCCCTAGACTTCTTCAACGTAATTTCCTCATCGACCAGCTAAAGTTCTGCAACATTGCTTCTTCTGCTGTGGCTGCCTTTTGGTAAAAAGGTCCTTCAGGGGGCTCTCCTTTCTTAGGCATTTATCCCTCCCTGGTTAGAATTGAGTTTAGGGCATTGCATCATCTGACCACTTACTGATTTTAATTTTTTAATTTGTTACTTGCTTTTTGACCCTTTTTTTTATGGGACAGACCAGCGCAGGCTAGATTAGCTTTTGAGTTTGTGTGCATTTTTATATAATGGTTGCAGGTTAACTTATAGAACACTCGTCTCATAGCGAGTTTTGAAAGTACAGAGTTGTTTGATGGGGCATGTTGATATTAATTACCTGTGTAACATTTGCTCAACACTTGTGTGTGCAATGTTAGCTGGCTTACATGTAACAAGGGTCCCTTCTCTGTGTTGACAGTGCAGTGTATATGCATAATATAGATAAAGTCACAGAATGAGGGGAGTAAGCGCTCTATGGTATAAGGATGTATTCTAATGTCCTCTATTATATTGGTGGTTAATGATTTAATATAATGTCTGACAGTGTTTGATTTTATGTAGCATAGTATTCAGTGCGTTACTTGTTGGTATACTTGATGCATTCTAAACCGACATGCACAAAAAAGTTTATGAAGTCTGGTGGGCAATATCTGTGGGCAGGATGTTCAAGCGAATGTGCAATAGTAAAGTTCCAGCAATATTTACTTTCTGGTGGGTAAAACCTGTTGGAAGTATTTTCAATACATTTTAGAATGGGTCACAGTCTTTTAAAATGTTCCTTCTTAGTGTACTTCTTATATCCGTCCTCCTTTATGACATCTCTCGGATACCTTGGGAATAATAGGTTTAGAATCAGAGTGGTGCGGACACTATATTGCAGATATTAGGTAAGTCTGTTATTACTTACCAAGTGCCTCATGCTGGTTCTCTGGTCGTTGCCATACTGCACTCCCGTGGCAATGTGTGTCTGAGTAAGAGGGCTGGTTCAATGTGCGAGGCGAACTTGGTTCTCTTTCTGATCATACAGGTTTTCAAGATGAAGCTGTTTGGGGAGATTACACAGTCATCTTGCCAAACCGCTCCATCTGGAAAACCTGTATGATCAGAAAGAGAACCAAGTTCACGCCACACATTGAACCAGCCCTCTTGCTTACACACACATGCCCACGGGAGTGCAGTATGGCAATGACCAGAGAACCAGCATGAGACACTTGGTAAGTAATAACAGACTTACCTAATATCTGCAATATAGTGTCCGCACCACTCTGACTTTGGGATTACAGCAGGTGCAACAAGAATACTTGAAAACAAAAAGAAAAATTGTTCTCTTTAAATGCCCAGATAAACCAGATACTGATTACTGTATGATATTTTAGGAATCGCCACCAGATACTACAAATCTTGCATCTCCATCAGAAGAGGATACAGCAGAAGCTGAAAGGCTCAAAACAGAAGGTAAAACATGAGTGAATATTGCAAAGTTACTATAGAGTGTATAAAGACTTAGCATTTCTCTTATGAAATCTAAATGCTACTGGAAGGGAGCAATCTACATGTTGTATATTTACTAATGCTAAATAGTTGTAATGGGTGGTGGACAAAACATTGCAGTGTGTATCTTGGGCTCTAAATACCACAAGTGGATGTGCCACCCAAGGGCCGGATTCAATTACCGGCGATATTATCGCACCTGCAATAATTTATCGCTGATTTTTCATTGAAAAACTGAGAACTTTTCTCCATTTTGAGAAATGGGGAAAAATGTGCAAAATCCTTATTTTTGTGTAAAAGTGTGAGGATTTCTTTCAGAACCCTTTGGGAAGCCCCACTAATGATACTCTACCAAAAAAAAATAGTAAGTCGCGTAGTTTGGCAAAAAAACGTCAGTTTGAAATTTTGGTAATTTTTTTTTTTTCAATGCATTGGGTCTGGTATTTCGGAGGGCCATAAGGATGCGTCCAGTGTTTTAAACATCGCACGTGGCTGACGCAGTCAAATTTTTTTTATGTAGCGATTTTAAAAAACTATTTGTGCCAGCCACATGTGAGGAATAAAACACTTGACGCATCCTTACTGCCCTTCGAAATACCAGACCCAGGACATTAAATGCATTTTTCACGGGAAAAAAAAAAGTTCTTGACCGAAATTTCAGCGGCTGTTTTTCGCCAAAGTATGTAACTTACGAAAAAATGTTTTTGCTAAAGTATAATGGGGCTGTTCAAAGGGTTCTAAAAGCAATCCTCCCATTTTTATCCCAAAATAGGGGTTTTTCACATTTTTTTCACCTGCCCTAGGCAGGAGAAAAGTTTTCTCCACTTTTTAGGTGAAAATTGGCCGTTTTTTCGTCATCTTTGGTGATGTCGGCCGCAAAATTGTCCGATTTTGACAACGATGGCAAAATCAGCCAATTTCGCCTCTAATTGAATTCCCCCCTTAATGTCAGTTTGCACAAATTGTCCTGCTGACAACAGTGGACATTGCTCTGACACTTAAGGGGTGTCCAGTGATAAAAATGCTTCTTATGACCAATTTTAAAATAAGTTGTCATTAAAAATTACCAATGATAAAAAAAAAAAAAACTCTTTATCTGAGACATTTATTTTAGAACAATAAAATATTCAAAGCTAATGTATTATATAAGTTAGCACCCGTGTGTTGCAGACCTATGTAACTTTTCAATTCAACATTGTTTCATATAGGGGGCATAATATTAGAAGTATTTTTGTTTAGGCAACGAACAAATGAAGTTGGAGAACTTTGAGAGTGCCGTCTCCTACTACACCAACGCACTGGAACTGAACCCAAGAAATGCTGTTTATTTCTGTAACAGGTATATGCTAACAACTGTGGAAACAGTGTGACCTATATACATGTATTACATAGGAAGTTCCCAATTGTGAAAGTATACAGCATATTACAAATAAACAATACATTTATTTTAATTCATATTAAATAGATGAACCACCTCTATTTTTTTTTTCTTGCTACCTACTGACATTGGTTACTGTGATCATGTTGGGATGCTATCAATGACTTTAAATGAACATACATCTACTGTTTCCTTTTGTAATATATCATTATCAAGGGTTTTTGTGCTTTCTTCCTTGCTACACACAATTTGCTAGCTGCCGTTTTTCATGTGTGTACATTAAAGGACAACAAAACTCAGATTGTAATGTTCATTTATTAGCTATTTTGGTAAAATACAATGTAAGATTTTCACTGCAGCTCAGATAAAACAAAACAAAAAAGTATTGTCTCCTCATTTCACTAGTGATAGCTGCAGCCCCTCCCACATTTTAGGACAGTATTAATGGGATCTGTTACAAGTGAAATAGCTGACTCTTTACAGAATAACACTGATGACATTATTGGCCCTGCCGCATGTAGGAATTCACCAATCTATAGAAATAAATTTAGCAGATCCTTTATACTAAGCTGTTGTCACACTTTCTGCTACAGGGAGGTGAATGAATGTTATGGGCATATTCATGCTGATATGTTATCATGAGCTTACTCTGCCATCCTGTTAGTGGGGTTTCTGCTGGTTGTCTGCAGCAAGTCTTCACTGACAACCTATTTTATTTTAACATAGAGCCTTCCCCATTTATAGGACTGTATTTGCTAACCTTCACCATGCTCCTTCACTTGCACTTGGAACTGCCCTGTGCTTCTGGATAGTGTGTAGCTGCTGCAGCACCTCTGGCTAAATTATCTTCACTGCTTACTATGGATCAGAAATGCTGGGTAGCTTATTGTCCCGGATTGCTGGACTCAACACAGGACAGCTAGGAGATGGATTCAAGTGTAATCTTTAATTAGTTTATGGCAGCACCACAATAGAGACGGTCAACTCAAAAGGAACTAGCAGAATCTTCAATATCATGTGTTTCCTCCTATCTTTTATGAGAGCTGTTCCTTTACATCAATTGAAGGCGGTATAAAAAGTGCTTGTAGCCCATATAAAATGTGTACATTTTGTTTACACATCCTATAAATAATTACTAATGTAATATACATTTGTAATCGGTAGTGGATAGTATGTTGCAGCTAGTTTACTGGCCCGTAAATCCCACAAATGGTTGTTCCAATAAATATAACGGGTTGCACATAATATCCTACTGAAAATCGACTTGCAACTCTTAGGTGGTGAAAAATAGATAAAATAGGAGTAGCCGTGAGAGAATATTTTAGTACACAACATATTTAAAATAAACCATGCATTTCATATATGACCAGTCCAGACAGGCTCTCTTACTTGTGTACTTTAACTCTATGGGCCATATTCAATTTGGAGGGAAAGGTCCGTTATCGGAGATAATTTATCACCGATGACTTAATTTTCGCCATTTTCACCTATCCCCATATTCAATTTCAAAGACTTTTTTCGCAGGTGCGAAAAGCCTTTGTTAAAAAACGGAGTTAAGTTTTCACCATAGAATAGGTGGCGAAAAAAAGTGCAGAATTGGGTTTTGGGGTGCAGACTTTAAAAAAGTACCTGCACCCCTTGGAATGTTCCCTAAAAGGTATCTGTGTCAAAAACATTTTTAAAAAATAGCATAGGAGAGCCCAAAAAAGTGGTTTCGTTTTGGGGGCGAAGAAAAAAGTTGGAGCAAACTTAAAAACTAGCGAAATAGCCTCAGGGCGGGTCCCCATGCATGTATGCGGCAGGTGTCTTCTAGAATTCGGTTGGTTGCTGCAGGTGGATATTTGAAGAAAAAAATCACTTTAGGGACTTAAAAATATGCTTGCACCCATTTTCATGTACCCCAAATTTTATGGGACTAGTTATTTTTTCAAAAAAATAAAGCGAAGTGCTATTCTTCACCACTTGTTTATAGCCGCATTAAAGCACCTGTCGCCTGCCATTTAAAAACCCCAAATACCTTTTACCAGGCCAAATCAGGGGTACCCATAGTAATCCCCCATGTCAGACCATCTTTTGGGGGGTGTTGGGCTGAATTCCCCAAATCTGACAGCACTTTTCGCCTGTTTCAGTTTCGCCGGGTGCCGTTTTTGCGTCCTTTCAAATTGAATACTGGGATAAGCGGAGACACGCGCGATACTTTTTCGCCTGCAAAACACGCGATGTAGGCGAAAAGTTGTGCAGGCGGAAAAGTATTGCGGCCGCAAAAAATATTGAACACGGGCCCATGTTTTTCGCATCGTATGTCGAGGTTGTTAATGTCAAAATTTTCACTATCAACATCCATGTTGACATTTTGAGAGCATACCATTAATAGGGGGGTGATGCTTCAAGCAGTGCAAAAGAGTGGAGAAGTTGCCCATAGCAACCAATCAGCTTCTACCTATACTTCTATAGACTGTACTTGATAAAGGTTACCTCAGAGCTGACTGGTTACTATGAGCAACTTCTCCACTTGTCCACGTCTCTGCTCTTTGCATTGCTAGTCCCTTCATGTGTTTCCTTGTGTAACAGCTGTATATCATGTATTAAGCTGCAAGATTTTCTTAGAAATACATGCATGCTGTAGCACACCAACATTCGCATGATCACAGATTATACATTTAGCAGCATTATGTGCAGGAAGTGCATGTAAGTGGAAAACTAAAACATCTACTCCTACACATATAGATGGTGCCTATTTCTCTAGCAAAGATCAACCTTTCTTACATGATGAAATTCACTTTAGCAGAATGGGAATATCTGGCCCATGCAGTTTTTCATGTAAAAAGTGTAAATCACTCCAGTTATGTACCTGTGCAGGATGGCTACACAGATAAAGCACTTCAGCAGATATAAGGAGAAAATAATAGAGTAAATGCTTTGGAACCTTGTAATTAAGCATTTATTTTGTATTTATTTTATCCTCTATTTGCTGAGGAGCACAGCTTTTATTTATATCCACATAGGAATTGCACAATCCTGAAAGGCTGCAGCTGGTTTTAGTTCTATATATTAGCATGGTAGACAACACTGCTGTTTTTTTTTTTTTTTTTATGCAAGTACCAGTCTGAAGGATAACACGTAAACTAAAGCACTGCTAACTTGTTACATTTCTGTATTGCATAGGGCGGCAGCTTACAGTAAATTGGGAAACTATGCTGGTGCTGTGCAGGACTGTGAAGAGGCTATTTCAATTGACCCCAGTTACAGCAAAGCCTTTGGTAGAATGGGGTAAGAGTTGCTTATGGTACAGTAAGCGGTATATCATTTTCTATGCATCTAATTTATTGACATCACTTTTGCTCTTCCAGTTTGGCTCTGTCAAGTTTGAATAAGCATTCTGAAGCTGTGGGCTTTTATCAAAGAGCCTTGGAGTTGGATCCCGACAATGATACCTATAAATCAAACCTCAAGATTGCAGAACAGAAAATGAAAGAGATGCCAAGTCCGGTGCGTTCCATTCTGTGATTTAGGGTAAAATGGTTGAATGCAGCAGGTGGAAAATATTATGTTATGATTGCATATTACAGATGGCTGCTCCTGGAGGCTTTGATTTAGCAGGACTGCTCAACAATCCCGGCTTTATGAACATGGTAAGTGTGCTGTTAGGCTTTGCTTACTGTTTCATATTCTTGTCTCAGATTGCTTTAAGAGTTTACCCACAACTTTGGCATGACAGAGCCCAGTGTTGTACAACTTCTTTGACTTCTAATGGACACACAATAAATCCTATAGTAAACAAATAATGTATAATAATAATACTGAGACTGTATGATATTTACATTGTAAGGGCATTGTGGTGGCAAGTACACTGAAGTGCCAAAAGTCATGGGAGAGATGCCTAGTATCGTGTAGGACCCCCATTAGCCCAGCGAAGTGCTGCAACTTGGCGTGGCATCGATTCCACAAGTGGATGTAAGACCTCTGGAGAGATGTTGACCCATGCCTCCTGAGTAGCTTCCAACAGCTCCCTGATAATTATAGGTGCAGGATCTTTGGTGCAAATGGACCTCTCCCCTACGTCCCATAAATGCTTAATTGGGTTCATGTCAGGCAAACGTGTGGCCACACCATTTATCAGAGCTCTCCAGAATGGTTATCTAACCAATCCTGGACAACTTGGGACTGATGCCACAGTGCATTATCCTGCTGGAATATCGGTATGGGAGGTACATGAAGTCCATGAATGCTTACAAATGGTCATCAAGCAATTCAACCGGTTACCAGTCAATGACAAGTTTAGGCGGACCCAACCTATGCTATGTGAACACACTCCACACCATTATGGAACCTCCACCACCACCCTGCATGGTGCCTTGTTAACATCCGCGGTCCATGGCCTCATGGGGATCTGCGTCACACCCAAACTCTACCATCAGTTCGAAACAACTGGAACTGTGACTCGTCAGACCACTCCACACGTTGACAATCCTCAATTACCAACATCACAAGCCCATGTGAGGCACTGTCCTGTGTCGTCTTGTTAACGGGCACTCTGGGGGGTCTTCTTCCATATCCAATGGAAACTAAAGAACACTGCACTGACCTGCTGGATATGCGTCTAATACCTCCTGCATTGAATGTAGATGTGATTTCCATGAGGTAATCCCGGTACACACATGACACTGTAGAACGAGGAATATTGAATGTCTGCACAACTTTGGAAATGGAATGTCCCATCCATCGAGCACCCACTATCATGCCCCGTTCAAACTCCCATAATTCACGTCGCCTTGCTATGAGCAGCCTAGCCGGTGCTCCGACTGACTCGTGAAATGTCAGATTACAACTGATGCAGGTGTGGGCATTTCCAAGACGTGTCAGTACGGTGACTCCACCTACCATTACCTTTACATACTGCTATCCCATGACTTTTGACACTTCAGTGTAGTCAAAAGGCTTAGGAGACAGTGTAGTTTACATACATATATACAAGTATACCTTAGATGTGAAGCATTTCTGTGTGGGTGTCACATGGGAAAGATAACTGCTGAGATTTTGATTCATTATTCTGTCCAAGTTAAATTTCCATGGTAAGTGCACCCATAACGCTTTACTAAATGCCGATAAGTAGCATGTCTAAAATTCTAACAACTGCATGGTTTAATTGCTCTTATCTTTACACCCACCTCGGGACCATGGCATTGTCATGAAGACATGATGACCGCATACCCTCTCTTTCATGATGCTCAGTTTATATACTATTCCCTTTAAAACCTTTTTACCTCAGCATTAACGTATTTTACTATACTCACTGCTTTTATATCCCCCCTTCCATGTGCCTGGACACATAGCCTAGCTCCTCCCCACCCTTGCACAACCCGCTAAGCCCCACCCCACTACCTTATTGGCCCGCTACCTGACCAGTATTAAATCATCAATGTCAACTACCAATGTTACCATCGATTGTTAATTTACCGATGGTCATCCCTACTATGTCTCGCTTTCATAATCTTTAGTTGGGAAAACGAATACTTCTGGTAGATATTTCAAGTTGCACATGTGTTTACCAATAAATCTCATTTGTCACCTCCATTCGACTAGTAAAATATATAAAATTTAATTTTGTATTGACTAATACGATTTTTCTAGGTGACAAAGCAGTATATATGAAAATGATTTAAAAATGACTCCTTAAATAATTAAAAAATGTTGTCCCTTTTACTAGTGCTAATAGCAGCAGATCTTTGTCTAGTATTGTGTATCATCTGACCATAAATAGCAATATCTGTGATAGAAGTCTTATGATATTCATAATCTACATTTTTATTTTTACAGGCATCAAACCTCATGAATAACCCACAAGTACAGCAGTTGTAAGTTTTGGTAGCATTCAGTGTGTAGATATGTTTAACAATGTGTTCAGTGTAAGGACAGCTGTTTTATCATTTAGATTAAACATCTGTTGCATTAGTTAATTTATTCTTATGATTGAGATTTTATAAATTCACTTGACATGCCTTTATCGGGTATCCATGTGGTAAGTGCCAAATGAAGTGAATAACTGCAGAAATTGCTAAAAGTACAGTTAAATGCCATCTGCATATATTATATTGTGATGTAATTTTATTTATATATGTATTGCAATGAAGTTTATGCAGAGCTGTGCAATATAGGACAAAGCTATTCGCACATGAGGCCCACTGTTGTGTGCACCAGATAAAAATATGGATCCCAATAGTAGGGGGAAGTACAGTAGTTCTTTGTAGAGTGACCTCATAATTAGGTTAATTGGGTAGTGGTTGGAATTGTCCTTAAATATGGAAAAATTGTGCCATGGATTTTACGTATGATGAAATAACTAGGTGGGCCAACATCGTACAACCAGTGCTATTGTACAATAACCCAATCAACCCTTACCCATCTATCCCTATATACCCTGATTGGAACTGAGCAGTGCAACACCAGCATATTAGAAAAAGCATAGCAAGAAGCAGTAAGATAAAGAAGTGTAGAAGGGACTTCTGGTGGGCGGAGCATCGCGATGGCCGCATCTTACCTTCCTCTCCGTCTCCCCTTCATCGCATCTATATCCATCTTCAGCTAAAACTGTATTTTCAGTGCCAGTGATTACAGAGCTGATGGGGGAAGACCAGTGCTTGCTATTAATCTGGTCAGGGTCTGAACGGAGATGCACTTGCATCGGAATCCTGCCTGCAAATTCTGAGGCCTAAAGACACGCTGGTAGCCTAGTGTGGCGTGGTTCACCAATCCCTCCTGCATATTGACTACCTGTATAGGGGACCCAGCTCTCCCTGCCTACATCAGGCGATAAACTGGTCTGCAGATTGCAGAAACAAATATCCCTGGGATCTTTGCAGGGGATTGTAGAAGAGGATCCTGGCCGTTACTTGCTGACACATCCGGGGCCGGACGCGCTGGGGACATCGTGGTGCTCCAATACATCCAGCGATACATAGAGCTCTCCCCCCCCGCTTACCTCCTCGGCCGGTCTCCTGGTCTGAAGCGCTGCTGTGCGGACCTGAGGGATCTGAGCTCCGGTGGGCAGCTGACCCCCTGAAGCGGTGAGACTTGGCTGTTAAGCGCCGGCTAGGTGGAGCTCTGGAACCGCTGATCGAGCCTGCTCCACACTGCCTGAGCCGGCTGCCGCCCCTGTGGATCTCCTGATAGATGTGGAGCCTGCTGTGTGGGAGCATCTCTCTGCTAAGAGCTCCTACAGTACTGCACTGCTGTGTAGTGGGGGTGAAATCAATGTAGCGTCTGCCGCTGTACCCTGACCTGTGGTGCATTCGGATGAATAATACAACACTGGATCTCCCCCTCCCGCTTGCCTCGAGAAACAGCTTTCTGATCCGGACCTGGGCGGCTTCAGGGTGAATACCCCCAGAACTGCTGCCCGTGGCTGGAACTACTGCACACTCCCTGAACTGGCTGGTGTCTCCGTGGAGTATCCGGTTATTGCAGAGTCTGCGGTGTTGGAGCTGGTCTTTGTGGTGCTGCACAATCGCTGTTTTGTCACCGGCTGGGCATACTTGATCTAAGTGGCAGAAGTGGGACATGCTGTACACTGATAGCTGGACAGCTCTTGCAGTGAACTGATAAGGCTCCCCTCTTTCCACGGAGAATTATTGCCACCGGCATTGCGGCACTGCACGATCCGGGTAACAGTGGACCTATCTCCAGAAGCCATCAGATCTCATATCCTGATTTGGTACCTTTTTATATGTGATGATATTCTTCCCTCCTTAATCCTGATACTTATATATGTAATTTAACCTAACTCATCACATTTTCTCATTTACAGCTTTTTCACCGTCTCAAATGCTAATGTGATAATTGTGTAATTATCTTGCTTTTGATGTGTACATGCATTGGAGTAGATTTATTACAATCTATAATTTCTTATCACTGTATGTTACTGTCCTAATGCTGTTTGCTGATATCAACAGCGCATAACCTATACAACTGCACCACCTAGTGGTGTTGGTGAAATAGCTCTCTATATACTCCTGCTGATTTACTTGTCTGCTAAATCGGGGTGTGAGCACTTTGAATCTAAGAGTGAACATACACTCCTTTCTGACCTAGATCTTGGTTCAAAATATGTGACACTATCATATACATCACTTTACTCCGAAACGCTGTGTGATATGCAGAATGTAACAGTTATGTAAACAATACATTTGAATGTCTTGACTTAATGTAATCACATCACATAGGAGGGGCCTTTGAATTATAGTCTTGTCTAGGTGCATCTACTTCCATACTCATTTCTCTCCCATGGTATGGAATAATTTTTAAAACAGGCTAAACCGTTACCACAGAGAATGGCTAAACACACTAAAGGTGGAAATAAATCTCAACAATATAAATCTTCTACGGCTCACAACATGGAATCATCAAATGACTCTTAATTTCCTTTAATGCAGGGTAACCCCTCTTCTCCCAAATCAGATGCTTCCCAAGAAGAAACACAGATCTTTCACCAGATGGACAAAAAATTGGATAATATCCAGACGTCCATGGATAAAAAACTTGACACCATTCAGCTATCTATCAATACTATTCTGAACAGGCTAGAATCTAACACTAAAAGGATAACTGACCTCGAACAACGCACTAGTGACAATGAAGATGCCTTACTTACCTTACAAAACATGGTAGATTTAAAATCCAAGGCAATTGAGGAATTAACCGATAAACTAGATAATCAGGAAAATCGTAATAGACGTAACAACCTAAGATTTTTAGGGATTCCTGAATCCATTAAAGGTCCTGACCTCAATGATCTCCTCAGCGTTGATCTAATCAATGTACTACAGGTTCCTACAAATGCAGGTACTGTGGCAATTGAACGCTTCCATCGTATTGGTCCAGAACGTAACCTAAAAAACGGTGTTCCTAGTCAAGTGATAGCCAGATTTTTAGATTTCCGTGACAAGGAAAATATTTTGAGGGCTTACTGCAAAACCAATTCCCTTCAAATCCGCGACTTTAAGGTTCTAATCTTTCAGGATTTCTCAGTTGCAATCACTCATAAAAGAAGGGAATTCAGTCATATTTGTAAATTCCTCTTTGAGAAGAAAATCAAGCTTGCCCCAGCTAAACTGAGGGTTATTCCGATGGTAAACCGACCATCTTTGACTCCCCACAGGCAGCTAAATCCCATTTTGACATAATCCCACACACTATTGCTGGAGCGACTCAGTCCCCTCCTAACGGCTGAACATACCGACTCCTTCTGAGACGATATGTTATATACTTCTACAATGCATTGAGTCTAAGACCTCTGTTGTGATACGTCTAACGTACTAATAAAGAAAGAGAAAAAAAATCAGCTTTTGATCTTAGTTTACCTTTGGTAAAAAATGTATGCTATGTCATTGTCTTCCTCCTTTATATTCTACACTTGCCCCTTCTTTTTCCTTTTCCCTTTCCTCCTCCCATGCGGCGGATTTGGGACACCAGGGTTCCTGACTATGGGCCTGATTCAGAGCCGGACGCTCTGACCAGAGCGCTCGCTCTGAATCAGGGCCCTCCTACCTAAAAATGGAGCGGCCTCTTGGACACTCGCATAGCTGTGGGTTACCACCCACAGCTTATGCGAGCGTCCATGATGATGGTCAAGACCATCGCGACCATCGGGCTTGCGACGAGACCCTGCAGTAGGGTCTCGTGGCCGCAAGCCCTGGAGTGATTTTGGCTCTATCAGCCAAAATCACTTCCACTGACATCACTAGTGATGTCAGTGGGGCCGGACCCAGACGGTAGGCGTTCCCATTGGAACGCCTCCGTCTGGCAGCCACGCCCCCAGCCTGCCCACCAAAGGGGGCGTGCTGTCAGTCACCATCGTCAGCACGCCCCCTTTGGTGCGAGACCCTGAGCGACAGCCTGGCTCTCGCTATGCAGGTCTCGCGCAACGCGCATGACGGAGTTCCCTCCGTCATGCGCATTAGGGCACCATCGACCCGCTTGCGAGCGTCCTACGCTCGCGAGCGGGTCTGAATTAGGCCCAATACTCATATCAACACATGCTTTTATTTGTTGTATATATCTCAAAGAGCTAAATCGTCCCGCTAACTGGGACAGGACGATAGCTCCAATATCAAGTTCAACTTTTCTTAAAACTCTCACTAAATGTGGAATTGGCTGATAGCCATTTCTCGCCATTACTACTTTACTCATATATAGTTCTAAGACACATATGCGCTTCCTTTCCTGGAATGTAGCAGGTGTAAACTCAGCCATAAAAAGAAAAAAAATAATTACACACATCAAATCATTCCACCTGTATATAGTGTTGCTGCAGGAAACTCACTGGGTTGAGGGACCTTATGCCAAATTATCAGATCCCTGGATTGGTGAATGTATCGCAGCCCCCTACACTCGTAAACAAAGAGGAGTTGCCATACTTCTTCATAAACAACTTCAATATAACATCTTAAACTCAACTATTGACCCAGAAGGCCGTTTTATCATTTTAAAAATCAAAATTTCTGGAGAACTTTTTACCATACTAAACACTTATGCTCCCAACGTCCCTAACTTTGACTTTTATTCTAAAGTCTCGAATTTATTAATGAAAATGGACACTAAAAACCTCATTGTTGGTGGAGATTTTAACTTAACCATTGATGCATCTCGACAGAACTCCCATTCTCACGCCTCGCACATCAAGCCAACGTGACGGAATACGTTTATTGCTCTCACACCACAATCTAATAGACCCCTGGAGATTATTAAACCACAATAGCAGAGAGTTCACCTTTTTCTCTCGCATACATAACACCTTTACTAGGATTGACCACATACTTACTGCAGATTCACCAATTCCTAGTCTACAAAAAGCATATATTCTCATTTCTGATCATGCGCCCATATACCTAGATATAGAACTTCACACTCCTCATAAGACTGTAACTTGGCGTTTTCCGTCATACTTATATTCCAAAGACTAATTCAAAAGCTACCTAAAATGTAAATGGGAAGACTACACAGTCACAAACCAAACACATCAAAATATTCCAGCCCTGCTGTGGGCCGCTTCAAAAGCTGTCATGAGTGGCCACATCATCGCATACATATCTCGGAAGAATAAGGATCGGAGAGAAAAAATACTATTACTTAACCAAAATCTAAGTAAAGCCTACCACACATACTTACAGGACCCCAACGAAATGAATAAAACCCTATACACCCAACATAAACAATTATTGGAGACCTTTGTCTCTAACGAGGCTCAAATTAAAGTTTCTTACACCAACAACAGATACTTCAGATGGGGAGGTAAGGCGTGCAAATTATTTTCTTACATGGTTCGTCAACAAGCCAAAAGACGATATATCCCTAGATTAAAACACTCAGGAACCTACATCACCTCGCAATCAGATATAACCTCGCAATTCCACTCATATTTTTCTACACTCTATACAGCCTCCCCAGACTATACTCAATTATCAAATTCCTTACTTTCTGAAGCAAACCTTCCTAAATTAGAAACCCCACAGAGAGACCTAATGGAGGCTGACATAACAGCAGTGGAAATTTGCCAGGCCATTGGGGCCCTAAAACTTAACAAATCACCAGGGCCAGACTTGTTCAGTGGCGAATATTATAAACTTCTTTATGAAGAATTAACCCCAACCCTTACCTCTCTCTTTCAACTTATCCTAAAAGGACAGGCGCAATATCCAAATTTTAATGAAGCCCACACCATATTATTACCCAAACCTAATAAAGATGAGGAACTAGTAGAATCATACCGCCCTATCACACTCTTAAATCAAGACTTTAAACTTTTAGCAAAAATCACTTCTTCCCGCTTGCAAACATTAATGCCTACTCTCCTGACACACCACCAACTAGGTTTTACCAGCACACGTCACTCAGTGTCAGATATTAGGTCAGCCATCTCCGCTATCATTGCTTCTAAAAACCCTAAATCTACACAAAACGTATTACTGAGCCTTGACGCGGAGAAGGCATTCGACAAAATAGCCTGGTCACATCTTTACCGTGTACTAGAAGAAAGAGAATTCGGACCATACTATATTAACCTCATCCGATTTTTTTACACCAACCTCAAAACTAAACTAATTATTAATGACTCGATGAGTACTCCAGTCGAGTTGGCTAGGGGTACACGGCAGGGATGTCCACTGTCCCCCCTTCTGTTCAACTTGGCACTGAATCCTTTAATACGCATACTACAATCTTTAAATAGCTTTAGGGGTATTTCTATAGGCTCCAATTCTCTTAAGATCTTGGCATTCGCAGATGATCTACTGCTTTTCTTTTCCAATCCCCAAGAGAGCTTACAAGTAGTACTTTCTAAGATTTCTCAATTTGGGTTAATTTCTGGTTTCACAATCAACGTTCAAAAATCGTTAGCTATGACACTCTCTCAAGAATTATCCCCCCATTGGGCTAATAATCTCAACCTTACATGGACCCCGTCTTGTATCCCCTATCTAGGGATTCATTTACCAAAAAACATATCTCTTCTGTATTCTCTTAATATAACTAAGATAATATCTAAAATCACTCTAGAATTGAAAAACTGGCAAAACCTACAACTCTCCTTTCTGGGGCATGCCCAGCTCATAAAAATTATAACTTTTCCAAAACTTCTCTATCCCCTACAAGTCCTACCCTTAGTAATATCTAATAAAGATGAACAAATATTAAATGCAGCTTTCCGCAGATTCATATGGAATGGTAATAAACCAAGAATTAGTCTTAAAATTCTCCAAAAAAGTAAAAAAGAAGGAGGTATACATTTTCCCCACATTGCCTTCTATAACCAGGCAGCCATATGCCGTTACATTAAGGATTGGATCAACTCTACCAATCATTATGCTAACTCAGAGCTAGAACAACAGCTCATACCCAATACACATCTAGTGACATTTTTACATTTGGCAAAAAAGACATCTCTCCCGAAGCTTTGGATAACCCAATACTAACCTCCACAAGATCGATATGGTTTAAAATAAGAAAATCCTGGAATCTAAATCCGTATCTGTCACTCTTTCTCCCACTATGGGGTAACCCAACCTTTCAAGATGGTCAGGCCAATTACCCCTTCCGCTCTTGGTCAAAAGCAGGACTATCCTCAATTAGATGCATAGTAGATACCTCTCGGCACACATCATTACATTTTTCACAAGCAGTAGAAAAATATGACTTCTTAAAACTCCAAATCTTCGCCTTTTTCCAATCCAAACATTATGTTGCCAAGGTTCTCCATAATCTCTCATTAAGTGACTGGAACAACTTAATAGATTTGGCCTTTACTCGACCTAATCATGTCCCCAGATCGATCTCTTCTTTTTATTCTTTTGTACGTGCACCCTCTTTCTCTCGTGAGCATCGCACAGGTATAACGGTATGGTTGGAACAGTTTCCACATCTCCAATTATCTGACATATTAAACACTCTTTCATACTCATTAAAGACCTTATCAGCAACCACATATAGTAAAATGATATATAAATTATTCTATAGAGGCTACTTATCTCCATCCCGCGCGTATACAATTGGTTTGTCTAACTCTTCTTACTGTCCCAAATGCAACACCTCTCCTGCCACCTTGTTTCATTGTGTCTGGTAGTTGCGATCAGATTAAATAATTCTGGGTGCAAATCGAACAATTTATATCTTCAAAAATCATCCAAACATTTACATTGACCCCAGAATGGGCAGTACTGGGATTTCTTGACCCTTGTGCTCGCCTAACATTGGGTAAACCAAAAATCATCACGATAATATCCAACGTAGCCCGAAAGAGTATCTTGCAGCAATGGCTCTCCCCTCATTCTCCATCTCTTAGTATGTTCAAAGACAAACTCTTTTTTTATATTTAAAATGGATTGGGTGGAAGCCTCTCTCCAAAAAGAGCTCAGAGTACAAAAGTTCTTTGAAACATGGGAACAATTTATCTACTTACAACCTAATGACATCAAAAACCTCGTACTCTCATGCTTCCAACCCACGAAATGGTTACAATCTCAATTAGCTAATGATAACCATAGATCTCAATCATGAGGTATGGCATGTGCTTCTTGACTTCTTATTATCATACATCATGGTTGGTCCCTAGTGTTCCCTCTAGCTCCGGCGGCAGTCAGGGCGCCGGAGCTAGAGAGGGCAATCTTGTGCGCGCGCGTCCGAAAAGGGGGCGTGGTTATGAAAAGGGGGCGTGTCTATAAGACGCTTCCCCTTTTCGTCATACTTGGGGGCGTGCCCGGCGCTTACGGACATGCCGGGCAGCCCCCAAGCGCTGCAGAAAGGGAGAATAGACGCCGGGCGCATGCCCCCGGCGTCTATTCTCCGGCGGTGACCGGGTCACCGCATGTTTGTCCACCCGCGGGACACTGCGTCCCGCGGGTGAGAACGGCTCCCGCAGGCTGTTAGGGCAGGGCGCTTTTTGCCCTTATCCTGGAGGGCAGGGTGCTTTTTGCCCTCCAGAAGGAGGGCAGGGCGCCGCGCCCCGCCAAAACAGCCTAGCGGGAG
The DNA here is from genome assembly GCA_031769625.1 of Taudactylus pleione. Taxonomy (NCBI): domain Eukaryota; kingdom Metazoa; phylum Chordata; class Amphibia; order Anura; family Myobatrachidae; genus Taudactylus; species Taudactylus pleione. The sequence goes on along the minus strand of JAUIMM010001030.1, from coordinate 12,895,927 downwards.
CGCTGTGTCCTGGGTCCGCCGCATCCACTTGGCCTATTCTTCGCTCTTCCATTCACCCCCCCCCCTAACTATTTCTTTATTTCCTTACCCTATCCCAATCTCTCCCTTCTTTCTATCTTCCCTTCTTTCACTTTTCTTCTTTTCTCATAAGAAAATTTTATCTCAAACAAAACATAAACAGTTGACCCCTTAAACTTATTTATATCTTTATTGATGAATCATTGTTTTTGTTATGCTTATCAGCAAAAATTATAAAATTGAAGACAGTTTGAAAATTGTCAACTGTTCTCATGAGGAATATGTATTAAGTCATGGACTTTTTCTTCCAGTTTGTTTGATTACTATGTTAACACAAATTATAATAAAAGACAATCTCAATTCCATTTTTGTATACTGGTATCTCAAATACAATATGACTATAGCCTCTGTAACTATAAGAATATGTTTATCCTGCCTCCATACCTTATTGAAAATTTTGTATCTTATATTCCCTCGTGACTGTAAAACTTTCTTTATATTTCATATATACTGTACTTTGTTTTACAGAATGTCAGGAATGATATCTGGCTCCAACAATCCTATGGCTGGTGCTGCAGCTGCAGGGAACACACCTCCCACTGACCTAGCGAGTCTCATACAAGCGTATGTACAGACACCTCTTTATTTTTCTTCTTCCACCTTGGTTTCATTGCATTGCTTCATCCCTACGTCGGAGTAACCATGCTAAACTGGTTATTTGGGTAACACATTTGGCTCTCTACTTTTCTAGTTTGCTAATTTAAGCTCGTTCTATTAATTAAATGAACCCAGAACCTACATTGTTAGAATATTTGACAATCTATGCAGTGGAAGCTGAAGTTGGAAAAAGTGGTTCCTGTGTTATTCAGTGGCTTGTTGGATCTTGGACCTCTCCTCAAACCACCTTTTCCCAGTTATTGGAAATTAGCGTTAATTAAAAAGTGTATGGATTAATGTCCATTACTCACCACAAAAAAAACATCACATGGTATTGCCATACTGTTGCTGTAGTATACGGCCGTGGCCAAAAGCTTTGAGAATGACAAGTATTGGTTTTCACAAAGTTTGCAGCTTCAGTGTTTTTAGGCCTTTGTCAGATGTTACTATGGTATACTGAAGTAACATTACAAGCAATTCATAAGTGTCAAAGGCTTTTATTGACAATTACATTAAGTTTATGCAAAGAGTCAATATTTGCATTGTTGAACCTTCTTTTTCAAGACTCTGCAATTCGCCCTGGCATGCTGTCAATCAACTTCTGGGCCACATACTGACTGATATCCGCCCATTCTTGCCTAATCAATGCTTGGAATTTGTCAGAATTTGTGGGGTTTTGTTTGTCCACCCGCCTCTATAGGATTGACCACAAGTTCTCAATGGGATTAAGGTCCGGGGAGTTTCCTGGCCATGGATCCAAAATTTCGATTTTTGTTTGTTTGTTTGTTTGTTCCCCGAGCCACTTAGTTATCACTTTTTCCCCTTATGGCAAGGTGATCCATCATGCTGGAAAAGGCATTGTTCGTCACCAAACTGTTCTTGGTTGGGTGGGAGAAGTTGCTCTTGGAGGATGTTTTGATACCATTCTTTATTCATGGCTGTGTTCTTAGGCACAATTGTGAGTGAGCCCACACATGTGCAAGAGTAAAGTATCCTGAGACCATTCATGTGTGGGGTTGCTTCTCAGCCAAGGGAGTGGGATCACTCACAATTTTGTACTAGTTTTTTTATTTTATTTATTTTATTTTTTTTAAATGTATGTTTGTTTTTTTTATCATTTTAGAGGACAGCAGTTTGCTCAACAAATGCAGCAGCAAAATCCAGAGTTAATAGAACAGTTACGAAGTCAGATCAGAAGCCGAACCCCAAGTGCAAGTAATGAGGATCAGCACCAATGAGTTGCACCAACCAGCATGCCAAGAGATTGTAGTCTTTTAAGGAAATTGAGCAGGAAGTACTGAGTGACCACGCCACAGCCTGTCTTCCTCATAGATTTGTGCTATTGACAAACTTTGATGGAGAAAATTGTTTTTTAAATGTTAACCTGTGTTCTATTCCTCACCATCATCTCCAAAAGGATCCATTAAGTGTCACTTACCACAAGGTAGCACAAAGGGCTGATTTGGGTTGGACATCTAGTCTTTCTGCTCCTGTTGAAGAATAAACCTGCAATATATTGGTGTTTCCCTTTTCTTCCCTGACCTATCTTTGTCTGCATATAATTTATACAGGGGGATGTATTCTTGGGTTTGCACCATTTACCCTATTGTGATTTACTGACTCTGAAAATGACACCAATTCTGTTTCAGGTGCACAGAGAACTTGCTAGTAGGAAAGTGAAACTTATGATTATGGACAATTATGTAATTAAAAGGTTTGTGGCTCCCATCCAAAAAGAAGATCCTGATTTTTGTCCTCTTGAAATGACTTGCAAAACACATCTGCAGAAGGATCAGTGTTTCATTCTCTTCAAACTCTCTACAGTGTCTCAAGCCCTGTATGGAATTTACAGATACTGTTTCTAGGTTCAAGAGCTGTTAGTCATTTGGTATGGCATTGTAAGAAGAGAATTCTGATGTCCAGATGTTGTCCATGCCCAACATGTTTTAATAAAGTGACTAAATGCTGACATTGGAAAATCCATACTCCTTTATATTATTTCTACAAATAAAAAAAAGTTATAATGGCAGAATTCTGAATGTATTTTTCACAGTATCCATTTAATAAATCAATAAATGGTACACAAGTAGGTTCAGTAGACAGAAGTCACAGAACTCTCATAGTAATACATGAAAGTGTTGGCTTCGACTATTATGAAGAAAATATAATAAAGGCATGCATGTTGTTTTATTCAGGATGTAATCGGTATCCTGTCAGGATCCCTATGGTCACAATACCAACAGCGGCATTCCAACTGTCAGAATACCGTCAGATTGCGGAGGTAAGTATTAAGGTTAGGGGTATGGTTAGGCTGCGGGACGGGAGGATTAGGGCTAGTCTGCGGGACGGGAGGGTTAGGCTGCGGGAGGGTTAGGGTTAGGCTGCAGGAGGTGTGGGTTAGGGTATGGGTTAGAATACTTATCTAAAATTGTTGGGAAGCCGCTGTCTGTATTCTGACAGTCGGGATACTGTACCCAACACTTATGCTTGTATGTATTTACTGGTGGGTTTACGTTGATGGTAAAAAACAAAGAAAACACATTTTCCTACATCACTTAATAATTTTGTATTTGCAGATGGAGCTCTAAAGTAACACACTGCTAAATCGTGCACATATGATTAAATTGATATCAATACAATTTTTTTTTCTTTTAATTAGTATTGTTGGATTGAATCTGGATGGCTTTATGGCGTAATCCAGGCCATACATAAGTGACCTGATCCCCAACGCCATTCCGATCGGCAATTAAAAACGCTGATCTGTGGACATTGATGATTGGCGATCCATCAGGAAAGTTCAACATGTTAAATATCCCCGAGATTTCAACATGTTGGATTTACACTGCCCTGGTGTAGGCTAAATGGGGAATTGGTGCAAACCATTGCAGATGTTTGGGCCCCATTAGGGCTGCACTGTTGCATATTGGTTATCATTTCTGACTTGCAGCGTTTGTAAGCATTTTTTTTTATTCTCACGCAGATAATGCCCTAGCACCACTCTTGCATATCTCCTCTCAATGCTTCGGTGTCAGGGGCCCCACCCATCTTCTCCCATGTCCAACATGAGGCTTCTTGGCAAGTAGGTTGTGTGAAACCAAGAACCCATAAAGGGACAAAATGAGGCTGCCGAAGGTCCTGCAAAGCAGGGAGATTTTCATGGTAGTGTATTACGGTTTGCGGTGAAGATTAAATTACGTAGAGACGGCGCAGTTGAAGATATTAGTAATATTCAAAGGACTTCGGGTCTAGACCCGGGGGGAAGGCTTGATTGTTCCAGAGAGCGGGGCAACTTAAGGTGAAGGTTAAGTAAAATTAATAATCTAAAGCAGTAGTCCTATATGGAGAGAGAGAACCTAAAGGTGGGGGGAAAGCTGGGTTCTATGTTTGGATGGGAGAGTAGAAAGAGAGAGAGCCAATGGATGCAGCTTTCAGATCAGCCCAAAGTCGGGTGTATGTTTGCGTGAGTCAGAATCGCCTCATTGAAGTGGGCAGTTGGGTAATATTTCTGAAGGCAGGGAAGTTCCAGGCCTTTATTTTTAGTGTGCAGGCATAAGATGGGTAAGCACACTCTGGGCCTTGACAGTGCTGTGCAGTTACGCTGGTAAAAGAGACTGAATTCGAACAGGAAGGGGCTGACCGATAAAGGAAGCATGGGAGAATGTTAATTTCTTCTTCCTCCATAAGGGACACAGGCTTTATGCTGGGTATAGGTTGGTGAGTAGGGGTCTGGACACCGAATAGTTAAATCTCCCCTGCTCCCTCACACTATGACCCAGCCACAGGCAGCTCAGTTTTATGTTTGGTGCTGAGCTAGAGGCACCATGTTGTGGGGGCTGCTGTTTAGAGTTGTTGCATTTGGAGGCCTTACTGGACTCCAATGTTCAGCGGATGTCCTCCCTGCAGACAAAGTGCAGGACGAAATTCTCTTTTTCTACTTCAGGGTCCATAGGGGGTCCACAGGGTTGACCTTGGGGTATAGGTTGGGAACCAAATCCGGGCACCACGCAGTTAAAGCTTTTAGCTCCCAGGATGTACTGGGTCCACTCTCCCTATAACCCCACCCCCAAGCCAGAGGCACCTCAGTTTCAGTTGGTGCCCGGCCGGAGTCGGGTCACCGTTAGCGCAGGGGGAGCTGATTAGCAGCCCCTAAGCTTATTTTATTTTTTTAGGGACAAAGTTTTTTCCATGGACTTTGGACTCTTCAGAGCGGCAGCGTCGGACTGTCCATAGGACATCTAAGCTGCCTCTCCGTCACCCCGCTGGCGCTGAGACGCCAGTACAGATCTGGGGATCTCAGCGGGACCCCAGAGTCTGTACTAGCCAGACTCTGTGGGCGCCCAGGACTGCTGCCGGATCCACGGGGAGCAGGTAAGGTCGCGGATCACCGCTTGCGGTTATCCGCGCATTTCAAATGCAGTCCTGTGCCTCCGGTCTCAGGGGACAGACCGGAGGTGCCGGCAGTGGCGGCGGGCCCCCCATACCCCGTGTGTCCACTAGACCACCAGGGACTTAACGATCGGTGCAGGGAGCCGGCGTCCCAGGGTTTAATAGCCGGCCAGGGGAGGCAGCCTTCCCTGTTACAGCGGCTCCTCAGCTCAGCGCGCCTTTCAGTATCCATAGTCTGGCGTCGCTGAGCTGCTTCCTCCGCGGGCCACGCTTCCTCTGAGGTCTCCAGCGGCCATTTTATCTCTGTGGTGCAGCAGAAATCTCTCAGGATGGCAGTTGGTCCAGTCCCCCTGCGTACCTCACCATCAGGTCAGTGTACACAGCGCTGTAGCCTTCCCAGACACTGAATCTGGGCAGTTGAATGCAGTGTAATAGTGCAGTATATTATATGACATGTTTATGTATATATGTATATATCTGCATTGTATGTGACTTATGCTAGTGCTGACTGTCTGTACTTTATTCTCTCACCTGTCAGTGTATATCTATCCCTTTTCTTTATCTGCCCTAATACAGCTGTACTTAGGGTGGTTCTGAGACCTCACATTTATATACTTGTTAATATTTGTGAGGTTTGTCACATACTGTTGCGTGCTGCACGTTGCCATATTTTAGATGGAACTGTGTGTTGCATACGCTGAAAATGGGTCCCTGCAGCTAATTTTTGGCATCAGTCAGGACCAGTATAGCGCTGCTTAATATTTCTGCCAAGAGGGTTCTGACCAGGAGATAGAGCGTTATACTGCACCCATTTTTACTATCCTGCAAGTCATGTGCTGCAGGTGTTAGTGCGGAGGATTTGACTCATAAAGGGTTCTGTATGTGGCGTCATCTGGTGCCGGCCTCTTTCACGACCCCCTTGGGCGGTTTGTTTTCTCGGGATCCTCTCAATTGCGGATCGCCGGGCGGGCCCCATTGTTGTACCTCACTTGGGGTTACTTCACCATACTGCCCTTTTCATCTCAGGGTATCTCGCAGCTTCTTGCACTCTTCCCCTGTGACACAGACTATAGCTCCCTGCAGGGGTTTTTCGCAGTATATGAATTCCCCCTGGTGCCACAATAGTCTGTCATTCCCCTTGCAGGGATTACCACAACAGCCACCCTGGGTGGATGTCATTTTCTACGAAACGCTAATTGGCGTGGTTGACGCCCTGTGGTTACTTCCCAGTTGGCTCTGCCGTGAACTGGATACTGTTTTGGGCTCTTTCCCTCTTAAACGGGGGGAAGCCTATTTTAGGTATTATTATCCCTGCTTTAGGGCTGGTAGCAGGTCCATTTTGGTTAGAGTGAATGTTGACCTGCACCTGTATCATACACCCTCAGTCTTACATGCCTTCGGGTTCCCTGTTGCTGACTAGCGGGTGGATCGCATAGCGGGATAGGAGGTGTTACAACAGTGTTTGGCCTCCTGTCCCAAATTCCCTGAGGGTCATCACGAGCCCCTCCTGGGGTGGATGGGCGTGTTACTCGTCTGATTACAGACGTTACTACGCCTCCCATTCCTGCGTGGTCGGATTCTTCGGTTCCGTAGGTGGTAACTCTGCCTGAAATCAGTATACTTGCTTTCAGGAGTTGTTACCCATCCTACCATGGCTATAGCATGGTTGGTTAATACTATTGCATAGTGGGCTGATGCATTTGTAACGTTTTTTCCACTCCAACACGTCGGGGGTTCAAATGTATTTGGTCGCTCACGTAATATATGCAGTTGTCATAGGTGGAAATGCCTATATTGGATACAAGTCTCCTAACTTTCAGAGTTCCGGCTGCGACTGTATCCTCCGTAATACCCTATGGCTGCGCTCTGGGAATGCAGAGGTGCAGATACCATCTTTAGGGTTGATCTTGTTTGGTTCTGACCTTGACAATATTGTAGTAACATTGGCAGTATTACTAACGACAAGTTTACCGCTTTCAGCTATGCCCACTACAAGGCCTCAGACTAAGTCTGTTAAGTTTTTTTGTCCTCTGGGTCAGCCTAAAGGTCTGTTTCTTCGTAGACTGTCGGCATCTACAAGGGCCGACACATCCAGTACCGAGCAGGCCTGGACTGCCAGCCGATCCTGCTTCTGAACCTACGGATATCTCTTCAGCCTGACGGGACAGGCCTACAACTGGGAGATACCGATTTTCTCAGTTCGCCCGGTACTAGTGTCAAGTTGCCGCGGCTACGTGGGTAGGAGGGTACGCCCTCTCTTTGCTCAGGCGGCCTCTTTACAAGGGCCTTACAGATCCAGAAAGCTATGCAGTTGTTGCGGTAAGCAGAGCTAATTAGGCCATCCCCACTATCTCAGTGAGGGACTGGTTGTTCTGCTTTCTTTCTGGTGCGGTGGCTGAATGGTCCTCTTTGGCCTATTCTCTGTCTCAATTCCCTGAACCAGTTCCTAAAGCTACCTGGGATTTCAAGAGGAAATCCCTATGCTCCATCATACAATGTTTGGAATCTGGGGACTTTATGGTATGACTGGATATACAGGACGCGTGCCTACGGGTACTTACAGAGACCTTTCCTCAGCATGGGCTGAGGTTTGCTGTATCACAGCAACACTTACAATTTTTCGGGCTCTGCCTGTTGGGACTGTCCTCAGCCCCACAAGGGTTTACCAGCGTTTTGGATTTTCTGACAGTTCTCCTGTTCAGTATATCCCAATGCTCCTGTACCTGGACGGCCTCCTGCTCTTAGCGGGATCACCGGGGTACTTTACAGCCAGGTCAGGATGACTGTGGCTTCTTCAGGGTGCAGACGTTTAATCAACGGGGAAAAAGTCCTCCCTGCATCCCTCTCTGGGTATTCTTCATCTAGGATCCCTGCTGGATTCTCAGAATCTGAGAATTCTTCTGGTGTAAGACGGAATCTCCACTCTTCCATTAGGAGTACATGGTTGTCTACGCAGTCGACATATGTCTTTACACTCTGGGATGCATGGTGGAATGGGCTCAGTTCCATTCCAGGCCTTTCCATAATTGGCTCATCTCCAGATGGAACAAGTTTTTTCTGTCGGATCACTGTTCAAACGATGATGCTCTCTCCGGAGGCAAGTCGGTCCCTGTCCAGGTGGCTATGGCCATCTCGTCCAGGGTATTCTTTGCTATGGACAGTGTCTGGTTCGCATCCTTTTCAGTGCAGTTGGACGTCTGTCGATTCCACCCTGTCAATTAACTTACTCTGGCATAACTCTTGTTTCCCGGTGAACCTGAAAAGGTTCAGTCCGACAGGGTCAGGACAGTGGCTTCCTTTTTAGCAACACTGTTCGTTGGGTGGCAATGACAGGTATGTCACATATACCTGGGAATATAACCACTCATTTGAACGTGAGTTGGGGTATGCATTTATTACATCCGACCAACATACCATTCCTCCTCTTTTTTTTGAGGACTTATCATATGGAGATGAATTACAAAAATATCCCCGGGGACAATTGAAAGAAACCTTTATATGCAGATCAAAGTATCCATACCACGTGAGTAGGGTACGCAGTATTCTATCCTTTCTGTGATTATTGTGTACTTATAAAGAGATCAGTTTGGAGTACCAAGTGGGAATATAGCCACTCATTTGAACGTCAGTTTGGGGTATGCATTTATTACATCCGACCAACTGATAGAATTACATCATCCTCTTTCATCTATATCATATAGATATTATCAGGAACGTTTTATCAGACTAATAAGACAGTCTCTTTCCTGTATTTATTTTTTATTTCATGTATCATATGGATAACTCTCGGAGACCCTGAGAATTCTACATATAAAGTGATGCATGCCAGAATCTTCCATCTATGAGAAGGATTAAGTATATCCCTTGATTTGTATTTCTACACTTGTTTATACAGCGCCACCTGGTAACACAATAACTTTTTTTTGTCACATTGCATTTATTGGAATTGAGTGGGTTCCATTTTTGTGTTAGACCAGGGGCAGCAGGTTTTGCGCACCATACTTAATAGTCATCGTTCCATAACCTCCGCAGTTTGAAGTTGAAGGGTGGCACAGAGGTCCTAGGGGCTCCTAATTGGCCGTGAAGGGTATGTGGATCTACAGGGTCTCTCAGTTGACGTGCCTCTGTGTCTTCCACTGCGGCCGGATCTTTTATCTCAGGGCCCATGCTTCTATCTGGTTCTGGCCGTCTCTCTTTGATGGGGTGTTTTTTTTTAGTCATCCGTCCTGAGAGCTAAGGGGTTCTCCAGGTCGGCCACTAATGCCAGGCTCATTGCCTGAAAACCCTCTGCGGCTAGGTTTTACCATCGGGTTTGGAGGCCTTACTTTGTCTGGTTTTCGGCTGGAAGCTGTCATCCCAAGTCGTTCCGACTTTCTCGAGTCCTATCTTTTCTGCAGGCAGGACTGGATTTGGTCCTCCACCTTTCTTCTCTAAAGATACAGGTTTCAACCCTTTGTGCTATTCCAGGGACAGTTTGCACTGTTGCCTGATGTTCAGACTTTCCTACAGGGTGTTCTCCAGGTATAGGCTCCGTTTCTTCAGCTTGTGCCTCCGAGGAATTGTCTGTGAGCCTTCTTAAAGCTCTTCAGTCTTTGCCCTTTGAGCCTTTGGGTAGTGGATATTCGTTAACTTACCTGAAGACTGTCTTCTTTTTGCCTGGGCTTCTCCCTGGGGGGTATCCAATTTGAGTGTATTCTGTCGCTCTCCATTTTTGCTCTTTCTCCAGGACTGGGCTATCCTCTGAACATGATTGAGCTACCTCCCTAGAGGCGTTTTCAGGTTCCACATCCATCAAGGTATTGAGGTCTCTTCTTTCAATGTTACGGATTTTACATCGGAGGAATGCCTCCTTGGGGGTCGTATGGACCCTCTGGATTTAGGTGGTTAGGACTAAAGAGCTTCATAGGACAGATGCTCTCTTGTCCTGTATTACTTTCACAAACTGGGCTGGCCGGCTACTAAATAGTTTTTGGCCAGATGGCTCCGTTGGACTATCCACCAGGCTTATGCTGCAGTAGACCACCTAATCCCGACTGTTGTGATGGCTCGTTCTACTCGGTCGGTGGGAACTTCTTGGGCAGTTCGACATGGTACCTCTGTGAGGCAGCTTTGTAAAGCTGCCAAGTGGTTCTCTGCCCATACCTTTTTGAACTTGTATTCCTCTGATACCTTCACCTCCCCTGTTGACTTTTTTTTTTTGCCAAAGAGTTCTCAGTGCAGCTCAGGAGTGTCCTCTCCCTTAGAAGATTAGCTTTGGGATGTCCCAGCATAAAGCCTGTGTCCCCTATGGGGAAGAAGAAAAGGAGATTTATGTGCTTACCTGTTAAATCCTTTTTTTCGATTCCATAGGGGACACAAGGTGCCCCCCCTGACGCACCTGGCTTGTAGGGCTTTGGTCTGCTTCAGGTTCTCCTGTCCGCATCTGCTGTGCGTTTTGGATCTGTATATGAGCCGGTCTTCCTTCTCCTCCTCCTTGCTTTAGGCTTGTTAACTTTAAGTTGCCTGTGACTGGGGGTGGGTCATAGGGGTGGGGGAGCAGGGGCTCATGGGTAAAGAGTTTTAACTGTTTGGTGCCAAGACTCCTACTCATCAACCTATATCCAGTTTAAAGCCTGTGTCACCTATGGAATCGAAGAAAAGGATTTAACAGGTAAGCACATAAATCTCCTTTTTAACAACGTTAATGCAGGAGATCCATGAAATTAAGTGTCCGGCCCAGTTCATAAGGTCCCTCTTAATGGACGCTAGAAGTAGGGGAAAGTTCTCAGGAAAGAGAGAATCATAGGTTGGAGTAAGGTGAATTACTCCAGCGCTGTATTACACTGGTATTCGGACAAGACGCCTGGGGTGCGTCGAAACTTACATTGTTAATCCTGCCGTAGTCCTGCATGATGTCCCAGTGTTGAACACCTGGGTTTCATTTCTCTTGGATACCATATGTGACTATATACCATCTGGTACGGATACAGGTTACCTATTTTATTAATTCTGTCTGAATAAATTAATTATTTTTGATCTACACCATTAGTATGTTTTTCTCCCCATATGGGGGCTGGAGAGACAAAGAAACCTTTAGACTGTAAATCTGATGACTATTTTATATATGTTTCCTTCCATCATATACAAAGGGTGTATAATTATTCCGAAATGGGATTATAATCCTGGTAGCGGCTGGCCGAATGGAGGAAATCCCGACAGTGGAGGTAAGTACAGCTAACCCTCCCCTCTTCCCCCCCCCCCCCCCCCGTACCTAACCTCCCCTGTGCCTAAACCTAACCCCCTCTCCCTGCACCCTAAACCAAACCTTCCTGGGGGGGGTGCCAAACCCTCTCCCCCTTTCCCTAGCCTAACCCTCCCCGGGGGGTGCCCTAAACCCCCCCCTTCCCTGCCCACAGCTAAGTGGACGGGTGCCCCTACTTACCTTGTTCGGGCCCACGTCGTTCTGCATTCCAGCATCGGGATTATGACAGGTGTCGGTATCTTGACGCCTGTCATAAATCCCTAGCCGGCATTCCGGCCACCGGTCACATACAGTGCATCTGGAAAGTATTCAATACGCTTCACATTTTCCACATTTTGTTATGTTACGGCCTTATTCCAAAATGGAATAATTTCATTTTTGGCCTCAAACTTCTACCCATAATGACAACATGTAAAAAGTTTTTTTTGCGATTTATGCTATAAAGGACAGTCTGGAGCTTAATGCAGAACGAAGCAGTGTAGCCAGAGGATTTAAGTGATAGAATTGCTGCCTTCAGTTATTCAATGATGATCAGCTTGTTCAAGGACAAGTGAGCGGAACATAGGCATAGTTTCCCGCAAGAGGAAAGATCATTTTGAATTACCTCTGCAGGTGGGATAGTGGAAGAAGATTGTTCATGGAGGGTGGTAGAAGGAGGCATAGAATTCACAAAACCTGTGGGCTTTGGCCTGAGGGTCCAGCAAAGTCCGGATCAGAGTTTCTGTGCTAGAATGGAGTCTGCCTTATTGCCACGCTAGTAATAGCGTTGTTGGAGCCAACCAAGCATACGAGTGGCCGTTGAGGAAAGGAGCTGGTTAAGTTGGCCCCTAAGAAATTGAAGCTGACAAAGGGATTTCTGCTTGGGGAAGCAGCGACATTTAGTGGTCAATTTTGCGATGTGCAACTCGAGCAAAGCAATTTCAGCTGCTCCCCCGGCCTTTTGGAGGCCAAGATCTAGATAAATGTACCTCTTATTGTTGCTTTCAGGGCTTCCCAATAAATGGAGTGTGAGGCTTGTTCTGGATCGTTATGGACGAAGAACTCTAAGATTACTAGGGAAACACGGTTGCAGACCTCTCTCTTGATGTGGAGTAAATCATTGACACGCCAGTGATGTTTCTGGAGAAGAATGGAGGAGAAATCAACCACCATGAAATTGCAGAATGGTCTGACCAGGAGACAGGAAAGATCTCTGAAGCACAAAGGGCCAGAGTAATGGTGTGATCCTCTAAGAACATGTGGATGCGTGAGAAAACCCTGTGGAGGGCAGAGAGGTCACGGGCTGTGGGGTAGAGTCATACATATTGTGGTAATTCATTAATGCAAAATTGTGTTAAAATCACCGCCCAAAATACACCATGTAGAGAAAAGTGATTGGACACCCCCGCTCAAGCAAAATGTATTCCATTGCATACGAGTTCCAAATGGCCACTAATGTGGCGGTTCTGATAAGAACACTTCGTAGGGTGACCCATGCACTTGCAGTTCTATGGAAACTAAAAATGTTTTAATCAGTACGACAATGCCACATCATGTTTCCAGGGCGATGCTGGACTGGTATACAAATAACTTGCTAACTCGGATGGACTTGCCAACTCAGAGTCCAGATATTAACCCCATTGAGAACCTCTGGGATGAATTGGAGCGCCAGGTACGTTCTAGGCCGACTCAATGTCACAGTTGGTCACTGTACTTAAGGTGGAATGGCAAAACATACCGCCTGCTGTTGTCCAGGAACTTGTGGACAGTATGACAAGAAGGGTGTCTGCAGTAATCACTGCATGGTGTGGACCTACAAAGTACTGATGTCAATAAAATCTTGTTGATCTATTTGCTGTCACTGTCCAATCGTTTTTTGTCTACATAGTGTAATTTGTCCCCTAACTAGCTGGGGTAGTTCGCAAAAAACATGAGAAAGAAAAGACCCCTGGGCCACACCAGGGATGGATCTAGACTTTTCTTTCAGAGGGGCAGGGGATCTAAGAAGTTCCACTACCGCTGCTGGGATTTCTATGCTGTTGCAACGGTAACTCTGTGACAGGTGATACAAATGAAATGGCTATTGCGCTATTTTGCTGTTACACTGTTCAGAGTACTTTTAATGTACAGTATATATTAGTGATTGTATTAATATCATTAGATTGTTTTTCTACTTACATAGCTATTCAGTTTGATACTAGTATTTAATTATATTAACCAAATATTTACTGTTTTATTAGAAGGTACCCTTTGATATGATTCTCAATGGAATGTGCTGTAGTTATATATTTTGACTAGTTGTATCTAAGATTGTGTGATATTGTTTGTTTAAAGTAAGGAGAGGAGCCTTAAACATATAAATGTCAATGTTATTTGTTATAATAACACCCCCTTAGCCCCTAATTGAATTAATCCCATAGAATGTAAAGGAGGGAACTTTTATGTACTTTTTTTTTTTTTTTTGCTCTCTGACAGGCTAGATAACTCAAACAGCAACAATTATGTTATACTATGGATCCTGGTAGAGTCACAGGAACAGTCTCACCTGCAGGCACAAGATACTTGTTTTGCTGATATTGCAAGAAGAGAGTAGAGAGCTGCCCCTAAACATTAGTTGCCACCTGCTGCAGGAAGCATTCTGCCACCGCTTACCTATTGCTGCCTCTGGCTCCAGGTTATATAGGTGAGCTGCTGCTTAGTGTTGAACCGAATGGATAGGCGTCAGGCGATGCACCTTCCTCTCCCTCTCGTCGTGTTGCGTTCTTTCCTGCTCCTCTCTCACCTTCACTGCTGGCTGGGGCTGGTGGGTCTCACTGAGGTGGGGTGGACAGCAGGGACAGAGTCACAGCTAGACTCTGTAGCACCGCATCCAGAGACATTCCTGCAAACTCCCCCATCTCCCCCCCCCCCTCTCCCCATTGGTTATAGTGATGAGGTCCAATTAATATTGCCCACTAAGAAAAGATAACCTCTGCTGGTCAGCATGGGTAGACTCAACAAGAGGGGAGGAGTTATGTAGGAGAATTGCAACACCTTTGGTTTTGGGATCACACAGCTGCTCTTTCTACTTCAGGGTCCACAGGGTTGACCTTGGGGTATAGCTGGATCTGGATCCACGGGCACCATGCAGTTAAAGCTTTAGCTGCTCCCAGGATGCACTTGGGTCCATCCTCTATACCCCGCCCCCGAGCCACAGCACCTCAGTTTTAGTTGGTGCCCAGCCGGAGTCGGGTCACCCTACGCAGCCCCCAAAAGCTTTTTCATTTATTTGAAAAAAAAAAAGAGCCTGTTAGGTTTTTTTCTTATAACTTGGCTCTGTAGCGGCAGCGAAGGGCTGTCTGTGCAGACACCCACACTGCCGCTCTTATTCCCCGCTGGCGCCGCGACGCCAGTATCGCACTGGGGATCGCGGCGGGAGGCCAGAGTCCGTACTAGCCGGACTCTGGGTACTTCCCTGGACTGCTGCCGGAGACGCCGGGGACAAGGTAAGCCGCGAGTCGCCGATTAGCGGCGGCTCGCGGGTCTTACCAGAATATGCAGTCCTTTGCCCCCGGTTCTAGGGGACAGACCGGGGGCTGCTAGCGGTGGCGGCGGGCTCCCCCTCTAATGAGGAACCCCGTCAGTCCACTAGACCACCAGGGTTAATTCTTGGCAAGCGGGATGCCGGCAACCCGGGGGTTAATATGCTAGCCAGGGGAGGAAGCCTTCCCTGTCTAGCGGCTCTTCCCCTCAGCTCAGCGCGCCTTTCAGCTAGTAGTCTGACGTCGCTGAGCTGCAGATACTCGGCCACTCCTCCTCTGGGGGCCATTTTCTCTGTGGCAGCGCAGATCTCTCAGGGAGCACGCGGACCGGTCCCCCTGTGTACCTCTCCCCTGATCAAGGACAGCGTACACAGCACTATAGCCCTCCCAGACACTGAATCTGGGCAGGTTGATTGTAGTGGAAAGGTGCAGTGAGTATACTTCTCTGCATGGTATGTGACTTTTGCTAGTGCTGCCTGTCTTTCTACTTACTGTCAGCTTATACCTATCCCTTTCCTTCTCCTACAAGCCCTACAGGTGTGTGGGGGAGGGGTGTTTCTAGACCTCACCTATATAAATCACGTATTTGTGAGGTCCGTCACATACAGTTGTGTGCTACACAGTACCATATTGTGGGCTGTTGTTCGGCACACTGGTGAGTGAGCTTGATTCGGCTCTGTTGCCAGATATATCTATTTGTAAAATATATTTTGTCATGTCGGACGAGGAGATTGAGCACTCCGTGGCTCCGGTGTTGGTCTCCTGTGGACGCTGTTCTGCAGGAGTGGATAAGGAGGTTTTGTCACTGGATGGCCTGTGTAGTTGGTGCCAGGTGATTCCTGGCCCCTCACAACCTCCTATAGCGCAGGAGCCACCATGGGCGATGTTTTCTCAGGTGCTGGCGTCTATTGCAGACCGTCTGTCGGTACCGACTGCGGTTCCTGCTAGGGCGTTGTCCCAGCCGGCCGCCCCCCATTCCCCGGGTGTTCTGCACTTATTGCGCAGCCCCCCAGGGTCTCAGT
Source organism: Taudactylus pleione (assembly GCA_031769625.1). Taxonomy (NCBI): domain Eukaryota; kingdom Metazoa; phylum Chordata; class Amphibia; order Anura; family Myobatrachidae; genus Taudactylus; species Taudactylus pleione. The sequence goes on along the minus strand of JAUIMM010001030.1, from coordinate 12,880,103 downwards.
CTGTTGGTTCTTAGGCGGGGTTGCCTATGTATGTACAGGCTTCCCCGGTGACGCAGCAGTCTGTGGTGCCTTTCCAGGCCCCTCTGGCGGCTCCTCCACCCTGGGTGGATGTGCGCTCCAGCTCCGTACAAAATTTGGCGGCCGCGTCTTCGGCTTTTCAGTCTATGTTGCAGACTGGCATGCCTTCCAGGGCATCAAAATGCCCACTAATGGCGCAGGCAGCACAAGTATCGGACTCGGAGGGGTCCTCAGATGATGGGAAGGTGCATGACGACACGGACTCGGACACATCGGTCCAGGATACCAAATCGTCCATTAATGTACGAGCACTGGTTAGGGTGGTGCGTGCCATTCTCTTGATAGAGGATGAGGCCCCAGCTCCTAAGTCGAAGTATCCTAGTTTTAAAAAAAACTAAGGTGGCTTCTGCAGTGTTTCCCCTGTCTGATCAGTTGACGGATCATATGGCGGTGGCTTGGCAGGCGCCCAGTAAGAGATTCCTACCTCAGAAGCGGTTGGCTTCTAATTACCCCTTTCCTGAGGCACATTGTAAGAAATGGGAAACTCCACCGGCGGTGGATTCTCATGTCACCCATTTAATACGGAGTGCTACTTTGCCATCGCCGTCTATATCCTCGCTGAAGGATCCTCGCTGAAGAATCCCACGGACAGGAAAGTGGAGACTTGCTTGAAGTCTATTTACTCCCTCTCAGGTGCAGTGGCCCGACCGTCCATGGCCATCTCCTGGGTGGCCAAGGCCATTGAGGGATGGGCCAACACCTTGGAGGATACCTTTCCGGACGACGCTCCGGATGTCCAGAGGGCGTTGTTGGGACAGATGAGGGACGCTGCTTCCTACATCGGAGAAGCCTCTTTGGATGCTAGTCTGCTGACTTCTCGGGTATCGGCTGCAGCGGTGTCTGCCCACCGATCCTTATGGCTGAGGTCCTGGAGAGCGGACTCGGATTCAAAGAAGGGCCTGGAGGCCTTGCCTTTCAATGGAGAACTGCTATTTGGTCCGGACTTGGACAAAATAGTGGATACTCTGGCTAAATCTAAATCTGCCTTCCTCCCTTCGGCTTCTGCACCTACCAAGGTACGGAGCTCTGCCTTTCGGTCCTTTCGGGTTCAGGGCAAGGCCAAAGGTCAGTCCTTCCCGAGGCAGTCGGCAACCAAGGCCGCTTCTAAGCCCAAGAAGCAGGCCTGGAGTGCCAGGCGCCCTTCTTCCAAACAGGAAGATAAACCTTCTGCCTGATGGGACGGGCCTCCCTCTGGGGAACCCCATAGTGGGAGGTCGACTTCTTCTATTTGCCCAGTGCTGGCACAGTACCACCACGGATGCCTGGGTTCGAGAAGTGGTCTCCCAGGGGTATGCCCTGTCTTTTCGGCACAGACCGCCCCACCAGTTTTTCTGCATGAGTCCTTCCCAGGACAAGACCAAGACTTTACAGATTCAGGAAGCTATAGAGTCCTTGCTGAAAGCAGGGGTCATTGTTCCCGTTCCTCAATTACAACGAGGGACGAGGTACTATTCTTCTCTGTTTCTGGTGCAGAAACCCAATGGTTCTCATCGCCCTATTGAAGTCTCTCAACAAATTCCTCAGGGTTCCCAAGTTCAGGATGGAACCTGGGGATTACATGGTGTCCCTGGATATCCAGGACGCCTACCTCCATGTTCCGATAGCACCTTCGCACCAGCGGTATCTGAGGTTCGCTATCCTTCAACACCACTATCAGTTCCGGGCGCTACCGTTTGGCCTCTCCACGGCACCGAGGGTATTCACAAAGATTATGGCAGTCATGGCCACACATCTTCGGAACCAGAATGTACGGCTGCTGCCGTATCTGGACGACCTCCTGTTGCTGGCGAGCTCCCCGGAGGTACTGCTTCAGCATCTCCACCTGACGATCGCTTGCCTGCAAGCGCACGGGTGGCTGATAAATTGGAAAAAGTCCTCCCTGATTCCATCTCAGCGGATGGTTCATTTGGAAGCCTTGCTGGATTCTCATCAGCAAAGGATCTTCCTGACCCCGGAGAAGGTCTCCTCCCTACAGCTGCGGATTCACAGTTGCCTGAGCAGTTGCCTCCTGTTGGTCCATTCGGCTATGAGAGTTCTGGGCTCCATGGTGTCGACATTCGGCATGGTGGAATTTGCCCAGTTCCATTCCCGGCCCCTGCAGGGGCTGATTCTATCGGAATGGAACGGGTTACCTCACCGGATCCGCTCTCAGATGCTGGTGTTGTCCCCGGAGGTTCGGCAGTCTTTGGCTTGGTGGTTTCAGACAGCTCATCTGGTCGAGGGGCGCCCCTTTTGGATCCTGGACTGGGTCCTGCTCACGATGGATGCCAGTCTCCGGGGTTGGGGGGCAGTGACCGGCTCGTTGTCGCTTCAGGGTCGTTGGTCTGCGGAAGAAGCACTTCTTCCCATCAACATTCTGGAACTGTGGGCAGTATACAGGGCCCTGCTGTCGTCCGGCGCCGCTCTTCACGGAAGGGCGGTTCAGGTGCAGGCCGACAACGCCACCACGGTGGCATATATCAACCACCAAGGAGGAACTCGCAGTCGGGCAGCGATGTCGGAGGTGACTCACATCCTTGCTTGGGCGGAGTGTCACATTCCAGTGATCTCGGCAGTCTTCATTCCCGGAGTCCTCAATTGGGAGGCGGACTTCCTCAGCCATCACGACGTTCATCCTGGGGAATGGTCGCTTCACCCAGAGGTGTTTCAGCTACTCGTGGACAGGTGGGGGCTGCCGGAGCTGGACTTGATGGCCTCCCGTCACAATCACAAGTTGCCCGTTTACGGGTCAAGGACAAGAGACGCAGGCACCTGTCTGGTAGACGCACTGTCGGTGAAATGGACGTTTCACCTGGCGTATCTGTTTCCTCCGATATCCCTACTTCCTCGGGTTCGACGCTCCGTACCTTCTTCCTCAGCGTCGGGACCTGTTGTCTCAAGGGCCCTGCCTTTACCCAGATCTGGGTCGGCTGTCTTTGACGGCGTGGCTCTTGAGACAGCTGTCTTGAGGTCTAGGGGTTTCTCCAGTTCGGTCATTGGTACCATGCTTAGGGCACGCAAGCCTGCTTCCGCACGGATTTACCACAGGGTGTGGTGCACTTTCAGTGGTGTGAATCCAGAAACTATGATCCTCAAGTGTTCCGGGTTTCCAGAATCTTGGAGTTCCTTCAATCGGGTTTGGACCTTGGCTTACGCCTTGCCTCTCTGAAGGTTCATGTGTCTGCTTTGTCCGTGTGGTTTCAACGACGGATTGCCACACTGCCAGATGTTCACACCTTTTTCCAGGGTGTTCTCAGGATCCAGCCTCCCTTCGTGCCTTCTGTGGCTCCTTGGGACTTGGCGGTTGTGCTACGGGTCTTGCAGGGTCCTCTTTTTGAGCCGCTTGAGTCGGTGGAACTCAAGTGGCTGACGTTTAAGACTGTTTTTCTCCTAGTGATTGCTTCTGCCAGGAGGGTGTCTGAGTTTGGGGCGCTTTCCTGTCACCCTCCTTTTCTGTTTTTTCACCAGGACAGAGCAGTGCTCCGCACTCGTCCTGAGTTTTTGCCCAAAGTGGTCTCAAAGTTCCACATTAATCAGGAACTAGTTGTGCCAGCTTTTCAGTCACCTGATCTTTCAGCTGGTGAGGCTTCCTTAGATGTAGTCCGGGCGCTTAGAATCTATGTGGACCGGATGCTTCGGTTAGGAAGTCTGATTCATTGTTTGTCCTCTTCGGTTTTCACAAGAGGGGTTGGCCTGCCAACAAGCAAACATTAGCCCGTTGGCTTCGTTCAGTTATTTGTGAGGCTTATGCACAGGAGGGTTTACCTGTGCCAGCCTCTGTTAAGGCTCATTCCACTCGTTCTGTGGGTCCCTCTTGGGCTGCTAGACGTGGCGCCTCTGCTGTTCAGCTGTGTAAGGTGGCCACTTGGTCTTCAATTCAAACGTTTTTGAGGTTCTATGCGTTTGACACCTTCGCCTCTCAGGATGCATCCTTCGGGCGCCGGGTGCTCCTTTCAGCACAGGAGCGTCCCCGCCCTTAGTAGAACTGCTTTGGGACATCCCCAAGGTCAACCCTGTGGACCCCCTATGGACCCTGAAGTAGAAAACAAGAGATATGGTAAGAACTTACCTTTGTTATCTCTGTTTCTACGAAGTCCATAGGGTCCACAGGGCGCCCGCCCTGACGCACCTTGCTTCAAATGGGCTGTGTGGCTGGTCACCGGTTTTTCCGTCTCCCATTTCTGTGAGTATGGTTTCTTGTGTGTTCCAGTCTTCCTTCTCTCTGTTTAGTCTCCTCCTCCGGCCTTAGCTGCTTACCAACTGAGGTGCTGTGGCTAAAGCTTTAACTGCGTGGTGCCTGTGGATCCAGATCCAGCTATACCCCAAGATCAACCCTGTGGACCCTATGGACTTCGTAGAAACAGAGATAACAAAGGTAAGTTCTTACCATATCTCTTGTTTTATAAGGGAATGCAAAAAAAATTTTTGAAGAACATTTACATTAAATATTGTACAATTTTTGGCCTAATTTCTAACTGCTAAATTTTGGCAAAAGTCTATACCTGTGATACCAACAAATTATCCATACTGTGATTTATTATAGAGGGAAAATTATGCTGTGGGCATGCTTATCTGCTTCAGGGGCTAGAAACTGTGTCAGCAAACAGGACAAAATTGACAGAACAAGACAAATATCGGAAGAAACCTGCAGCAGTTTGCAAGGGACTTTTTATTTAGAAGATGTCTATTTTTATAGGGCGTGCAGTAAAACCCACCATGGATCAACTAAAAATAGAAAAATCAATGTCCTTGATAGGTCCAATCAACGCCCAGACTTCAATCTCTTTGAGAATCTGTTCAATTATTTATTTATTTTTTACCAAAGACACCACATTTATCCTGGTTAACTTGGAGCAATATTGCAAAGAATCCTGGGCCAAAATTGCAGTGTCCAGATGTGTAAAGCTTTCACAACTTACTGTAACAGCTTCATAGCAGTAATTTTAGCTAAGGGTGCTTCTGCCATGTTATACCATGTACCTTAGTCAAGTTAACATCAATGTCTTCTTCAGTAGCTGCAATCACGATGCAAAATGGACATTGCCGATCTTTAAACGGAAAAATTAATCAAAAGTCATTTGAAGGTTGGCCAAAAAAACAATATATGGTAACTTCCCAAATGCTGTTAAATGATGTGTTTAACATGTTTTAATGTAATCTCAAGCTGTGTACACACTAGCCGATATTTTGAACGATTGAGCTATAACGAAATTGTTCAAAATAACGGCTAGTGTTTATGCTAAAAACGACCAGCGGACTTCGGGTTCCTGTGGTGATGGAGTGAGCTGCTCACCATCTCAGCTCCGTTACCAGCTCCGACATTCCCCGCCATTATAGCCGCAAGTCGGCTTCTACTTGCTGCCGCAAACCCCCTGACTGTTCCCCTTGCTGATCGGCGGTGCATGGAGAGGTATTTCCCTCCTCCGATGCCCGGCAGAAAACAAAAACCCCGCCAGGAGCGTAGCCGCACAAACCCGCAAGATGGCGGCCGCATCCACTCAAACTACTGGAGCCTCCGCAGCTCAGCCCACGCTTTCACCCACTGACAGGTATGAAATAGAGGGACAAGGCAGGTTGTCCTCCCCTGCACCTGATATTAGGGATACTTTAACTTACTCAGACATAGTGCAAGCAATAAAGGAAACAGTGGGTCCTCTCCTTAAGGAACAGGCACAAGCACAATCTGCAGTACTTCATCAAGCAATGGCTGACATAAAAGGACAGATTCAGCAGTTGGCAAATAGGGTGTCACAAGTGGAACACAGATGTGGCGAGAATTTACAAGATATCAATGCACTGAAATCTACAACATCTCGACTTCAAAAATCTGAATATCTAATATGGGCTAAATTAGATGACCTGGAAAACAGGTCCAGGCGAAATAACCTAAGAGTGGTTGGACTTCCAGAATCGCTAAAAGGGCCTGCTCTATATCACTTTCTGAGGATTACCTTACCTGAAATTCTAAAAATCCAAGAAGCCTGTACTGATCTTGTAATAGAAAGGGCTCATAGGACTGGGCCAGCTAAGATGCAACCAAACTCCAGACCACGTGTGGTTTTATTCCGGTGTCTGAACTTTATTCACAAAGAAGCGATATGGTCTGCATCTCGTGGCTCCAAAGATCTTCTCTGGAACAATCAAAAATTCTTTATATTTCAGGACTACTCTCCAGAACTGACAAGAGCTCATAAGGCTTTTACACTGGTCTGCTCTTGTTTGATTCAGACAGGGCTTAAGTTTGCATTATTGTACCCAGCCCGGCTACGTCTCTTCGAAGGAGATTCATTTAAAGATTTCACAACAGCTCCAGATGCAGAAGCATATGTTGAAGAGGTCATCCAGGCTATATCTGGAGAACACAGAGCAGGATCTGAAACCTGAATATATGTGAATATGTGTTTTGATATTCCTCCTACTTGCTATTAATATTAGTATATATTTGCCTAGATATATACCTGATTTCTGATGATAGATATATGTTTTATCCTCATGTCTGATATATTTCTCTTCTTTTCTGAATCGTTTACTGATTTTAATATTGTATTTTTGGATTATTTTCTGGTTCCGATTCTGCTACAGTATATCTATTATATTCTTTTGCGGATTGGTTTATAATAATAAGCTTAATATTATAGATAATTCGTAGGTATTCATGTTATTTATGCTTCTGAGTACAGCATATTACATATTCATTTAGAGGTTATAAGGCAGCAGTTCTTTTTCATTTTATTTTATATCAATATGGTGGAGCTGGTTTGGAGCTCTCTCAAGCCACAAATTTTTCCAATGTGCTTTGACAAGACTGAGAAGTCCATTGCTTTTTTGTACTCTCCGATTCCAGATGGGGTCTATGAGAGTTTACCCGTTTGTTTTACTAAAGGCAGTCATTTGCCTTATATATGTTTTAGTGTTTGTCTTTTTTTCCTCGTGTTTTTTTCCCACCCTTGATCCCCCTTGTTTTTGCGGTTTGATAATGGAACAATATGAACAATATGTAGTGTCTTATTATCATTTTTTGATCACTGTGATTGCTGAACTGACTATGTTTGTCGTGTACTGGATAGGAAAATATGGGTACACTTAAAATAGGTTCCTGGAATGTAGGAGGTATACACTCCCCTATTAAGAGGAAAAAATTATTAATATACTTAACAAAGCTTCATTTGGATACTGTTTTCTTGCAGGAGACACACCTCCTTCCCCCAGAAATTCTTAAACTAAATACTTTGGGATGGTCTGTACTAGCTTCAGCGCCGTTTACATCTAAGGCTAGAGGTGTTTTGATTCTGACCAGGAAACAAGTACAGATAGATCTAATATCTACAATGATTGACCCGGAGGGTAGATACCTCATTGCAGATCTCTTTATTGAACAAACTAGATATGTTCTATGTACGGTATACGCCCCCAACTCATATAGTAAGTCTTTTTTCCAATCACTGCTTACGCAATTATACCCTTTCATGTCTTTTCCCCTAATTGTAGGGGGGGATTTCAATCTACTTACCTCCAGATACATGGATTCTAATTCCAAAGCTAATATTAATAGCCGTATTCCTAGATTAGGCCTCCCTCACTTTGCAGATCAGCTGAAACTCACTGATACATGGAGAGCGCACCATCCCTTAGACAGGGAATATACATGTTTGTCCGCTGCACATGGCACGCTATCGAGAATAGATTATATTTTTGTAGCAGATGCTTTGTTTCCTAGTATTCTGGAGATGGAAATTGAACCAATGTGCCTCTCAGACCACTCACTGGTCTGGATGTTGGTTTCCACCGCGATAGATAGAGGTCCATTTAGTGGAGATTACCATCACAATTTGCCTCATCAACTAAATTTAGGGAGAAGGTTGAGTCCTTCTGGGAGGAGTTCCGACTTGATAATATACAACATGCAAAAGAAGATCCACTAACATTTTGGCAAACTTCTAAGGCAGTAGTTAGAGGCCGCATAATAGAATATATGTCCCAAAGGCGTTGAGAATTTCTTTCACTTTACAAACAATCCCAGGCATCCCTGACGGAGTCTTATCAATTATTTAAATCTAATCCCTCCTTTGTTACAACAAAAAAAGTACACAAACGCCACAGTTCATTTTGATGAAATTTTATCAACGCAAGGAGATAGGAGCTTGTTTCATGGCTCATTTAGAGTTTATAAATATGGAAACAAAGTGGGACGTTTACTTTCTAATCTCCTGAGAGGCTCGCAACCCTCCTCCAATATTAAACATATACGCAAACCTGATCAATTATTTACTTCTAATAGTAAAGATATTGCAGAGGTGTTTTGCTTATTTTTTGATAATCTATATAATCAACCCCAAACAAACACACAGGCCAAATCATCATTTTGGGCAAATGTAAATCTACCATGTTTAGATGCAGAGGTAGTTAAAGATATCTGTGCGGCTATTTCTCAGGAAGAAGTGCGTAGTTGTATTCAAAAGATTAAACCTATGAAAACCCCTGGCCCTGATGGGTTCACAGGAGAGTACTACAAGCTTATGCTTCCTCGTATATGTGAAACACTCACGAAGGCTATTAATTCTATTATTAGTACTCACCAACTTCCAAGATATTTTAATGATGCCACTATTAAAGTGTTACCCAAACCCGATAGAGATTTAGAACTTCCAAACTCGCTTCTAAATACTGACTAGAAGATCTTGACAAAAATCTTGGCGGACAGAATTAAACTGATTTTCCCAAACATCATCGATACTGATCAGACTGGTTTCATATGGGGGCGACATTCTGTTTGTAACATTAGAAAAGTTCTTGCGGCGCTCCAGTCGGTATCATCCTCTGTATCTTCACGCCCACAATATATTTTGTCCCTTGATGCCAAAAAGGCTTTCGATCTTGTTTCTTGGGATCATTTATATGAGTCAATGAGAAGGTTTGGATTTACAGAGGAAGTTATCGTACTAATTCAAATGCTGCATACTTCTCCCTCATCACGTATAGCTTGTAATGGATATTTATCTGATCCAGTACTACTACAAAAGGGCACACGTCAGGGATGCCCACTTTCACCCTTACTCTTTGCGATTACAATTGAGCCGTTAGCCATAGCTCTTAGAAATTTAACTTACTTTAATGGGATCAAAGTTGACCGCAATGAGTTGAAACTAGCTTTGTTTACGGATGACTTGTTGCTTTTTATTGAAGACCCGTGTATAACTATTCCTGCCATTTTTAAGATCATAACTGAATTTGGATCATTCTCTGGGTTTAAAGTTAATAGGGCTAAGTCGGAGCTCCTCCCTTTGACTTTGACACCGGTATCACCTGAAGTGCTGGCGGTTACTTCTCAGTTTCAAAGAGCGTCTTCTAAATTGAAATACCTAGGTATATATTTAACATCCAGATTGCAGGATTTATATGCAGCCAATTACATTGATACTATGCGGAGAATCTCATTGAGTCTACAGACTTGGGGTTCTCTCCCGCTATCTTTATTGGGCCGCGTTGCAGTTATAAAAAGTATTATATTTCCAAAACTATCGTATATTATTCAAATGTTACCCATAAAAATGACGCAGTCAGATATTGCAGCATGGAATAAAATGATCTCTACCTTCTTATGGCTTGGTAAAAAAACGCGCTTTTCTGCGGCAAAAATTAAATTACAAAGAAAAGATGGAGGATTAGCAGTGCAAGATATACTTGCTTTTACTCGCGCGATTCATTTCTGGCATGTGTTGGATTGGCTGCATTGTAGATCTTCTTATGTTAATTTGGAGGTTGAACAGTCATTATTTTTTCAATTTACACCTGGTGCATAATTGCACACTCCAAGAGGCTCTCTTCCTCCGATATTTATACATAACATTTTATTCAGGGACACGTATTTGTCATGGTGGGCCATTAACAGATCATTGAACAGGAATCCACTGACGTCTCCCTACATTACGTTTTGTGGAAATCCTGGCTTCCAGCATACTTTCAGACCTGGAGTGTTAAAGGTATTGCAAAAATTAAAGATGTCTTTGACCCTGGGGGGGCTTTGCTCTCATTCCAAGATTTGGTTATTAAATATGGTATAGACAATAACAGTTTTACATGTACCTACAACTTAGACACTATGTACGTTCATTACCACAAGCCCATGTATCAGATACTGAGTCAGACTCTTTATTATCATTATTGCAATTTGTATCCCCCTTCCCTATAAAACTCGTTTATTATACTGGGATTTGATTCCCTCTAATTTGGAAAAAATATGGGGGGTAACGATGTGTAAATGGATTTCTGATTGTCCAAGTATTACATCCCCCTCTGATATATTGTCTGGAATGGAACTTACTCTTAGATATTTAAGTTCTGCTCAACTACAAGAAGTCCATATTCGAACATTGCATAGAGCATAATTTCACAAGGACAACGTAAACACATGGTTGAGGAGGAGACAGGACACTGCCCCAAATGTGGTGCTCCTGATGCTTTAGATCCAGTTGCTTTAATCTGTGCCAACTTCTCATCATGGGAACTGGAAACTTCTAATAAACAGCTTATACCTTTGATCACTGTTATTATAACTCTTGCCAAAAAATCTATACTCAATAAATGGATAGAGCGGTCCTCTCCAAGACTGGAACATGTAACTACAGTTCTTATGCATACACTTTATTTGGAGAGACAGTGGGCCTGATTCAGACCCGGTCGCAAGTGCTGAGCGCTCGCAACCGGGCCGATGTTTGCCCACTGGGCATGCCCACGACGGAGCCGGCTCCGTCGTGTGCATGCACGAGACCCGGCTAGCGACGGGTGCTCCGTCGCTCCGGGTCCCGTACCAAAGGGGGCGAGCTGTCGATGGTGTGACAGCTCGCCCCGTTTGGTAGGCGTGCCTGGGGGGGTGGCTTCACAAACGGAGGCGTTCCCAAGCGAACGCCTGCCGTTTGTGGGTGGCCCCACTGACATCACCAGTGATGTCAGTGGGAGAGCTTCCGGCTCTATTAGAGCCGAAAGCTCTCTGGGGCTTGCGGCCACGAGACCCTACCACAAGGGTCTCGTCGCAAGTCCGATGATCGCGATGGTCTTGACCATCGCGACCATCAACCTGGCCGCTCGCTATAGCTGTGGGTGGTCACCCACAGCTATGTGAGCGGCCAAAAGGCCACTTCAAAAAAAACAAAAAACGCCCAGATTCAGAGTGAGCGCTCTTTCAGAGCGTCCGGTTTTGAATCAGGGCCAGTGTACACTTCCCGATATAGAGAATGGAGGAATTCGTTTCTATAAAAAATGGTGGCCTTATATTGAAACCCTAGACCCCTCTTCTAAAGAAAAAATTCTAAAACTTTTTGAATATACCAATTGGTATCTATACCAAAGATTACAGTGGTACCTATATAGTATTTATGGTACATGCTCATAAGACACTTGTAATGTCCAAATTACCCTATGTCCCTCTTTCCTATTGTTTCTTCTCTCTCCCCGTGAGTCTTTTGTATGTCCTATTTGTATGTGTGGTATTTTATTTTAGATTTTACATATATATTTACATTTTTGGAGGTTAACATAGGGAATACTGGTTGTTCCCAGATTTTTCTTATAAAATCTATATTTTATAGATTCAAAGGTTAATATTTTTGTTTCTGAATATAATAAAGTTTTTGGAAAATATATACAGGTGTGCTTCATATGGTACTTATATTGTATAAATATGTGTTTCAGGAAATGAAGAATACCTGTAATCCATTGTAATCTTCTTTTATTATCTTTGTTTATTTGTTTTAAAATATTATTGTCAATATTATTGTGAAAAATTTTGAATAAAAATATATTTTTTTTAAAAACGACCAGCGACGCGCACTCCCACTGGTCGTTTACGATAACCCCAGTCGGCTGCACATGCAGCCCAATCTGAGGATATAGTGAGCGATGCCATGCTGCTGAATGCAGCATGGCCCCGCTCCCCCCCTGCGCGCCGTCGTCCGTTGCTGGTCGGCATCGGCAAGTGTGTATGCACACTTGCCGATGCCGGCACCCCCGCCGGGCCCCCCGAGTACGATATCGCCGCATACACACATCGTGTAGTGTGTATCCAGCATTAGTCTGTATGATGGAAGTGAAAATAAGATATCATACAAATGAGACCACACATATTGGTGTTTTTACTGGTGTTTACCTTGTACTGCAATGTGTTAGTTTCATTGCTTTGTGTTCCTTTTCAGATCATCAAGAAATATTTATATATAAATAAAATGCATACATGAACAGTGTGTAGTGCATATTTTTTTTAAACTTGCGTACCAACACACATCCCAAAGGCTAGTGCCTATATAACTAAAACTTAGGGCCTGATTCAGAGATGTACGCTAATGAATCGCAGCTACAATTCTGCACATTTCGCAATTATGAAAATTTGCTAATGTTTCCAAAGCATACCCAAATTGCTAAGGAGATCACAATGGCTAATTTATGCACGCCCATGAAACGGCATGTAAATGGTCAGCCACCCCTGCGTTTGTCTAGCCCCCCCTCCATTACCTTCCCCCAATGCTGACTCACTTTGCAATTGAATCCTCTGAGCGGGAGTAGTCGCAAACCAATAGCAATCACTCGATCTGCGTAAATTATTGGAATTGCGTACATCTCTGAGTCAGGCCCTCAGGGGAGGTGTATTAAGCCTTGAAAAGTGATAAAGTGAAGAGATAAAGTACGAACCAATCAGCTCCTGTCATTTTTGCAAACACCTGTAAAGTGGCAGTTAGGAGCTGATTGGTTCGTACTTTATCTCTCTCCACTTTATAAGGCTTAGTACACCTCCCCTTCAGTCTGATAGGAGAAGTGTGCACACAGGTGTGGGCAGTTTGTGATGTTGGCTTGCATAATAATACTAACCTGATATTAATCAACAGGTTACACTATTTCTTCTTATTGACAGATACAGGATGATTGGTTTTGAAGGTTTTTTTGTTTTTTTTTAATGGCTGTAAATGAGACATCGTTCTCATAGATATGTAGTAAGCTTCTGATGTTGGAAGGGTAAAATCTGCTTTCAGCACTGTGTGCCCGGACAGCGCCCCGTTTGACACAACATGAGCCGGAACTATAGCAGACACACACACTGCAGCCCGGTCGGGACTGTGTTATTGGGCTGCACAGGGCAGGACTACAGCCCTACCCTACACTATAGGTCCCAAACTGGCGTCCGCGCTGACCAATCAAACTACGGGTTTTCTCTTCTGCGTCACCTACAGCCAATCAGTACGGGAAGTGTCTATGTGGGCGTGTCCTCCCGCAGGCTGCTACTGACCGCAGCTGTGTTGTGTTCCGGGAGCGGGACGGGCGGAGGTGCCGGTTTCGTGTAGCCGGGGAGAATTGCCACGTGACCGGATTGACGACAGCGACGGTCATCACCGGCAACAGACAGATAAGAGTCGGTGCCATAGAGGACACAGAGGTGACGTTTCTGGGGTCTCGGTCCTGGCCCTGTCTGTGTGTCTTGTACATAATGAGGATCCGCAGGCTGTGGCATTATGGGACCGAGCGCTCTATGGGCCCATTATAAGCTCCTGCTCCTGCCTGTGGTGTGTTACTACGGTACGACCGAGAATCGCATTATCCGCAAAGCAGAGGCTTTAATATAGTTCAGCCTGCAATTTGACTTATGGGCTCTATTTATCAAGCTGTGATAACACCTGTCTCCTTTTCTGCGGGTAAAAGGAGTTACAGTATCACAGCTTGGGACAATTTAGCAACAGGTTATCCAAATATAAATGATAGATTTCTCCTGCGGTTCAAGTAATTTGCATGGCATCACATCCCCATAGGCTGGTATGAGGGCGGCGATGCATTGTCAGTTTATCACATTGGGGAAAAGAACAAAAGTTTCTGAATAGGGTTATGTGGTACTTCCCCGTGTGCCATCCTCATATAAAGTACTACTGCACATGCACAATTACTGAATCATGCACTACAGATGAAAGTTGAAGTGTCTACTGGGCATGTGCGGACTTTTGTAGCTCATGGTGAGCCAATGTTAATTGTGCATGCCCAGGCTCTCCTGCCGGAGCGTGCACTTTACTTGAAGGTTCTCTGTGAGTGCAGAAAAGGCCTACATTGGACTATCGGTGAGGGCTCATTAGAAGTTTGCTTGGGGACCAGATATCTCTATCACTGCCATGCAGGATGAAATGCACTGCTGTAAAAGAACAATGTTTGTTAAATAGACTCCACAATCAGAGAGCTTCTATAGGCATGTTCAATATATTTGTGTAAAGCTAGGTACACTTTGCACGATATATACCGTACACATCTTATAGTGTGTACACGCGATCCGTCATTCACGACGCTCGTTCATCGCATTGTCCCATCGGCTGTTCTGCACGGCAGATGGGACAATGCAATGAATGACGCGGTACTGTTATATGCATCATGTAACGAGACATTGAGCTGATGTACATTGGATTGTGCAGTGTGTGTGGTGTGAATGATGTATTGTTACATTGCATCGCTTCATCGTATGGTGTGTACCCAGCTTAACATTTTACAGACAACATCAGGATCTGTTTATTATAGAGCTGCGGTAATTACATTAATTATCGCCACTTATATATTAATTATGCGCTTCGGATGTTGGACTGTGACTAGCTCATGCTGTGCTTCTCTGGGAGCCCCGGCAAACACATCTCTGGTTCGTGATAATGTTTTCCAATTAATTGGCAGCCTACCGCTGGCAGCAAAAGAAGAAGTGATATGACAATATCCAGCTAACATCCGCGCATGCACATAGTTGTGTGACTTTGGTGGGATCCAGTAAAGTATCTGGCTTGAAGGATGTCCATTACCAGATTTAGCTAGGTGGACGGTGGTAAGTGGCGCAAAATAGGATACACTGGAGAAATCTGTAGTGTTAACCTTTTAATTAATTGTAAGAAACAAGGATAAGGCCTTTTTCAAAATGCAGATTTGGCATCTCCCCGTTTCATAAATAAACCAGTTACTGTTATTTATGGCTTTGAAGGGCTCTATTCATGCAGCAGTGAAAAGCCCCTTATTACTAATTTCCCTTTTAATTCAGAGAAAGGGTTACCATGGAGAAATCTCAGATTTCTCCAGCAGTCCTCCAGTTAGTGTAAATATTGCTTACCCATACAATTATTACTTCCCTAGGAATGGGATTGTATTGCCGGCGAAGGTAGGAAATCCCGACAGCGAAGGTAAGTACAGCTAACCCTCACCTCTCCCCCCCCCCCCCCCCTCCCTAGCCCTTCTTTAGGGGGTGTCTAACCCTAACCTCCCCCCCCCATTAGTGCCTAAACCTAACCCCCCCTCCCTGCACCTTCAACCTAATCCTCCCGGAGGTAGTGCCTAACCCTCCCCGAGGGGATGCCGAACCCTAAGTCCCCCTGGGGTGCCCTAAACCTAACCCTCCTCCCCCTCCCTCCCCCGTGGCTAAGAGGACGGGCGTCCGTACTTAGTATCTTCACGCCTGTCGTAACTCCCTAGCCGGCATTCTGGCGAAGGGATTGTGACCAGCAGCCTTGCGGCCGCCGGTCGCATAACTGCATTCCATTATTCCAGCTTTAAATGCTCCTTGTTTTTTTACTAGTGAAAAGAAGTTTTCTGCCACAGCAAAGCTTTTCAATCCTAGGATGCTCCGGTCCTTCCCACTAAATCCCGCCCACAGCCTGAGGGCAGTTCGGTTTCGTTGGGTGTCCGGCAGGAGCTGGACCACCGTTCTAACAGGGGGCTGTCATAGACACTTGGGTGTTCTCCATGGAATGTGTTTTGGAATCTGATACAGTACTTTTGCTTTTCTTTGCATGGTATTGATTTTGTTGGAGGATTTACACTACTTCTTTCATGAAGTTTTGGGTGAGACAAATAATCTGGATTGTCACATAACTACATCCCCTTCCCTATTCACAGAGAATGGAAAGCTTAGATTTCTGTTTAACTTCTCTAAAAAGTTGCCATCTATGGATGGCGTAATGGACCTTGTTAGGGCAGAAGAGCAATGAAGACTGCTGTATTCCTGCTTCCTCCCCATCTTCGCCACCCCCTTCAGTGATGAGGCCGATCAGAGGTGCCCACAGGAAGGGATTATCTTCTTGTACGTGGCCAGCCAGCGGCCCAATAAATGCTGACAGCCTGAGTGAACACATACTGCAGCCTCTGCCCTTTACCCTGGTCAGCCCCATAAAGGTACAGAGAGGTCCGGCCTGGCACAGTAGGAGGCGTGGACTTTTTTCACTGTGCCAGGTCTTTCTCTCCGACCTCTGGGCATCCTACTATACTGAGCATGCACAATTATGATAACGGATTGCAGGGATTGATGCATTTCTGGGACTGGGTGGACCGCTTTGAGATCACCGGTGGGTAAGTATATGTGCATCACCAGGAAAAAACAAGAATTGTTGCCTCAAAGCTCTGTGAAAAGACTTCACATCAGTATGTGAAATCTTTATAAATAGAGCCCAAAATACAGTCCAATTTATCTCTGTTTCTGTCAGATGTTAGAAGTAGCTATTTTATGTGAAGATTCCCATTATATATTTTGCCTTGGCCACAGCAGTTGAATAAACGGGCTGGATCTCTCACAGTGTGGGTGGAGGCATTAATGGGACTGCCTGACTGTGTATCAGAATTAATTAATTGCGCTCTGATTTGCTGCCAGCCTGTCATTCACAGTACTACGGAGCTCCTAGTATCAGGAGGGAGAGATGATTACAGTTTAATCTTGTGAAACAAAGCTTAGTGCCGCACCCTGGTTTTCCTCATTGCTGCTGTCTAGCTGGTCCCTGAGAGCTACTTCACGGGCAGCACAAATAAAATATGGGAATATTTCACCTAGAAATTGCTGGCTCCTGGAGAAATGTATTAAACATATATACAGTCAGGTTCATAACTATTGGGACATTGACAGAATTTTCATATTTTGGCCTCTATTCACCACCACAATGGCTTTGAAATGAAACAAACAAGATGTGCTTTAACTGCAGACTTTCAGATTTAATTTGAGGGTAATTACATCCAAATCAGGTGAACGGTGTAGGAATTACAACGGTTTCTATATGTGCCTCCCACTTTTTAAGGGGCCAAAAGTAATGGGACAAACAAAACAATCCTAACTCAAACTTTCACTTTTTAATACATTGTTGCAAATCCTTTGCAGGCAATTACAGCCTTAAGTCTGGAACGCATTGACATCACCAGACGCTGGGTTTCATCCCTGGTGATGCTCTGTCAGGCCTCTACTGCAAATGTCTTCAGTTCCTGCTTGTTCTTGGGGCATTTTCCCTTCAGTTTTGTCTTCATCAAGTGAAATGCATGCTCAATCAGATTCAGGTCAGGGGATTGACTTGGCCATTGCATAACATTCCACTTTTTAGCCTTAAAAAACTCTTTGGTTGCTTTTGCAGTATGTTTCGGGTCATTGTCCATCTGCACTGTGAAGCGCCGTCCAATGAGTTCTGAAGCATTTGTCTGAATATGAGCATATAATATTGCCCGAAACACTTCAGAATTCATTCTGCTGCTTTTGTCAGCAGTCACATCATCAATAAATACAAGGGAACCAGTTCCATTGGCAGCCATACATGCCCACGCCATGACACTACCACCACCATGCTTCACTGACGAGGTGGTATGTTTTGGATCATGAGCAGTTCCTTTCCTTCTCCATACTCTTCTCTTTCCATCACTCTGGTACAAGTTGATCTTTGTCTCATCTGTCCATAGGATGTTGTTCCAGAACTGTAATGGCTTTTTTAGATGTTGTTTGGCAAACTCTAATCTGGTCTTCCTGTTTTTGTGGCTCACCAATGGTTTACATCTTGTGGTGAACCCTCTATATTTACTCTTGTGAAGTCTTCTCTTGATTGTTGACTTTGAGACATATACACCTACCTCCTGGAGAGTGTTCTTGATTTGGCCAACTGTTGTGAAGGGGTTTTTCTTCACCAGGGAAATAATTCTTCTGTCATCCACCACAGTTGTTTTTCGTGGTCTTCCGTTTTTTTTAGTGTTGCTGAGCTCTCCGGTGCGTTCTTTCTTTTTAAGAATGTTCCAAACAGTTGATTTGGCCACACCTAATGTTTTTGCTATCTCCCTGATGGGTTTGTTTTGATTTTTCAGCCTAATGGTGGCTTGCTTCACTGATAGTGACAGCTCTTTGGATCTCATATTGAAAGTCGACAGCAACAGATTCAAAATGCAAATGTGACACCTAGAATCAACTCCAGACCTTTTACCTGCTTAATTGATAATGAAGTAACCAGGGAATAGCCCACACCTGTCCATGAAATAGCTTTTGAGTTGATAGTCCCATTACTTTTGGCCCCTTAAAAAGTGGGAGGCACATATAGAAACCGTTGTAATTCCTACACCGTTCACCTGATTTGGATGTAATTACCCTCAAATTAAATCTGAAAGTCTGCAGTTAAAGCACATCTTGTCTGATTCATTTCAAAGCCATTGTGGTGGTGACTAGAGGCCAAAATATGAAAATTCTGTCAATGTCCCAATATTTATGCACCTGACTGTAATGTGAATTAAGAGTGGCAGCGATCCAATAAAGATCACTACCACTAAAATAAAATTACCTAGTGCCATTTTAAATACCAGAAAAAAATCAGACCGGACATACTGTAATTGATCAGTTCTTTTCAGCGCTCTAGAATCCCTTGAGCACCAGCTGTAATATCTTTTTAGTTTTATTTATACTTTAGCACAAAGTTTAACTCTTCTTTGTGGAAAGTTTAACTCTTCTCCTTGTTAGGACTCTCAGGTTCCCATTTATTAATGATCGCTTCTACAATGCGATCGGAGCATGTCAGTAACGGCCATGAGTTGCAAAATGCGATCATAGCGCCCGGATGTATCATCCAGGACATGGAGGGGCACGGGCTCCGAAAGGAGCCCATCCCTGCGATGTCTCTGGAGAGCTGCCGGCCAGTGTCGGGGGTGCTGCGCATGTGCAGTCC
Organism: Taudactylus pleione; assembly: GCA_031769625.1. Classification (NCBI taxonomy): domain Eukaryota; kingdom Metazoa; phylum Chordata; class Amphibia; order Anura; family Myobatrachidae; genus Taudactylus; species Taudactylus pleione. The sequence goes on along the minus strand of JAUIMM010001030.1, from coordinate 12,861,099 downwards.
CAGTGACTGGTGGTCATTGCTGGGGGAGGGTTTTGGAGGATCAGCTAACTATGCGCGATGTAGCCCATAGGCTACAGTGGCTAATGCCATCTACAGATGGCGTTAGCCGCGGGGGCCAATATTGGGAATGCATCACATTCCGAATATTGGTAAATTTGGCAGCATCGCATCCCCCATAGAAACCTATGGGGGATATGGCTGCCTGCGGGAATGGTGGGATCACAACATGTATTGGAGATACCTGCTGCGGTCCCTCCTTCATACATCCGGGGGATACTTAATATTTGAGGTAAACCGGTTTACCTCAAATATTAAGTATCCCCCGGTCGTTTTACCTGAAACATTTATTGCTATAGTACAGTAATGATTCATAATCCAAGGTTATGTTCTATCTAGGCAAATGTGTGTGCTGTACACTTTAGGAGGTTGGGTGAGTGTGTGCATATGTGAATGTGATTTCCTCTTTAGGGTCCTTAGGGCTCCACAGGGAGACATTGGGGTGTAGGTGGGACCTGGAGGACCTGACACCAACAGCAAAGCTTTTCAATCCTAGGATGCTCCGGTCCTTCCCCCTATACCCTGCCCACAGCCTGGGGGTAGTTCAGTTTCGTTGGTGTCCGGCAGGAGTTGGACCACCATTATAACGGGGTTGCATTAAGCAGCCCAAGATTTAATTTATTTACATTATTTTACTATAACGGGCGAGCAGCACCAGACTGTCCTCCGGATATCTGTGCTTTTGCCCCATCACCCCTCCGAGGGGCCATGACTCCAAGCTTGTGCTAGGTACTCCCGGCGGGGCTCCGAGTGGGACTAGCTAGCAGGCTCCTCGGACCCCAGACTGCAGCCTGGAATTCTGGGGACAGGTAAAGCAGGTTTGCGGGGACCCGCATTGTTGCGCATTCTTGCCATCGGTCTCAGGAGATAGACCTGAGGTGCTGATGCGGACACTGGTGTGCCCACGACTCCACCAGACCACCGGGGCATATAACATATTGGCGCAGGACATATGTAAGGCGGTCAGGGGACCTGGTGGTTTATGTCAGCAAGGGGAGAAGGCGCTCTCCCTGCAGCCCATCTCCCAGTCCAGGGTGCCATTCCACTGCGGTCTTTGTGTTCCCTGGGCTGCTCCTCCCTCACCCACCGCCCACCCAGAGACGCGCGGCAGCCATTTTCTGAAAGCAGGTCTCTGGGAACGCTGGGTCCAGTCTTCCTGTATACCTCTCCCACGGGCCAGGTCATGCAGCGCTATATCCAACCAGCCACTGTGGTCTTTGTGGTTGATTTTAGTGCCCATTGTAAACATGTAATGTTTGTATGTGACTTGTGCTAGCGTTAATCTCTACTTTCTTTACTGTACAGCTTATACCTTTCCCTTTATTCTACTATATCCTGACCTACTAAGGTATAGGGGGTTAATTGTATCTCACATTTCCCAGATACTTGTGAGTGCTAGTGTTCACTCTAGCTCCGGCGGCAGGCAGGGCGCCGGAGCTAGAGAGGGCAACCATGTTCGCGCGCCCGAAAAGGGGGCGTGGTCATGAAAAGGGGCATGTCTATAAGACGCGTCCCCTTTTCGTCATACTTGGGGGCGTGCCTGGCACTTACAGACACGCCGGGCAGCCCCCAAGCGCTGCAGAAAGGGAGAATAGATGCCGGGCGCATGCGCCCGGCGTCTATTCTCCGGCAGTGACTGGGTCACCGCACATTTTTCCATCCGCGGGACACTGCGTCCCGCGGGTGAAGACGGCACCCGCAGGCTGTGAGGGCATGGCGCTTTTTGCCCTCCTCCTGGCGGGCAGGGTGCTTTTTGCCCTCCTGGAGGGCAGGGCGCCGCGCCCTGCTAAAACAGCCTAGCGGGAACGCTAGAGTGCTATCACATACTTTATTACACTGTTGCACGCTATATTGCCGTAATTATCCATGGTATTCACTGGGCTGTATCATACTGTGTATTCTATTATTCTTGTGGCTATGTCTTGCAGAGGAAAGAATAACAAGCAGCCTGATGCTGCTCCTCCTACTGTGATATCTTGTAAGTCCTGCTCTGTGGGCTTAGCCACAGAGGACCTCATTCAGGATGGTCTCTGTATTAATAGTTACACAGCCCCAGGCCCATCAGCCCCGTCGTCTCTCCCTCAGGACCCACCCTGGGCTGCCTTTTCACAAATGCTGGCAAAACTTGCGGACCAAGTAGCAGTCCCCATGGTAGCTCCCCCTATGGGATGGTCACAACAGGTACTCCCTGCACATTTTTTTACTCCTCCCATGGGTAGACGTACTGTCTACCTCAGTACAGAGTTTGGCTAATACCTCTACGATTTTTCAGCAAATGCTTTACCTACTAAACGTACTATGATATCTTCCCAATCCATACAGTTATCTGATTCTGCGATATCATCTAGGGAGGCAGAAGACATAGATCTCTCTCACTCTGACTCTGGGCCTGATTCAGAGCTGCTCGTTCGCTCCGAGCGATGTTCGCACATCTGCGCATGCGTATGGGTCGTGATGCGCATGCGCCAACCAGTCAGTGCGGTCGGAAAACGTGTGTTTGCAAAATTGCGAGTGCCTGCTAATTTGAATGACAGGATGAGGAGTTTGTGGGTGGTAACAGGGGAATGTGCTTGAAAACGGGGAGTGGAGATCCGAACGCAGGCGTGCCAAACGGGCGTTTTAAGGGTGTGCATAATTAACAAAGCAGCGTCATCGACCACGTCACTTGAACTGTTCGTATGATTGCGGTAGGAATATCCAACCACAAGCACTGCGAGCAGTTCAGATGCCTTTCGATGTACTCGATTAATCTAATAAATAGCGGAGATGACGTATGATGCGAGCGGCCAGGGGGCGTCTTTACAAAATAGCGAGCGCATGTTTCGTTCGCTCGCTCAGACATAGAGGCGTCAACAGACCGCAAAGAGTGAGCGCTCAATTTAAATAGCCGGCCCCTTTTTCTGAACGAGCGAGCGCAAATAGCGTCCGGCTCTGAATCAGGCCCTCTGTCTCATGAGAAGAGGAGCCACCCTGTAAACTAAATATACCTGTTCTTGTGAGAGCTGTTAAAACTATTCTACAAATAGAAGAGGATCAACCCGCTCCTAAGAAAAAAACACGCACGTTTTCAGCGTCCAAAAGATTGTTTTACCAGAGCTTCCTCACTCTGACCAGCTATCTGATCACATGAGTAAAGCTTGGAGTATGCCAAGTAAAAGGTTTCAAATTCCAAAACTGTTAAGTTCCTTTTACCCTCTTCCAGCTACTGATTATGCTAAATGGGGAGTTCCTCCAGCAGTGGATTCACATGTAACATGTCTGGTTAAAAATGCCACCTTACTCATTTATACTGCGGGCCTTTCCTTGGGTGGGAGGCCGACTTCTTTAATTCGCCCAGGTTTGGCATCAAACCACGGCGGATGCCTGGGCGAGGGAAGCGGTCTCCCACGGATACGCCCTCTCATTCCTGAGGTGACCCTCCTCAGCAGTTCTTTCGACTGCAGGGTCCATAGGGTTCCACAGGATACCTTGGGTATAGGTGATGACATCAGGCACGGACACCACAGAGTTAAATTTTCAGCCTCCCAGGATGCACCAGGGTCCCTCTCCTATACCCCACCCCCAAGCCAAGGCAATTCAGTTTCGTGGGTGTCCGGCCAGAGGTCGGATCACATTCACAGAGGGGGCTGTAATAGCCCCAGAAGATTTCTTCAGAGTGCAGCTGTGGCTGCACAAGATGAGCCTTACAGCATGGACAGTCAGTACTGACGTCCATGCTGTCGCTCCTACACCCCGCCGGTACCAGAATGCCGGTATCGATCCGGGGATGCTGGTAGGTAGCTGGGGTCACAGCTAGCGGTGACCCTGGCTACCTGGACTGTGGCCGGATGTACGGGGGACAAGGTAAGCGGCGGGGTCCCGCGGTGGGCACCCGCCTGTAACACAGGCCTTTTTGGTCCCCAGGCAGGGGGCTCCCTGGGGACCAGCTACGCGTGGGGCCAGGTACTGATCCTGCGCCTTCCACTAGACCACCAGGGACAGTGTACCGCAGCATGTGCGGTACGGTGCGGCGTCCCAGGGGTTAATAGCAGGCCAGGGGAGAACGCCTTCCCTGTCTCACAGCCGGCGTCTCTCCCGCTGCACAGTGCCATTCCACAGCGGTCTGAGCGGGCTGTGTCAGCTCTTCTCCCCCGGGCCCGCCTCCTCTCTGCTCCTCGGTGGCCATTTTCTCTCTGCATGTGCTGGGGATGGCAAACGCTGCTGGACGCTGATACAGATGGCATCGCGGTCCGGGTCCCCCACATACCTCTCCTTCAATTAAGGTCAGTGTATGCAGCACTGTTTCCTACCAGGCTCTGGTCTGTGTAGTTGATCGCAGTGCTTGTAATGCAGGATGTTATCTTTGCATTGTATGTGACTTAAATGCTAGCGCTGTTTGCCTGTACTTTCATTTCTGACTATCAGCTATTTTCCTATCCCTGTTCTTCTTCTGCTACAGCCCTTGCGGTGCGGTGTTGCAGGGTGCTTATTACCTCACAGTAAACGTGGTTTTTCTGTGTGGGAAGTCACATATGCTCCGTTTACACTCCTCATGTCGGAAAGTGAACGAGGATACCCTCTTTCAGCTATAATGTACTGATATAATGTGCAGTTAGCGGAGGGATATGTAGACGCTGAGGGTTTATGGAGGGCATGTTGTATTATATATCACGCCCCATTTCTGTTCACTGTGCCTGCACAAAAAGGGACCGCCCTCGGCTGGCTAATATGCTTACAGCCCTTGTGGGCAACGCTCCCTGTGTTTCCCCATAGGGGTTATCGCAGCGAGTGGTGGTCTCATCACATGCAGGGGTCCCTGGGAAGTTGATGGTACCCCAGTGTATCCTGTTTTTCGCCCCCCCCAGGTCTCGCAGGAGCCTCTGTGGGTGAATTTATTGTCCAAATGGTATAGCACCTGATGGACGTTTTACAGGGGGAGTCACCATTTCGGCCTTCTAAACGGCCTTTCGGGTCTCAGACGGCTAAGGATAATAAGGGCATGCCGTCTAATGACGGTGACATTATTGACTTTTTCAGACACGAGCCCCTTAGTGCAGAGGAGGCGTAGTCTGAGTCTAAAGTCTATATACCTGGCCTTATACGGGCAGTCCGTGTGGCTTTGGTTATTACATATCCCCCGTGGCTAAATCCAAATATGTCTTCTTTAAGGATAAGGGTGTTGCCACTGTAATTCCTCTATCTGGTCAGATGGATCATTTAGCGGAGGCGTGGAAAATCCGGGTGAGCGGTTCCAGCCTCAAAAACGGTTGACCTTTTGCATACCCCTTTGCAGATAATTACTTTTCCGAGTTACCTTTACGGGTAGATTCTCATGTTACACGCCTAGTGAGGAGTGCTACGTTGCCCATGCCCTCCAGGTCCTCCTTGAAGGAGATTACAGATTGCAAGGTGCAAATATATCTGAAATCCAATTATTCCCTTGTTGGAGGGGCGTCCAGGCCAGCTATGGCCGTGTGCTGGGGGGCCAGAGCCATGGAGCGCTGGGTAGGTAACTGGATCTCTGCACACTGGCTCTCCAGCAGAGCAGGTGGATAGTGGCAAATTCTCAGAGACTTAGCCACGTTCATAATGAGACAGTCTTACATATAGCCTGCTCCTTTCCAGAATCTCCTCAGCAGCAGTAGCGGCTCGGCAGCAGTAGCGGCTCGCCGCTCCCTGTGGTTGCGCTCTTGGAAAGTGGACGCAGATTCCATTTGGAATGCTTTGCCTTTTACGGGACAGGTCCTGTTTGGCCCTCATCTGGACACAATTGTGGCCCCGCAGGCAGCAGCTACGTCTGCGTGTCTGCCATCGGCTACAGTCCCATCGGGGTCTGGGGCTTCGTCTTTTCGTCCCTGTGAGGCCAGGGTAAGTCTTAAATACAGCTTTCCAAGACAGTCAGTAGCCAGGAAATCTGCTCAGCCATAAGAGCAGGCTTGGAGTACAAGACGTCCTACTCCCAAGTTGGACTATAAGCCTTCAGCCTCACGGGACGGGCCTCCTCTCGGGGGACCCCAGAGTTGGAGGCCGGCTTCTCCATTTCGCCCAGTGCTGGTGTCTGACCACCACGGACACTGGGGTAAGAGAAGTATTTTCTTGAAGGTATGTCCTCTCCTCCTGGTTCCCAGCCGGTTTTTCGTTACAGGTCTTCTGTCAATTCAAGACAAGGCCCTGTAATTTTTGAGGGTGTTACACTCTATGCTCCAGGCAGGAATTATAGTACCTATTCCGTTGCCCCAAAGGGGAACGGGGTATTGCTCTATCCTCTTTCTGGTACAGAAACCCAATGGGTCTTACCAGGACATCCTCAACCTCGAATCCTTCAACAAATTCTTAAGGGTTCCTCGGTTCAGGAGGGGGACCCTGCATTCCATCATTCAATGGAGCCTGGGAATTTTGTGGTGTCGTTGGATATATTCAGGGTGACTACCTGAATATCCCTATTTTCTTAGCACACCAGTGTTTTCCTCAGGTTTGCAGTGGTCGATAAGCATTTCCAGTTTCTGGCATTGCCCCTTGGTCTGGCCTCCGCGCCTCACGGTTTATCAGGGTCATGGCAGTTATGGCAGCCCACCTGCGGATGCAGGGGGTCCGCTTGTTACCCTATCCGGGAGACCCCCTGTTGTTACCAGGGTCTCCAGAGATACTTCAGTGCCATCTGCAACGGACAATATCTGTGTTGCTACGTTACGGGTGACTGATAAACTGGAAATGGTCCTCTCTGATTCTTCACAGAGGATGTTCCATATCCCAACATCTGAGGATCTTTGTGATTGAGGAAAAGATCTCTGCATTACAGGCAAAGGTACGCAGTTGCCTGCAGAGTCGCCGAGTGTCTATTCACTCGGCAATGTGGTTCCTGGGTTCCAGGGTGTCACTGTTCGACATGGTGGAGAGTATCCAGTTTCACTCTGAACCTCTAGAAAAATTGATCCTCTCCGGATGGGATGGGTTGCCCCATAGGATAAAGTCAATAGTGCTTTCCCTGGAGGTTTGTCTCTCTCTGGCCTGATGGCTGCGGAAAGCTCACCTAAACAAGGGGCACCCCCTTTGGGATTGCGGACAGGGTCCTTCTGACGACGGACGCCAGTATCCGTGGCTGGGAAGCAGTGACAGGTCCACACTTGTTCCAGGGCAGGTGGACGTCAGGAGGTGTTCAATCTTCTGGTGAACAAGTGGAGCCTTTCAGAGATGATACTCTTCTGGTAGACGTATGTAGGTCCAGTGGACCTTCCAAGTTGTGTACCTCGTCCCTCCATTATCCCTTCTTCCTCCAGTAATAGCAAGAAGAAGGTACGCTCCTGCTGATAGCTCCAGCGTAGGCCAAACGGCACTATTACTCAGATCTTCGGAGCCTCTCAGTTAACACTCCAAAGCTGTTGCCTCTACGCCCGGACCTGTTGTCTCAGGATCCTGGCTGATACCCAGACCTGGGTTGTCTGTCCTTGACGGTGTGGCAGTGGAGACTGCCCTCGTAAGGTCTAGGAGTTTTCCAGCTCTATAGTTAACAGGGGCTCTGTCCATGCTAAGAGCTCGGAAGCTTTTATCTACAAGAATTTACCATCAGGTATGGCATACTTTCTTTCAGTTGTATCGCCCTAGAGGCTATGCTCCTCGGGTATTCCGGATATCCAGAGTGTTGGCTTTCCTACAGTTGGGCTTAGATAACGGTCTTTGCTTTGCTTACCTGAGGGTGCAGGTTTCTGCCCTGTTAGTATGGTTTCATCGTAGGATTGCTACTCTTCCTGAGGTCCGCACCTTTGTGCAAGGTGTACGTTATATTCAGCATCCCTTTGTTCCACCGGTGGTTCCTTGGGATTTGGCTGTGGTCCTTAGGGCTCTCCGAGGACCGCCATTTGATCCACTGGGCTCAGTGGATTTCAAATGACTTACGGCTAGGACTGTATTCCTTCTGGCCATTGATTTGGCCAGTAGGATCGCAGAATGGGTGTCTCTGTCATGTAGACCTCCCTTTTTCTCATCTTTCCTAGGAACAGGGCAGTGCTCGCACTTGCCCTGGTTTTTTACCTACAATGGTGTCTAGTTTCCACATCAATGAGGAAATTATAGTACCGGCCTTTACTTCCCCAGTCCTGTCTGCTGGTGAGGCCTCCTTGGATGTGGTACGGGCTCTACGAATTTAAGTTGACCGTACCAGTCCATTTAGGAAATCAGACTCTCTGTTTTGTCCTTTCTGGTTTCCATAAAAAGGGTTGGCCTGCCACTACGCTAACTTTGGCAGGATGGATTCACAGGTCTTCCTGTTTCATCCTCTATTAAAGCTCTTCCACTAGTTCTGTGGGTCCTTCGTGGGCAGCTCGACGTGGCGCCTCAGCGGTTCAGCGGTGATTGGCAGCCACTTGGTCATCTGTCTATATTTGTGTAAGGTATTATGCTTTTGATACCTTCGCCTCTCAGGATGCTTCCTTCGGGTGGCGGATTCTCCTTACAGCACAGGAGCGTCCCCACCCTTAAAGGATACTGCTTTGGGACATCCCCAAGGTATCCTGTGGATACCCTATGGACCCTGAAGTAGAAAATATGAGATATAGTAAGAACTTACCCTTGTTATCTCTATTTCTACGAAGTCCATAGGGTTCCACAGGACTCCCGCCCTGCCGCACCTGTACTGCAGATGGGCTTTGATCTGGTCACCGGTTTCTCCGACTCCTTCTGGCGAGAATGTGATTCTTGTGTGTTCCAGGCTTTCTTCTCTCTCTTTGTTCTCCTCCTCCGGCCTATGGCTTGTTACGAAACTGAATTGCCTTGGCTTGGGGGTGGTGTATAGGAGAGGGACCCTGGTGCATCCTGGGAGGCTGAAAATTTAACTCTGTGGTGTCCGTGCCTGACGTCATCACCTATACCCAAGGTATCCTGTGGAACCCTATGGACTTCGTAGAAATAGAGATAACAAGGGTAAGTTCTTACCATATCTCATATTTTTGCACAGGACCTCCATCGGACCCAACCAAGGCCCTGCTGCTCCAAAAAGCCATTCATATTTTTCTACCCTTTTCTTAGTCCAGAAGCCCAATGGAACTCATCGGCCTATCCTCAACCTCAATCTCTGAACAAATTTATCAGGGTGCCCAGGTTTCGTATGGAAACCCTCCGTTCCATTATGCTAGCTATGGGGCCTGGAGATTTTATGGTATGTCTAGACATAGGACGTTTACCTACATGGACCTATAGCGCCTTCTCATCAAGAATATCTCCGGTTTGCCATACTACAGCAACATTACCAATTTCAGGCTCTGCCGTTCGGTCTTTCAACGCCCCCCCGGGTCTTTACCAAGATCATGGCAGTTATGGCGGCCTCTCTTCATTGTCAAGGGATCAGACTGCTCCCATACTTGGACGATCTCTTGCTGTTGGCCAGCTCCCCAGAGAATCTTCACCGCCATCTACAGGTAACCATTGCCTTTCTTCAAATGTACAGTTGGCTGATCAACTGGAAAAAAATCTTCCCTAATACCCTCTCAAAGAATGGCACATTTGGAAGCCCTCCTGGACTCTCAAGTTCAGAGAATCTTCCTAATGGCAGACAATATTTAAGCAATCCAGCACAGACTACGCAGACTGCTCCAGAATCGCCGAGTGTCAATTCACTCTGCAATGCAGGCCTTGGTATCAATGTTGTCCACCTTCGACATGGTGGAGTTCACCCAGTTTCACTTCAACAACACCAACAACACCTGATCCTGTCCAGGTGGAACAGGCTACCCAGTCTACTCAAATCCCAGACGATAAACCTCCCCGCAGAGGTTCACCTGTCCCTAGCCTGGTGGCTACAGACTTCCCATTTGAACAAGGGTCGTCCCTTTTGGATCCCGGACTGGGCTTTCCTCACCACGGATGCAAGCCTCCGAGGGTGGGGCGCAGTAACTGGCCAGCACTCCTTCAAGGGCCGATGGTCCCCATTTGAGGCAGTGTTACCAATCAACATCCTGGAACTTCGAGCCATCTACAGAGCTCTCACTCTGGCTCAGAATATTCTGAAAAACAGGCCAGTACAAGTACAGTCCGACAATGCCACGGCTGTGGCCTACCTCAATCACCAAGGGGCATTCGAAGTCAGTCAGCAATGACAGAAGTTTCCCGCATTCTCACATGGGCCGAACGCAGTATCCCAGCCATCTCCACAGTGTTCATCCCGGGAATTCTCAATTGGGAAGCAGATTTCCTCAGCCATCACGACGTGCATGCAGCAGAATGGTCTCTACATCCAGAAGTCTTTCAGGTTCTAGTGGACAAATGGGGTCCTCCTGAACTGGATCTCATGGCCTCAAGCCACAACAAACTTCCAATTTATGGAGCCAGAACACAGGAACCCACGCGGCCTTCATAGATACATTGTCGGTGAAATGGAACTTCCAATTGGCATATCTCTTCCCTCCAATATCCCTACTTCCTCGAGTGCTTCGAAAGTTCAGATAGGAGGGGGGCACAGTCCTATTCATAGCTCCTGCTTGGGCCTGATGTCATTGGTCCTCCGATCTTCAAAGGTTCTCCATAGACGTTCCTTATCAACTTCCTTTATGATTAGACCTGTTGTCCCAGGATCCATGTCTACATCTGGACCTAGCCCATCTGTCGTTAATGGCTTGGCTCTTGAGAAATCCCTTCTAACGGCTAAGGGTTTCTCCAACTCTATGGTCCAGACCATGCTCGGAGCACGTAAACCGGCCTCAGCTAGGATTTACCACAGATTATAGCATATATATTTCCAATGGTGTGCTCCAAGAAACTATGACCTGCACGTCTTTAAGGTTTCTTGAATTCTTGTCTTCAGGCTGGACTGGATCTAGGCCTCCGTCTAGCATCTCTGAAAGTGCAGGTCTCTGCTTTGTCTATCTAGTTTCAGCGCAGAATTGCTACTATACCGGATGTTCACACCTTCATGCAAGGTGTTCTACGTATACAACCTCCCTTTGTCCCTCCTGTGGCTCCATGCGATTTGTCAGTGGTGCTCCAAGAACTTCAGGAACCTCTATTCGAATTCCTGGAATTAGTGGATGTCAAGTGGCTCACTGCAAAGACTCTGTTTTTTCTGGCTATAGCAACTGCCCGTAGGGTATCCGATTTAGGGGAGCTTTCATGCTGCTCCCGCTTTTTAATATTTCTTCAGGACAGGGCTGTTCTTCGTACATGCCCAGGTTTCCTTCCCAAGTTGGTTTACGAATGAGAATATTGTGGTTGCGGCATTTCATTCACCAGACCTCTCGGCAGGTGAGGCCTCGTCGGATGTGGTCTGTGCTCTGAAGATCTACGTGGACCGCACTACTTCCATCATGACATCAGACTCCCTCTGTGTCCTATATGGATTCCACAAGAAGGGATGGCCAGCTAACTAACAGACTCTGGCCAGATGGATTTGCATGACTATCTCACAGGCTTACACGCAGACTGGCCTTCCTGTGCCGGCTTCAGTATCTGCTCATTCAACTTGCTTTGTGGGTCCCTCATGGGCAGGCCAGCGTGGAGCCTCAACTGAACACCTATGCAAAGCGGCCACCTGGTGTGTCCACACCTTTCTTAGGTTTTATGCCTTTGATTAATTTGCCTCTCAGGATGCTTCCTTCGGCATCAGGAGTGTTCCCGGCCTTGAACAACTGCTTTGGGACATCTCCAATATCACCCGCCATGACGCTTCTATGGGTTTCTTCTCCTGGTCATTTGTTTCCTTCTCTGTGTGAGAGTGTGATTCCTCAGTGCACCAGTCTTCCTTCTCTCCTATCCTGCTCCTGCCTTGGGCTTGTTATAAAAACTGAAGTGCCCTCAGGCTGTGGGCGGGGTATAGGGGGAAGGGCCGCTGCATCCTGGGATTGAAAAGCTTTACTGTTGGTGTCCGGTCAAAGGGCCTGATTCAGACCCACTCGCGAGCGGCTGTCCGCTCGCAAGTGGGTCGATGTTATGGACTGAGCATGCGCACGACGGAGGGAGCTCCGTCATGCGCCAGACGCGACGAGCGAAGGAAAGTCCTTCGCTCGTTGTGTCCGATCAAAGGGGGCGTGCTGTCAATGTTGATTCCTAAGGGAACGCCTCCCGTCAGAAGCCGGCCCACTGACATCACTAGTGATGTCAGTGGGAGTGATTTTGGCTCTGATAGAGCCAAAATCACTCCGGAGCTTGCGGTTGAAAACCTCAACCGCAGGCTCCGGCTCGCAAATTCGATGGTCGCGATGGTCTCGACCATCGCGACCATCACAATGCACGCTCGTATAGCCTGTGGGTGGTGACCCACAGCTATACGAGCGTCCAGGAGGACGCTCCATGAAAATGGAGCCCGGCCCTCATTCAGAGCGTGCGCTCTGCTCAGAGCGTACGGCTCTGAATGAGGGCCAAAGTCCCACCTGCACCACATTGTCTCCCTGTGGACTCTATGGACTTCAAAGAAAGAGAGTTAACCAAGGTAAGTTTTACCATAACTCTCCTTTTTTATAATTTTTTTCAGTTGATTTATATATGCATACTACTTCTGTGAATTTGGGTTATTGAGTTATCCACACAGATATTGTAGCCTTCTGCTAATATATCTTTGTATGCCTATTTAACCTCAATTATCCGTCTTTTATTTATGTTGTAGGTATATAACAAGCATGAGGAGAAGCTACACTCTCCGCTTCAGTCCTTCATCTGAACCAGCCTGACATTGGCATCATTCTCTGCGTCCTCTGCAAGCACCTTAGACATCACCATGAATCTGGTATTGGCGAAGCTGTTGTGCTTGCTGGCAGTGTTTGTTTTGATGATGTTGGGGTCTCTTCTACCTGTCAAGATAATTGGGGCAGATTGGGAGAAAGTTTCTCATTCCCGGAGGATTCTTGCCTTGTGTAATTCATTTGCTGGAGGGGTATTCCTGGCTACCTGCTTTAATGCTTTGCTTCCTGCAGTGAGAGAAAAGGTATATCTGTGTTTCTTTTTGGCTATTTTATAATTTGTAGGAATTATGTCAGTAGAGTGCACTTATGGATTCTTTGTTTTCACACTGCATGATGTGTATGACGAAATGCACAGCATGTTTACACTCCATTAAGATTGTAACTGCAATGTATTCATGGCTCCTTCTCCTGTTCCCTCTCCATAACCAACTTCCTAGTGTTGCACTACGTTTAGTAGATAATGGGCCATACCTGCTGTCTTAGCAATGAATATTCCATAGACAAAAAACCTTACAGTTTCACATGTCCCATTAAGGTTTCATATAAGACATGATCTGAAATTTCACAAAACCTATTGAATTTCTACCACTCAAACTTCAAAAAGCAATGAAATTATGATTATTAAGGCTGACGCCTTAATGGACGTGTTCCTTGCGTAATACAGATATGGAATGCCATGACACCATGTGGTTATTTGCAGATTCCGCACTCTCACAGAGTGAGATTGCTGTCACTCACAAAATGGTTGAGCTGCTAATTCACAGAATTATGTGCTTATTGGAATACACACATGCAGTCTATGCAACTGAGATCTGAGCAGAACATAGAGCTTCGCAGATGGGATAAGAGGATGGTGGATGGGGGGGAGAAGAGAGCGGTGTGGATGGGGCAGACAGAAAGGCGTGAAGAGGGGAAGATTAAGCAAATTAATGGAAATTGTCCAAAACTTACTGCAAACACATCAGATGTCAGATATCATTATCTGACAATCGGGAGCGCGCATCGTTCATCGTTGCACACGTCAGATTTTTCTTTCAGATCTGAACGATTGAATGATTTTTAAAATCGTTATCATTCAGATCTGAAGGAAAATCTGACCGTTTGTATGCACCATTAGAATATTATAGTACAAGCAGGACCCAGAGATGGAATAGATAACATTTTATTCTAAGGAGTATTTTTAATAAAGTGTGAGTTTTTAGAAGTGGAGATGTTGCCCATAGCAACCAATCAGATTCTCCATATAATTTATCTAGCACCTTCTAAAAGGTAATAGCTAGAATCTGATTGGTTGCTTAGGGCAACATCTCCACTTCTAAAAATCCGCACTTCAGTAAATATACCCCTAAGGGTTACTTTTTTTTTTTTTTTTTTTAGTAACTACAGTATATATAATTAGTTCTATAACTGCATTACACTGTCCTGTGCTAACTAAGTGGAGATTTACCACATATTGGAGAGAGATAAAGTAGAGAAATATAAAGTTCCAACCAATCAGCTCCTTACTGTCTTTTTTTCAAACACAGCTAATATAAGCTGATTGATTGGTACTTTATCTCTCTTCAATTTATATCTCTCGTATATTTGATAAATCTCCCCCTTAATGTGACAATCCTAATATATTCAGGGGGCAATTAAATTAGCCACGGTAATATCCCGCCGACTAATTGAAGCAGCGGGGCTAAGGAAGCCCGCAGGGTTCAGTTAACAAGGGTTTTGTTTTTTTGTGGGTGGGGTTTTTGAGCCGATGTTGGCTCTTAAAGAAATCTGTGTTAAATAGCCACTTGGGTGCAGCGACAGTGTTAACCCATAGTTCTGGGAACTTATCCCGGATTCTAAGGGTTAACACTCGATGACAATTTATTGGGCGAAAATCTAATTGAATAGCCCCAGGTGTTAAAGCCCAGGGTTACCACCCTTTTTCACCCACAGTAAATTATCGCTGTAATTGAATTCCCCCTTTTTACACACTGCATTGCATCTAATACCCCTTTTACACGAGATAAAAATCCCGGATTAATACGCATCAACCCAGGATTTTTGTTGGTGTAAAAGGATCCACCTGGGTCCAGAGACCCGAGGATCCAACTCTGGTATTTTGCAGGGTTGACCATGGGTCTTTCCCGTGCCACCCTGCAGTATAAACGGCGAGATCCGGGTCACGATGACCCGGATCGCGCCGCATACCAACCGATTGGCCGGCATCAGGCGCTTGGAGATGACGTCCTCTCAAAGTGTCCACTTCAACACCGGAAGAGCCAGGTCCGGTGTGAATGGCACAGACTAGGGGAATATTCTGAGTCTGATCCGGATTGGAACCCTGCTCCAACCTCCGAGTCAGACCCGGAACTTTGGTATATAGCGGTATTAGTATCTTCTCAATTGTATTATGTATATCATTTTACAGCTGTAAAGTAACCAATTAAAGCTATCTGCCTCCCTATTGTGTAAACCAGGGATGGGGAACCTCAGGCCCAGGGGCCGTATAAGGCCCGTGGTATCATTTGGTCTGGCCGTCAGAGCTTTTTTTCTGCTAGCTTCATCTGGCTAGCAGGGTGCCTAAAATGGCACCCTGCAGCCAGAATCTATGCAGCAGTGCCGCCTGGAGCGTCTTTAGGACGCTTCAGACCATCACACCGCTGCTCTTACAGCTCCTGAGGATGTTCTGGGTATTGCTGTAATCACCAGCGATTGTGGCCCCACCCCCGTGTGACATCACACAGAGGGGTATGGTCTGCATCGGGCCCGCGTATAATGTTATATATATCAAAATGGCCCTCAACAGAAAAAAGGTTCCCCACTCCTGGTGTAAACTGTAGAACAGTGATGGTCAGCAAATGACCTTCCTAGCTATCACCTGCTGCTCCAATTTCCTTCCTGCTTTATTGTCAGACTTATTTGTTATAACCCAGTGGTTCGCAAACTGTGCGCTGCGGCACCCTGGGGTGCCTCGGGACACTTGCGGGGGTGCCTCTGGTTGGTGGTCCAGCACCAAATCAAATTCTTTATGGTCCCTCTAATTTAAATATGTTTACAAAAAAGAAGCACAGACCTGTCCACCACTATATAACCAAACCTAAGGATGACAGGTAGCACAATTTACTTCACTTTACTACTTCACTACATTTTTTTCTGAATTTCTCAATAATAAACTTTTGGCTTAGGGGTCCCATGAAGACATTGCTGATGCACTAGGGCGCTGTGATTCTAAAAAGTTTGGGAACCACTGTTATAACCTATAACACTTGTTATAATGCCTTGTGATATATTATTACATATAGGCGTTTATTTTGCTTCATTTATATGTATTGTTTTACCATATCAATAAAGTTAAGGGTACCGTGCAGGGCCACCCATGCAGCCCCTGGAGTGTATTGGGCTGACCATCACTGCTCTAGAGCCATATCCTAAACAATTGATACATTTGCACCCCTATAAATCTGCGATGTATGCATTTTGATAAAAGTTTATATTTATTTGTTTATTTTCAGTTTGATGAGGTTCTCAAAATGGGAAACGTCAGCACGGATTACCCACTAGCAGAGACTATTATGCTAGTTGGATTTTTCCTCACTGTCTTTGTGGAACAGGCTGTCCTGACATTCCGGAAAGAGAAGCCTTCTTTCATTGACATGGAAACATTTAATGCAGGATCTGATGCCGGCAGTGACTCTGAATACGAAAGCCCATTTATATCCTCCAACAAAGGGCACAGTGTATATGAAATTGGCCACAGCAACCACTCTCACAGTCTAAACATCCACGAACTCTCCAAGTCGAGTCCTCTTCGGCTTTTCAGCTTGGTGTTTGCGCTCTCTGCTCACTCTATCTTTGAGGGACTGGCACTTGGCCTGCAGGAGCAGGGTGATAAGGTGCTGAGCCTTTTTATTGGTGTAGTCATTCATGAGACGTTAGTTGCAGTGGCACTTGGTGTAAGCATGGCAAAAGTAAACTTTATGCTAAGAGATGCTGCCAAGATGGCTGTTTTAGTGAGTGTAATGATTCCTATTGGAATTGCCATTGGAATGGCAATTCAAAGTGCCCAAAACCTTGCTAGCAGTATTACCTCTGCTCTGTTACAGGGCATCGCAGGGGGTACTTTTCTGTTTGTTACCTTTTTTGAAATTTTGGTGAAGGAGCTGGAGGATAAAAATGATCGTTTACTGAAAGTCCTATTCCTGGTTCTCGGATACACTGTTCTCGCAGGACTTGTCTTTTTTAAATGGTAGCTGAGAAAAATTAAAATGTAAGTTACAAAAAATATTTATACAATGTATATACCTTCCTACATAGTAATACAACAACTTCCGTCATACCACTGTTTGTTTTCCCTTTTTTATTGTTTTATTTATTTGTTTTCCTATTAAATAAGTTATTGCAAAGTCTGATTATTGGTTGTATGTACTGATGTCTCTTGTTTCAGAGAGTAGATATTTGCAGAGCTGTATGTATGATTTAGTTTATCCCTTGTGTAAGCACTTCTAGCATTCTCATATTTACAGACACTGGTAGAATAGATTTCTAGCTAACTGTAATGTAAACAAATCTATAAAAATTACTATTGTAAACATCGTGTTCCCACTAGGCTGTATTAGCGGGGTGCCGTGCCCTGCCCGATTTGGCTCCCTGCAGAAACAGCCGTCCCCACCCACGGGCCACAGTATCCCACGGGGTGGAGGTTCGGTGAAACAATAGACGGCAGGTGAATAGATGCCGTGCGCATGCACAATGAATCTATTCACATTGTGGGGGCATCCCAGCATCTCCGTGAGTGCTGGGCATGCCCCCTACAGTGATGAGTAAACAGACCCCGTTTCTGACAGCAGGCGCCCTGTCTGCCCTAGAATAAACACTATAAACATAAAATTTTAGTGGGGTTCTCCAACTAAAATTATGTGGACTGGATAAGGCTAAACAGTGGTTTGAAGATCTCCCCAGCTTGATGTCTTACTCCTCTACACATAATTCGTGTTTCTCCTTCATCCACTTGGGGACACTGGAGCGTATACAATTGGGTATAGACGGGTGATGAGTGGAGCCTGAGACTTTAAAATTTCTTTAGAAGTGTAGTTGGCTCGTTCCCTCTCTATACCCAACCAACGTTTTAGATTAGTGCCCGAGTGGAGCCGGATGTTTGTTAGAGCTGTCTCCAGCCATTTTTACTTTTCTTTTATTTGCTTTGAACTTCTATCAAGGCTTCAACAGGTAGACTGCAATCTGCGGCAGTCTGCCTGCTCCATGGGAGCCACCGGAGGAACTGCCACAGCTTACTGAAGCTAGTGTTCAGTATACCTGCCACATGTCATCGAATCCTGTGTACCTACCGCGCATCGGATGGCTGAGCATCGGTAGGTATGCCATTCTAATTGATTAGCAAGGGGGATGGCTATTTGCACCAAAAGGTGCGGTTGCCCCCAGCCCAGATAGGTGCGCACCCCGGACATAGCAGCTGCCAGCGGTAGGCCGTGCTCATGCAGCTCTTTTACATTGTAAACCAGCTGCTTTGGTCTACTCGATTAGAGCAGCATAACAGTCTCCCTTAAGACAGGCTGCCAGCATTAACTAGCGGATCATACCACACTTCAAAGGTTTCACGGGTGAAGAGCTGGGGGCGGAGCTTAGCGGCGGTGCGTTATCCATCTTGCATTCCTGCTGAAATGACCTCACCAGGTTTCTGTTGTTGATGGAGGCCCCCTGGTAGCCAGGCCATTCTGACAGCTCACTCGGGCTCGGACGCTACCTCCCCTGCTCCGGCGGTGCTAGGGAAGACACCGCTATGTTTGTGCACTTCGCGCCCTTAGTAACGGGGCCATAGTGAGCAAAGGTTCAGGCAGTGCAGTTACTGCTGGTAATGTGAAAGGAAGCTGTGAAGGGCTGTACACACTAGACAATTTTTTTTTTAACAACATATCGCTTAGTGTTTATGGACTTAACGACCAACAATGTGCGCTCCCACGGGTCGTTAACTATGTCTGCTGTCGTCCGAAAATGTAGGTCAGTCTGACGATATAGTCAGGAACTGCCTGTTCGGAGATGTGGCAGAATGACGTCACTGAACGATATCGTTTAGTGCAGGCCTGGCCAACCTGTGGCTCTCCAGCTGTTGTGAAACTACAAGTCCCAGCATGCCCTGCTACAGTTTGCTATTAGGTAATGCTAAAACTGTTGCAAGGCATGCTGGGACTTGTAGTTTCACAACAGCTGGAGAGCCACAGGTTGGCCAGGCCTGGTTTAGTGTGTATGCCATTTGGCCGGGAGTTCAAGGGCAAACAGATGATATCACTCATGGAGCATATCGTCTAGTGTGTGTGAGCCCTCAGTATGTATAGGGCGCCTCTCCTGCCAGGTAAGCTACACACCTGTGCCTGGGCTTTCAGGCTAACGTCTCACATTATGATCCATTCTCTGCAAAGCTTACTGTTGGCTGGTTAATCCAGTGGTGGGGAGCTGTGTCAGGCTGCATTTGGAGTCCAAATATGCAGTGTACTCTTATACTTTAAGAGCAGCAACAGTGTTAACATTAGAATTGCCTCAGGAGAATCCTGTACTGGGACAGAAGCAGCACTCGTTAGTTATTCTGTATAGAGGCAGTAGTCTTAGCTTAACACAGGTTGGCTGCCATGTGTGTATTTCAGATACTTGTTTGTGACAAGCAGGTACTGTATTTAGTTGTCTAGCGTGCGTGCGTGTGTGTGTATATATGTGGATATGTATAATAATGTACATTGTATGGACAAAAGTATTTGGCCACACCTGTAAATTATTGAATTGAGGTGTTTCAATAAGACTCATTGCCACAGGTGTATAAAATCAAGCACCTAGTCATGCAGTCTCCATTTGCAAACATTTGTGATACAAAATGCGTGGTACTGTAATAGGATGCCACCTTTGCAATAAGACTGTTCGTGAAATTTCATCCCTTCTGGATGTGTAAGTGATATTATTAGAAAGTGGAAGTGTTTAGGAACAACAGCAACTCAGCCACGAAGCGGAAGACCACGTAAAATCAGAGCTGGGTCAACGACTGCTAAGGCGCATGGAGCGTAAAAGTCGCCAACGCTCTGCTGATTCCATAGCTGAAGGGTTCCAAACTTCCACTGGCGTTAATGTCAGCACAAAAACTGTGTGGCGGGAGCTCAATGGAATGTGTTTCCATGGCGGAGCAGCTGCATGCAAGCCTTACATCACCAATGCCAAGCGTCAGATGGAGTGGTATAAAGCACACCGGCACTGGAATGTGGAGTGACTAATCACTCTTCTGTGTTTGGCAGTCAGATGAGCGGATCTGGGTTTGGCGGATGCCGGGAGAACGTTACCGGCCTGACTGCATTGTACCAACTGTAAAGTTTGGTGGAGAAGGGATAAAGGTATGGGTCTGTTGTTCCGGGTTTGAGCTAGGCCCCTTATTTACAGTGAAGGACAATCTTAATTCTTCAGCATGCCAAGACATTTTGGACAATGCAATGCTTCCAACTTTGTAGCAACAGTTTGGGGAAGGCTATTTTCTGTTTCAACATGACTGTGCCCCAGTGCATAAAGCAAGGACTATAAAAACATGGTTGGATGAGTTCAGTGTGGAAGAACTTGACTGGCCCACACAGAGCCCTGATCTCAATCCCATTGAGCACCTTTGGGATGAACTGGAACGGAGATTGCGAGCCAGGCCTTCTTGTCAACAGAGCCTGACCTCATAAATGCTCTACAGAATGAATGGGCACAAATTCCCACAGAAACGCATCCAAATTCTTGTGGGAAGCCGTCCAAGAAGAGTGGAAGCTGTTATAGCTATAAAAGGGTGACCAATTCCATATTAAAGTATATGTATTTGAATACGATGTCATTACAGTCCCTGTTGGTGTAATAGTCTGGTGGTGTCCGAATACTTTTGTCCATATAGAGAGTGTGTGCGTGTATATTAGGGATGTGCAGGCTCGGATAGGTTCGAGTATGCACGTTGAGTTCGGATTTTTCCCCCCCAAAAAACGGAACTCAGAGGCAAAACGTCATCTTGCATGGACGAACATCATTATTCCTGGTCAAAAGTCCAGGAATGATGATGATCGTCCATGCAAGATGACGTTTTGCCTCTTTCTGAGTTCCGTTTTTTTGGAGGGAAAAATCCAAACTCAACGTGCATACTCGAACCTATCCGAGCCTGCACATACCTAGTGTATATATTATAAGATATGGATATATAAGGTCCATAACAGCCACAACCTTGCACATACTAGAATGAAATGCAGATGGTAGCTACTCGGCTACTTTACATCGTTTCCCTAAGGAGGGATCTAAATTTTTATTGTAATGTCAGTTTTACAAATGGCTTTATTTTTGCCTATGGGTTATAGGCATTATGGAGGTGACAGCACAGTCAGTGTAATGGTTAGCATTATTGCCTCACAGCACCAAGGTCGTGAGTTCAGTTCCCACTATGGCCCTAACTGTAGATTTTGTATATTCTAAAAAAGAGGCTAAATTCCCTTATCTTACCTTGGACCTTCCTTTCCTTTGTGTCCATTCTCATGCTACACCCTATCCCGATATCCTTCCTGGAATGATATCAATTGCCTGCCACACACACACACACACACGTCTAATTCCTTCTTGCAGGTGTGATCAGTGTCTCCCTCCTTTTCACTGCTCTGGCTAGAACAGTGTTGGCTAACCTTGACACTCCAGCTGTTATGGAACTACATAACCCAGCAGGCACTGCTACAGTTTTGCTATTAGGGCATGCTAAACTGTGGCAGGGCATGCTGGGATATATAGTTCCACAACAGCTGGAGTGTCACTGGGCTAGAAGTTATGTGGTGCAAAATTGTCCTGTTCTCCTGTATAGCATTTAAACCCACGATAGACGCAGTACCTATAATACGTTGTATGTAAGCAGTGATTCACCTGTTGCAAGATTGATTGCTTTTAGAGTATTCAGCTTGGCACTCTCCCTGCTGGAGTGTTAGGCCATTTAATTCATACGCCGTGGATAAAAGCCTTCGGTTAATAGATGTGGTAAAATTATGTTTTGACTTACCTCTACTTTATGTATAAGCTCAGGAGAGAATCCTTATAGGCCCCTTAACCGGGGATAAGGCTTGTCTGTCATTCTATTTCCATCTTCAGGTAATACAGTATGAATATGGTTTTCTTAATCACTAGCCCTCTTTTGGGTGGAATTATTATCTAGAATACATTAAGTCAGTGGTCGGGGAACAGGGGTAAATTACCCCATTTGGGGTAAAACTGAAATTCCTGGGGGTAATGGACTGACAGCCGGGCATGCATATGAATCATTGCATGCCCGGCTGTCTGTCCATTACCCCCAGGAATGGAGGTCAATGGCGCCGGGTGCGCACCCGCTGCACCCAGCGTCAGTGACCTCCAGCCGGACACCCGCTGAGATGTAATTACCAGCGGGTGCCCGGCTCCTTCCCTGCAGCGCCGCATTAGCCGGAGGCTGGAGTTCTCTTCTGAACTCCAGCTTCCGGCTCTCTCCATGCGCACTATGGAAGAGATGTCATGACGTCTCTCCCATAGTTCTGAGAAGCAGCCGGGCGGACAGGATGGCAGCGGATGCAGGAGCGGGGATTAAGGTAAGTTTTTTGGGGGTTTTTTTTTGTACAAGCAGCACTACAGGGGCATAACTATGGGGGCATTATATGGGGGCACTACTATAGGATTTCCTTACTTTCAAATCAAGGGGGTAACGTCGGCATATCTAAATATATTTTGGGTAAAAGGTAAAAAAGTTCCCTGACCCCTGCAATAAGTCATTCCAAGGGGTGTAATAAGCATTTGAACGCAATGTGTCACAATTGGTGTCTGCGAGTTACCTGTCTCAGGTGGTGATCAGGTTTCAATGGAGGCCGGCATGACCGGAACCACAGGTGATGTAGATAGCTCTATTGCAAGATTTATGTAGCAGTGAAAACTGCCTTTGATGATAAATGACAGGAAATGGAGGGACTGGACTGGGACCGGCAGAAAGACTTGTTAAATTGAACTGATGGGCTTGGAACTTGACTCTGGACTGGAACAACGTGGACTGAACTGATGAGCTTGGAACTTGACTCTGGACTGGAATAATGTGACAATGGCTGAAGGGAAGTCAGGTAATGCTGAGACGAGGGCTAAACAGGGTAATCTGGAATTTCTATGAGAAAGGCTGGAACTCAAGTGCAGGCTGGATTGGATAATTGGGAATAACAGGTTTCAGGAAGGAATGGGTAGGTTTGGGAATTTTAGGTTCAGGGAGGGAGTAGGTGGGTAAAAGGGGCAGGAGTTGATCCACAGCAGGAAGCAAGGCAGGGTGACACGATGCAGGTTTACAGAGTGCCAGGGACCAACCAGGAGTAGGACTAGCAGCAGAGCACAGGCCAGGTATTGCTGTAACAGGACGTCTGGATGCCAGGTATTACTGTAGCAGGTTTTCGGGATGCACCAGGGGTTGCTGTCAGCAGGCTTACTGGATTGCCAGGTTTGGCTGTAGCAGGATTTCAGGATGCATCGGGGGTTGCTGCCAGCAGGTTTACTGGATTGCCAGGTATAGCTGTAACAGGTTTTCTGGATAGCACCAGGGATTGCTGTAGCAGGTTTCAGGGATATACTAGAACACAGAAACAGCATGAACCATACACCACGGGAAGACGAGATGTTCAGGCCCAGAATGCTATCAGGGGAGGATATATATACCATGGGTCTGGCAGCAATTGGTGGATACGGACAGGTGGTCTGGCAGTAGCATTCTGAGTGGTGGAAGGCACAACATGCAGAGGGAGTATTCATCTCTGCAGCTCTGAGAATCAGAACCACACCTGCGATTCCAATCAGGGCTAGCAGTGCTCACAGACAGAGGAGAGGCCAGGTGCAATAATCAGAGCAAATCCTCCAGGCAAATTACACACACAGATCCATGGGGCAGCTGACAGGGGTAAGTGTCAAGGCAAAAAAGGTGACAACTAGACATGGTCATGACACACTGTAATGATTGATCTCTCTATTAAATACAGATTGATTAGTGTAGACTGCCTCGCGGTCTATATGTATATATTGTATGTGTGGATAGATTATATAGATAGAGCAATATATATATCGCTCTAATACATACATACACACACTTCCCTAATTAAATACTCTCCTGCTACTGGGCAGTTGGTCGGGTCTCCCCCTGACTCACTTCCTTTAGCTTAGGAGCTCTTTTCTCCTCCCATGTGAGTCAGTTGGATTCTGTGAGTTATAGACTGCGGTCCCTTAGTGGGACCATAAACGTCTCCACTAACAACTCTGCTTCCTTACACGGGTCTTCTACTGCAGCAGCTCCAGTCTAAAAGACCAAGATAGGAAGCATAGGGTCTCAGACCACATACGGGAATATATTTTTACTCTAGCTGCATGACTGTGCTGGTGTCTGAGACGTTGAACACAGGTCAGTAAAAGCTTCAAAGGGGCCAGGCGGCTCCTGGTCACTCGCAGGTAAAGGGCTTGCTCCATATTCCTAGGCATGCACTCTTGACACAAATCCCCTTAGTAGGGTAATAAGTCCACTGCGCACACCTCAATAGCACCTTAATAGCTGTATTAGCAGATGTCTGTCCCTATTGGGTACCTTCCTTCAGGTCACTACGAGCTTTACTACATTAAATTTTCCTTATATATTGATGCTTCCCCCTGACTTCTTCTGGTCAGAAAATCCTGGGTTTTCAGTTCCTGTATCTGATTGATAGATAGGTAGATAGAGATTATCTATCTATCTATCTATCTATCTATCTCCTCCTTCGGGGTGATATCCATTATCGGGTAGAGTATACTTATCCATTTCGCCTTTAGACTCTATTCCTTCTTAGCTCATCTCTTGGCTGCTAGGCCTTCCCTAGGGATACTGATGTTCTATACCAGCTGTTATCCTTCCTTCCTGGAGCGATACGCATTGTCTGACATATCATGTGTGTTTATATCATTCTGCCAGCATTTCCAGTGAATGGCTCAGGCAGGCAGTTTCCAGTCTTATATTAATGGTATCCTTGTTTAGCTGCATCTTCTTCTAGAAGCGTTATTCCTCCACTTTGAGGGACAGGCATTCTCTGTACAGGATCATTCTATAGCATTCATTTAGAAAATGTGCTCAGTGTTCAGCTTAATCAACCATGTGGAAGAGCAGTAGTACTCTCATCTCAGCGCAAAGTGAGCTCACAATGCTGCTTTAAGGTGGCTGCTGTTAGTTCTGTTGTCTGTTCCCTTTTTGTTATTACGATAAACTTGGAATAGGTTTTGGTTTTTATACTGACTCAGCTATAATTTGTATTTATCACACTATGGGGCTTTCTGTTCTTCCTAGTGCATAAACTGCATGTGTCATGTTTTTCTTCCTCTGCCTCAATAGCAAAAAAAAAAGGAAATTAAAAAAAAAAAAATTAGAAAACTTTAAGGATCTTTCTGGGTTCCTGCTACTGCCAGGTGTTACATGTCCTAATACTACCTGGCCTTCTTCTTTGGCCTTGATGGGTCCTTTAGTCCACTTCTTGGTACCTTGGGGACAGGTGTCATTACTTCTTATTGGAGCACATGTGCTTCTCGCATCCTCTTCCGGAGGCCCAGGTTGGCCAGGCTCTCAGACCTAGGGCAACTCCACAACAGTCCTCCTGGTGACTCGGGACAGGCCACGCCGAGGATGGTACTCGGACCTTCGGTAGTTTCTTGCTAGCGACTCGTGGTCATTACCACATTGCTGGATCTATTTCATCAGGTTCGCTCAGTTCCTCACACTACTGCATGGCTGTTGCAGCCATGAACCTGAGATGATAGGGAGTCACGGATATTCCTCGTATGCTTTCGGCCAGGTAGCAGGTGTTGAAGGATAATACTGCCACCCAGGAAGTCTTCTGTCATTTGGTGTACATGTCGTGTTTTCCTCCACTATGCTTTCCGGTTGTCCTGGTTTTGTTGTTACTCCAGGCGGGAGTGGATGCTGGTCTTCGCTTAGGCTTGCTGTGGCGGCAGCCATTTTTCAGCAGGTTTTTCCAGCAAACGTTGCCTTGCCACCTGATTAACAAACCTTCTGCAGTGAATTCTTTGAGTCCAGTTGCCTTGATGCCTCATTCTGCCCTATGGGATCTCATCCTGAGGCTGTATTTTTACATTCACATCCATCCGATTCCTACAACCGGATGTGGTTGTGCCCCTTGACTGGGTGGACCTCAAATAGGGTCATGAATGACATTTCTGCATTTGGCTCTTGCCTTCGCTTGATTGGGTCAGGATTTGGGTCTCTGTCCAATATTTCTTTTGTTTTCCATGCAACTGGGCTGTGCTTGGCACGAAGCTGGCCTCTTGTGCAAATAGTAGGATCAGCTTTTCTAGGTTCATCATCCTTGTGTTTTTAGTTGGTTGGCTGTAGCTTCTGGCTGTGTTTACTGTTCCCTGGTGTTTTATTCTTAGATCTTCCATGCTCCCAACAGATCCTTTTTGGTGCTCGTTTATACACATTGGCTTTGGTGGGGTCTTAGGGCCGGTCAAGCAAAGAACTTCTGCTTGGCATCTTTGCTATTTGGCTGTTTGGTTCACGGTCCATCTTGTACTGTTCTATCGTTTGTTCTCTGGCGACCCCTAGTTAAGGTGGGTCACATGGTTTCTGCATCAGCGCCTTCCCACTCGGGAGGTCAACTTTGGGATGTACCCATTGTATAAGCTCCAGTGTCCCCTAGTGGGTGAAGGAGAAAATAGGATTTTGGTACTTAACGATAAATCCCTTTCTCCGAATCCATAGGGGACACTGGACGCCCTCCCAGGGCTGTTCCTTGGTGCAGTGTTCTTGGCAAGTTTTTTTTTTTCTACTTCATTTTGTTTATCTGCAGTGGTCATTGTCATTTTTTGTTAGCCGTTGGGCCGTCTTGGTTGGTTCCTCCTTCCTCTGTTGTCTATAGTGTCCGTCTCCACTCTGGCTTGGTTAATCTTAACTGAGGTCGGATGGGGTATAGAGAGGGAGGAGCCAACTACACTTCTATAGAAATTTTAAAGTGCCAGGCTTCACTCATCACCCTTCTATACCATTGTATATGCTCCAGTGTCCCCTAAGGAATAGGAGAAAGGGATTTATCGGTAAGTACCAAAATCTTATTTTTGGCTTATTTTATTCTTAAAAAATAAAGGTCTCCGGTACCATCTCCCCGTAAATTTTTACAAAGTATAGCCCATAGGAATCGGCAGCACAACGCCATCTTCAGATGGTAAATCTGGTAGCACCACATCCCCCATAGAAACCTATGGGAGTTGTGGCTGCTGTCGGAAATTGGAGGGACCGATATCTTCGATATCTGCTGCAGTCCCTCCATAATACATGTGGAGGATACTAAATATTTGTGTATGCCGCAAATATTTAATGATAAATACGGCCCGTGGCCCCTGAAGATTGCCTGTTGAGATGCAGGTAAAGACAGTTTTGCTTGTACAAATGACTGAGTTCTTTACATCATTTTTTGGCATGTAAATATTTCCACTTTCCGTACTGAATTTAAGGTGCTGCACTTTTGTTCATAAGATTTGTTACTCTTTGTAATAAAAAACGTAACCGCAATGATAGTAGTAGTAAATAAAAATGCTGGATTATATTTAGAATATCTAAGAATACAGTAGAGGTGGGAAGGCATACTGCTCTTTAACCTTTTTATGCGGCGCTCAGATGAGAGCAGGGTCTTAATGTAGTGCTCCAGAACTCGCTGGCTGGGGGGAGGACGCCGACAGATCAGCACCTGCATCATGTGGCTACCTCTGCACAATGCAGGGAGGTCACATGGCTCATTGAATCAAGAGGGAAGGAGACTGTGCTCTTCTGCTCCCATGTGCTCTAGCAGTTTCGGTAAGTGGAGAGGTTTTATTGCTTGTAAGAGGCAGATGAGGTAGTCTGATGGCATGTGGAGACATTTAAGCTGCATTAAAGGGCATGTGGGGTAGTCTGAGGGGCATATCGGAGGAATGTGGGGTATTTAAGCGGCTTGTGGGGAAGTCTGATGGCCATTTATTTACATCTATGAAGTGTACAATCTGTGGTCATTCACCTCAAGGTTACGCTCTGTGAAAGTAGCCTTGGGAGGGAGCGAAGGTGAAGGGGTTAGGGAAAGGCAAGTTAGAGGAAATTAGTTGATGGCCAGGGAGAGGGAATGGGGAATTTGTGAAAGAAATCCCATTAGTGTGTAAAGACCAAATCAATGGAGTGGTCAACTAGAGTGGGAAGGTCCATTAAGGGAGACCAAAAGATCATATGAGGGAGAGAGGGGTCAGTGGAGACGTCAATATTGAAGTCACCCTAGACGAGTTGGGGAATATAGTGTTCACTCTAGGTTCGGCACCGGACCATAGAGAGGGCACTCCAGCGGGTGCCGAAAAGGGGGACAGATCACTCTTGGAGGTGTGCCCGGCTCTAACGGATATGCTGTGCTGCCCGCAAAGCTCTGTGAATAGATGTCATGCGCATCTATTCACTGGCAGTAATCGTGCACACTGGCCCACGGGTGGGGACGCCACCTGGCGTTTTTAGTCTGGCGCCGCCAAAAGGGCAGGGCGCGGTTGGGGGAGTTGGAACTGAAAAGGTCACGTGTGGGAGTCTGTTTGTAACATACAGATCTGGTGCTCCTGAGAGCGCAGAAGAGTGGAATGGGGATTTGGATGATATTGGCAAGGTTGTTAATGCAATGTCTTGACCCAAATTTTGTGCCTGGACACAAGACAATGGCCCTCATTCAGAGTCGGTCGCAAGAAGCGATCGCTCTCTCTGAATGAGGGCGGCCGCTTCCTTTTTTTTCGTGCGGCCTCCTAGCTAGCCCATTATGGTGTTTCAGGTTGATGGTCACGATGGTGAACACCATCGCGACCATTGGGGCTTACGATGAGACCCTAAGGTCGGGTCTCGGCAACTGCAAGCCCCAGGGAGCTTCCTGCTCTGATCGAGCAGGAAGCTCCCCACTGACATCACTGATGATGTCAGTGCGGCCGCCCACAAAATGGTAGGCGTTACTTAAGGAACGCCTCCGTCTTTTAAACCACCCCCCCGGTCCGCCTACAAAACGGGGCGAGCTGTCTATCAACATCGACAGCCGCCCCTTTTGTAGTGAGCTTCGGAGCAAGAGGGTTTCTCTCTCACTCCTGGGCTTGCGCACGCGCAGGGCTAACCATCGACCCAGTTGCAAGTGCATCGGCACTTGCGACCGGGTCTGAATGAGACCCTGTGTGTACCCAGCGATTTGACCCCCTCCGATGGGCCAACATATCAGGCTAGACTAGATGGCCTGGTGCCTGATATGTCGGCCCCTGCCGCATCCCGCTGCATGGGGTCGACAGCCGCATCACCAGGTCAGCCCTATATGCAGGCCAACCTGACGATGCGACTGACGACCCCACGGGAACACGTACCGGATGATATAGTTCAAAATCGTGTAGTGTATGTGCACTCTGTCGTTCCAATGCATCGAAATCAGCCATATCGTTTCAAAAATCGTCTAGTGTGGAGCCATAATATTACTTTTTTTGTATTAATTGTCTGTTGCTTTATAGAAGATGGCTACTCCAATGAAGAAAAGAAAGGTACTTCCCGAAAGTGGTGCTTTTATATGTAAGTCCAACCATATGAAACTATATAATGGCTAGCCCATGATGGTATTCCAGATATGAAATATGATTATCATCCCCTTCTATGAAATTCTCACATAGAGATGTCCCTTTCTGGATGTTAAAAACGGAATCGGTATGATTTACCACCGGACCCATGCCCGGCGGTTGGAATCCCGACAGCGGCATCCCGGCAGAGGAGGAAATCCTGATCGTCCAAGGTAAGTATTGACTAACCTAATTCTACCCCCTATCCCTAACCCTCCTTAGGGGTGCCTAACCCTAACCTCCCTCCCCAGTGCCTAACCCTAATACCCCCTCTCAGTGCCTAAACGTAACCCCCCCCTTCCCCGCCTCCTAAACCTAAGTTCCCCGGGGGAGGGTGCCTAACCCTAACCGTCCCTCCCCCTACCCTAACCTCCCGGGGGGGGTGCCTAACCCTAAGTACCCCCGGGAGCCCCTAACCTAACCCTCCCCCCCCCCCCCCCCGCGCGGCTGTCCGCACTCGGCGCCCGGCATCACTTCGATCGGGATGCCGGGCGCCGGTGTCCCGGCGTCTGTAAAATTACTAGATTTAGATGCCTGTCATTTAACCCTCGCCGGGATTAAGCAGTCGGGAAGCCGGCTGTCGGGATTAGGTCAGCCGGCTTCCTGACTGCATACTGTTAAAAACAGTATGTCTGTTTGAGCAGTGATGGGTAAAAAAAGTACATCTGATGTATATAAACTCATCACATGCTCAAAGGTGATCAGATGAGGATTAAAATTTACCAAGCAGTAAGCTTAAGGGGTACATTAGGAGTCTTTTTTTTTTTTTTTTTTTTTTTGGCAATTTAGAAAGTCGAACATCACCAACAACTTTGCTCCAGAAGAACAAAGAAAAAGTGTCATCAGTAGGAATATATTTTTCTAATAGTCCCATCCCACCTTTTTACATTTCACTGTGTTTTATCGACACCCGTATCTTTTGCATTGAATTTGGGGTGCATCCTATGTAGTATTTTGATACAATTTATTATACAATTTACATTGTACAATTTAGTATTGTATGATAAATCGCAAATGGCTTTGATTTTCCAAGCAGTACTTTAGAAGATGAAAGTGAAATCACTGCCAATGTGCATTGATTTCTAAACCCCCAAAATGCCAGCAATTTCCTTTCAAAGTACTGCACTTTTTTGCATAGGTAATATTTATCGGGCCCTAAAAAATGTGTCACTTCAGATCAGATATGTAAAAGACCATCCACTTCCTGTTTGGCAGTATGTACATTTCAGATTGTTGTGAGTTGCCTTGTTATTTCCTGCAGGGGTGTATCTACCCATTGGCCAGGATGGCATTCGCCAGGGGCGCCGGCTGAGGGGGGCGCTATCCAGTGGTGCCATCCAAGGCCAGGGAGGTAGAATCAGTAAGAGACTGTCCCGGGTATGCCCCTGCCTCCTACCTGGGGCAGATCTCCAGGGCCGGGTAGCCACTGCCGCTTGCCGACGTTTGCTTGGTAGACACAAACACAATTAGTGAATAAAGTATTTTGTTTTTTTATGACACAAGGCACGCGTGATGTCACGACATAGCGTGCGCCGCTTCGCTGCACTGAGGAGGAGCCGGCCACAGCCAGAAGATGTGGAAGTATGTGTGGGCTGTGGGCAGATTAGCTCAGGCTGTCGACATAAACTCAAGCCGCCTGAGCTGATGTTGAGATCACCCCAGCTTGTCACTATGGGGCCTATTCATCATCGAAGGCCATATGGCCTCCGTTGATGAAATTTAGAACTCGCTGTGAGGGATACTTTAGTATCCAACTCGCAGCGGGGGAAGCCTGACACTGGAGCATTCATCATTGATCCAGTGAGGGGACAACTGCTTCGAAAAGCAGTTGTCCCCGTGAAAAGTATCGGAAAGTATCGCAGCTATGTCGTGGCTGTTTGTGGCTCTGCTGGCTGTCAGCTGCGCTTTGTGGTTTAGTGAAGCTGGTGACAGAATCCTTGTTGTTTGACTGCTCGAGCTATATGTCACGAAAAGAAACGTGTTCAAAGTAAGATTTAGTTTGATCATCAGCTCCTAGAAATAGGTCAGGGATGTAGAACTCTCTCTCCCCCTCTCTCCCTCCCTCCATGAAAAAAATAATATAGAACAAAATCACTCCATTCCCACAAAATTGCAAAACCAAACTACATTTTACCCCAACTCCTATATCGAAGCCTTTCAAAGCCTGGTAGAAAAAGCTCTTCCACGAAAGGCATTATGAATTAAAAGGAATATGACTACATAGGAAGCCACCTACAATTTCAGTGTTCTACCACTTGCCCAAAGTCCACAATAACACAAAAAACCCACCAGGAAGACCCCTAGTGGCTGAAATGAACTTCATTACATCAAACCTATTTGGATATACAGTGCATCCAGAAAGTATTCACAACGGTTCACTTTTTCCACATTTTGTTATGTTACAGCCTTATTCCAAAATGGAATAAATTAATATTTGTCCTCAAAATTCTACACACAATACCCCATAATGACAACGTGTAAGAAGTTTTTTGTGATTTTTGCAACTGCTGTTATCTTGCATTGTTTGTATACTATTTTATAAATATGCTAACACCATTTAACCCGCTTAAGCTGCCCACCCATTACACGATGCGGGGACGACGGCATGATTACGACGCCATCGTCTCCCGCGGGGTGAAGTGCATACACTGAACGTTCAGACATTCAGTGTATGCAGATCAATCATCCCCAAACATGGCAACCTGACGGCAGTCGTCACGTTGACGTCATGTTCGAGCGATGGTTGATGTTAAAAACGACCAGCGGACGCGCGCATCGCTGGTCGTTTTTAACCTCAATAACATTAATTTCCAGTCATTTACAGTCAGTTTAGACCACCTCACAATATTGTGTTCACCATTATTGGCCAAAGGCTGCAGTGAGCTGGCTGGATACTAAACGACAGAGCAGTAGCACAGACACCACAGTTTAAAGCACATCTATGAAACATTGCCACACAGCAGTGGCAGAAATGAAAGGTAGCTGTTACGATCTTCTAGCTGGTGCTAGGACCGAGGTGCTGTGACGAAGGCACAAGGAACTAATGGAAGAAATGAAAGACCTTTTAATGTCCCAACAGACGATCTGGACAAACAATTAGCAAATAAGTTGACAGGCAGGCTTCGTTCACGAATGTATACAGTTCCATGAGTCTGGAAGCCAGGTAGGAGTGGCCAATAGAAAATGCAGCTAGAGCCCATACAGTCCAATGGGTTAGTAGGCTGGTGATGCGACAGTAATGCCGTAAATGCGGCTAGTTTCATCGATTAGTTGAACAGCCTTGAGGGCCAAAAGGTGCAGCGGTTAAGCCGTAGGTGCAGCCAGAGATGCGGCTAGTGAACCGGTAATTGAGAGTCCCAGAGGATAGGAGATCAGCTGGCTACGAGTTTAGAGTCTGTAGCTGATGTCTAATTATAAAGTGAGGCAGCGCTGATTAGCGGAGAGACGGAAGGGAAAACACAATGCATTTGGTAATTGATCAGCTGACAGAATGAGGAGAGCCAGTCGCCGGACTACAGTCCTGTACAGCGGATGCTGAACTGAATAAACGGGGGACTGACAGGAGGTCCCAACGTCTCAAACTGGTAGTCAGCAGACGGAGTGAGGGGAGCCAGTTGCAGGACGTCTTTTCCTGTGCAGCTGAGTGCACGGAGAACAGACAAACGGTCCCGGCGTCTGCAGTAACCAGGACAGCTGATGGAGTGAGAGAAGCCAGCCGCCACACTCTTCTTCCCAGAGCAGCTCTGGCAGCCATGAATGCGGAGAGCCAGTGGGGACTCAGAAGCTGGAAGTTGGAGGAGGTAATCAGTAACTGAAGCCAAAGGTTCCACAAGTGAACGCTATAACCGGCGAGGCGACAATAGTGCAGGCAACACAAATAGAGGAAGCAGCCACTCAACACTGTCTAGAAGAAAACAAGTGGAGTCTTGTGGCATCCAGATCTCCTAGCAACAGACTAAGCCGGAGCAGGACTATCGGAGACAGGTAAGTAAGCACTGGGAGACAAGTCGCCATGACAACTTGTAACAGTAGCGCAAAATGGAAATGTCCTTGGCCCTTCCCACCCACCCTTATGTTGGTTATTAAAAAGGACATGCACACTTTAACAAACCAAGCATTTCTGCGACAGGGACTGACACTTTGTGGCTGAAGTGCTTGGTTTGTTTGGGCCCCCACAAAAAAAGCCACCAATCGTCTAGAGGCAACAACTCTACAGTATCTCACACAATATTAATTAATCCCTGCTGGAATCCACCATTACAGAAGTATCTGTACTGTGACGTGATTGGCAGGAAAGGTTTTCCTCGTGAAATTTCCAGTTCATTTTAATGAACATAATTTTTTTTTTCTACATTTTTTGGAAGTAGCCTCCTACGTCGTTCACTCACAAGGTTCCCCGGCTGTACTGAAAACTCTCTCCGAGAACACACTGGAGGGTGGGCAGCTTAAGTAATGCAAGCTAGTTTATACAAGGGTCTCCAAATAGCTTTTTTTTTTCTTCCAGTATTCGAAGGGACTCTGTGGCATGTCTACTTGTATGGTGTCCTCCACCATTCTTTGGATGGTAATCGTATTAGATGGAGTTAAGGTAGAGGTGTCACTGGTGTTGGGCAATTCTTTTAGACTCGACCAAATGTCAAAATGTTGACTTGACTTATCTGCATCACCACTGGGTCTTTTGGGAAAGGTGAATTTTTTTCTGGCTGCTGCTGGAGAAACTGAAGGAGGAGATGTCATCGTAGTGCCATGTGTCACTTCAGCTGCCAAATTGCTCACCAGGAGCGCTTTGCATCTTTTAAGATCTGGGTCAGTTGTAAAGAAAGACACAGCATTTGACTTAAACCTAGGATCAAGCATGGTTGCTAAAATATAATGGTCAGATTTCAAGATCTTGGCCACCTGTGGATCCTGGTGAAGCGAATAAAGGACTTGATCTATCAGGTCAGCATACTTTGCAGAATCACTTTTGTTTAATCTCCTCCTTCAATTTCTCCAGCTGATTTTCCAAAAGCCTAATTAGGTGAATCACCTTACTCAAGCTAGCAGTGTCAGCACTCACTTCAATTGTGGTTTGAGCACCTTCCACAAGACAAAAAGTACTCTCCACTGCGCTGGGCTAAGGTACATTCCCCCTCCTCTCCCAATGTCATGGCTTGTTGTATAGCTATGGATAGCTTTTTGTGGCTCCTCCATCCACTGAAACATATAAAGGGTGGAGTTCCACCTCGTTACCACCTCCTGCTTCAGTTGATGGCAGGGCTTCCTGACTGCTTTATCCCGGCGTGGGATAAATGACCGGCATCTACATCTAGACGCCTGTCATTTCCTCAATGCCGGGAGACCGGCGCCCGGCATCCCAATCGAAGAGATGCCAGGCGCCGCGAGCGGACCTCCGCGGGGGGGGAGGGTTAGGTTTAGGGCACCCGGGGGATACTTAGGGTTAGGCACCCCTTGGGAGGGTTACAGTTAGGCTATGGGGAGGGAGTATTAGGGTTAGGTACCCCCGGGGAGGACTTGGGGTTAGGCAACGGGGAAGGAAGGGGTTAGGGTTAGGCACCCCTAAGGAGGGTTAGGGTTAGGGGGGTTAGGTTAGATTAGTTGATACTTACCTTACCACGATCGGGATTTCCAGCGCTGTCGGGCTTCCGCTGCCGGGCTCTGCTGTTTTGTCGGGCTCCCGCTGCCGGGATTCGAACTCCCGGCCATGCGGCAGCCGGGATATCATACCGATTCCCAGTCTTGCAGGTGCTGCAATCTCCTGCACGCTGTTGCTGAATGCCAAAAATGTCCCAAAGTTTTTCAGGCCACAGACAGCAGCTCCTGTATGCCCTTGTCATTTTTTAAAACACCCTGCACCACTAAGTTGATTGTGTGAGCAAGGGGATGTGTTGGAATTCACCCAGCTGTAATGCTTTCACAATATTTGTGGCGTTATCAGAAATTACAAATCCTGAGGAGAGTCCAAGTGGGGTAAGCCATGTTTCTATGACCGCTTAGTTTTTCTAAGAGGTTGTCAGCGGTATGCCTCTTATTCAATCCGGTGATGCACAGAGAGTGCCTGCCTCTGAATGAGCTGGTGTTGTTTGTTAGATGATACTGCTTTTGCTGCTGCTGAAGGCGATTCACCCACCCAGTGGGCTGTCACAGTCATGAAATATTTTGTTTGCCCACTACCGCTTGTCCACATATCTGTGGTTTAGTACAATGGCCTTTTGCAGGCCAATAATTAGGTTCTGTTTAACGTCCTGGTACAGCAGAGGAATGGCTTTTCGGGTAAAATTAAACTGAGATGGAATTTGGTACCGGGGACACAGGACCTCAATTAACAACTGTGTAAATCCCAATGCATTAATTGCAAATATTGGACGCAGATCTAATACTAGCCTAGCCATCATGGCGTCAGTGATCCACTGTGCGACAGGGTGAGAGCTGTCATATATGCTTCCCCTTGCAAAGGATTGTTTAACAGTCAATTGTTTTGTTAAACTACTAGTAGTAGTCTTCTTGGTCCACTGGGATGAAGATCCACCCCCAGCAGCCGCAGCAGGCCTAGCTCTGAAACATTCAGTTTCTTCTGAGGTGTCCTGGAAAGTGGAGGAGTAACCTTGACTTAGCATTAACAAATTGGATGCTGGACTACCACTGATCATCCTGAGGATATTGAGTATGAAGGTGTTGGCGGTGGAGATTGCAGGTGCTGGGATTTAGTAGAGAGAAGGCATCTAGCTAATGCTGGACTGCTTGTTGTTATTTTTTTAGTAGTAGTTTCTGATGTTATCAAACACTTGTCATGAGCTCTCTGCAGATGATGTAATAGCATGGAGGTTCCTAGATGCTTAACGTCCCTACCTCTACTAACTGTGTTCCCGCAAAGGCTACAAATGGCTTGACAAATGTTGTCAGGATTTGGGTAAAACTAATTCCACACAAAAGATGTGGATTTGTTGGTGCTATGTCCAGGCATGGCAATGGCCTTCTTATCTTGGCCAAGAGCTGCTTCCACTGGTGCCTGACTTATACAAACAAGATCCTCATCCTCATTAGTGCCAGCGTCAACTGCACATATATTCCCCTCATCTTCTTGCAATTCCACGATGGCATCCTCAATTTCTATGTCCTCGCCAATACTGCTCATCCCCA
The DNA here is from genome assembly GCA_031769625.1 of Taudactylus pleione. Taxonomy (NCBI): domain Eukaryota; kingdom Metazoa; phylum Chordata; class Amphibia; order Anura; family Myobatrachidae; genus Taudactylus; species Taudactylus pleione. Next base: position 12,824,620 of record JAUIMM010001030.1, on the reverse strand, counting down.
CAAATTCAGATGGAATAGAAACTGTTGAGGCCAGCTTCTCTGAAAGGTCAGGCTTACCCATAGCAATACCACTCGTGGACCCACTTAGACTCTCCTCAGGGAATTTTTTTACACTTCTTCTATAGTCAAATTGAAAAGGTATTTTATTGTCATGAGAGGCACAAGATGCCTCACTGACAGTTGCAGAACCTCCACTCAGAAATAAAGGCCAAGGCCTGAGCCTTTCCTTGCCACTACATGTGGTGAATGGTATGTTGCCAATTTTCTGTTTTTCTGCACTAGCCTTTAGAGGGTTTTTTTGTCTGTGCCCCTGTGAAATCTAGATTTTTTTTATTTCAGATACACTCATTTTGTAAAGCCTCTACGTCCTTGAGCATCAGCTTTAGATGATAGTGATGGACTTCCAGCAGCTGCAGTGCTAGCATTTGCTTGCTGCTTCTGCTCTCCTCTTGGTTCGTTGATCCATATTAATAAAATCACTAAATTGTACAAAAACTACTTATTATAAATAAATACATAATACTATTTATTTATTACCACTCACTGTGAACTGGAGTCACTGAGCTTGTATACACAGTGGGCTTATGCCCAGTCACTTAGCTTATATACACAGTGGGCTTATGCCCAGTCACAGAATTCGTATATACAGTGGGCTTATGCCCAGTCACGGAGCTTGTATACACAGTGGGCTTATGCCCAGTAAAGTCACGGAGTTTGCATACACAGTGGTCTTATGCCCATTCATGGAACTCATATACATAGAGGGTTTATGCCCAGTAAAGTCATGGAGTTTGTATACACATGGGCTTATGCCCAGTCACGGAATTTGTATATACAGTGGGCATGCCCAGTAAAGTCATGGAGCTTGTATACACAGTGGCCTTATGCCCAGTAAAGTCACAGAGTTTGTATACACAGTGGTCTTATGCCCAGTCACGGAGCTTGTATACACAGTGGGTTTATGCCCAGTCACGGAACTTGTATACACAGTGGGCTTATTCCCAGTCACGGAGCTTGTATACACAGTGGGCTTATGCCCAGTAAAGTCACAGAGTTTGTATACACAGTGGCCTTATGCCCAGTAAAGTCACGGAGTTTGTATACAGAGTGGGCTTATGCCCAGTCATGGAGCTTGTATACACAGTGGGCTTATGCCCAGTCACGGAGCTTGTATACACAGTGGGCTTATGCCCAGTCACAGAGTTTGTATACACAGTGGGTTTATACCCAGTCACGGAGCTTGTATACACAGTGGGCTTATGCCCAGTCACGGAGTTTGTATACACAGAGGGCTAATGCCCTAGAAAATCATGTCTAGCAGCACTACAACTCCTAATCCCCCTCTCTCAGCAGAGAGACGGAATAGTCCCGGGTGCTGGGCCTTTTATAGAGGCCGAACGTCACCCGAGTCCCGCGAGAATCCAACGTCAGCCGGGTGATGTTTGGCCTCGAGGTGGAATCTGAGTCAGGCGGCAGCACCCAAACTTGCGTTAGGGTGGACTCGGATTGCATCGGTTCGGATAACTCATAATCCGAACCGCTCATCTCTAATAATTAGCAGCAATAATACTTTTTTTAGCAGCATATAAAAATTACCATACGATCCGTACAGTCTTTTACCATGCATAGGTGTTGTGGTGGGCTAGCTTGCATTTAAGCAAGGAGGTCCCGGGCCTTCCAGTTCGACACCACCGCAAAATATATCGGTCAGGCCAGATGACGGTTCCGACTGCAATCAACCATTTGGAGTCCCAACATCAGGATGTCCGTGCAATAAATACCTTCTTCAGGAATGGATATCCTGATTCCTTTGGATAGGGTTTAAATAGCCCTGGTTCTCATTGTCTCCTCCTACAATTGACGTAAGAGATAGGAAAAAAAGTGATGTGAATTCCTCCTATGATTGGGCATTTTTGACACCATATGGTGCACATCACAAGAAAATAGAACAAATCATTAGGAGCAACTGGAAAATATTGAAAGACTATCCAGTACTGGGTGATCATATACCAGACAAGCCTATATACATCTACAAAAAAGCCCAGTCCATAAAAAAACAAGTTAGTAAGGAGTAGTTTACCGGAAAGAATTGGAACCATATATAGGAATAAAGGATTCCACCGTTGTGGATCATGCCTGATGTGTAGGACCACTCCGAGAAAGAGAATATAGAGAGAAAAACAACAGAATTCGAAGTAAAAGGAAAAAAATACAAAATTCATGACTTCATTAGCTGTCACTCCCAAAATGAATGTATGTGCGGCCTGATCTATATAGGAAAAACTATGAGAAGTCTTAAAATTAGATCGACAGAACACATATATAATATCAGAAAAGGTCTGATGGCACATCCTGTGTAAGAACATTCTTCAGGTAAACATAATAAGTGCGAAAACTACATTAAATATTTTTTTGGGATCCAACAGGTAAAAAACTAATTGGAGAAACAGAAGTGGTGAGAAAAACCTTGCACAGAGCGAGATGAGGTGGATTTTTAATTTAGACGCACTAAAACCAAGTGACATAATGTGGATTTCTCCTTCATCAACCAGGGGACACTGGAGTTCAATACACTCACTGGGGTATAGACGGGTGATGAGTGGAGCTGGCACTTTAAATTTATGTGTGAGTGACTCTTCCTCCTCTATCCCCCAGAAGCCCCAGTTTTAGAATCGTGCCCGAGCGAGCCGGTCACTTGGGACTGAGCTCAGCCAAGACTTAGTATTTTACTTCTATTTTCTTTTTAATTTTATTTATAGCTTTCCACAAACATTGAGGACAGGCTGACAGATGCGACATGGAGCGACAGGGGAACCACCGCCACTAATATAGAGTGAGTGTCCGGGTCCCAGGCACCCTGACACTGGCTCAGGGAAGGGGCATGCCGCAGCCTAATAAAGAGGCTGTGTCCATGTCGCCTTGCCCACCGCAGATCTGATGTTGGCAGCAGTTAAGTACTTCCTCTTCCCCTGAGTAGCAGGGGACTGAGATGAATAATACCTGCGGTCCGGCGGTCATTTCCTCTCCCGGGAGTAGGAGTAGGCGCTGCCTTCTTCACAGCCTCTCCCTCGGTGCGCACTACAGCGCCCTTTGATGCAAATCACTACTGCAATGTAGGCGCTCATTTCTGGCTGTAACTACCGTTTTTTGGATCCAGGTCTATTCAGGGCAGTGAGTTATTAGGAGTCTTCTGGCCCTGTCCCCACTATGTATAGAAAATTGTGCTACAGCTTCACTGCGATTCTGTCACAGGGTCTCTTCCCATAACAGGTTGCTAATTGTGTATATATTATAGTCTGTAGCCTGTTTTAATTATGTGGGGCTACCCATGGATAACCCTGTGCACGCAGCTGTAGCAGTCTACCTGCTTACTTAGTTAGAACACCATGTCCCTAACTGTGTAGAGTTTGTATTCTTCAGCTGCAGAGTCTATATAGAAATTGGCTCTGCCTCATCTGTTGTTAGTATATGCCAAGATAGCGCAATCTACATGTCGGTAGTTCCTATATGGAGATGGAGTCTGTGGTTCAGTTCCCACAGTGAACTTGTTTACAATGGTACATAGCAGAAAGGTACTTATTTTCTGCATGTTAATAAACTGTTATATTGTGACAACTTAAACTGACAATTGACTATCTCAAGATTGCTGCAGGAGTCATTTTGATTAGATAATAATCAGTACTCACTAATGTTATTGAAGGGGCAACACAGATGGTGATTGTTGGCATTGCTGCCTCGCAGAACTGAGGTCGTGGGTTTGGTTCTCACTGCGATCCCCTCTACACATCAGTGGACCGCCGCCACTATTATAGAGTGAGTGTCCAGGTCCCAGGTATCCTGACACTAGCTCAGGGAGGGACATGCCACAGCCTAATACAGATTCTGTGTCCATGTCACTTTGCCCTCTGCATGCTCTGCAGATTGTTGCGTAATCTATCACGGTTACCTTGATAATGCAGCGTGTTCCATGCATATGATGGGGTGGGTTCTCGTACCATCTCTCTCTCTCTCTCTCTCTCTCTCTCTCGATCGATCGAGGTGGGGTATGGAGATGAGTATGTAGATTGATTTCCCCCCTCCCCTTTGGCCCCTGCTTCCATATCACCCAATTGTACTTCTCTCCCCCCCTTCTCCTTGCCTGCTCCCCTCTCTCACACCCTGCCCTTCTCACTAACTGATTCCCTCTCTCTTTCACCCCCTACAATACTAACTGCCTGCCTCCCTCTGTCTACCCTTCTCTCTATTCCCTCTCTCTAATTCCCTCTTACCTGCGCTGCTGGAATGGAGCCGCCGGGAGCATCGGGTCTTCTTGGTTGCTGCATAAGTGCACTCTACACTGCAGTTTAATCAGGCGCCTCTGCAAGCCAATGAGAAGCTGCCACTTGGCAGCTTCTCATTGGATGGCGGCCAGTGAGCCCAGTGATTGGCTGGCTGCCAGCAAGCCCAGTGATTAGCTGACCGCCAGCGAGCCACCGACTGGCTGGCGGCCAGTGCTGCTTACTTTACAGTGCAGCCGGGACCTAATGCTCTGTCCCGCCTGCTACATGCCAGCGCCTCCACCGATTGAGATGTGTCCCCTGCTGGACACATCTCTACACATTGCCGCCGCTGTTCCAGTGCTGGGATCCCCATACTGGATCCCAGCACTGGTACATTCTCTTCTGTGGCTAAAATTAAGTGGGGCCGGGAAGTGGCGGTATGTTATACTGCCGTATACCGCCCCACTTCGACCACTGTGTGTATATAAGCACTGCGAAATGCGCCTCAGGCGTTCATTGTGCCAGTTAAAAAAATGTGTCTAATATGTTTCCAAATGTGTTGTTGAAGACGTAACTATATGTCAATGTAATCCTATGTCCCGCACTGTGCACTTATAACGGGGGCTACGAGTGGAGCTGTAAGCCGCACGATGCTGCAGAGTCAGTGCGGGCTCCAGCTGATAGCCGCCCACGCTGCCAGAGCACGCGGCAGCTTCATAGAGAATATCAGCTGTACAAGCCGGGAGTGTTTTACACCAAGGGATATGTAATACTGTCTGAGTTGGCATTGAAACCACGATATATACATAGGAACTTCTATATGATACGGGATATATAGATTACTCTAGTATATTCAGTGCCCTTTGATTTAACAGTTATATGTTTATAGTGCACATTAGGTGTGGAAGGTATATTTTCCTATCTACATTTAAGACTACGTTGCAGGAGTTATATGTTAAATAGAAAGAGAGTGTGGAAATATATTATTTGCACTCCGCATACTCAGGCATTAATTTACACCACACTATGGGACATAGGTGTATAAGGTTGCCCATTTATTCATTATATATACTATATAAGGCACCTTTACAGGTCGGTTGTAACTAGCATTTGGTATACCATTGAGTATTTATGGTTAGGACACATATGACTGAGCACTTGATAGTATCATACGTACTATTTTTATCTTATTTTTTGTATATTTTGTTGTGTTTTTAAATTTACCACTCAAGTGGTTATTAAAGATGATTTAATAAAAGTTATATTTTATGTTGATATTGGCAAGAAACAGTGCACTCTTATGGGGATTCTTTTTCTTTCTTTTTGTGATATTACATAATTTATCCCTGAGTAGCACCCCTGTATGATATGTAGTATCTAAACAACATATAGATTATTAACAGGGTAGTTCTGCGTGGACATCAGTCTTGGTGTGACCCGTTATTCCATTTCCCGTTTCCCTGCTATTTAAATCCATGTACATTCTGCCCACAGTAAATGTGCCCCTTATACATCATGCCCAGAATAGTCGTGCCACTTACACATTTTGCCCATAGTAGTACTACCCCATATACACATTATGCCTGCAGTAGTAGTGCTCCTATCAAATTATGGCCATACCAGTCCCTAAAGCTAACACTTTGCCCATGCATAGTGTGAGATTTACCTAGAGAAAAATATTTATCTTCAGTGTAAAGCCGCGTACACAATGGCCGATATTTTGAACGACCGAATGATAACGATTTCGTTAGGTCATTCACTTTATCGTCTAGTGTGTATGCATCAACGACCAACGATGTGCGCTCCGGCGCATCGTTGGTAGTTGTCTCTCATCGCCTGAACATGCAGGCCAACCTGACTATATTGTCAGGTTGTGCATTTTCGGGAGGTTCCCGGCACTGAATTATATCGTTCAGTGTGTGCTCCATGTCGTTAGCGACATGGAGCACATATCTGCCGGGGACACACTAGACAATATCGCTCATGGAGCTAATCATCTAGTGTGTATGAGCCTAAGTCTTCTTTTAAATGGCGAGGATATATTTTGCAGTAACAGTGGTTACCACAACCACTGTTACTGCGAGTACTATGGTATAACATAACCCGGATATTTTTAATAATATTTAAAAATATCCAACACCATTTTGAAAAGTTAATAATCGCAGCAACACCACAATTATTAATACATATGCCCCACAATTAAAAGTTACGATTATATTAAAAAATAAGAGACAGAAGCAGATAATGTAGAAAATAAAAGATATTTATTGATTAATACATTTTAAAAATGTGAAATAAAAAAATAAAATTTTAATAGTAATTTTTATTTTTCAGCATTAAATATTTGTGAAAGATTTGTAATCTCTTATGAATATCTGTGAATTAAAATATTTAATACAATTTTATTATATTTGTTTATTTTATATTTAAATGAAACATGTTCACTATGTATAGTGTGTGTATTAATTACGATATCAGCAACGTGTTAATGGACAGATTTTCCCAACCTTAAGACCACAAGATACACTAACAGGGCCTAACAAAACAAGGATCGCAATTACAAGCTATGTGGCAGCTTTGCAACTGAGATCATTGCTATTCTGCAAATGCATGCAGGAAGTATATGACCCCCCCACCCTGTTGCATTAGCAATCCCAGCACTTACTGGTCGTAGTACTGAGATCACCATTGCAAACATCAGTGGTCGATGGTAGCATTGGTGAACTGTCTTTGGTTTCTGCGAAGCTGAGTACGCCTCAGCTTACACAGGCGTACCTGCATATGAAATCTGGAAACTGCGTGCATTCCGCCCCTGAGGGAACAGACATTTCTCTGTTCCTTCCATTGAAGGGAACAGGGAAATAGTCTGCATGTCGGCTGCGGCTTGGCATACACTGCGCAAATTGACAACATTTTAAAAATAGTAAATTTTTTATATCAAATAGAAGAAGTACCTAGGCGCTTGATGAGTGGATATCACACCTTGATATATCACAGCTGATTGGGTTAGTCAATCCCAATAATAAAGATAAACGTGAATATAAACAGCAGCTGGTAAATCAAGTAGTGAATACAATGTAACAAGTTTCGGTAGTTTAAAATAATATTTTAATTATCAAATTGTATAAAATAGTAAAACAATGAATCATTGTACATGTATTATAGAATGAACATTGTAACATAATTGTTGCAATATATTGACATGTAGTCCTGTGTCTCACACAAACAGTGTCCTCAATAAGTTTAGTAGGTGGAAATCCAAACAAGTTCAAAAAGTATAGCTATACTAATGTATCAATAATTTATTTACCAACTTTTTATATAAATACTTTTATTGGTATAGACATATAAAGACCTGCCATTTATCTATATTGTATATCACAATGAAACCTATATTAAAAATTCATATTAGATCTCTATTATAGGAAGTATGTGTATTTAATAAGAGGGATATGAGTATATAGCAATTAAATCTATAGGAATAATTCTAACATGAACATATGAAAATCAGGTTACACAAATAAAGTAGAGAGGAGGGAAGAGAAAGTTTCAATTGTGCGATCACATGTAAATACTAGAAAAATGGGTAAGATGCAGGAGAATAAGACATTAGAATACAGAGTTCAATTCCACTTGTTCATTTAAGCCATCTGGATATATATTCATCTGAAATATCCAAAAAAAGCTCTTGACGGCATAGTGACCTAAATCGGTCTCCTTTTCTGATTGTTGGTGGAATATGTTCAAGACCCACAATCTTAAGGGAACTGTCATTATCATGTACAATTGCAAAGTGTTTTGAAATGCTATGTAACATATTCCTTTTACGTATATTCCTCCTGTGTTCTAAAAGTGTTCTTTTAAACCTCTGATGGTACATCCTATGTATCTTATGTTTTCACAGACGCACAATAGCATGTATACTGATGTGCCCAGCTATAACGTGGCATCACAGCACTATCTCTCACGCCATGCATGGTGCGCCAAACACCACGCCCTGAGTCGCGCCACAAGTTTATTAGTGAAAAAAGTCATTACGTGTAATACAACATTTTGCCCACCAGATGTCACTTTTCCTAAACTACATAGCGCATGCGTCTGATTTCATTACGTGTAATACAACATTTTGCCCACCAGGTGTCACTTTTCCTAAACTACATAGCGCATGCGTGTGATTTCATTACGTGTAATACAACATTTTGCCCACCAGGTGTCACTTTCCAATGTACCGTACGGTGTGTTCTGTATCACCGGCCGATGATTGTTTGACAGAAGCTTAGACATTAGACTTTACAAACTACAGAACTCTAGTAATGGGTGAAGCATGTGGCCTAGCGGTCTAATGCCTAGTCTCACTGCTTCTCCCCTCTTCTTGTTCCGTGGGTTCGAGACCTTGAAAATACAGTATGTTTTTTTTATTTATTTTTAAAATCTTCACTTAAAATATTCAGTATTCAATACAGTACATGTGGAGCGCATGTCTGCCCAGTGCTTCGGGAGTCAAACAGCGAAACTAGGATTTTTATTATTGTACATACAGTACTGTACCTTAGAACGCAAACTTGCGTCAATGCCGGCGCTGACATGAACGCGGACATTATAGTGATTTATTATGACCATCAAGTGGCAATGGGCCCTGTTAAAGAGACTGGTTTCTGTATATCAAACTGACTGCGCGTTTAAACCGCAAAATTGTGTCAATGTCTGCGCGTGCCCAGTGGTCGGATTTTAATCACAATGGAATGTGTGCCCCATGTCCAGTGGAGCCAAGCCATACATGAAGTAGCACTATTTTATGGCGCATGCCCAGTTGTCTGTATTGCTAACAGTACTGTTGGATTTTCACACTAGTGCCATTCTGCACTGTCTGAGACTTACAGTACCGCACAGTATACACAATAGTAAATTCATTACTACATAAGGTGCTACAGTAGTGGACTAACAGCAGTTTGTAGGGCAGATGCAGAGCGCAAACTTGCGTCAATGAAAATGCTGTCCTAGACTTGGTAACATTAGTAATTTAATATGTTTAGTAACTGATAGTTGACTGTGTATAAGAGAGGGGTCTCTATAGTACAAACTGACTCGGCGTTTAAACCGCAAAATTGCATCAATGTCAGCACAGTTTGCGTTGTGGTAACTTATAGCCAGTTCTGATGGGTTACGGTACAAATAGGATCTCTGGCGCGTGCCCAGTGGTGGGGTTGCAATGCATTGCCAGTGGTGCTGCGCCATAGCCATACCCTTGTAGCGCTATGGCTATGTACTGTACGCCATGGCGTACAGTATGGAATATCATACTGTACAGTACCGGGTCATGATTCACACACAGTGAAAGTGTGTTATTATTATTACACTGACTGTGTAATAATAATAATATTAAAAATAAAAAGTGTAACCTTGACTGTCTAATAATAATGAAAAGCTTCATTATTAAGCTTCCTGGTTTCGAACCCGGGTTGTACAGACGTCTGCAATGTAGAAGTTCGATTTCTTACCTCTACGCTACAGACGCCTGAGTACTGTACTTCATCGTATGGTACTGTAGATGTCACATAAAGTACTGTAGAGGACTAGGAGAGACTTGTGAGCAAGGGCTTAGGTGATCCATCTTGCTTACACTTCTCTCATGTTCGAGACCTTTATAATTTCATTTATTTTTTTAATGTTCACTATAGTACTGTAGTTCAGTCTTGTTATCCAACCCTTACAAAAATCAATCTATTGTACTGTAGATGTGCCCAACTACAGTACTGTAGTTTGTTGCTCCATACGGTACGCCATACAGTATACCGCATTGCTAGTTGCGCGCTACACTGTGGCGTATTGAGTCTCATAGCACTGTGCATGCCCAGTTGTCTGTATTATACGGTACTTACAGTACAACTGTAGTAAGTACAATACAGTAGACATTGTAGTGATTCCCTGACTCTAGGAACTACAGTACAGTAGATGCAGTAGTCTAGGGGGCTAATGCCTAGCCCTACTGCATCTACCATTTTCTTGTCCCGCTGGTTCGAGACCTTTAAAGTACATACTGTATACGGTCATTTTATTTTGTTTTAAATCTTCACTAATACATTATCCAGAAATTCTGGTATTTCTATGCCACAGTACTTTGACCAAAAAGTCTAACCTTGTTAATAAAAAATAAAAAGTTTAACCTTTCAAGCTTCGAACCCGCAAAAGGGTTGTACAGGCAGCGTATTGTATTGGTTTGATTATTTACCATTACACTACAGCTGCCTGCAATACCAAGTTTGCACCTGGCTTGAGTGTTTCCTACAATACTGTATGTCATCGTATCTCAGGCGCATGCCCAGATCTACTGTATACCCATTTAGCGCTTTTTTTTTTTTTACTAAACTCAGTACAGTATATATTAGGGGGTAAATGTAATAAGATGGTAGTGCTATTAAGTGATGTTGCCCATAGCAACCAATCTGACTCCAGGTATTACTGTACAGTATCTTCTAGAAGGAGCTACTGTAGATAAATGCTAAGTACAGTAGAATCTGATTGGATGCTATGGGCAACATACAATACAGTAACTTCTTAAATAGAACTCCCATCTTAGTAAATTTACGCCTACAAGTTTCACTTTTTCCCCCCAATTTTTTTTCTTCCGCCCCCCAAAATGAAAGTGAATTTTTAGTGTGTTCTGACTTTTTTTTTAAAAAAAGTTACGCAGTTTACAGTACCTTTAGGGGACGTTGAAGGCTTCCCGCAACATTGCACCCCAATTCACCAAATTTTTCCGCCTGCTATTCATACAGTAGGCGAAACTTTTTAACATACTGTCTTACTGTACATTGCATTGACTTCCCGCCTACAGTAGGCAGAAAAGCTTTCAAATTGAATACAGCGATAATTTTACGCCTGGCAAAATGACGTAATCTCCGAAACTTTTTTTAGCCAATCCCGTGTTTTTGCTCCAATGGGTGAAAAAGTGCCAACCAATGTTCTCCCAACTGTCATCTCACAGGCTGTTTGAAAAATGACAGTTGGGAGCTGATTGACTGACACCTTATCACTTTTTTATCACTTCTCACTGTCTAACACTGCTTAGTACAGTAAATAGACCCCCTTGGAGTGAAAATACCAGATCGGCTAAAAAAAGTAAATAGACCACCCCTAAATTGAAAACGTCCCTCAGTGTATACAGTACTGTATGTCTACTGTACTGTATTCTACTGTAAGTGCCGGGCAGCTGTGAAATCACTGTGATGGGCAACAGGGATACTGTACAGTATATGACTGTGGGCGTCAACCCCCATCGGCCGGCGCGCCCCTGGTGAGTGAAATCCTGGCAAATAGGACGATACACCCCTGCATCTGTGTGTTATTGACTTTTTGTACCTTTTTAATGACAGATGCACGTGTTGGGTCTCAGGCGCACTTAAAGACTGAATTACATACAGTACAAACACCAATTGTATAAATTAATAACAATTTTTATTTAACCTACAGTAACATGCTTTACAGAGGGGGGGGGGGGGACTTGTTTAGCTTTCCACTCCTGTAGTCCTCTACTGTCACACGCTTCTTTCTTCTGCCGCTGGCATGTCCTGGAGTTCCAAGCTGGACACGGACATGACTACTGTACAGTACCTACAGTAGGAGGAAAGCGATGACGTGAGAACAGTCCTTCCTCAATGCCGACCGATACTCCCTACTGGACCGAGGACTACACAAAAAGAGTTGGCTTTTAATTTAAAATCATCACTGGCACTTTTGGCCTCAGATTCAGAGTTTCACCTATACCAGGTGCAGACTCTACTGTGCATCAGAGTGCAAGGTCCACTGTATGCCCTGAAGAAAGGAGGATAGGCAGAGACAAACAGACAGTAAAAGACAGACACACAGGTTCTCACCGGAGATGCTCTTGTTCTTCATCCTGCTTGATCCCACACACCCTGTAGGAGAGAGAATCCGCTGTGCAGGGCCCTTTCCTGCTCTAACAGTGTCACACTAATCCACTTCTCCACATTAATATATGCCCTAACTAACCAGACTAACAATTTTATTAATAACTACAGTAATTTGTATTATACTGTAAGCAGTGCCCCTAGGCCCACAGCCCATAATATAACGATAAAAAAAAATAATACATGAAACAAGACAGTATTTGGGTGCCCCAGATGGAGGTGAACACCAGCTGTCTGAATACGATAACAGAGCACTAACATTACCAAAAATCTCACCTTATCCTGATGTTGAAGGGACCGCCGCTCCAACCATACAGTAGATGTACAGTAGAAGCCTGTCTCTCAATTCACGGTGCACCCATTACTGTATGTCTGCAACTATGGATGTGGATGTTGAAGCAGCCACTACTACTGTACTGTATATGAACTAAAGGAACCTGAAAACTTGAAACATCTGCATTACAAATGGCAACATCAAGCGCAGTAGCAGAAAGTGGCAGCTGCAGCACAATCTGTGACGATGCCAATGTGTGCCTTGGAACAGGGGGCAATGTACAGTAAAAGTAGGTGTAAGGAAAAGAGGAAAAGTATGAAGTACAGTACATAAGGTACAGTAAGGGAAAGTTATTGTAGACAAAGGGCCTGATTCAGACCCACTCGCAAGCGGCTGTCCGCTCGCAAGTGGGTCGATGTTGTGCACTGTGCATGCGCACGACGGCGGGAGCTCCGTCGTGCGCATGCGCCAGACGTGACGAGCAAAGGACTTTCCTTCGCTCGTTGTGTCTGATCAAAGGGGGCGTGCTGTCGATGTTGATTGACAGCACGCCCCCTTTGGTGGGCGTGCCGGGGGCGTGCCTCCCTGACGGGGGCGTTCCCAAGGGAACACCTACCGTCAGAAGCCGGCCCACTGACATCACTAGTGATGTCAGTGGGAGTGATTTTGGCTCTGATAGAGCCAAAATCACTCCGGGCCTTGCGGTTGAAAACCTCAATCGCAGGCTCCGGCTCGCAGTTTCGAAGGTCGCGATGGTCAAGACCATCGCGGCCATCAAACTGCACGCTTGTATAGGCTGTGGGTGGTGACCCACAGCTATACGAGCGTCCAGGAGGATGCTCCATAATTATGGAGGGCGGCCCTCATTCAGAGCGTGCGCTCTGCTCAGAGCGTACGGCTCTGAATGAGGGCCAAAGAGCTTATAAAATAAATTAGGAGAATACTGTATAATGTAGGGACAGAAAGCACAACTACAATACTGTACATACAGTATGGACACAGTGTACAGTACTTAGCAGTCCGGATCATAAACTGAAAAGAGGAAGTTAAACCCCTCCTCCACATTACAAATTATATACAGTACAGTATAAGCTACATAGCAGTTGCTTGACCGTTTCTTTCGATGACAACTGGTAAGACTCTATGGAGATGATCAATATAATTGTTATACTGGGCACGTGTCAATACTGTTCTCCAAAACTTCATTATCCCATCCAAAAGTTCCTGTTTAGTTGTTGGTTTCACATCAGACCTGATGAACCTCTTCAACTGGGCCCAGACCATTTCAATGGGATTCATGTCCGGTGACCTACAGGTAAGTAAAAAAAAAATATTCAGTCACAGTACTGTACTTTAGTAAAAAGTGTACTAGAATAATTACTGCTTGGTACTGTACATACTTTTTGGTACAATAAACAGTTAATACAGTACTATAGCACAATACTCACTCTGGTGGTGTGCGTTCCCAATTTATCCCTCTCTCTTCCATGAATTTTGCTGAAGCCGAATGTTTGGGATCATTATCCTGGAATAATCGATGTCCTGATGGGAAGCATTTTCTCACAAATGGCACCATACAGCAATCTACTATTTTTTCTTGGAAGAAGGTCTTATCCATGATGCCTAAAGAGATGAGAAATTGTCAGTAACAAGCGTACACTGTACAGGACTGTAAATAATTTTTAGAACAAACATTACTGTACTGCACCTTCAAAAATATAGATCGGTCCTGCACCCCAACGAGATATACCTCCCCATACATGGACTTTTAGAGGATGCTTCGGACGTGGTTTAAGTGAGAGATGTGCACGGTGTCGGAAGGACAGTCTTGAGAACCTCTCGAGAGAAACCGAAGTTTCATCTGTGAAAATGACGTCATTAAAATTCTCTCCACTATCCACCGTCGTGCTTGTTCAACTCTCTTTACTTTATTAACATCCCTTATCGGGGGCTTTATCCTATGGAATAAAAACAAGTTTTAGTTTACTGTCATGTAAAATCAGTGCATTATTAATATACAGTATACAGTATATATATTTTACAGTATGTACAGTACCTTGTAGGGCCAAAAGTCCATCCCAGTTCCTTACGCATCCGTTTGATGCTGGAACATCCAGGTCACATTCTGCTTTTAGAATACGTTTGATTTGTAAAGCTGTACGCTCATCATCCTCACAAGTCAATTTGTGCACAATCTTTTTGACGCTCCTACGGTAGAACACATACAGAGCATATAGCAATTATTGGACAGTTAGTGTTGAAATTGGAACACAATACAGTAGCAATCTAGCAACATACAGTATACTGTAATAAAAAAAGGTTGATGTAAAGTACCTACCATGTGCATTTAGAAGGAAATCTATATCTGGTCCATGTTCTCTCAAATGCATGATAGCGCACAGTCTGTAAACTAACAAGAACACCACACTCTTTCAGCCAGGCATGGATCTGTCGTGTTGTTTTGTGTTCTTTTTTCATGCTTGCTATTATCTTGCTGATGGCTTTGCTGATTTTTGCCATGTTTGACGACAAAATCTGTGTAAAGAACAAGAGAAATACGTTACAGTACTGTTGCTGAGTATACAGACTGAGTACAGTATACAGTACATAATTTAATGTTCAGTATCTTAAACACAGGGGGGTATTACATTCTTACTGTACATCAGCCGTAACATGTGTACACCGGTATATACTGTACTGTACAGTATAACCAGCTAGTAAATTTCATTTTGCAGGCTGTGTTTAATAAATGATAGTTTTGAGCTAATTTGTGATATATATTTCCCAATTTAATCTCACATCAAGCTTTCATACAGTATGCCCCTAAATACACAAATATGCATCTACCGTATGAAGGAGACAAACAGGACAATAAACACAGCAATATTGCGACTGAAACTAAAATGGCCGCCGAGCAAAACAAGATGGCGCCGGTCACTCACGGGAGACTATGAGGGGCAGCGGGAGGCTAGGGAATGATCGTTGTGTGTGTGATAGTTACTCCATACACAAATAAGCCTCTACGGGGATGTGTGAAGGACGGGGCATACCGAGGTAGCGGCACGATAAACACAGCAATATTGCGACTGAAACTAAAATGGCCGCAGAGTAAAACAAAACGGTACCGTATATGCATTGAAAACTCGCTGCGCAAATCAGCGTCTAACACAGCAAACTGCAAAATGACCGTGAACCTAGCAAGCTCCCATACTTACAGTACCAGCAGGTTGATACTGTAGGAAACACCTGTAGAAGCTCAGGGTACTCAGGGTACAGCAATGAGCAGTAACAACAGCGACTTACAGTAGAAGTCAGGCAGCGTTGCAGGTAGTAGTAGTAGTAGTAGTAGTAGTAGTATCTCAAGGGTTCGTACTGTTGATACGTGCCGATGAGACAATCCGAGCAGCAAGTCCGTACAGTTAAGTAGCAGATTCACAGTGTGGATAGCTAGTGCGGTCTGAGACGCTCTTTTATGCTACCAGAGACAAAAGAATTCCTTCCCGCAGAAAATCTGGCCGCTGATTGGTGTATTTGAAAAATGCACTTCCTTGTGGTCCAATGGCATGGCAGAGTTTCGGCGGCAAGGTTTTCTTTGTCTCTGGTAGCATAAAAGAGCGTCTCAGACCACACTAGCTATCCACACTGTGAATCTGCTACTTAACTGTACGGACTTGCTGCTCGGATTGTCTCATCGGCACATATCAACAGTACGAACCCTTGAGATACTGTACTACTACCTGCAACGCTGCCTGACTTCTAAGTCGCTGTTGTTGCTGCTCATTACCGTGATCTACCTCTGCAACTCTGCCTGATTTCCGAGTCACCTTTGTTGCTGTACCGTGAGCTTCTACAGCTGTTTCCTACAGTATCAACTCGCTGGTACTGTAAGTACGGTAGCTTGCTATGTTTTTGCAGTTTGCTGTGTTAGACGCTGATTTGCGTAGCGAGGTGTTGTGTTTATCGTCCCGTTTATCGTGCCTCGGTATGCCCCGTCCTTCACCCATCCCCGTAGAGGCTTACTTGTGAATCCAGTAACTATCACACACACATACCGATCGTTCCTAGCCTCCCGTTGCCCCTCATAGTTTCCCGTGACTGACCGCCGCCATCTTGTTTTGCTCTGCGGCCATTTTAGTTTGTCACAATATTGCTGTGTTTATAGTCCCGCTGCCTCGGTATGCCCTGTCCTTCACCCATCCCCGTAGAGGCTTACTTGTGAATCCAGTAACTATCACACACACATACCGATTGTTCCTAGCCTCCCGTTGCCCCTCATAGTTTCCCATGACTGACCGTCGCCATCTTGTTTTGCTCGGCGACCATTTTAGTTTCAGTCACAATATTGCTGTGTTTATTGTCCCGCTGCCTCGGTATGCCCTGTCCTTCACCTATCCCCGTAGAGGCTTACTTGTGAATCCAGTAACTATCACACACACATATCGATTGTTCCTAGCCTCCCGTTGCCCCTCATAGTTTCCCGTGACTGACCGCCGCCATCTTGTTTTGCTCGGCGGCCATTTTAGTTTCAGTCGCAATATTGCTGTGTTTAACGTGTGTTTGCATTATTGCACCAGTTTGCACATTTAACTTTGAGACTAATGGTTTTAATGGTCATGTACACACTAAGTTTTCATTTATGTTATAAAAATAGCAAATTTGGCGCTGTACTTTACAGTACTGTACTGTATATCAGTTGAGATATTCACACATTTTATTACTTTTGAGCTGACACCTACTGTACCTTACCGTACAGTATATAATTAGGGAGTGTTTTTTATACACCTGTATTTATCATATTTATTATCTTGTGCCTCTATACAATCTCACAATAGTGGTTAGTGCTTTAACAGTTTTAGCGCTGTGTAATCTCCTATATTTACCTGTATATACTGTATAACACACGCACAGTCTTAGGAGACAGAAAAAGTACTGTAATTGTTTACAGTGTTGTAATGTGAAACATTTACTGTATACAGTACATGTACAGTATTTCCACTATTTTACTTAACATTGTATTTAGTGTCTTTATACTTGTGTATTTCAGAGTGCACCGAACTGTCAAAATGGTGAAGAGCAAAGGTTTTTACAACGGAAACGAATCTTGCCCACTTCCACTGACCTAAAGGCTGAGTGCACTAGTCCCACAACGGTCTACAAGCAAACCTTCCAAGAAGAAAACAGGTAAGGAAAATTTATAGGTACCTCTTCTAGTCAAGGCAAGGAAGAATGCAAAGGCGAAGAACAACACTTTGCAAGTGGACATCGGAGAAAATGGACCAGGGAACGTGGAGCAACCCATGAACGTCCCGAACCAGGAGGAAACACCAGTCGTTTATCGGCCAGAAGAATTGGACACCTTTGAGCCTCTTGTTGAAGATGTATCCTGCTCACCAACTCGGCGAAAACTGTCATTCCAAGAAGATAACGCATGCACATGTAGCTGTGCCAGGATGGTGAGAGACCTCGTCGGAAAAGTTGGTCAACTGGAAGCGAAAATTGACAACTTGAAAGAAGAGCTGAAGGAAGGGCTGAAGGACACCATTGCAGAAGCAATGAAAGAAGCAATCCGGCAAAGTAAAGAAGAATGGCAAGAGGCCGCTGCCCAGAGTACCAGGAAGAGACATGACCAGGCAATCCAGTATGAAATGGTCACACCGGATGAATTTGAGCCTGAGGAGAACGATGACGATTTCAACTTGGAGACTGACCCATCCTTCCACTTGCTACATATGGACAATACAGTGGCATCAGAGCACTTGGACATGACACCAGTGCCATCATGCAGCCTGCCTCAGTGGGAGAGTACACCAGTGGCATCACATCGCCTGCCTGAACGGTCAGTTGAAGAATCAAGGATCAACAATGCAAGCATGCCTGTACTTTCACCAGGAATGCCTGTCATGTCGAGCACGCCAGCACCACTGACTGTATTTGGAACACCCTTACCGGATATACCACTGGCTGTGATCAACGTTGACAAGGACAATGAAATTTACAGAGCTGTGAATTGTGAGATGCATCGATATGCGCAAGCAATATTTCAGGAACACGTGCCCTACGACCTGTATTGCAATTGGACGAAGCGGGTGAACTTTGATGGAAGTCGGAAGAAAGTGCCAATCCCAACAATTTAAGAGGAGATATCCTCTCAAGATGCCGGACAAGATTCAGGATTGGAAAAGAAGAACTTACCCGGATAAAGGACGCGCTGAATGGGGTGCTGCGCATGCCAAGGAAACATGCATGGAGGACAGTCACGCATGCAAGTACAGATCTGTAATCAACAAACACGACTTGAAGGGACTTGTCAGAAGACAGGAAGACCCGGCGCTGCCGCTGTCCAGGACGTGGCAGCGTCAGAAGAAAGAAGCTGAGGACAGGAGAGGACTACAGGGGTGGAAAGCAAAAGAGCTAAAGAAGTTCCCCCCCTCAAAGCCTCTTCCACCATAACAGATAGGCCCTATGTGAGGCCAACGGAACATTAAACCAACCTACAGTAGACCAACAGGTCTGAAGAGAGGAAGACCCATGTGAAGAGAAAAGCGGAGGACAGGAGAGGACTACAGGGGTGGAAAGCAAAAGAGCTAAAGCAGTTCCCCCCCTCAAAGCCTCTTCCACCATAACAGATAAGCCCTATGTGAGGCCAACGGAACATTAAACCAACCTACAGTAGACCAACAGGTCTGAAGAGAGGAAGACCCATGTGAAGAGAAAAGCGGAGGACAGGAGAGGACTACAGGGGTGGAAAGCAAAAGAGCTAAAGCAGTTCCCCCCCTCAAAGCCTCTTCCATCATAACAGGTACCGGTAGGCCCTCTGTGAGGCCAACTGTACTGTACATTAATTTATAATGTAGTTTGTTAGGCTGGTGAGATACAGTAGTATTAGTGTGACACTATTAGAGCAGGAAAGGGCCTTGCATGGCATATTCTCTCTCCTACAAGGACCTCTGTGTGGGATTGAGCGGGACAAAGAACAAGAGTATCTCCAGTGAGTACTGTATGTACCATACCTGTGTGTCTGTCTTTTACTGTCTGTTTGTCTCTGCCTATCCTCCTTTCTTCAGGGCATACAGTGGACCTTGCACTATGATGCAAGGTAGAGTCTGCACCTGGTATAGGTGAAACTCTGCATCTGAGGCCAAAAGTGCCAGTGATGATTTTAACTTAAAAGCCTACTCTTTTTGTGTATTCCTCGGTCCAGTAGGGTGTATCGGTCGGCATTGAGTAAGGACTGTTCTCGCGTCATCTCTTTCCTCCTAGGTACTGTACAGTAGTCATGTCCGTGTCCAGCTTGGAACTCCTGGACATGCCAGCGGCAGAAGAAAGAAGCGGGGTACAGTAGAGGACTACGGGGGTGGAAAGCTAAAGAAGTTCCCCCCCCCTCTGTAAAGCATGTTACTGTAGGTTAAATAAAAATTGTCATTAATTCATACAATTGGTGTTTGTACTGTATGTAATTCAGTCTTTAAGTGCGCCTGAGACCCAACACGTGCATCTGTCATTAAAAAGGTGCAGGGGTGTATCGTCCTATTGGCCAGGATTTCAACCACCAGGGGCGCGCCGGCCGATGGGGGTTGCCGCCCACAGTCATATACTGTACAGTATCCCTGTTGCCCATCACAGTGATTTCACAGCTGCCCGGCACTTACAGTAGAATACAGTACAGTAGACATACAGTACTGTATACACTGAGGGCCGTTTTCAATTTTGGGGTGGTCTATTTACTTTTTTTAGCCGGTCTCGTCTTTTCACTCCAAGGGGTGTATTTACTGTACCAAGTAGTGTTAGGAGACAGTGAGAAGTGATAAAAAAGTGATAAGGTGTCAGTCAATCAGCTCCCAACTGTCATTTTTCAAACACCGCCTGTGAGATGACAGTTGGGAGCACATTGGTTGGCACTTTTTCACCTATTGGAGCAAAAACACGTGATTGGGTAAAAAAAGTTTACTGTTGTCGTGTATTTATTTAGTTAAAGCTTAGACAGATAAAATTGTAGATAAATAGCACCAACCAATCAGATCCTAACTGTCACTGTACAGGCTGTGTTTGAAAAATGACAGTTACTGTAGTACAGTAGCTAATTGGTTGGTGCTACTGTATTTACAGTTTCTCCAATTTTATCTCCCTCTAAGCTTTATTAAATCACCCCTTAAGAGTGGAGTGCAATTAATAAAAGTACTGAATGGGTGACTTACTGTACTGTATTTTCTTACCTTTTAGTTGTTACAGTATCAATAAATGTAAATACAGTATACTGTACTTTATCCACAGAACCAAGTAAAGACAGAAAACTTTTTACCGAATAAAACAAATTTTAATAAAAATCATAAATAAACAAAAATAAAGTTAACAAAAAATTAAAAAAAAGATCCACTAGGTGGTGGGCCATCTGCCTGTACAGCCCTAAAAAGAACATAATTTGTTCTGTGGAGAGAAAAAAAAGGGTACAGTATTATAACACTAATACACAATATTGTACAATCTTGACACTAACTTAAATACTGTACTCTACCTCGAGTCAGGCGTGGTCCCTGCCTCCCTTGGGGTCCCTGCCTCCCTGAGGGTCCATGACTGAAGACTGTATTGGAAAAAAATATATTCACATTAACAGTGCTGTATTTACCTTTATATGGTATGGTGCTACTGTAAATGGTTTGGCTACTGTAGCTCCTAACAAAGTACTGTACAGTACATAAACAAACAGAACAATACAATGGCTACAGTACGGTACAATGCAGGAAAAGTACTATACAGTTTAAACATTGCTACACCAAAGGTGATTACACTGACTGAAGCTGGCAGACAGAGGGATACTTTTGGTGCGGTGTAGATACAGTACAGTAACCTCCCACAATTTAATGACTATTACTGTAAAGTATCTGCAAAGCATGTTTGCAAATGATTGATGACCCTGCACTGAACAACTGCTTGTTCGGAGTAGGCTCATCACTTACTGTACTGACAAACAACTGCATGATTACAATGTCGTAATCATGCACTGGTTGTCATACCGGCACCTTTAGAGTGACAATATACTGTACAATTGTGTAGGGTACAGTACTTACACGGCCTGCTTGGCCCAGCTTCTGCCAAGTGGCCGGTAGGGGGCTGTGGCCTTCCACGTTCCCGCACTGTGGGAAAAAAAAAATATTCCTGTTACACAAGTACAGAAACAATTAGTGTGTAAGGAGAAAAGGTTGGAGATGGGTCTTTGGAGTACAGGAGGAAGAAAGAGGCACTGTAAAAAGGAGAGCACAATGTACAGTACAGTAGTGCACGGCAAGCCGCGTTTTAAATGCGGAAAATGGTGGTGCCTCCGCTGCCGCCATTGGTGGTGGTGGTGCCTCCGCTGCCGCCGTTGGTGGAGGCAGTGTTGTTTCTGCTGCAGTTGCTGCTGTTGCTGGTGGTAGGACTGTGGAAAAAGAACAGATTCCATCAAAACCATTTGGAAACAAATAAACTGTGTAATGGTGCGTACACACTACACGATATGCTCCCTGAGTCGTCCACTTTATCGCCCAGTGTGTACGCACCATAAATCTTGAACAGAGCCTCCATAACAACAAACATAGACAGGGGGAGAGGGAGGGGGGAGAGAGAAAGACAGAGAGAGGGAGAGAGACAGAAAAAGATACAGTACTCTACTTACGCATACAGAG